>VIBL01000023.1:1353290-2029935 GCA_008271625.1 Lutraria rhynchaena
TTGTGAAGCCATGGGATTGTTCTTCGCCACAATAAGAGTTCGAAATGTATAGATACCACGGATCAAACGAAACTGATGTTGAAGCGTGATTTTGAATGTGACTGCACGTTCAAGCACGATGGATTTATTTCTCACATAAAATGGTGCCTAATTTAATGATTTTCGTTTGTTTGTCTTTTTTTGTATTTTTTCACTATAGTTGTTGTATGTGTAGCATACAAGTTATCTGTTGATGTAAATTGACATTAAATAAATACATGTATACAATTACAATTGGTGCATTTGTTGATCTTTGATGAGAAAGCGAGCACTTTTTTCTCTTGTTATTGATACAGTTAAACCTGTGTAAAAACATCTGTGAATAAAGACCATCTGATAGTAAAGACAAATAGTTTTGTTTCTAATAAAACTCTGAAGGACCACAGTCAATAGGGGTCAATTCCAATATGGATCATTTCCTACCAGAGCATGGTCAGAGAACGAAATGGCAGAAATTAATTCAAGGAAAGTTCATATTTGATAAATTTACAATGCATGGTAAATCTAACCGAGACCCGCATATTCCGCTACAAATTTGCCCCATAAAATATATGATTAATGTTCGTTTCCACTGATTAAATAATTACCTTTTACTAATGACTCAGGTGTGTAATCTAAGACTATAACAAGGACAAAAGAATCAACATCTGATTGGTGTAATTTTCTTCGATCGGTTGTAGATAACGAAACAAAGAGGGGAAATTAGGCAGCACAGATTCCGTCCCCTTTTTCTCTATCAAAATATCACTGCATATACTTGTATATGTATTAAAAATGTCAAGGTCTTGTTCTTAATTATTAAGATTTGTATAAATCACAATTTATGTGTTAAGATATCTGAACGTGAAATCTAATTCATTTCAAATGTGGACCTTTTTGCAAAAAGAAACACACGGCCTCGAAACCAATACAAATTGTTCCTAATTGCTTCAATTATTACGGCATGTGACAACTCAAATAGTTTTACACAAACTTTTCTCATGTTACCCTGACTACTAATTATTGTATATGAAATATATAAAGGAATCCCTCCTGTAGAAGCACATTTCTCATTTCACATTCTTGGAGTTACAAGTGAAATTTAAAGAACTAACAATCAAAATGGCACAAGAGTTAGACATGGATAACAGAGATCCTAATGGTTTGAATGGTCACATGCGGGTTAGTATATTTATTTTTTGTAAATTATTACAATCGAATAATAATAATAAAGGCTTTTTTCCGGTGATTTTTTGTCAGACTGGATCGAAATCTTAGATAAATGAATTTAGATTCAAGGAAAATGTATGTTCGCTCTTGTACAATGTTTAAACACATGATTTTATCGTATGGACTGAGTAGCTTAAATTACTTACTTGCCAGTTAAATAATAACAAAATACATTATAAATTCTTGAACATCCTAATCATGATTATAATTCTCTGTTACGCAAGGCGTAAAAATATTTGTTTCTGGTTACTCGACCTTTGTCTCCGCGACCCTAGACTTTTTACTAGGCTTAAAGAACGGTACATCCACAGCCTCACTTTTTTATCTTTCCGCACCAAAATAATAATAAGAATAATGAAAAGAAAATGAAAAAATATTCCCTGTCTACCAATCCTGTTTTCAATAAGAATGTAAGCAAAAACAAACATTTTTACACCTCAGTAGAGGCTTTTCAACATTTGGAACAAATCATATACTGTCTAAATCCTCCGGACTTGAATTTCGGACTTGAACTTTTACTTCACTACAGCTGAATTGTTTACATGTGAATTTTTTCACCAACCTTTTCAACGATTCGCTCTTTGATTCTCAGGTCGCGTTTGATGAAGTTCTCGCAGAACCCGATGGCATTCGATCCATGGACTGCGTCTGGTCCAACAGCTACAAATGTTTCGAATTCTGGAAAGGCTGCATTTACAAGCTGTATACCTTCTGTTGTGGATTATGCATTGCTGCTTGGTGGGGCTGTGAGTTCGGAATGATTGCGTTTGACCACGTGTGGTGCTGGACCCCATGCATGCGTGACTTCTCCATCTGCGTCGGTTTCTTCCAGAAATGCTTCGGTACATGTATCAACTGCTGTCTGACACCATTATGCGAGGCTTGTGGTTCAATCTTCAGCAACATAAAAATATCTAAATAACAATGCAAGGTTACATCGTGAAAGATATTGTAGGAGAAGACGTTTTCTGTGATAAATTTATAGTTACATGTTTATAATTTATTTAGTGATTGAATGTGATATAATGATGTCGGTCAAAGTCTAGACTCGGTTATAATATGTGATATCCGTTTCTTTCCGTCCAAACTCTGTGTTTACAAAGTTGTACTAAATGGACTATCCGTTGCTTTTTACAAACTGCGTTAATTGATCTTATTGTAAAGTTTAACGTGTACTTATTGAGGCAAATTATGAGATTTTTACTAATTAAAAAATCACTGCTTCGTGATCGTTTCTTTCACATTGAATTATCTTACAAATCTTACAATTTTTTTTTAAAAAAAAATAACAAGTTGAAAATTGTTTTCAAATATTTTTGAATGCTGTATAATTAAATTTCACTTAACTTTTCTCGTGCTGTGTTTTGTTATCATTTTTGTACGGAAGCTGTTTTTGTTCAATCTTTGAAACATCGTGGATTAACTTGTAAAAATATACAAAAGGAGGATTGGACACAATGCAATTTTCTATTCAGAGTTGTCGTTCCTTATCACTGACTCGTATGTATGTAAAGTGGTAAGGAACGACAACTCTGAATAGAGATTGGAAAGAACGTTTGTGTTCCTAGTTCGTACAAAACTGTTATTACCATGCATTAATGTCGATGAATCATAGTAACAAATCCCCGTATCGAGTTCTTCAGTTACTGCATGCTTGTTCATACTTGATATTTAATCATATTTGCAAGCGCGAACTAAATAAAACCACCTCTGAAGCTTATGTTCTGTTTTTAATTTACGCCATTAAAATGTTGAATTATTCAGTGTGTGTACTTGTACGTATCATAATAATTTTGATCAGCTAAAGGGGGATTTAAGGAAGTCTAATGTGCCTCTGTTAACGTATTTAAACGAAGATAGAGACATATTATTAGCACACCGCGAGGTTAAAGTACTACGTACTACATACGATTATGTTATCCGAAGGGATCTGACGCTAAATACCATCGCGTATAAGGGGAGAGAGGGACCCCAGATAAAATATCGCTAATCGTCCTTTAATTATTTGTACTTTAAATGTTGATGGTAGATAACAGTACGTTGTGATAACCATCTCTAGAGCTCGTAACAACCCCATATTAGTTATATGATATAATGAGATCAGCCATAAAAACGTTGGTTTTCAGTCACACGGGAGAAAAAAATCCACCGAACACAAAAAGTTTTATCAATATGGTCAACGCCTTCGTCCTTTATTTTAGCTTTTTTTCAGTAGAAGCTTATAATGTTAACAAAAAGGCCTACCTACCCACTGATAAAGCTCTGTGTCGTGTGTGACAGAAAATCAGTATTTTTCATGGATGGTCCGATACGGGGTGTTCTTAATTCTGTATTATTTGGTAATTATTTAGGTACGCACCATATTTTACACGATATTTGCGTAAATAGATTATCAACAAGATAAATAGATATATATTGGTAATGATGAGATACAATAGCCACATCACAATAGCCTACATTTCAATCTTAATATCATTGGGTTTAACGTCGCACCAACAGTCAGAGACATTTGGCAACATTTCTAAGAAATGAAGGAAAACCTGGGTAGTACCACTGACCTTCTGTAAGCTAGCAGGACAGCTTCCTCACATGTGGACTTTGTCAGATTCGAACTCACGACAGTGAGGGGCACGTAATAAGTTAAACTATCTTGAAATACTCAAGGAATCGAACATAATTGTTTTTAGAACAAATTAGACAAACACCGCCCGGATATTATTTGGTTTTAACCAAGCACAGAAAGGCTTTGTTTTGGTTATAACATTATGGTGATATACTTCGGCATATCACGTTTCACCCAAAACCATTATGATATTGATATACCAGTAAACATAATGGAGACAAGTTGAATGAGTTCGAAGCTGCCTGATGAAGTCTTGGCAATAAAATGAATAGAATGATCTTGTAATATGATGAAGCAAAGTTTAAAGACATTGATTTTTTTAATCTTACGACTGAAATTCCAGCCATTTGGCTTAAGTTCTGAACTAAAATCATAGTTATTATCGAACATGCTACATAACTAATAACACTGTATGAAATCAACAACAGACCAGCGAATGACAATAAGCTTTTAAGCAATAAATTAAGCAAACAAATAAATACTTGGTTCCCGCTGACGTCCTTATAAAACACAGGGTTTTAAGTTTTTTAAGTACACCCTTTTAATTCAGGGATATAGTTCATATGAAAATGAAAATTTCGGCAAGGAAAACGATGATACGGTTACTGAAAATACGCCATAGGTCAGCAGAAATATAGGGTCAGTCGGGTTAGCGAAAACTGGGGATTTTTTTGCGCGTCAGTCCTCACAGCACTGACAAATAAACGTAGTTAATAAACAGTGTGTACAGGGTCAAGTGATGTGATTACCCACCAGGGTTCAAGGTTATAAAACCTAAGATCAGTCTCTCAAATCTCATATTTTGTCTTGTAATGTTTCTAAGTTATTTACGTCGATTAAACAAAGAAGATATCAGTCATATTGTATTCTGTAAGCATAAATGATCTAAATATGTGTTAAAACATTAAACAACAATATCTTTCAAATCAGAGTGCTTCGAGATTGAAATTGAATTTTGAGTTTGGAGACTGTTCTAAAGTTTTATAACCTAGTGGGCTTGCAATGTCCTAATTAAGCAGTTGACAGCTTACCACGTGCTTTGCGAAACAGGGGTCAGGGATAATGAAGGCAATATGTTCTATTATATTGTCATGCGCAAACGAAACTGCAACCTCCCGAGCAAAACGACCCTTGGTCTTCCGGGAACCGTTTGAGCATAAAACTATGGTCATATACAGGAGTAAAATTAATACTGCTGCATTGTACCCACCTGATGTGACTGAAAGATTTAAAAGACCCATTTATTACCATGGTTTTGTGTGTACGGTAAATATTTATTAGGTTAGAGGTAACAACGATGTCATTGTTTGAATCTTTCCCTCAAATTTATCACCTTCATTTTATGCAAGTATAATAATCATGCCGTGTAAATTAAGCCTTTTAATTGTTACTATTAACTCTTAATTTGAATATAATTGCCTACACAAGTCCAGCATTTTCACAAAACCCCAACATTATAAACGAGCAAAGAGCAACATGGATTCTACAAAAATATCCATCGATTTGGACAATCGGGATCCTAATAATATCAATGAACACATCAAGGTAGGTTTTTTTCTCATTATTATCTAATTGATCAATTATAAATCTATTATGCTCAATTTTTTCACTGGAATAAATGAATGCAATTTAATGACAACACAGACTGTATGAAAAATATCAAAATCGAAAAATACTTTTGTGTTAAAACTAGTTAGTGTTAACAAATGCTGAAAGTACGTAATCAGCCTCGTCGCTTAAATCTATCATTACAATATTATTATGCTCGTGTGGGGGTATATAGAGAACCTGAATAAAAATATTGAATTTCAATTGTCTTTGTTTGCTATGTAAGGTTCATTCTCTCCATATTACTACTTTCAATAAAGCGGTAAAGCTTCATGGCACTGAAAATTCACTATTAAGTTTCAATGGTATGGAAATTCAATTTTGATTGTATGGAAAGTTGAGTTTAGAAGTTTGAGTAGACTGGGGTATGAGACTATTAAGAAAAGGTTTTGGAACCACATTTAGAATTCAGTCTTACGTTTGATCCGAAATGGAAAATAATGCTAGAATTCAACCAGACTACTGTACGTTGGTGAGATAAGAGTCGCTAGGTTGTCAGAATACAGCCGACGAAGTTTTTGTATCTACAGTAAAACCTCAGATATACAACCACCTTGTATTACGATCACGTATTTTTGGACCGGCTTTAAATAACCACTATAATACAATTTAATGAGACCACTTTATTACTAAGACCGATTTTTCATGTCCTGAAAATGGTATTAGTATTGAGGTATTGATGTTATATTTTGGTCGATGAGTTTGTTTTAAAGCAAAATCTTTTTCATTTTAACCAGGTTTTACGTGACTGAATCGAAGGTAATTAATTGAAATGGGACTTTGATGGCTCTTTGTCGGTTTATGCTTTATGTTGTTTCTTTAATCTATGGTATAAATCAGTGGTAGACAGCCAAAGAGTCAAATTGAAAAAAATAAACACAAATATCACACCCCATGACGGGTCAGCTCATAGTTATGTTTTTACACAGAACGCCAAACATTAACAGTTGGATAATAAAAATTAAAACGAAATATAAATGTTTGTTGTTTCTATACCCTACAGGTGATGTTTGAAGATGTCATTGCTGAGCCGGAGGGCGTCAGGTCTTTGGATTGTGTCTGGTTCAACGGTTTTAAGTGCTTTGAATGCGGAAAATCCTTGTGTTACCGAATCCTAACGGTGTTTTGTGGAATCTGTATAGCGTTGTTTTGGGGATGTGAATTTGCAGTGACAAGTTTCAATCACATCTGGTGTTACACACCATGTATCAGGGAGTTCTCCATCGGTGTGGCGTGTTTTCGGAAATTCTTCACTATATTTATAGATTGTTGTTTGTCCCCCGTATGTGAATCGATTGGACTCATTTTGAGTAAAATATCCATCACAAGACTGTGAATATCGCCCCCAGGTTACAAAGTATTTGTTTCGCATACGGAGTCAATCTGCTTATGAAAAAGTTAGACTTCTACTTGAAGTATCAGTAACGTTTTTGTATGAAATTCTTATATCGTGAATAAAAGTAATAGAAACGCCTTTTTTGTCTCATTATTTGAACATTTTTATCTACGGTTTTTACATTACTTAATCATGAAGAAAATCCTACATGAATGGGTAAATGTCTTCTTGGATTGGAAGCGAGAAAATTAGAAAAATGGTGACATTTGATTGGCTAAAATGTATGGCAAACACTAATGGAGTATTTTACAACAAATACACGTGATATGCTTGTATGTGAACACTCACGTCGATTTTCGATCGTAAAATCAGTAAACCACAATCGTTTATCTATCAAAAAAACTGAAAATAAATCTAATTTACAGACCCATAGTGGTCCTCTCAACCACATTCTTTCCCTGTTTTTACGGTTTCAGATTTAATATAAGGCACAATTACAGTGAACTCGGGTATAGTGTAAGGTCGGACGTAGTGAAGTAAACTGTATATCCCTACCATCCCATTCTTTACTTAAATTAAAAGGATAGAGAAATATGGTTAATGTTAAGTATTTATTGGGGTCCCCCGGGCTTCGTTATAACCGTGCTTTGCTCTAGGTATATAGAGCTATATTATTAAGCAGTTGCGATTTTTAAACCCGTTTATATCACTATAGTGATGCAAAGCCTCAAGACCACGTACAAGTACTTGTGTTCATACACATAGAACATAAACCATACAACATACGTCTCATTTTGGATGGAAACAGGGGAGAAAGTGAACTAAGTAAAGATAGCAGTGCTCGTTCAATTACGAGGTTGGGTAATTAATCTAACAATGGCAGAAACACCACTGATAAACGTAAGTATACTTACTTTTTGTAATGACGTGGAAATCATTCCACGCCATTAAAATCATATATATTATGAATCCTTGCGATACAGCACAGAATGTAAATTAATGCTATTCCAATACATCAAAGCATCCATTCATAACGGACTTTTTAATATCGTCTCCGGACTTGATCTAGTAATGCAATATGAAGTACGACAGTCCTTTTCATGCCCATGTTCTACTCTTCACGGGAGTTTGTCATACAATCGTGTGTAAATGAGAACCTTATTTAGACCTTATTTCCACGCAATTTTTACCCCCTATATTAAATGCAACCGCAATGTGTGAACCAAGAGAAATTAGAAAAAAGGTACCAGAACGTTTTAGGGAAATTAAGATATTATAAGGTATCATAGGAACAAAGATATATACAAATTACATGTTTACAAAAACAAACGAATAATAGATTGAGCGATTGTATTGACAGCATGTTTTAGGACTAAAAATAAAGTGAAATATGAAAATAAAAAGTTATTTTCTTAATATCATTAGGAATAATCTTATCACAGTTTAGTAAGTCCACGAGGGAAATTTCAACGTGACATTATACGGTAAATGCACAAGAAGTTTTAGCACATGATAAATACGTCATAGTTAGCAGTTTATATCACAGATTAACAGATGTATAGTATCAATAAGATGAGCTCCACGAAAACATAGTTAATGTTGTTAGATGCACAATAGAACCAGAGCCTATACAAAGTCTATACTCGGGTATTGTAGACATGTTAAGACTTCGTAATGTTAATGTTTTTGAAACATAATCCCCAGGCTTCACAGAACGGACCACAACAACAATTGATCATGGAACCATAAACCTTATGGAAACATCCAAGGCAGATGGAGTACTCCCGGAGACACGGAGTGTAGAACCACACGTGATTGAAGGCTGTTGCAGCGAAATCGCATCCCCAGCAGAGAGCAATACAAATACCACACAAGGTAGTCATAAGCTTGTAGCAGCAGTTCTTGCCACACTCGAAACATTTATAGCTGAATTTCCAGACGCAGTCAATGGAATGAGCGCCGTCCGGTTCACCGAGGATATCCTCAAACTGGACCTGAAAATATGAAAAGTATATAAAAGTTATATATATATATATATATATATATACTTTATTCGATAAACATAAGGCACGAAGCCCAACAGTTTACAAGTTATATACAAGTATATGAATAGAACATAAATACGTTATATTATAACGTGAATGATATAAACATTCCAAATATTACATTGGTAATGGCGCACATATACAAATATAATGAGAAAAGTGCGAGACACATACAAACAATAGTCAAGAGTGAAAGAAAAATTAAACATAAACAAAACTATCTCGTAACCTAAAACTTTTGTAAATATAAACAGCAAGGTTTTGAATAATATCTAAGTCAACAGATGAAAAAGTTCAATGAATTTAGGTATGTTTGGACGTTTCCAAAAATAACCATCAATATATTTTTTTCTTAGGTTCAAATACAAAGAACATTCTAATACAAAATGAAATTCATCTTCTAACTTTTCACAAAATTTACATTTCCGATCTTCTCGTAATAATCTATTCCATCTTCCCATTTCGACTTCTAATCTATGACTTGACATTATTAATCTGGTAAAAGCAACTCTATATTTTGGTATATTAATAAGGTTAAAATATGATTTAAATTCAAATATATATACATATATGTATATATATATATGTATTCCGGTGGGCAATCTATATATTGATTCGTTGCATGCTTTCGTAATTGACGATGAGTTGATGCTGTACTGCCATTAATGCACAATGTACAAGTAGTTCATCTAAAATTACTCCGCACCTTAATGTGGTTATTTATTCCATTAGGATCTCTGTTGTCCATATCCAGCTCTTCTGTTTGAACCATGGTTTTCAATTTGTTTCAATCCACAAAGTGTGGGGATAATACACTATTAGTCCTTCAGCGTCAAAAACCGGGGATGTAATGGCTTGTCAGCGCAGAGATCTCCTTAAATACATTATGGTTGCTATAGTGTCAAATATATAGGGAGTCATGTGTCTCCCATCAAAGCGATTGGTACTTTATGCCATTAAAAAGTACAATTGATATTTTATCATTTCTTTATACCTTAATATTTTATACCGCCTTTCGTTTTTGACAATGAATTGAAAGAAGTTATTTATATGAATGGATGCTTTTGTTAAGATTTTGTATTGATTGAGACTTGCTTAATGTTCAGTTCATTTCATATGCTTGAAGAGGGCCTATTTTTTATATAAATTAATATATATTATGGTGAGAATGTGCTGTATCGTATATCAATGACGAACAAACAAAATGCAATTACAACCACTTCAGTTGATGATTTCGTAATTAGAAAAGGAAAAAATAAACACCTGCATTGGTGTATGTTAGAATTAATAAACTGTAAACATTAATGAATTTGAAAAAATGTGTCAGCATTGTGAACATATTCATTACGCTTGTTAGAGTTTTGTGAAATAATGAATATTTATTACTAATTTTGAATATGACCTGCGGATGAATAGTATGTCATGTGTTTTGACGAATAAAGAAACAGCACCGTATATTTTACCCTAATGAAGCATCATACCATTCTTTGATGCGAACAAACGCCTATCATACTCGTTATGCATTTGATCGAAGTAAGACTAGGCTGTGTTGTTTTACGAACCAAATGCAAGAGATATGTTATCTTCATCGGAATTTGAACTATGATAAAGTTACTGATGTAATTATAGATTCATGAAATGTCGTCACTACACTTTGTTATACACACTGATAGTGCTTTTTTATCTGGCATGATTTTCTACGGAAACGGTCAGCATTGCATGAACCAGCTAGCGGCACACACTGATGTTTAACGTCGCACCAACATTCATGGTCATTTGGCGACTTTCAAACTTTAACAGTGGAGGAAAGCCCCAGGCTTACACCTGGGTAGAATTACCGATCTTCTCTCAGCTGGCTGGACGGCTTCCATGGGAAATTTGGTCTTGGGTGGGACTCGAACTCACAGCAGTGAGGGACTAGTGATTACACGTCAAAAACCATAACCACTCGATCACGGAGGCACCACCATACCGACATGCAAAATTGTACACAGTCTGGTATAAAACCAGACCTTAAAGCATATTTTTTATCGATTTCGTTTTTGTGCCTCTCAAAACGAGATCTCAGGTTAATGACACGAATTCACGCCGTTCAGTACGTACACAAAAAATGATTTATTTCTAGTATTAAATTTCTGAAGCAGCGATAAATCAATGGCCTTCTGTTGATGTTTTGGTAACCAACAAGAGCCGGGCATAAAAACCTAGCGGTTTATTAAAGCGCATATCAATCTACTTCCGATATTAATTGATAATGTTGGGACCAGCTCTAGCAATCTAAAGATACATTTAAGGTTGTATTCATATAATTTGATATTGTATTTTTACCATGAATGCAAAACACGGTGAGAGGCGGGTCCTTATTTCGATTTCCGCGAAATCTGATGTTTGCTTCATGGCAACGACATCTGCCATTCGGTATATAAAGAAATTAGTTTACGACTTAACAGACTTTCCAGACATTTTGTCGTTTTTCCAGTTGATCTTTGAATAAGTTTTTTTGTAGGATTAGGCTTGGCAGCCATGTCTCAACACGAAATTGACATGATTAACCGGGACCCAAATAATATTAACGACCATTTGAAGGTAGTTTTTTGTTTTATTTATATGTTGCATTAATACATTTGTATTTGATATGAAAAATCTCTGCGGTATGAAATTTGAAATATATGTACTTTGGTAAGTTTACTTTTTTTTAAACTCAAGTTTTGAAAATTGGAATGACGTACTACCGGTGTCTGTTTGCAATAACTCAGTGAATATGGCCAAGTTTGCGTTTTTATTCTTGATAAATTTTAAAATTACCATTATTCAACAGATCAACTTTTCAATACTTTTGTTAAAATGTGAATCTAATATGCTTTTTAATCAATCATGTGTGCTATTATTTCAGTGTCAGTTCGAGGATGTCTTGGCAGAGCCTGAAGGTGTTCGTTCCATTGACTGCATCTGGAAGCACTCCTTCACATGCTTCGAATGCGGAAAATCTCTTTGCTACAAAATTATGACCACAGTGTGTGGACTGTGTATTGCTTTAAGCTGGGGGTGCGATTTCGCCATGATCGCCTTTAACCATATTTGGATTTGGACCCCGTGTATGCGAGACTTCGGTATTTGTATCGGATGTCTCCAGAAGATCTTCTCCACCTTCGTTAACTGCTGTTGTGCTCCACTTTGCGAAGCCTGTGGCGGAATATACAGCAGGATTAAAATTCAAAAATCGTAACATTGACAATTCCCTTTCATCTACAACAACATCTTCGTAAGAAGGAATTGACATCATGGTCAATTAGTTTTTTTTTGTGCAAATTGTAATTAAGGAAATTTTGTGATATTGACTGAAATTACCAGTCTAATCTGATAATTTTCATTTTGTTGACGGTACAAGACCCTCATGGAAATACTATTATCTAATCTGTGATATTGCGTATACATTTTATACTTAATATACACACCTATAATATTATATTTTATACGGGTTTGTATTTTCCTATTATATTTTTTGCACGAGAGTCTCGTACATTGCACGTGTTCTTACGCTGACTGATCCTGAGAATGTTCTCATATCTAACCTACTTCCCGTCTTTAAAGATCCCAGAATCTACATTCTTTAACGATATTAAAGACCCTGTGTCCGAGGTTGTTAAACTTCCGATCGTTCTCCATGCTCTATTTTCATATTTTTTTCTTTTGATGTTTCTTATTAAATTATGATTAATACTAGTAATTAGTATTCTGCCAACGTAATTGAACTGAATTTGTATTTAAACATTGAACAGCGATATTGTTTTAACCAGGATACTTTGATAATGAAATTAAGATTAGAAATCATATTCATGAGTTTTATAACCTTGAGTCCTGGTTTCTGAATAGAAGAGGCGGTGTCGCCTTTTTTGGCAAAACTGATTATGTTGTAGGAGAGGAAACTTGTATAATTTTTCGCTTGAAAAAAAGTTCTTAAACGAAACATTAGACACAATAAAAATGAAAATTGGTGGACAGACACAGACAATTAAAAATTTGGAATTTAATGAAACCAGGCCGACTGTCAGGCTTTCATTCTCGGTCATATCGCTGCGTATCAATTACGGCTATTGTTTAATGGATATAACCATAAAAATAATTCATGGACTTAATTGAATTGAACAGGACAAGTGTTAGTAACAGCTTGCTGTAACAAATTTCGTGCAGGTTCAATTAGTTGATTAATCCGAGGTTAGAAAGTTACGTGAAAGATTTTTCCAATCGGCTTAGTTCTACTGTTTATAAAATATTATAGATTATCTATAATGCGTAAATGACATGAATGCTCGTTTTCCCAAAAGATTTTCTGGCTTTTGCATAATGATCGGCTGAAGCTTATTTGATTTAAGTGCCTGACAGATAAACATGGTGTGAGTGTGTGGTAGGTCGTTACTAAAAATTCTCTGGGATTCAATTCATTAAATTATGTCGTATGAAGTCCATTATTGATGCTTTCATCTACAGATCACATCAAATACAATAAAATTCCACATAGAGGCATCTTCATCATTAAAACCATCTCACAAAGATTAAATATTTGTTCTAAATATAAACTTGATAATGAGATCTCCTCAGTAAATATTTTGGGACTGAAGGGAGTTGTTATTTCACAGACATGTCTTAGATTTAAAAAATGCTTTAAACGGTAAAAATAAAAAAGGTATACATTTTAATAATTTAGGGTAAACATCTCACAATATGGAGTAAACCTAATTTTTTGTCACTGGTGTTTAAAGTCGCACCAACAGCCAGGGTCATTTGGCGACATTAACAACTTTAACGGTGGCGGAAGACCTAAGGCGTACATCTGTGTCAAACCACCAACCTTCTGTAAATTAACTAGACGGCTTCCTTGCGAGTGAAATTCTTCCGGTCTCGCGTAGGATTCGAACTTACAGCGGTAAACGGCTAAAGATTGCTAGACAGAGACCATAACCACTCGATCACGTAGGTCCTAAACCAAATTGATAACATATGACATTTTATTTATACAAACAAGAGCTGGTATGATATTTTAAGTAAAAAATACGGCATACTGGCCTAATATAGATACATCTAGAATTACATTAACTGGAAGAAAAATGGCATATACGTTATGTCCAGAATAAATTTGGATTTATCGCTTTAAAAATAATCAATTTAGATAGGACCAGTTATAGGTGTTAAATCTCAAAAATGGTCAGAAAGTTTTTTCTTGAAAAAAAAACACGTATTGACCAAGGAGTGGTAAGCTAGCAATCTTATTCTTATGCGTACTGTAAAATTAGCGTACTTAAATGTACAGCTACCAGCACATTCAATTAGACAATGAAAGATAATCCATATGCTTCATGTTGTAACAAATTGCTTTTCACAGAAATTTCCTCATAATGATGGTTTGTAAAGATAGTTGTGAATACTGCATTGAATCGTTTCATGTGCTTGAATCACAAGGAGTTGTTCCAAATGTATTACATTCTAACTATACAAAGACACCACAGATCAATAATTCAATATGACATTTCATGATACTGAATATTGATTACGGTGAGTCGACATTGGTCACTTTCAGACAGCCCTAATTACACAGTTTTCGGTTCGATATTGAAGGATATTTCATAATTAAATGGTGATAATTTGTTAAAATTGCGACCAATTTATTTTTACGAAATTGAAATGCTTTGTTTGTCTGTCTACAACGTACGCATATCGATCAGTGTAGCATGTCGACACTTCTAAAGTATATCATTCATTAATTATTCACACAGCGTGTTCTGTAACATCGATGTAGTCCTATGAACAGTGAGCTATAGTCTTACTTCCGTCAACAAGAAGACAAAGTATGTCATATGCTGCATGCATCCAGAGAAATTCAGTAAATAAATGGATATTAATATACCGATCTATTAGATCTAAAATACATAGTGGTGTGGGCCCCCTTACTTTGGTCACCAATGCCGTCGTTTCGTCCCCAAACATTACGAATTACACCCCATATCAGATATTTACAATTTTTAAAGAGTACATTACGCTAAGCATTCAAGTACTAGTAATATCATTTATTTGTTTTAAAAATCTAAATATAAAAGTTAATATTAAAATAATGAGAAAAATCATGAACACAACATGAGTTTTGTCTAAACAATGTGACGTTTTCGTAACAATGGTAGACATATTAACTGGGTAGATTATGCATGGGTACAGTTCGCTTACTTATGTCCTTAATAACTCTAGAAGAAGACATCTTTAGCTGTTGATGTTGTATACATTATCTAAAGTTCAATTGGTTTCACTTTCACCACATACTCTTAATTAATCATTGTAATGGTTTTAATGTAAATAATGGCACGTCATTAATAGATAATCCACAATGGCTCGAAAAGTATATGCCAACAAGACAAAGATGTAGACGCATAAATTCAGATAAACAGATAAACATGGCTAGATAAACAATAATTCTATTGGTGGCAAAAAAGTATGAAAGTTATGAGTAATAATGTCATTTGAAAATCTTAATGCATCAATAATGTACGTTTTCAAGGTCTACTTTACAGGAGGGTTTTAAACGTGGCAATGAAAAGATAAAAATAGTCCGACAATGACGACAACGATAGAAATATGAGAGTCGTAAAAGATAAAGAAATTGCACTTAACCGGAAATACCGGGTTTGAGTATTAGACCTACACTTCTTTCGCACTGTAAGTTGTGTTTTGAACTTTGATGTTACTAAAAAGTCGTCCAAACGCTTCAAAACATGGTTCAACAAATGAATCCACAAGCACTTGATATACTTTTTGTAATGGTTTCACCTGTATGGAGAAGCTGCGTATACTAGGTTGGTTACACCAAATCTGGCAAAACGATAGGCAAGCAAAATGGAGGCCCCAGCACAGCGCACATGGCACACCACACAATGCGGATAAGAATTTATAACACCATACTTTTGAATCTGAGAATATTTTGTATGTCGCTCCCCATATCGTACCAAAACTGTATGCACCCTCCGGCTCAGCAAATATTTCTTCGAATTTGATCTAAAATAAAAGGAATAAAAAAACATTAATATCTAAACCCTACTAAATCATCAAACACCAGTTATCAGATGCACGCGGTAATTTAAAATGTCACGTTTTAAATAGTAGTACGCAGTAAACTACTGATGTCATGTGAATTTATTTCCAGACCGGGGCCTCAACATTTTAAAATCAAAAGTGGAGCAATAAATAACTATCTACATTACAACTGTCACGTCGATAAAATTTTCTAGACTAAAACAAACAATAGTTAAAAAAATATTAATTTGAAAAGTATTTACATTAAACAGATGCAATAAAATAGTTTAAACATTCAGCTAGTCACGTGCGTTTTCTAGCCGATATTATGATAATTTATGGAGGAGAATGTTATATTTTGTCTAATTGGTAACTGATGACAATACCCCCCAATATGAACATGCAAGATTTTATCATAAAATGAATACTGTCACGTGATAACAATGTTAAGACATGTTAGAATTTAAAATACAATTTTATAGCTAATATGAATATTACATGAATAATTAGTCATAAAATTATGCATAAACATAAACAATAATATAACAAGCCATTAAATATCTTAAATCAATGCGTAAGTAAAAATCAATTCAATTTAGAGATAAGATAAGAAATGGAGTATAACATTTATGAGCATAATTATTTTTGTAGTCGGAAAGTCTCTGATAGGTAAACATCAAATTCTATTGATGAACAAATACATTTTATAACTTATATACTGAACTGGTTCATTAAGTCTAATTGTGACAAAATTATTTAACTGCAATAGTTAATAATAAAGTTCGTTAATTAGACTTTACCTTCACAATCCCATTAACGTTCCCTGGATCTCTGTCTTCATTCATTATATCCCGTTTTTGTTTTACCGGTTTTTCTTTCTTTTCTTTAACTTTTGCCGCTTTAACTTTCTTAGGCGAATCTTTTTTAGAACCTTTTCCTTTTGTTTTAGAAGCCTTAGGAGATACCGTAGATGCCGATGGTTCTTCTATGTTTGATGATTTTTTGAAGGCTGGTGATGATGATATTGACGCTCCAGATTCTTTCCGCGCTGGTACCACTTCCACTTGTACAGTGGCTGGCTCCAGGCTTCTACTGCTATTATAAGACTGACCAGATTGTCTCCTTCCTTTAGCTAAACGTAAAGTGTTCAAGTCCTCAAAAGAAGAGGTAGATGTAGATGATTTTCTGCTTGTTTGTCTATCATCAAGAGGTATTTCAACGGACATAGGTTCTGACATGTCCGCCTCTCGACCGTTTGACATTTTAAATCCAAATGAGGACACCAACTTCGCGAGCCACGCTATATTAATTGAAAACTTTTGTTTTTAATCTACGGTGATACAACTGTGTTTTCCAGGCAAATTTCTCTACATACTCAGTAAAACATGCAAAGTAGTTCCCTAGAGAGATTTCTGGTCGTCTGTTTTATATCTTTATACAGAACCATGTGTAATTTCATTACAGTAATTGGCTTGGCTTACACCTTATCTATTTACCTCTAGTTATGATCATCTGACACGTAGAATGGAATTCATACATGACCAGTATTATTTTCCCAAAACGGTAATTAACACACGTGCCAGGATACATCCAAACCTCCATTCTGGCACAGTGTCTCTTAGTATATCATGTTGATGTGAATGATGAATTGAACGTCGACACATTTGTGGTTAATCGTACTTAACAAACGGGCACTGACAGTCTAATTAGCTTGTTATGTTTTAATAAAACCAGAAATGACGCACCAATTCAATTAGTTCCGAAGCAATCAGGTAATAAAGGATATGAAATTAATTTTTATTTGATACTGGATGTAGTAACAAATGATATACGCAAACAAACTCAAAAATGCATTTGTATAGATTTACGCTCATTTCGGAACTTTGAGGACTGTGTATATGTCAAATCAAATATATAACGGAGACGTATATTTACACTATTACAACAAACGTGTCATACGTATGTAAACGTATTCTTTATTTGGTATCCATGAAACAGATGACGTGTAGTTGGCAGGCACAATGCTAGCATCACTTTACTACAATTACGATTACATAAATGTATCAATAAGATGATTCATTCGGCTATTCTTACCACATATGTTAGCTTCATTTTTTCATTGTGAGTAGTTCTGATAGTCTATACTGATTAATTTTGGCTCGAGTTTAATGAAAATGTAGCTTGACACTGTCGACACAGCTTCCTGGCACAGCAATACTAGTATCTAGTGAAGAGACTAGGAGATGATCTATGAGGGGCTCGTACTTACAGTCACTTTGTTGAATGCCCAGAACCCGATCCTTCACATACAATTAACCGTCTATAATTTTTGTAAACATTATTATAGGTTAGACACGAGAGCAGGTGACGTCAGATTTAATGCTCGTGTTGTAATTCATACAATCTAAATATAGAATGACTTTACTGCTGTTACCAGACGTGAGATTTATCACGTGATGGAGTTACACGTGCCTTTGTTCGTAATTGGGAAGTGAATGAGTTTAGACTGTTCTAAGGGTTCTATTTTCTAATACATTGTGGGAACTTGGAAGAATTGACTGTGATATGTGGACCAAACCATACTCACGTGACATATGTACAATCATTTATAGGAAATACTGGTTTCCGTTTTTAGACTTGTTTTGTTTATTACGCAATTAAGTAAGTTAGTTAATTATAAGTATTTTGAGAAGACAAAACATACTAATTCGTGTAATTTTTGTCGATATCGTTAATATGTCTGTAAATAGCTCCTGTTTCCGTATATGGCTGGTAAAAATGAGACAAGGCCAAATTTACAAAACTCTTCAATCCAAAAACAGATAAATATATTTATATACTGATTGTCGATCAAACTGGTTGAAAAACAAATCACTCTCAGTGATTATAATTAGTCGATTGAATATGTCCTCTGATTCAAAACAGTAAATATTTAATTAACCAAGTGCGGTGCAATCTAATAAAGTTTTGACATTTATTCAATTTAAAGCATTGTGGCAAATGTCAAGAGATATTTTTAGAATGGTTTTTTTATGATTGGATACACGAACAAACTTTCCCACCATTATATTATAGGTTAGAGTTTCATAATAACTTTTCCACGACCAGTATTGTATTTTGTCTCAAGTTCATTTGTGTCTTGTATATTTTATTGTGTTTCTTCAATACAAACCAAATGTCTGCAGCCAATTGTGTAAACATTGTTAACTACTGGGTTAAATCAGAGTTTTGGTTAAAATTTTGGTTAAATGTTCGGTTAGCTGTTGTAGAAAATTTTGCTTAAGTTTAACCAAATTTTGTTTTTGTTAAAGCTCAAATAAATCTAGCCCAAGTCTAGGATGCTGGTTTAATCTTAACAGAAACTGTAACCAGTACCAAAATGGCAGCCCTTTTTAAATGTTTAAATGATTTTTTAATGGTTAGTTAACCAAAATGGTTAAATTTAACCTTGGGTTAAATTAACCATTTGGTTAAAGTAAACCAATGTTAATACAATTGGGCACTGATGATTTGGCAAATATGCAATTTTTAACTATAAGCACATTTTTATGGCCAAAGAGTCAAGTTCTGATCCATTTAAAATCAATTTGTTCAGTACACTTGGCCATGTGTTCGGTTTAAATTTTCCCGCCACTTTAACATATACACGGATATCACGTGACTATATACCAAGTTTATATCGGTTTTCTGATACACTACTTGCACGGTGATAAGGTCCTATTGAAAGAAATCATTTTAGAGGGTCGGTTTATTGGTCGTTGTGGTAATTTATAGATCCATACACTTTAACCTACAATGATATGTTTGCTGGGTTAAAATAACGTATTTACTGATTTAACAATAAGGCTTAAATATTGTATTTTAAATTATTTAAGTTTAAGGAATGTCATAGGTTTTGACAGGTTATTTGATTTAAGTCTTATTTAAATAAATACTCAGCAAGCTTTTACATACGAATGATGTGTTCTCCATAATAGTTTTTCTTGAGCACTCCCTTACCCGTTAGACTGCTGATCGGTGGGGTGGGGGTGGGTCACGCGTGTTATGTGAACCATTCTTTGTACATTGTTGATAAGCGGTCTTATATCCTGATACAGGAAACTGCTTGTTAAACAGACTGCTTACCAATCTTGAGTTATGTCGTTTGGATATTTTAGATATGAGTTTATCTGGACATCATGTGATCAAATTTTTATCGACAATTTTATAATATTCTGTTTGTCCAGTTTACACATGTTTTGATTTAAATGTTTTTTTTTTGCATTTGTTTTTGTTTTTGTAGTTGCTTGAAACCAGAAAAGAACGTTTAATATTTGACGACATCTTGTTGAATTTAAAAAAAATGTGACAATTAGAGTAAAAAATAAGGAGACGGACTGAGAATGAAAAATAGCGACTTCAGAAAGTAAAAAAAACAACTTCTCACATTCTGTATAGTGACACGTTAATAAAGTAAGAACAGACTTCGCGTGAGGTGTCAGTCAATATTGATTTAAAAGAATATGTTGAATATTTGTTTTATCTAAGTCCATTTATCGGTATCCTTGACTAAGTGGGTCAACGTCATGTGTCTACAGTTTAGTCCTTGAAAATCCATCAAATATTTAAGGATCTCATTTCAATTAGAGAAGAAATCATATACTGGTAATCATTTTATTAACCATTCACATACATTGCAATTATATGACATACATGATTTAAATCCAGAGAATATCATGAGAAAAGAATGATTAGTTTATATTTAAGCTGAAGTAGAAAATTAAATACAACAATTAACAATCAATTTGTTCTACTGTTATTATAATTAGATCAAAAAGCCTCGCTGTAAATGACGATATCATACATATTACGTCGTTTACTTCTTAAAAGCTTCGAATATCAAGCCACATGTTCTACAGCACGGCTCACACGCGCACTCGACACAAATCCCGTAAACTTTCTTTACGAAGCCACAATTTAAATCCATGTACTTCAGACATGGTGTAAAGTACCATATATGACAAAACGAGGCGTAAGCAAACTCGCAGCCATACTGAGCAGCTATGCAGATGCCACACAATAGTGTAGAAATCTTGTAACAGATACCCTTCCATAGATTGAAACAGGTGTATGAAAGTTTCCATACACAATCAATGCTGTGAGTTCCCTCAGGTTCCGCAAGTACGTCTTCAAATTTACACTACAATTCATAAAAGAGAATATGAAATAATTTCTTGTTTTTCTCAGCATTTAAGAGCTAAATATACGATAGATAAATTGCGCTGATATCCTTAACATGGCTTAGCTATTTAAAAATGGCACTTAACTGGTTCTTTATAATTATGTTAGGTATTACAAAATTTGGTCTGAAATATTTAAATACATTTTCAACATATTCGAAAACTTAGACAATTATAATAATACAGTGTGATTTTTAGCATATATATGAAGTATTGCTCAAGTATACGTTTTACTTACAGTCAAGTGGTCATTGATGTTATTTGGATCACGGTTTACAAGATCGAGGTCCGCCATTATGTATTCCTACGCAAAGAGGTGTCAGTGTAATGTGTGTTCAAATCTCAATTGTCGGACCGGGGATGAAGCTGGCTCATTTTATACAACGTACAGAACATCCACGTACGAAATTAGCTTTCTCCATGGTAACTTCATGTGTACAAATTTGTTTTAATGACCTCATATGATACAAAATTGCCTGGCTAAAATTAATCGTATTACACGATACAGCCTCGCTTTGAGTTAATAAATAAAAACAAATAAACTAAGCAGATTATGATTTATTTACTGAAACGCATAAACAACACACAAAAAACATTTTATTTCAAGCACACAATAAGGAGCACCATGTCAGAAGATAATTTCGCAATGTTCCGTCTTTGATCAATAAGATATGTAAAAACTACAAACATTGAGAGGGTTTCAAGTAGAAATAAAACAATCACGTGGCTTGTGTAAACTATGAAGATAAAACAAATTTGGATCACACGTAGACGATTAAGTGTTTACAAAACTCGATCTAATCGTCAAAGAAGATATGTGACAATACAAAAAAAAAAACAAAAAAAACAGGTGCAGCCAATGCAACGAAGAACAAGACGATGAATACACATTAAAGGAAGACGGTCGTGTCACAGACGATGTATTTGACTTAAACTATTATGCAACAGTATATCATCATAATTAAGTACTTAACAATTTTTTCTTACAAGTAAACTGACCATTCCAATAAAACATTCAATTTTATAACCAATGATCAGTATGCGACGAAGCGTAACAGTAATGCTAAAATGAGGAATTTTTTCTTGCAATAATTCAATTATGATTAGAAATATGTTACAACATTTTCATACAATTTATATGTAATTATTTTCTGTGCAGATCATTGTAGGTCAAATGCAAACATTTTATGATAAAAACTTCAAACTTTTGTAGGAGTTCTACACATTGGCATGTTCGTTTATCAAAATTGTTCATTATTTCATCAATATCACATCTATTTGTCTCTCTTAAAAGCATGGAAGACTTCGCCACATGATATACAGACAGGTTCAAGACAGCAGCCCAATACGAGCGCCCAACATTTCCTCATGTACGTACAATTCATTTCCAAATGCTTCAAGCATGGTGTGTAGTTCCACACGTGATTGAAGGTCAAAGATGCAAACTCGCAACCCCAGTACATAGCTATACAAACGCCACAAGATAATGTGGACAATTTGTAACAACAACTTTTCCAGAACTCAAAACATGCATGTGACAGTTTCCATACACAGTCTATGCTATGTACGGCATCAGGTTCGGCTATGATATCTTCGAAGGCACACTGAAATAGATTGACAGAAAGGTATTTTAATACGTACCTGGTTTTTGTAAACATTACCTAAAATATAGGGTCGATGGGGCCGCAGAACTTGTTTTCTGTTTTTTTTTCATGTTTTTAGCTCGGAAATATAATTCATACAAAAAAAATGAAAATATCGGCAAGAATAAACTGAATGAGACCGAAAAGAATGACTAGGGCCGACATAAAAAATAAGGTCTGTCTGGTTCACGGAGAACGGGAACTTTTTATACGCCTAATAAGGTCTGTCTGGTTCACGGAGAACGGGAACTTTTTTATACGCCTAATAAGGTCTGTCTGGTTCACGGAGAACGGGAACTTTTTACTCGCCTAATAAGGTCTGTCTGGTTCACGGAAAACGGGAACTTTTTATAGGCCTAATAAGGTCTGTCTGGTTCACGGAGAACGGGAACTTTTTATACGCCTAATAAGGTCTGCCTGGTTCACGGAGAACGGGAACTTTTTATACGCCTAATAAAGTCTGTCTGGTTCACGGAAAACGGGAACTTTTTATAGGCCTAATAAGGTCTGTCTGGTTCACGGAGAACGGGAACATTTTATACGCCTAATAAGGTCTGTCTGGTTCACGGAGAACGGGAACTTTTTATACGCCTAATAAAGTCTGCCTGGTTCATGGAGAACGGGAACTTTTTTTACACCTAATAAGGTCTGTCTGATTCACAGAGAACGGGAACTTTTTTTACACCTAATAAGGACTGTCTGATTCACAGAGAACGGGAACTTTTTTTACACCTAATAAGGACTGTCTGATTCACAGAGAACGGGAACTTTTTTTACACCTAATAAGGACTGTCTGATTCACAGAGAACGGGAACTTTTTATACGCCTAATAAGGACTGTCTGATTCAGAGAACGGGAACTTTTTATACGCCTGATCGGAACACTTCGTGACGTGATTCCATTACCTTAATATCAATAAATAAACTTTATGCTTAGTGTTTGCCTCTATTTCAAAGTATGTACTCATTATAAAACTATATTTGTTTGATCACAAACTGTATTGAAATGCTCACGTATTTGAATTACATAATGCGCGAAAATAATTGTTTAAACATTAATTACAAAATAACTGTTTAGACATTAATTACATAGCGATAGGTCGATGCTTTGATAGAATTCTTCGGTTTCTATTCCATCGTTTTCGTCATTTGTTTTGTAAAGTAACTAAACATTAAACCACACACGTCCGGATTTATTTTCGTTTTTTTTCAATTAATTTTTGGATAAAAACTCTTCAGTTAGTAATTGAGATTGCGGGAAGAATTCGGTGAAATGCCTTATCGTAAATGAATTTCACGTTTAAAGATGAATTTATGGATAAATTTTGCATTAAATATTTAATTTACGGATAATTTAGGCTACTAGGGGTTTACATGTGTATAAATGATAGATAAATATATATATCTACATGAAATACTAAAGCAGCACTATAATTTGTACGTTGTTTTGTACAATGTCAGAGAGTACCCTAGGCAAATAATTGTCTCTGACGCGCAAGTAACTGATACCCAACACGTACAATAATATAATTGCAAAGAAGAAAGTAAATCGACTCTCAAAAGTCAACAATTGTGATATATCTATTTGAACGAAGTGTTTGAGGAATTAATATTTCTCGTAATAAAATGCTAACAGGAGTATTTTTGACACGAAACATTCCTTCCGTTCATTTGTACTTTTAATGGAAATATACGATTTTTTAAAAAAAATCAAAATTTGGCTGATATATTTTTAGAAAAGTTTGAACTCTTATTTTCTAGATAATAATATCATAAAAATTAGCTAATTATCAGAATAGAAGTTAAATATTTATTAACACTTGAACTTTAGTTCAAATATGGCAAACTACAAACCTGGAGATGATTGTTTATACAGTTTGGATCCCGGTTAAGCAAATCAAGAGACATATTTGTACGCAGTTACGTAATATCCTGATACTACAATTATAGTCCACAAACTGACAACACATTCACTGGTAGTCGGCTATATAATATGAATTCACGTACTTATCAGTCTTGTGGTTCCCATAGCAAATTTGATCAAACCTATCTTTCAAGTATAGGATATCAGAAATATTTATCACTGAACAGTGTTTGAAATTGTTTTATTGTATTTATAAGTACAACACACTTGATTTATTAGACATGGGGAACATTAATTTTCTGTTCATAAAATGTTGAGTTGCCCCTAAATTAAATACCCGTCTTATCATGCATTCATATATACTTGTATGTCAGGTAGATTTTTTTGCTATCTTATACTGTACCACAGTTTTCTGATAAGAATTTTGTCCGATCGGGCATTGTTCTCATAGTTCAGTTTATTTACAAATCCACATCTACATGCCTAAGGTGAAACTTACAATAATTATAATAAGCTCTCACTCACATAAACTTTGTTGATGAGTTCAAGATTTCAAGACAAATCTTTTGGGTCACAAAAAAACTGAAGCTTGTTCTAGAGTACCATCACGTGACCAAATCATAAATCACAAGATCATTAAAAATTTTGATGGTAAGTGTTATACTAGATTAAATCTGTTTGGTTTTTTTATATTTTATGTACTCAGTTGACGATATATATTTTCGCGAACAAAGTATAAAAGACTTACTAATGAAATGTATCATGAACAAAAGTATTTTACCTGAAGATCGAAGTCATTTATTAATCGGGCAGTCTGACGCTAAGAATCTTTAAATCGGCATCATACAAATTTTGATGCTTTAACAACATTACTTATAAAGTGGTATTCTGTCATTTTTGTTATAAAACTTCAAAGTTTAATTTCAAACGATAGGAAGTACAACTATGGTTGTTACATTAAAACGTGATTCACTCTGATTATCCGTGTGCTGACAGCGTACAGAAACCTCGTTGGTAATTAATCAATCAATAGCTATCTACAAGCCGTCGGCCTCCGTGGTCGAGTGGTTATTGTCTTTAACTCGTAATCACTAGCACCTCAGTGAGTTCGAATCCCACTCAGGAAAAAAATCATACGTGATGAAGTTGTCCAATTAGCTTACGGAAGGTTGATGGTCCTACCCAGGTGCACGCTTGTAGGTCTTCCTCCATCATTAAAACTAAGATAGTCGGAAAAAGGGACTGGCTGTTGGCTCAACGTTGATCCCAGTAAAAAAATACTAGCAAGTAAATGTGGGCATTTATTGATATTTTACTATCTTGTTTGCAGGATGCGTTCGATCTGAACGAAAATGAAATGGGTCTGTTTGATAGTATTTCATTCATGTTTCAACAAATTTGAGAGAAAAAGAAGAAAGTATTCCATGCAAACAAATCAGCGCTTCATTGACTAATTAGTATGTATGTATGTATGTAACACTGTGTAATTTTAATACGAAATCAAAACAGAGTATTCAATATTAAGAACATAACAACAAAATTATTGAATGGTTGTCATCTTTAACAGTTATTGCACGAACATGTCCAGTTTAAAATTCATTCTAAATTACACTTAACAAATGTGCAAACTTAGTAGAATAAATAAGAAAGTCAATATTGATATAAAGCAAATTATACATACAAACAAAATGATATTGACCACTTAGTTTTTCAATTCAAAATGTCTTGCGGTCTGCAAACATACCATTAACTACAAATAGATTGTTTGCTTAACGTTTAGGCTCGACTAACGATGTTTTCAGAAGTGGTACGCAATCGGTAATTGAGCGACCGTGGGCCCTATACAATTTCACTTAAGTATTTTGAAACTATTGACATATTCCTGCTTCGTTTGTTTTCAAACTCGAACATTTGTACACTGGTTTGGTTTAGCTACCGTTGTCTGGGTTACTACATGCGCGTATAAAATCGGAGCTCATACCGAATAAATCCTCACAGCTCTCTTGGACTCGAAGCATCTCTGTCTCTTAGTGTGTGATAAAATTATCAAAAAGTCGCAACAATGGCTGATTCTTTGGATTTGCAAAACCGTGATCCTAACAATATCAACAACCATCTTGGTGTACGTATAAATGATATATTCAGTATAATATATAATCTAAATTTTGTTTGGAATTTATTTTCAATAATTTCATTAAAAATTCGGATTTTTCGTTTTTTGAAAACAAAGTGTGGTCTATGCTTTGACGAATGATACAAAATAACTAAAACTGGAAATTTTAATATCTTTGATGTAACTTCCTGCAAAATGAAAAATTAAAATAATTCGCTTTACATATTATGCGTTTATATTTGATCTTCACTAAAAATGGAGATATTTTTTTTTTTGCTAAATAGTTCTGACGGAATTTTCCACGTTTTTATAAAAGAACGAACTATATCATTACATCTCATACTTTTAATTTCTCATTTTATTTTTTTTTGAATATTCATCACTTGTCAATTAGTTAGTTAAATCCTGATAATCATATCTGTAAAACATTTTATACTGAAAACTGTGAGCATTTACGCATATTCACTATATCTATTTTATATACAAAATGTATCGCTTTTGCTTATTTTGTCTCGCCTTTCTTTATTCTGTGTCTTTCTTTTGCCGCTTTGTATTAGATATGCCTTTTCATGCTTTTTTATTCTTGAATTTTCTTCTGAGAATAAACAATACTTCTGAATAAAAACTGTCTAAGACAGTTAGTGACAACCGCAGCTTCGCTTACACTACATGCTTCATGGATTTTATGAAACGGTTAATTATTAATTAACATTTATAATCGTATCGAAAAGTTATCTTTTGATATATTTTATTAACCACGTGTTCATTAATACTTGGTGTTCGTTATTGTAATATGAACATCATTTTTTGTGAAGAAACCTTGTTTTCATAATTATCAATTGCAGCTCTGGATTATTTGGAACTGAGTTTTTTTTCAAAATTGTTCCGCTTTGAAAATATATGGAATATTTAACACGGATTATAAAACGATGAGTGTTGTAAAAAAGAAGAAAATAAAGTTAATTTTGGATTTAAAACTAAAGTAATATCAGGAGTAGTTGAATATCAGCATTTTATGACCGAATAATTTATTTTTTTGCGAAGGTCATTCTTTGTACTTTCGCATTTTGGTTGTCTATCAGTTAATCTTGGAGTGAACCCATTCATTTAATTAGTTGCTTAATATCTGCTTATCTTCCTTTTATCTATATATCTATACTAAGTGTATAAAACTCATTGCAGCGCCGTCTTCCATCTATTCGTCTCTTTTGAGTCATGCAATCATTGAAGCAACCTTTTGCTAGGATTGTAAATCAGTACCTCTTAAAGTATCACTTTCTTCTTGTCCGTTTCATACTTGTTCAGATTTCTTGAAAATATTCATCTCTCGATATTGATTTACAAATACACGCATCAGCTATTTGCCCATGGAAATCTATAAATACTTAATTCTGCAATTAATATGTTTTCCTTTGCTTTTTTAATGATATTTCATTGACTTAAATTCTCTTAAATTCCCATTGAACTCCCATATTTGCAGCCCTCCAAAGCACTAACTATTAGTTATTCTGTAAATCTTCAGCGTCACGTCTGAGTCAGTTTCTATCTCTTTATCATTCTTTGCTTTATTTGTCGCTTTGTCTATACCGCTTAATGTTTCGCTTTACAGTGTCAATGGGAAGATTGTTTCGCAGAACCCGAAGGAACCCACAGTATTGACTGTGTATGGAAGCTGTCCTACACCTGTTTTAATCTTTGGAAAGGTCTCTGCTATAAGATTTCCACACTTCTGTGCGGTATCTGCATTGCTGCTGAATGGGGTTGTGAATTCGCCTACATTTCATTCCTCCATATCTGGTATTTCACACCATGCTTCAAGTACTTGGACATCAACTGCGGATGCATGAAGAAGTTCTATGGACAGTGCACGGAATGTTGTATCGAACCATGTTGTGTGGCTTGTGGACAACTATTCCACCATTTCAAGAAATAAATATAGACCAATTAATACTCCAATTTTCATCAAAATTAGTCTGACGGCGAGCCTGAAATTCGCCCAGACACATATACAATCTTCTAATTTTCGCTTCCAATTTCGATAAAGTGTATGGATGACGGATTATTAAGACCTCGTCTGTGTTTCGACTAATGAAATGTTATTGAAATTTAGATAGTGAAGGTAATTGACTGAAATATTTCAACATTTATCTGTGATAATGGACCAACATTAATGTGATTTATTTATATCAATTGTTTATGTTTTATTTGATACTTTTTGTATCATGTATGAAGACAGCTTTGCTTGTCTGAATATCAAAAACGCCGTCCATCTTTTTTATTAAACATTTATTTATTACCTCACGCATTGCTTTTTCTTAATTTTTTGTATATCTGCGCTTTCACGCTTCAACGCTTCAGCTTTTTTTCAGATTCTTTAAACTTTGTGGCGTCTGTATCGTTGACAACAGTGATCACTATAGCAACAGGACCAATGTCAGGCGCCGCTTAATTTAATGCAACTATTCCCGTGTTCTTACAACATAAACGGCTTAGTTTTCATAACACACATTTCTGTTTTATAAACTCGACTGCTTTGCAACACTTTTACACATACTTGCATTTTTTATGGCATTTGCTTGTAATCATTATGCTATTGCTTGTAAGTTTGTGCTGTTTAATACCTTTGTACTGAATACTATCAGCACGTACACAAGATACTAGTACAACCTACGTTGGTAACATGGCTTTAAATGTTTATATCTGCTTTTTCAATTTATTATCGTCGAATTGTATTTGAAATGCTAATTGGTTTTTATGCTTCTTTGTGTTGCAGAATAATTTACGTGGCAAAAAACTTTTTTTGTTTTCTGGAAGTAGTATTCCAATTCATAATCACGTTGTAATCTCGGAACTTGTTTCAGTTAATACTATGATATCACATGTGCTGTCAGGTTTATTTGAATTTAGAACAAGACGGCGGTTACATAGAAACAATTGCGATTGATAACAGTATTATTCCACATACACCGTTTCTAGCATCAGGTTTATCATTAAATAAGTCACGGGTACATATTTATGAACAATTTGAATAACGAATTAATTTTACTATAAGTATCATTTTTCGTACATTTACTTAAATTTTATTTATGTGGCAGATTTCAGCACGGACTTGCTACTAAATATTTTCATGCGCAGTAATTTTTTTCTGATTGCAAACATTTAAAGTACTTTGCTTCTGAAGACTCCTGCTAAAAAAATTAAAAATCAGGAAAATGATAGACTATATTGCATGCCCTTCACGATTTCAATTCATACAATCGAAAAACTGAGCACGAATTATAGATTAATAAAACAAAATAGGAAGGTAAGAGCCAAAGAATGCTGAGACATTTGCTAGCATATTTTACAATTTAGCATACAATCGTATCCACCTGTGGTAAATATGATGATAAAGATCTGTAGAGCCCATGGACGAGTGTCCGAGATCATAATATAGCTCTTACATCAGAATATAAATCAACTATTGTTAGACATTTAAACACGTAACACATGGACGTAAATAGTCGCGAAAAATCATTACAATACTTGGACCAAATATTATCACGAATACATATCAAACACGTACATTTTAGCAATAGTGTTAAAATACTTAGTCACATGTAATTAAAGGTAGAAAAACTGTTATGAAAGAAAGGATTTCTAACTGACTAACAGTTCAGAATCTAATGAATTAAGTAGGATATTACATCCAACTTCTGAAATGTAGACAAAATAGTACGAAATTGAAAAGAGATGCTATAGTAGTTTATACGGACAGATATTGTAACGCCACATTGGGGTATTACGTCAAACGTCATGTTGGTATGGTAACGGAATAGAAAACTAATGCTGATGGTAAGCTGGAACCCGAAGTCACATCAGATTCGTAAGTTTATCTAAACTGTTGTAGACTAATCAATATTGGTTTACGACGTGACATATTTGCATTTATAATTCAGACATTCCTTTTGGTCAAACAAAATTAATTGCGTGGTTCATGTAACCAAACAGATTGATGATTCTAATATTTGTACTTTTCCATCACTACTCTGCAAATCCAATTGATTTGCTTCAAATGTGATAAATAATGAAACAATTGTTACAACATTTTTATTGAATATTGCAATTATTTCAAAATGAAAACTGAAGTTATTGATTTTCAAGGTACTGTTTAATTATACTACTTGTGCACACGTTATGTGAACCACGCATTATATCACTAAGTATTCCGTATATAATTGAAATTTGTGTCGCTTATGGTTGCTTGTGATCTTGCTTAAATAAACACGCTTATGCTTTATTAATGCATTTTTCAAATATTGAGCTGCTTTATGCTTTGGGTGCCTTGAAGCTTATATAAAAGGTTTATCATTCACGCATATTTATATCACATGATTTATCCGCATTATGATCTGTTTTCATAGAGATGAAAAAAACGTGTAGCAGAACGCAACCAAGACATGCTTTATGTAATTTATTCGTATATGTATATTTTCTCGCTTAAGCTGAATTTCGCATTTGTTGTTTTATGTATATTAACTTTTAACACCGCTTACAATGTTGCTGATATTACGGGCTTTCTCGTTTGCTTTATAACAAGCTTGCTCCATGTTTTGAACATTATTGGCTTGTCTAAGTAAACGTTATATTTCGACTGAATGTTAATGTGTGTATTTTTCTGATTTCATCCAGTGTTCGTTTGAGGAAGTATTAGCAGAACCAGATGACATTCATAGTATCGACTGTGTCTGGAAGCTCTCCTTCAGCTGCTTCAACTTCTGGAAGAGTTGCTGCTACAAGCTCTCTACTATACTCTGTGGTATTTGCATCGCGATGTACTGGGGATGTGAGTTCGCCGCCATCTCCTTCCAACACATCTGGTGCTTCACACCGATGTTCAAAGTTTGTGACATCAACTGCGGCTGTCTCAAGAGAATGTGGAACCTTATGGTTAGCTGCTGTTTGGAGCCAATATGTATGGCGTGTGGCCAATTCTTCCACCCATTTAAGAAGTCATAAATATCATTATATTATAATTGCTATATCGTGCATTCATCTTTGACTATCAGGAAAAACATCTAGAAAATCCAGTTTTCAACAAACAAAAAGTACTATTCGAACAATATTTGTTACATTAAATAGCATCGATTTCTGAAATGGACATGCTGGCGTCATGTCGTGATTCTGATTATACCTCAATCAGCTGTGATATTCCTTTATAATTAAATATTGTATTTATAATTTTGTTTTGTTTGTTGTCATTTTTTGCACCGTTATTATTACGTCTTATTGTAAATTGCCTACAATATTTATTATACATTTACACCGAACCGATTCATAAGCGATAAGATTGTACAGAGGTGATTTTAATGGAACAAACATGTCTACAGAAACAGTTTTAAATCAGTTTGTTACTCTGGAATAAATTACTGACGAATATGCATTCAAAGTATAGAATTTTGAACCACTTCAGCATTTAACCGTGCAAGAAAATTACTTCATTTCGTATAAAAGTGTTTAACTAAGAGTACATTTTTGAATCGGCTAAGTGTACATATAAGTATATACTTCAGTAAAAACTATTAATCTTACGATTGATTAGTCTTACCATATATGAACTTTATAATACGTTAAGACGGTAAGTTGTAACGTCCCAAACACTGTCGCTCCACTATCTACCACAATTATAGTTTGTGTTCACACTTAAATAAAGGGAACAAACATAAGATGAACCAGACACTGAAGGCAAAAAAAAAACAAACAAAAAAAACACAGAAAATCGGTAAAACGGGCGATATTCGAGGATGATTTATGATTTATACAAATATCACGCATTTTGTTCGCTGGCTGCAGCTGCTGGAACTATTTCCTTTCTTTGTTGATGTCGCCAGTATACAAGATTTCTCTTGATAATAACTGGAATGTCATTCGTATGTTTGTTTGATTATGCAATAGAAAATGCATTTAAATAAAATCAATTCAGTTTTGATCAACAACATAATGCAAAACTCAAAAAAAGATCTCAATACACTTTCAAAATAGATCTACACCAGGCGCGTAGCTTCTATTTGGCAGTACTAAGCAGTTGTTTTGGCTCGATTTCCAAAAATGAAAAACATATCATCGAAAATTGATATCTTTGATCATTTATATAACTAAAACTATGATTTTTTTTTCATTTCTAATGGTCATGAAATACCCCAAAAATAACCGTAAAATGCACCTACGACGTTCTAGAATTTCAAAAATTTCTGGGGGAACATGCCCCCTGAACCCCTTAGAATTTTGCCTAGACGCTCCTTTTAGGCAAGGTACGCCCATGTACACAAATAATTCAACAAATATTTGGATCCATCATTATTTTCATTTCCCAACATAATAGTTAAAAACACCTTTACTGTCTGTTATACTCATGTTGAATGGATATGTTTACGTTAAATAAAATATAAATAGTTGTAATACTTTAATATCTAAATGATTGTATTAAATAAAGCACTAATCACGAATTAGAGTTCTTCGAAATTTTGTTTTGTTGTGAATGGTACGAACATGTCAGTCTGAGATAATAGTTATAGTTTGGTAAATATGCGTTTCCTAAAATAAGACGTTTAAACAAGTCTTTAACAGCGAATTCATACTTTTTGTAATATTTCAAACATGTAAAATAGTTTAAACAAATATTTGCCGTGCGTGTACCATGCAAACTTTAATTGATGTTTCTTAAGTTTAAATTGTCGGATTTAAATCGTTCAAATATACATAAAAGTCGTGTAAATTTACCTTTGATACTTACAACATGAAAGACAATTGTCTATGGTTTGGATTCTTTTTAAAATAAAAGGGTCGGTCATGAAGTACTCGGGACTAACATGCAGACATGCATTTGGATGCATACAAAATTTCTTTTAAGTTACTTGAGAAAACTAAGTATAAATAAACGATGATAAATTGTTGTTATTTAAACATCTTTTTAAACCGGAAATGGGGTCTGTCTTCCTTCAAAGACCCAATTTATTTAAAGGGTCAGTCCGGAATATCTTAAAACTTTTCAAAAGGCCCTTTTACTATAGATTATTAGTACGAAAAGTAAACAAACGGGCCTTTATAATGAGTTTTCAGTCTCTAGGGCCTATCACACGGACCCTAAGCGTGCACGAGCGACGACTTGTAACGGACAAAAATATTCAAAATGGCAACAGAGTTAGATTTGGTCAATCGGGACCCTAATAATATCAACAATCATTTACAGGTAAGGAAAATCTTAAACATTGAAATATTGTCAGATTGTTAAGATAACCACATTTAAGTGATTAATTACAAGTTAACGCATCGGCACGAGAAAGTTTGAAAAAAGTGGGGTTTTTTTTACCTTAAGCAGTGGAAATGTGTCCGATTTTATGCTTTCGAGATTAACATATTAATGGTGTCTAATAAATTAATAGGTAAAAAAATTGTCTCAGGACTAAGTAAATTCTATGAATTGGTGGTGCCACTCATACATTTGACCTTTTTATGTACAACTTTGCTCTCGTACAGTATTTTAACAGTGGTCTTACGAGTTTTTGTATACTAAAAATATGTTTTAAAGTAAATCGTATTCATGGATTTGGTGTCTGTAGTCTCCTTAAATAAAAAAATTGAAAGGTTATATACAGTGTTCATGGTTGTTTTGTGTTGCGATGTTCGTTATATGTGCAGGAATGGAACTAATATAAATGAAAAATAAAGATATTCAGTCCATTATTTTCATTTTTATTCATTTCTTTGTGTTCTGACCAGAGGCTGAGATACGCGGTTAGCTTAAAAAGTAATAATTCAGTTCTGACATGAAGATGTCATCCATGCTTACTTCATAGATTTTGATCGTAATAGACAGAATTCATTTATGATTTGTGATTAAATTTCTTTCATATCTCGCCAAAATTAAGTAAATTGAACTATTGATAGAAGATGGCTTAAACAGCTGTTTATTATCTGTAAAAATGATATGCCTGTAAAATATAACCGTGAACTATATCCCTAAAATATGCCTGAAAACGTCAATGCTATTGACGCCAAAGCTAGGCCTATAAGTTAAACAAACCACAAATGATTAGATAGTTTTTCTTTACCTGTATTGTAAACTAGTTCAAAGAAATAATTTGTTTAATTACCGACATCAATAGCTGTATGATTTCAACAAGAGTCGGATGCTGAAACATTCGATATTTATTCAAATTACTCTTATTTCCAGGCCAACTTTGAAGATGTACTGGCAGAACCTGACGGTACTCACAGTATTGACTGTGTATGGAGACTCTCAAACACATGTTTCAACTTCTGGAAAAAGTTATGTTACATGATTATGGGTACTCTTTGTGGAATATGTATCGCTGCTGAATGGGGATGTGAGTTCGCATGGGTCTCCTTCATGCACATCTGGTACTTCACGCCATTCTTCAAGTTGATGGACTTAAACTGTGGATGCATGAAAAAGTTGTGGAATCAATGTGTCAGCTGCTGTGTGGAGCCTTGCTGTATGGCTTGCGGCACCGTGTTTCATATGTTTAAAAAGTAAACATTCGATATTTTTCTTCAAACTTCTTCGGATTTGATTTTTACGATGATATTAACGTATGAAGCTATGAAATGGATTTATTTTGATAGCTGAACTGATTTTAAAGCAAGCTCACTACTCCTGCATTCAAATTCAGTGAACAGTTTCGTTCAAAATTTGACGAAAATGTCCGAAATGTTCCGGATGAGTCAGTTGTACATCTTTAGACAAAATGACTCTCCGTGTATGAGTGAATAGTTTAAAGTTGGCAAGAAACTTACAGCGCATCAAAGAAGTCTAACAGACTGAGGTGCTCTGTAGAGCTGTTTGTTTAGCATTGTTCTGTTAATTTTGACTCTTCTGATTAAAATTTAAAAATAAAGAAACAAATGTTATGTTATTTTCATGTTTTAAATGTGCTTGTTTCAAGTTTGTATTGATAATTGAATGTGTTTGTTTGATTTGGATGAAGATATACATTTGCTTTTACCGACTGAACACCAGAACCAATATATTCATAAGTGGTGTCACCATGACTAAATGTTAAAAGATATACAAGGTTGGCGCAAGATCAATTGTTTTCAAGCTCAAATCGAATCGAACAATATTGCTGACTTTTTTCGTATTTAATTGATTAAGCCTGTTGTAGTAAGATACTCCTGCAATCATAGCTACTTGGCTATTTCCGTAACCGCAAATAAACCTCACACGTAGATCGACGCACTACTTTCAGGTTTGCAAACAGCTATAATCTAATAAATATCGGCGATTCACCAATGCCGGGCTTATCGAGTCGTGAATAGTTGCCTTTCCCCATTAAATGGACACAAAATTTAATGAAATTTCACTATGTTAATTTTGATGCTTTCTTAATGTCTGCAAAGAAAAAAGTGAATTTAACATACCTTTCTATGAGCGTTCTGTGTTTCAAAAAAAATAGATTCTTGATTTCAAAACTTATTCGACATATTTCTGTGTCACCGAAATAAAGTTTATGATAATATAACTTTAAATTTAGTTTTTATATTCAAAAAGTTGGCAATATTAAACCTGTTATTGAATGCAATTCATGGGACTCAATTGTGAACACACTGCTACGTCTCATTGCGCGTATCCGGCAAATAAATGCATCAAATCGAAGTAAACTACTGCGCCAATCGGTCTGAGTTTTTTTTCCAACGGAAAATGGCGAGTTGTTCCGATTGGTATCCCATTGAGTTCATTTGAGTGACGTGCACAGTGACAGCATACTTGTCCAGCAACGATTCCTTTGCATTTGTGCAAATGGATGTCGCCTAATGCTGTGAGATGATTATCTCCCTTTGTGGTGCATAAATAACTCACTACGTGGAGTTTGGAATGTAGCGCGTAATTAAGCGCAAATTAATTATGCATTTATTTTATCAAAATTCCAATTCCAATTTCAATATCAATTCACCCATCGACAGATCAAAGGATAAATCGAATGATTTAATCGTCGTGGCTATGACTTGGATATTCTCAATAAAACAAGATAGAAGATTTTAGCATTTATTTATATAAACACAGCAAACGTATGAATCTGACACAGAATCAAGGCAGAAAAAAAGATCTCTTGAAATAAGAATCTATAGTTTGGATATAAAATTGAACCATAATAGTACTAAGTGCTAATAAATTCATTTCAGTAGATAGACAGTGATGAGCATATTGATGACAAAGAAAACATGTTAAAATCTACAAAGTCGCATCTCTAGGTAAAAATACACGCAAAAACATATGAGTATGTCATAATGAAATGACATTTACGCAGATTAAATGCCAAATATGTAAAGTATAAAAATACAAAGTGGGGGTTTTGATAAGAATTTGAATAAATTCAATACAAAATAAATATATTGTACACTCACAACAAAATATTTCCATGTATAAAATAGTACATGGACAAGCTATCTATTGCAGTATTGATCATATGATTTGGTCATAACCAAATGGTTCCCACAGAGAACTAGAAAAAAATGTCATTAGAAAGATATGTAATATAACGGACGGACTAGATAAGTGGATGTATCATCACAGAATGGCTTTTTTTCTTTCACACTACTACTACAACTCATATTATACAACCACACATTGAACTCAGGTACAGGCATTTACTGTATCCGGACTCATTCATGCAATTCATGCTCTCTACATTTATCTATACATTGAGCTACCTGCTCATGTGATACGGCATTAAAGTTTCGTAATTCACGTTTGAAAGACATTAAACTTCAAACTAACTCCAGACAACTAAAAACACCTTACATACAACATGAATCATAAATATTCTGTCTTACAACCCATATAAAACGCTCATACACAATTCATTTACAACTAATATGCTTTTCATACACCACCACATATATCACTCATACACCACACATATATCACTCGTACACCATAAATATATCACTCATACACCACATATATATCACGCATACACTACGCAATTATTATACATGCTTCATTCGCCAGATATACCCCGTCGTATGTAACACATCAGGTACATTATCTTATATTACACATATACCAAACTTGTTTCATGTTTGTACCCGCTCATTCCGTCGAAATAAAATAATATGAGTATACAGCGCAACTTTCCTAATCAACATCTTTTGGGATAATCAAAATTATGTTGTTGTTGTTGAGAGGTTGTTGCACTAGTGAGGTTAAATTAATAGTTAAATCATACCGTGGGAAAATTATGCTGTAATTGAAGGAAGGTTGATGCTCAAGAGAGAGCCGCTCTGGAGTGGTTGCACTGTATCATGAAATATCTATATGCTCCATGAAATTCTTACAATACACTGACACATACTTATAACGTTACTGACAGCATTGGTACTCTACTTCGTAGACATAGCATTATCAACCTGTTGTAAGATATATTAGAATCATCGTCCATTCTTGTTCGACTAAATTACAATTTGAAAATGATTAAAACCCGTCAGATTATGATTGAACACATCTGTTGATTGAATTAATTACATTTGCAAACTGTTGGAACATTGTCTTCACGATAAATTGATTCTGTGGTCAGTCGGATCCAGGTCAATTAACTTTAGCCTCCATTAAAATACATAATAAAAATATAATTTGAGCAATCGTTCGAAACATACACATATTAACAATGTCGATATACTAAGTATGAATAAGCAGGTGAAATTGAGCCATCTAATCAGGATCAACTCGGCGTTTCAGAGTCTATGCATGCGAAAAGTATAAATTTGTCATAGAACTGTACGTCCAAAGGAGAAACTGAAGGCCGCGTTGACAGGATATGAAATATATATGTGTATTGATGTCTTGTGCAAATAGAAATGCCAACACTGCATTACTTTATGCTGGAAAAGAGTCAAAAGATAGTAATCACACAGCAGGTATGTTTTTGTTTAGTTTTTCTCGAAAGATCTAAAGACGCGACCACAAGCCTCGCAACAAGGTTCCACACAGCAGCCACAGATGGTTTGGTAGAGTTTCTTGAATACAGCGCAATTGATCTCAAACATTCGGAGACAGGGTGTGATGAACCAGACATGATAGAAAGCGACTGAAGCGAACTCACAACCCCATTCAGCAGCGATACAGATTCCATAACACAGTGTATTGATCTTGTAGCAGATATTCAACCAGAAATTAAAACAAGCAAAGGAGAGTTTCCATACACAGTCTATACTGTGGACACCTTCAGGTTCGGCTAGAACATCTTCAAAAGCGACCTGAAAGAATTGATAGGAGTGTGAGAATGTGACAAATTCCGTATTGCTATATCGCAACATATACTGCTGGTACAAGGCATAAATTATTTATGCTGAATAAGTGGTACATGTATCACCTTTTATTGTATAATGTTTTGTACAAGTTTTATGTACCGAATAATTAAGTAATCAGGATTACTGATGTCTTAGTTTTGCGGCAAATAAAACAACAAGATCGCATTATTTTAATGATCGTTGATTTGTAAAGCTGATATAATCATTAAAATACCCGGTTTTACCATAACCGTACCGTTCAGTGTGCATTATATTGTGTTGCAATTTATCAGTGTACCAGTAAACCGCAATTACCTCGTACAACTGTTACAAATGTATTTACGCATTGGACGATTATCATAAAATGCCAGTTTATTCAATATTGCATCACTGTATCACAAAAATTTCTCTGATCATTCAAGGAAACTGTGAAGCATATTACACAACATTCACCACATTTACGATACGTTTCTTTTGACTCCTAACATATATAACTGATGGTTGTTTGCAAGATACTTATGTATATCAGTTATATATATATATACATTGTACTAATTGCGTGTCCGACCCGAAACACGACCATTTGCAGATAAAGAAATATAAGTTAATGAATGCATAAAGATGACAATTAATATTCTAATGTACATATATGTGTTTATACCCCGAAACATCGCTTTAAAATATACTGCACGCGTAAGAGTAAAAATTGAAATTAAAATATTGAAATACTGGTATTCTGTATGATTTATATGTAAATTCGTATCAGGTTTTTCGCATGGCAGGCGGCAATTAGGCAAGATAATATGATTAAAATGCGCGGACCACTGATTGTTGGTATCGGCATTGTCTGAAGACGAGAGCTCCCGGACAGAAAATCAAACACCAGCAACATCAATATATGCGATGGTAGATAAGTTTATTATTGATAATCAATGCAGTGCCACAATGTAACCGTACCCTCAGAGATATCAAGAATTCGCACCAATTTAATCGTTCCATCGTGTGAAATATTAATGATGTTTATTGTTTGTTTATGTAGTTACTAGAATTCATTACATTCGACCTGTGAACAACAAGCATGAACTGTTCCGTGTTGTTTAGTTCCGAAAAAAAATTAAACTTAACTTATGCTATAATAATAAGAACAAAGTGACTTCTTACACTACAGTGATGCATTTGTCGCTGTGAATAATATCAATTAATACTTAATTAGTTACGTTGTGTTCTCATGTTGTATAGGAAATAAAAGACAGTAATTTGAATAAGATAAAGAGAAAGTCAGCATAATTCCTTCATTTTTGAGGAAAAGTTGTATGCACTTTATGTAAGTTCTGTAACAATAATGTATTATAACAAACAGAAGCAGATTTGACATAACTCGACCCAGCTATGACGCAGTCCATGTACGGAATGTAGTAATTTTCAATGGGAATAAATGGGAAATAAATTTACACAATTTAGAACACTAAGAAAAAAATAATTAAACATAGAAAACTGCTCTGTTACAATATGTGAGAATCACCTTTCAATTTTAAATATAGCTGTTTCAATATCATTCTCACGCAAAAATCCATATAGTAAAGTTTAATACAAAAATTATTTTTTCTTATGATAAATTCTTGGCGTTCGTTTTGTGATATACGTTAGGATTGTCACTTAAACTGTATAATAATTTGATATAACATGCTAAAAATTAGGTAAACCTATCTCGATTGAAAAATTCTACAAAACATAAACAGACATATGATGGCTTTAAATAATTGTCACCGTTGATGAATATGTGAATTTAAACAAAGAGTAGTTTGCTTAAAGCTTAAAGAACAAAACAGGAGTTCTGAAATTTTGATAAATATATTTTTTCATCTACAAAAAAAAAGAAACGAAGTAGAAGTTGATACCTTAACGTGGTCGTTGATATTGTTTGGATCACGGTTATTTAGATCTATGTCTACCATATTCCCTGTTTGTAGGGTACAGGTGTCAAATATAATTCAAATTTTAAAAAAGCACAAAATTATTAGCCAGAGATAAAATCCAGACTCCGGTACCGCGGGCTACAGTTTATCAAATGTGAAACTGTATTGAGTCCCTGACTACAGGTATTATAAGGATGTATACCTTGTAACCAAAGAGACAAATGAATAATTTATACCTTTTATAAGCAGCAACCGTAAATTGTTATGGCTACATCCTTTGTTGTCTGTAGAATTGCCTACAGTCAACAGAAAAGTGAACGTGTACATGTTTGAAATCCGCTATGTTCTGTGAACAAGATCATATCTGGGTGCTTGTAGTAAATACTCATTAGAACAACACGGTCAATTCAGAAATTAAAACAACAATCGATAACATTGATTACCATAATTTTATAACAATATCAATGTTCTGTGTTAAGCACAACTTACAGCGAATAATTAATAAAATATAACGCGTGGTAATTAGATAAACGTGTAAGTCAGTGACAAATGGTATACATGTACAATGTATATAAGATGCAACATGAACACTAATTGCACGCGCCCCTTTCAATTTCGACGGACAATGCTGCTTTTCTTACTCTAACGTTTAACGTCACACCAACAGCTGTACCCATTTGTCGTCTTTCAAGCTTTAAAGGGTGGCGGAAAACGCCAGTCGTACACCTATGTAGAACCGACGACCTTCCTTGGGCTACCTAGACAGCATCCGATCATAAGAAATTTGGTCCGGGGTGAGAGACCATAACCACTCGACCTCGGATGCCCCCTAATACACTGATACACGAACATTGTTGTTTGTTACAGAATATTTAAATTCTATGTCAATAATCACTAGAAATATCTTGTCGTTGTTGAGACTGATGATGTTAATACTGCTGGAGATACCAATATTGATGATTGTAGTGAAGTTGATGATAAGGCTGGAAAAATAGTCATGTTTAGGGTTACATGACTGAAATACAAAACTAAGGGTAGGTAGGTCGAACAATTTTCTTGATTTTTTTTCCTTAACGTACCTCAGTGCGAACACATGGTACCATTCATCACCAAGTATTTCGTACTCTGAATTTTGCCGTTACTGTAACTGCACAAGACTAGTTTTCGGGCATATTATGATGATAACGACAGCTGTATTGAAAGTTGTGATTGTGTTGATGGTACTACACTAACACTAACACGCAACCATGGTAACAGCGTTACTGCTGTTGTTGTTGATGGTGTTGGTGATGATGCTGGTTCGGCTAAGGTCGCCGCAGGTTATATTGTATCTGGTTCTAAATACTTTCGACGCAATATTTTCATTCATTAAATAATTTCAACAAGTATTTGAAATTTCTTCTGACTGGATACAATGATGTAACTTCTACATGTTAGTTTTTAGGTGAAGTTTACTTATGAATTCTGGAACACAAAATATGGATATGCTTCAATCAGCGTGACAGTGTAATGACGTTCATAAAAAAGTCACCAGCAATAATAGTAACATTATTCGTCTCAAGTGATTTCTTATTTAACCATTTTGCTTATGTGTAACCAAAATAAACCTAGTGCACTCTACTCTGTGTCAGCATTACCTTTGATTGGTGGCAATGATTCCATTGGGAAGAAAAGGGTTCTGATTTCATAACTGAACAAATAACGCTAACTTAGATTTCATCCTTCGTCTTTTGATGAGTTTTTTATCACTCAAAGAAGAGAAAACTAGCGTATATAGTGACATATTGACACCCGACTAATTGGTGAATGGCAGTAAAAACAAGCTATAAATAAATAAATAAACAAACACGAATGAAACATGAATGGTAACTTTTTATAAATTTATTTTTATTGATCAAACAACAATAAACAGGTATATATATCACATACTCTTCTTGGTCCTTCTAATGGACCTGGATTGCCTTTCAAACACGATAATACTAGTAAAAAAAATAATGTAAAACGAACAGTTCGCAATTGGACGGATGCTGGTATTAAAACATTAATCTCCAATGATACCCTCATCTAAAGTATCACCACTACATTTGATGTTTGTAGACTAGAGACTTTTGCTCTAGTGATAATTTGTACAAATCAAAAATAAATTGTCTGACCGTTCGGTCATAAAAATTCGCTGACGGATTCGGAGACAACACATTTTATAAACAAAGTCTAATGGAGACCACATGACCAAACAACGTGTATGTCAGCATAATGTAATACATGTCCGGAAATAGCCAATTGAGTCTTTGCTTAAAATATTCCTTTTCGTGATTGAATTTCTGTTTTACTATGTTTAAAATCTTTATGTTTGTTCAGATTGTCAAACTTCTTGCACATAGGAAAGTTAGTAACAATATAAAACAGCTAAACGATTGTTCGACAGAATAATAAACTTTATCGCTTCTCGAATGACCTGAAAACCGAGCCACATGCCTCGCAACAAGGTTCCACACAGCAGCCACAGATGGTTTGGTAGAGTTTCTTGAATACAGCGCAGTTGATCTCAAACATTCGGAGATAGGGTGTGATGAACCAGACATGATAGAAAGCGACTGAGGCGAACTCACAACCCCATTCAGCAGCGATACAGATTCCATAACACAGTGTATTGATCTTGTAGCAGATATTCAACCAGAAATTAAAACAAGCAAAGGAGAGTTTCCATACACAGTCTATACTGTGGACACCTTCAGGTTCGGCTAGAACATCTTCAAAAGCGACCTGAAAGAAGTTGAAACGATGGACATCAAGTATACAGGAATATGTCCAGTTTCGGTATCAGTGTATTTATCACATACGGGTGAAGAGTTCCGCGTTTATGTGCATAAAACAAGTGAGGCATCGTATAAATATTGCAGGTTTTATGCAATAAGCCTGTGTTTGGGCGCATCGTCAGCAACGATCCAATAAGATGTTAGTTTGTATTTGTGTAATATTTCCATCGTTTTATCAAAAATGTGAACCCTTGAAAGTGTAGATGAATTCAGAGGAGTTGCTTGCGAGTAACAATGGTTATAATGTTTTTGCAAAACTAATGAAATAAAGAATTCATTATTAATTTCAATCTTACCTTCAGGTGGTCATTTATATTGTTGGGATCCCTGTTTTGCATATCCAAATCACCCATTTTTGAAAGTGTTCGTCTCTATAAAATGCAAAATAAATATAACGAAAAATTCCTAGGTTTAATACTGAAAGGTTGCGCTGTGTACAGTTGTACAACTCCGTCTATGGTTAGTTCTTAGGTACAGCTGCGGATATTACCAAAGGATGCTTATATCTGTGTATATTGTAACCAAGGAGATCATACATAATTGATTCGTCTTTATGTTGCCATGCGCTAGTGATTCTAACAACAACTTAAAGGTGCATGACCATTGTTTACTCTTTACATTGTTCTTCTCAGTTACTTTCTTAATAAAAACCTAAGACTGTTCACTTGATTCGCAGCTCATTCGCGCACTGCGGAACCTGTAGATTTATTAGTCTGATAGCGTGTGTTCGTACCATACTTTTAGCTGAGATGCTCTGCCTGATTTGTGTTTGGTAATAAGTGATGGAAACAGCGACATAAACAAATTTACAGCGATTACACTTACAGTTGTACCATTCAGCTTCAATTCCTTTACATTTTCTCCAAATACTTACTCGTGCTGTCGGTTATTGTATTCAACAATGTTACTCGCATTAACAATGCTCGCAAGAGCGTTATGTTGTTTAGTGTTAGTCACTAACTCGCGAATAGTTTACCATTCATGTCTACATAATTCAGTCCATGGGTTACACCACCAGGGTTATAAAACTTGAGATCAGTATCAGTCTCCAAGCTCATATTTTGTCTTTTAATGTTTCTAAATTAAACATGATAAAAGATAATGGTATCATTGATTCATTATTATAACAGCATAACAGACTTAATATCTATTTAATATCAAACAAATAAATCTTTTCAACCCAAATACCTTGAGGATGTAATAAGAATTTTAGCTGAGGCTTTACTCAAGTTTTATAACCTCGGACATGGAATATGAGTTTCATTAATTTTTGTGATTAGGCGTTGCTTAAAACATTTGAAGTCTTTAAGTCATATGAACCAGTATTTCAAGTTGATAAATATTGATGGGAGTCTGCTTTTTCATTCCCTGCTTAAGTCTATTCTACATTCTATTTGAAACTAAAGAATTTATTTCATCATAGACATAATGTATTTATACTGAGATGAAATTTATTGATATGAACTGTTCTATGGAGCGCCATAAACTTCCATTCGGCGCATAAAAAGTCTTTTCATATTACAAATAAAAATATGAAGCATAGGAACTGGTGAACATATATATACATATAACGCACGGAACAGAAAATGATTCCACAGCGCGAGAGAAATTCATGATACAAAAAAGATAAAAAATAATAATAAATAGTAAAACAAGGTTGTAATGATTTCGGGTGTAGGGAAGGTTCGGATACAATGACATGTTTATTTACCGCTAGTGCTTTGTTCATTGTAATGGATGCAGCCAAATATGGATAAATTAATCACTAATTCTGGTGCTAACTAAATCGCTATAACCGTGGTTTACGGTACAGTTTTAGAACTTCAAAAGGCGGTGTCGGCATTCCATCCCGCTCAGCAAATTGCGCTTTGTCTTGACAGTATACATAATGACTTCTCTATTCTTCTAAAAAAATCTTTGCATCAATATATTAATGGTATTATATTCCTTAAGTGTAATAGCATGTTTACAGTATCATGATGCTATTTCTGACGCTATTTTAGAGTTGGATCCCTTTAAAGACTCCGCTAACATCGTAAAACTCAGCCTACCTGTCTGAAACGATTGTCTAACTGTTCCGTTTATCATCGTAAAAATAAATCAAACGTTCTCCTATCATGTTACGATTGTATTGATGTTCAATATTTATCACGTTATTTGTTTCTATGCATGTAGCCTCAGTCTTGTTGTTTATGACTTTACTGAATCTCCACTATTCGTTCACAATAGAAGGTGACAAGAACAACACTGGAAGCATGTATGATCAATACATGTACTCATCGATAACATACTGTAAAACTTTATTTAGCCATCACGTCAGTGTATTTGTTTGTTTGTTTGTTTTTATGTGACTTATTGTCACTGGTGTTTAACGCCGTTTTTCTCAACAATTTTTCTATTATATACGGCGATCGGTTCACCTAACCAGTTTTCCTGGACTGTATACTAACCAGTACTAACTTATCCTTCCACAAGGAGCCGGCAACTTTTCCACATACGGAGAAAAACCGACATTTTTGTCAAATTTTCGTTGAAGGCTATGACCTGGCGCGACCGGGATTCGAACCTGTATCTCCGGGTTACAAGTCCAGCGCACTAACCATTGGACCACGGCCGTGGCCACGTCAGTGCGAAGACCAACTCATTATATCGACCACTCATTTTCAGACGGGTTTACATTATTTACCTAATATTTCAACTTGATAATAAGACCACATTAAAATTTAGACTGTGCAATGTTGTGCGACAGATGGACTTAATATCAACGCGTCAATGTAATTACTGCATCTGAACAATCACCGGAAACATCATAAAACCGGAAACATAGTTATCACAATACATAATTTATGCATATGTTATCATAACGCATAATTTATGCGCATGTTATGCAATATGTGTAATCATTATCTTGTAATATTGTTTTCTAGCCTCGGTACGGAAACTATCCATAGGTTAGAGGTTAGGGTTTATTTAGAAAATTCTTCTGAATTAAGAAACCTAAGTGAACGGGATGGAGAAAGAACTTTGTAACAGATGACCCGACCACCCGAGGAAAAGGCTGTATTTTATAATAGGGGTGTGACTGTAATCTTGTTACAAACAAATCAAAACAATGACGTAAAATCAAAGTTTGACATATCATGTATTAATCTAGTGTTTCACAGATTATAGATTACCGCTCGATTATCGCACATTTTTATAATTATTAATAATTAGCTCTTACGTTAAGTAATTTAACCAGAGATAATTTGTGCTAAAACATGTAGTTCAGACATGTTGCATCTAGACATATTTACTAGATAGATGATATACATAAAAACAGAGCATTCACATGGCTATCCACCAACCCACTACTTGCAGTATATAAAAATTATGACGGTTAGGATCAGAGAAAAAACAATTGAATCTTTATAATGATAGTTATAATCTTAGAATGATTTAAAAACTTACAGTAAAACCACGTTATTAAGACCACCTTTAGGACCAAAAGTCGACCTTAATATTGAGGGGATACGTATGGTTTATCCATAAATATTCAAGTTAATTCTATGTAAATAGGACAAAAGAGTTTAATGAGTAAAAATTTCTCGACGTTTTACCTTTTCTTCAAATACCGTAAATCGTACTATAAATCGTATGTAGTTTTGTGACGTACAATAAAAATTCCCGATACCAGTAATATATTGTAATGCATTATTGACGTGAAAATCAGTTATGCATATTTTATAGCAGTTCGAGGGAACGACTCCCGATTTTCTATTGACAACAAATCCATAGGAACAATGATAAATGTTTCTCTATGGAGATATTGCGTATTTATGAACATGCAATATAAAATAAATTATTGACAGGTTTACGGGTGTAATTCTCTCGGATTTATTTGAAAATGATCCGGTATTGTTATCTTGACAATAATTAATCTTAGATACAAAGGTAGCATAAAATATGCAGCAAGACAACAATAAGCGGGTTTATTGCTTTAATTTATAACAAACATATTCGTAAAATGACCGAACATTGTGTAATTCTGTTAATGGCTCAGGAAATATTTAGACATACATTACGTTATACAGTAAGATTTGAAGCGATTATATCTAGGATTATTTTATAAGACCACAGATTAACAAACGTGAATATACGACAGTCGGAGACGTTCCACGCCATATTAACATGTTTATTAAACAGGACGGCCCATAATGTCTACTCCAAAATGTTTTTATAAAGCTACTTTTAATTATATAGGAGGAAATGTTCCAAGTTGTCTCCAACTAAAGTCAGATCTGCTTCTAAAATTGTTTAGTTGTTGGTTATTTTGCAGAAATGTTCCAAAATGTCTGCAACCAAAGTCATGTCTACTCCCCACCTATCAACATGTTTAACATTGAAATTATTGTAATAAGCATGTATATATAAAGTTTATTAGTAAATAGGTCTAAGCAGATTGATGTATTTTTTTATACGCAGATATCTACTGTATCCGTGGGTGAGATGTTTTAATTTAATAAGTATGTTTGTCTTATTTGCCTTTTTACAGAGAGCAAGAGATTGGGCATATAAATTCTGAATATATTCAACATCAAATGGATTCGCGAGGGCATGTGTTGATGATGCAGAATTCATGGTTATGACGCCAGAAATGTCCGTATAGCATCCTGATAGAACGATTACATTAAAATATTGCAAATTCTTCAACTAATAATTAGAATGTGAATACATAACCTCATTGTTGCGGATCAGGATTAATAAACCCGTTGGATGGATAAACAGTGTACAGTGCAACCTTCCCAGGGTGGCCCTCTCTTGAGCAACAATCTCCCTTCAAAATCAGGACGATTTTTTCCAACTATACGATTTAACTATAAATTTAACCTCTCTAGAGCAACAACCTATCAGGAACAAAATAGTTTTGCTTCTCTCAAAGGGTGTTGTTTTGGAGAGGTTGCACTATATATATGTTCTATATATGTATATGTTCTATAATGTTTAGATGTTATGTACTCGGTGTACATGTCAGTACAACAAACACTTTCATACCGAAAACTTCAATGTTTTCCATGATGAAACCAGGTTTAGTTCGTCCATAACCTGACAATACAAAATTATGTCCCTCGGCAAATACACAATGTTGTATTATTTAGGCGATATTTGGTAGATATAGTCGATAATATATATAATGACCGTGCATTGACAGTTTCTGATTTCCTAGACTGTAAATAAACGTTTATTACAGGTGGTCTGTATTTGCAGACAATGGCTGCTGAATCTGATTTAACTTATATGAAGTCCTCAAGCATCTCTTTAAGCTATTGTCGAAGCTCTCGACTTATGGTCACTCACAAAAACATGCAGAAAGTAAATAGCTTTGTAAGTGCAGATGATTTATTACATAAAGTCGAAAAATGTTCGTGTTTTCACTTTTCATTTAGTATTTTTTATAAAGGCGAATTTTCTTGCTTGTTTTTGATTGGTTGTTCAAATGTGTGTCCTTCATAATTGTAAGTTATGAACATTATATTTTTTGTGATTTTCGAGTGTTTAGAATGTTCCGCATGTTTAGTGTAGATGATATTGCTGTTTTATCTTTTCCAGTCTGGGGAATGACGTGACTCCAAAACGAACACTCCTATTGCATTATGAGGCTTTTTTTATCGGTCAAATACCATCAAATTCCCTAAATGTACTCGTACAGTACAACAGACTGGAATATAATTCGGATAGGAGAAGTAATCGGCAGTCACGTGACTCATGAAATCATCTGTTTATTAGTGGATGTATCGCGATTTAAGGGTTGAATTGAGATTTCTTTCCGCAATGCTTTTGTTTTAGTGTCATGTCATTCCGCAATGTTTTCTGTTAGTTAGTATACAACTACCGTAAATAAATTACACCGTTGAACATAATAGATAGAAAAGAGAAAACACAATACCGAGCTAGGGAAGTAAATATTTATTTTTTACATAAGATTAGAAATAACAATATTCTATCACAGTTTCATGTAACACTTTCTTAACAGAAAAAATGCTTTATTCGAAAGAAGTATTTGTATCATTTAGAGCGAAAGATGGTCAATAAATAAATGATAGAACGTTTTTGCTCAACATCATTTGCAACAATTTTACCTAATACATAATCGAAACATTTCAACATCCAAAGTAATACTGCGTACATCTAAGTATATCTCATGAACAATTATGCAGATAAAAATGTCACTCAGCTTAGCTTTCACCAATTCAAGTACCGGACCATCCGAGTACGTTCACTTTACCGGTCTTTATCACAAACCGTTGTAAAGTAAAGCGTCCGGTGATCCAGATTTTATTCAATTAAGTGTCTATTTCTTAAAATGAATAAAGAGGGCACCACAAGCTTCACAGCAAGGTTCCATACAACAAGAGCAGAATGTTCTCGTGAGTTTCTTGAAGACTTCGCAGTTGATCTCGCAGATTCTGAGCATTGGAGTGATATACCAGATATGATAGAAAGCAATGCCTGCGAATTCGCAACCCCACTCAGCGGCTATACAGATACCATAGAACAATGTAGAAAGCTTGTAGCAGAGTCCAAGCCAACAGTTGAAACATGTGTAAGAGAGTTTCCATACACAGTCAATACTTCTGGCTCCTTCTGGTTCTCCCAACACATCTTCGAATGTGACCTGGAATTGAACACGAGTGATAATTATTTGAATATTTTTTTTCAAAATCTTCAAGTGTTTAAATAATACATGAGGTAAGTTGTTCTGCGTGGAAATATTATTAATTTGCCTAAACAATACATAAAATAGAAATCATTTCATAAATGACAGGAATTTCGCAAGAAAATCAAAATCAACACGCACACTTTATTTCTCATACTTACACTAAATCATTACTTCAGAAAGTTGAAAATAACATGTTACTTCTCAAGCTTGCAATGGTGTTCGTTAAATTTATTTTCATATTACTGCCATTTACTCAGATTTATAAAACTTTTGCAGATGTTAACGTATAACTGATTTCCATAAAATTTCATGTTATGCATAGTTTCTCAATGTCATTCAAAATGACAAAAAAAAAAACGTTCAAATGTTCCCAATTCTTCTTATATCTAAACAATTTAATTACCTTAAGATGGTCATTCAAATTGTTGGGATCACGGTTAACCATATCAAGAGAATCCGCCATTTTTACGAATTGGTTCTGCGAGTTACACACCGGCTGATATTAAAAGGAACACTGACTTTGGACTGACGTTATAAAATCAGCTTAACAACTTTATATACCCAACCCATATTAGTTGCCATGGACTGACCAACGATTACAGTAGGCCTTTGCCGGTCCATTTACAACAAAATATATAATTAGGCCGGAGTAGTTTTTATATTTGGTTAAGTAGCACCAGTCAGATTTTAATAATGGATGTAATGTTTTCTTGTCCACAGAAGCTGGTCATTTTAGAGTCTGCATAGAATTTCGAAAACATGTTATGGGTGGTTATGTTGGTACACTATCATTTTGAAACATAAACCAGATACGCAATGACGAAAACAAAACACAATCGTTACGCAATGAATTACTTTTCGCAAGAAACTGCTATAAAGTTTCGCGTTTGAAATATTTCCTGATGTACTTAACTATTAAACTGTCGCTCATCAGGATTCTTTTGACCTAATCACAAGCTGCACTGTTTTATAATCATGTGTATGAACAGTAGAGCCTTTCTTATCCGAATTTCCTTGGACAAAAAATGTTCTTATTAGAAAGGTTTCCGGAATACGAAGGCTCCGGATTCCAAAATATTTTTAGTATTAAAAAAAATAATAAAAAAATTCGGGACCAGCTGACGTGTTCGGAATTGGAAAGATTCCGGAATGGAAAGGTTCGGATTCGAGGATTTCGACTGCAATAAAATGATGGGTTATTTAGTCATAATCTCTGCTACATTTTTTAGTATTATTATGACTAATGTATCAGACTGTTTGTGAACTTAATACATTACGAACAGAAGCAATTCATATTTGGGCTTATGTGTAATTAGTAGGCACATCATGCCGGTGAGAGTCGTGCTAATCAAGGCGTCCCGTAGGAGCCATTCTGGTGAGAATAGTGCTGGTGATGAAGTATCAGATCAGAATACTCCAAAATACTTATATGTCAATGTTAAGAACCCAATAATTATTTGAAACAGTATGGACAGGGTGTTGTATGTACGTATGTGTGTATGTGCATATATCGGGTTAGGTCGGATTTATGGCTTTGTGACAAATAATGACATTTCCATCTATGGTACTCGTAATACACAAAACACAAAAGAAAAGGAACAATAAATTGTAATCCGATTATAAACTAAATTTATGTGTAATAATCTTGTAATTAAAATCAACCATGGTAGCATTACTTTACCGGTTGTTCAATAATTATATCTCAATACATAAGTTTGTAGTAACAACATATAATATGCATATGAAAGATAATTAATTCATATCAATTTTAAAGCTGTGTAATTCCATTTTCTCTATTTAATGATTTTACGCGTGTATCATTTATTTTCTGTAATTGTCAGTAAAACTTTTCTTTCAGACGAAACCATTTTGTTTTTATTTTGCAAAAACTCGATCATTTTTTGTTTTGGTCGAAACACACTTCAAGAAAATGTTTGTCTTTTCTTACATACTTATATATAAATACGCTACTTTCAATTTAAAATAAAAGCATTTAAATAAATAATTTCGAATGTAAGTTTGTGAAATGAAGTTCATTTTAGGCGCACAGTGCAACCTCTCCAAAGCAACACCCTTTGGGAGAAGCAACAATTATGTGGTTAAATCAATAGTTGAATTAAACTGTGGGAAAAATCATACTGTTGTCGGAGGCAGGTTGTTGCTCAAGAGAGAGCCGCTCTGGACGGGTTACACTGCATAATTAAGACACCAGCAAAGATGCATAAGTATTGCAGCATTACTTCCGAAATACTTTCATGACCTTGTAATATAAAATAGAATCTGTATACAGTAGTACACGATTATAGTGAATTCCTAGAGACCAACATAATTACTTCATTATATTCATAATAATGAAATAAATAATATCGTGTTTTGGGGGGAAAATGAAAACTCGCTGTATTTTATTCTTGTCTACATGTTATTATTTTCTATGTTTATCGACTAAAGTCCCTAAAAATTAAGTCGTATGGCGAAGAGAAGAAAAGAGATGACCTCTTTCATATGTAATTGAAACTTGTATGAGATGAGTGTAAAAATATTAAAATTCAGATAACAAGTTTTAGTTCTAGCCCCTGTTCACCATCACAAATGCCTACATATGCAACATTACCGGAATTACTGGAACGGTTAAATAATTGTATTTTTTAATGTCAACATGGAAGTCCGATTTTACTGCTTTCTATTTAAAAGTGTTTCAATTTTAAGTTAATTCCGCAAATTAAACTGTATGTATTAACGTCTATAAAAGCGATTTCTCAATAGATAAATCCCTGCTAAGTCTGCCTGCAATAAACATCGAACATGTACAAACATTGTAGTATCTCGTATGTGTCGAACACCATTCCTTTGGGCAGAATACTAGTACGTAATACATACACTGCAAATGTTAGATTTTTATAGCAACTTTTTATTGTTGATGATAAAAAAAGTATTGCCCAATTATTGTTATTTCTGTGATAGTTACCCTGGATACCTTATTTTACGACACACTTTGAAAAATAATATAATAGTAGTGCCCATGATGAAAAATAGAAAAATAACAATTTCTGTAGATCTTGCATGGTAATATAAAAATGTATTTTTCTCCATCGTATTAGATACTGCTTTTTGCGTCTTTTTACCGTGCATCTTCATTGAAATGTATCTTCTATTTCCTGTAATCTTTGATATATTGGCAACTCTTTTGTCCGAAGGGATTCGGGTTTGTGCTGTAGTGTTGTTTAGTGCTGCGTTTGTTCTGTGTTGTATTGTTGTTATGGTGTATTGTTGTTTTGTGATGTAGTGTTGCTATGGTGTATTGTTGTTTTGTGATGTAGTGTTGTTATGTTGTATTGTTGTTTTGTGATGTAGTTTTGTTCAGGGATGCAGTGTTGTTCTGTGGAGTATTGTTGTTTTGTGTCGTAGTTTTGTTTTGTATTGTAGTGCTGTTCGCAGTTATTGTGTTGTACCGTCTTGTAGTGTTGTATATGCTTTCTTGCCAATTTTATATAGAAGAGCAATCCACCTAAAAAGTATTTCTAGATACGTTTTCTTGTGTATCGTACTGTGATATGAGAAGTAATTACGTCTTTGATTCTTGGTCTGGGGTGATATACTTTAAAACTCATTTCAGAATTCAAGTATCTCTTATTGGAGAGTTCACACAATCATTATGTCCATTGTAAGCCATATTCAGTTCTTGTGTTCTTTCCATCAGCTCAAACAAGACCAGGTCAATACTCGACCAAGTGAGTTATGACTTAAAGAAAGCATTCTATCAGAAAATGACAGTGCTTCAGATTATACTGATTCGCATGTTACACAACTGCTTTAATTAAAAAAAATACCAATATGTTTGAATACTGGAAAGATATGCAAAAAAATAGACAAAACAAAGATTCATTTTATAAATTTAATACATAAATATAACAAAGTTCTATCACAGATGCTGGTAACGCTGCAACCAAAAACGATACGTTGTATGCGAAAAAATGGTACTTGTATCATTTAGTACGAAATTATTAATAAATGTATGATAGAAATGCTAAACATCATTTGCAACAAATTTACCTAATACATAATCGAAACATTTCAACATCCAAAGTAATACTGCGTACATCTAAGTATATCTCATATGAACAATTATGCAAATAAAAATGTCACTCAGCTTAGCGTGCGCATGCTAAAGTACTGGATCATCCGAGTACGTTCACTTAACTGGTCTTTATCATAAACCGTTGTAAAGCAAAGCGTCCGGTGATCCAGATTTCATTCAATTAAGTGTCTATTTCTTAAAATGAATAAAGAGGGCACCACAAGCTTCACAGCAAGGTTCCATACAACAAGAGCAGCATGTTCTCGTGAGCTTCTTGAAGACTTCGCAGTTGATCTCGCAGATTCTGAGCATTGGAGTGATGTACCAGATATGATAGAAAGCAATGCCTGCGAATTCGCAACCCCACTCAGCGGCTATACAGATACCATAGAACAAGGTAGAAAGCTTGTAGCAGAGTCCAAGCCAACAGTTGAAACATGTGTAAGAGAGTTTCCATACACAGTCAATACTTTTGGCTCCTTCTGGTTCACCCAACACATCTTCGAATGTGACCTAAAAATGAAAACAACATTTAATGTTTATACGATAATTACTTTTTATTTAAATTTTCAGTTTTAAAATCTTCAAATTATTTAGATTATATATGAGGTAAGTCGTTCTGCATTGAAATATGATTTATTAGAAATCCTTTCATAAACGACTGGAATTTCATAAGAAAATCAAAATCAAAATGGACAAAATAGTTATTATATTTACGCTAAGTCATTACTTTAGAAAGGTATAAATAACATGTTACCGGAAAATAAAATATACAAAAAAAACAGAATAAACACGTCTGATTTTATTTATGTCGACACTGCATTTAACCAGTGTTTGTTAGCTTTCTTAATAATTTAATTACCTTAAGATGGTCATTCAAATTGTTAGGATCACGGTTAACCATATCAAGAGAATCCGCCATTTTTACGAATTGGTTCTGCGAGTTACACACCGACTGACACAAAAAGGAGCACAGAAGACTGACTGAAACTTTATGTTTTGCTTAACAACTTTATATACCCGGATGAGTTGCCATGGGCAAGCTAGGGTCTACTATACACTGACCACTGCTACAACGATAGCTAATAAGGTAGATATAAAATTAATCGTTGTTTCTCAGTCCCTTGATCTGTTTGGTACGGTGTTCCAGTCAGAGCTTATTGTACATACTCGTACATTTATTTTTTTATCATTATAAGAAGGAAATTACGAATCGTCAAGAAAAAAAGATTACTACTTCCCAATCAAGCTAGAGATTTGCGTCAGGACTTACACTAAATAATAGTTCTAGCTTTGTACGACGGTTTAGTATTTTTATATATCATTAAACAATAAGGTATAAAGACTGTTTGAAACACTTAAAACAACAATTTTATGTGTAGTGAACTTACATAGTTTTGTTTCATTAGTCGCGTTTTAAAATGATGATTAACAGTAAGGTGGGTTAGTATTAATTGATTTAGTTCTGTCATTGCTGTGTTTCGTGAATTCCTGCATTAGTTTATTTATATCCTAGTCTTCCTGTTTGTAAAAGAAAGACAGACCCACAAAATTCTTCTCTAGTACTGTTGGGCACTTAAGACTTGATCGTCAAGAATAATTAACGATGTAAATTGCAAGAATTGTTTTTTTTTCTTCTATTAATGAGAAAAATGTTACTTATACTATTTTAGTGAAAACAGAAGAATGATAATTTATATTCATCGATATAAACATGAATAAGGGATAGAACAATGGCATAACAAATCTGTATAAAAGCCATAAGCGTTTGAAGAGTACACTGCACACATCTGTCCTTTTTCAGAAAATATATATCAATTTAGCAGACCAAATCAACGTCTAAATAAAGTTGTACAGCTCATTACGACCACGTTTCTTCTCTCCCTTTTATGACAATAGCTAATAATGTTGATTTCTTTTATGACAATCACTAAAATGTTGATTTCATGTACATTATTATATAGTTGCAAAAAATAATTAAAACTTAGTTATCCATCGGTTTGTGGTGTTTTAATTATTATTCACTCGGACGGCACTGAAAAACTAATAAATTATTTGGTACACTGGTCAGTCTGTATTTGTTTCTGTTTAGATCGGATTTTAAGCTTTGTGATAAATTTCTTTTCAATATTGTCGTAATTTATAATAAATAAAGAAAATGAACAATGCATGGCAATCCGATTATAGAATTATTTCTTGTTTAATCCGGTTGTTAATAAGAAATCATGATATAATATGGACATAATATTTTCGCTGTATAGTTAGACATGTTGCCATAGGGTTAAGAAAGTGGAATATTTATTATTTTTCAAGCTATATTAATACGATCCTTGATTGTTGTAGAAGCACAAATCTAAGTCACAAAAAACAAATAACTATGAAGAAATATTAATAAAGATGAACACGCTTTTACGCCCGCGACAAAGTTTTTGAAAAATACCGATTATAATAATCTGTAGGATTTGCCTGGTCTGTGTAGCTTTCAAATCTTTGCGCATGACCACTTGTTTGCAAAGACCACATTAACTAAACGAAGAAAGACAACATTTTAGATTACATTTATGTCTATAGAATAATAAAGCTCTCAATAAAAGCTAGATTCTCGTCATCGCCGGCGTTATCACATCATTCGTCACCTGTGTTATCACATCATTCGTCACCTGTGTATCACATCATTCGTCACCTGTGTTATCACATCATTCGTCATCTGTGTTATCACATCGCTCGACTACGGCGTTATCATATCACTCGACTACGGCGTTATCATATCACTCGACTACGGCGTTATCATATCACTCGACTACGGCGTTATCATATCACTAGTCACCGACGTTTTTACATCACTCGTCGCCGGTGTTATCATGGCAGTTGGTGCTGTTTCTGTTGCTGCAGCTGTTGCTTATGGTGCTGTGTCAAAATTTCTGTTATTTCCAGTGTTGGTGTGTTAGCATATAACAGCATAACGATACACGTTATATCGCATATTTCATCAATTAAAGGAAAGTACATATTGAATGCTTTTTATATGTGTACATCAGCTTAGTTAAGTCATTAAAGGTTGATTACATCAGCTGGTGATATATCGAATGACTGCTGATTAAAGATATCAATATATGTATCAGGTTCGGGTTTGAGTGGTCAGTCACAACTTGGTGTGAAATTATTGTTTTCGGGTTTTTCCTATCCCCTTCTGAGGCCCGTTTATAAATCTATATTAGCTAAGATGGCAGTTTTTAAACTTCAAAATCTCGCCAATACATTAAAGTATACTTAACAGACATTTATCTTTAACAGCTAACGAAATATTCTTAAATATTCGAAAGGATTAAACACTTCTTATTTACAAACATGGGGTTGTGAGTTTTTTAAGTTTAAAAACTCGCGCCGCCGGAGCTAGATATGTCTAAACGAACCCCATATCCGCGGAATAATGGGATAATTAAAGTGCAAAATTCAATTGTGAGCATTTAAATACTTGGTAACTCTAGATAATTCGTTAGGTTATAATACTATGATATATAATTGTAATACGATAGATACTCCGTGTACACCCGATGCAAACATGTATATCATAATGATGAAAAACTTAAATCTAAAACACATAAGTACCCATAATTTAGCCATTATAAATATTTAACGGCGATATTATATTCAACAAATTATAAAAAAAAAACTACAGTTTTCTTATAGAAATACATACATAGAAAACCTATACGTTTATACTTTTATTATGGCAATATATCATTAAGATACACATTAACAATAATGCACAATCAAAACCAATCAACGATCAATTATTTTCCCATTATTATTAAAATGTCTAGTAATACGTTTAATTACGTGCCTGTTCGCCATTCATATTCATTAATATCAATTCTAAACCAGCGCGCTTCTTCTGCCGTTCAGTGTTATAAGAATTTTGGAAAAATCATCGAATTGCTTACAAGACAGGTCATTAACAGTTTACAAACTGTAACATACAAACTCTGTATATTCAACTGTCTATGAAATATTTGGTACAATACCTTTTTAATGTTTAATTCTTTGAAGCCCATGCGATCATTTTATAATCTTATATGCAATAAAACTTCGTAATAGTCTTAATAGACCGCTCTTCATGTCGAGGTGGTCTCATTATCAAGTTGAAATAGGGAAGACATATTAAAAACCGTCTCGAAAGTAAGTGGTCGTTGTAGTGAGGTGGTCGTAATGTTGAAGTGGTTGCTTTGTGAGGTTTCGCTGTATTTCTTTAATTATCAATTGAAGCACGTGTTTGATTTGATAAAGGTCATATTATTTGACAGGCCTTTTGATAATCAGTTTTGGATATTCCATATCTATGCATAATTATCATTTTATGAAATATAGCAGGTTACAACATGTACATTTAGTAAGTTCATGGGCCACGACCGTGGTCCAATGGTTAGTGCGCTGAACTTGTAACGTGGCGATCCGGCTCAAATCCAAGTCGCAGCAGCTCATACCTCTCGATGAAAATTTGACAAAAAATGTTAATTTTCCTCCATATGTGGAGAAGTTGCCGGCTGCTTTAGAAGGGTAAGTCAGTACTGATTATAATACAGTCCAGGAAAACTGGTTAGGTGAACCGGCCGCTGTATATAACTAAAAAAATGTTGAAAAACGGCGTTAAACCCAGTGACAATGTCACTTATCATGCAATATCTGAGTTATTCCATTATCAACGGGAGGAAATCCATACACACACATGTGCAATATTCGGTACATGATTGGGTTATTCCGCTTATTTATAAAAAAAATAAATAAATAAACAAATGGATGAGTGACAAAATAATGTGAATAATTATTTCAGGCCACTCCCAAAAAGCAGCATTCTTCGACTATATGCCTTTGGTATGTATTCATGTATTATGTTTAAAATAAATATGTGGATTTGGGATATTCCCAGCATAAATGTACGTTAAATTAACCAGAGATCACGCAAAAATTATAGCGACAATTTATACAGGAAACAATGCTGCTACAGTCACTTAGTGTATTAAACGTACGTAGTTCGTTTCATAATTGGAAACAATGTATAATTACAACGCATTATATTTTAAAATAACAACCCAAAAAAACAACCCATTAAAACTTGATTTTTGATTAATGACCTGCAGTCCGTCATGCGCATGCTCATGTCAAATTAAGTATGATCGAGGTATCAACTAAGATAACCAAGACTGCGGTCGTTTCAACATCTTTACATTGGGAATTTTAAGCCACTTGTCCGGGACAAGATGAAATTAGTTCGGGTAACACGAATTTCTCATTTATCGCATGAAGTGTATACAAAACACATAATTTTAAATTTACGGACAACCTGAAACAGCAGATAGTACATACAATGTCGGTAATACATGTATATATATCAACGTTGTATAATTAAAACACTTTAATCATTATGGAGAATAAAGGCTAAAAACAATACAACACAAATAAAACATTGAAAGATCTATATTCAGGCTGTGTCAATTTTTGAATGATTTCTGAAATCCGGTCTCAAATTGTCATTTGCTGAATTATTTATTTTAATTATAACCTTAGTATAATTAATGCTTTTTCTTAATAATAAGGCTTTGTACCCGTATGACATACTTGAATATCAATGCTAGACAAGTAAATATTTTGGTCTTAAGCTGACAACGATTATACGGTACTAGAAACAACAATGAATGTTTTTATTTATTGATTACATTGATGGGATGAGGGCAGACACAAAACAGAACAGCGTCCGAGGGTTTAAACTTGAGATTGGTCTCCTAGCTCAGATGTCATATTTTGGCTTTTAATGTTCAAAATTAATGATGATACTATTGATACACTATTCTGACAGCATATTCTGACACCTGAATATGTTTTAAAACGTTAATCATCTTAATCTTTACAACCATAATACTTTAAGAATGGAAATGAGAAATGAGCTCGGAGACAGTCGTCAAGTTTTATTCAACCTACAGGCAATTACAAAGCAAAATACGTACATAAGTAGTAATTCCATATGAACAATCGTGCGGAGTTTCGTGCACAAAAACAAATGTACTTGATCACCTATGCTTAATATACTAAATACAATTTGCTCAGAATTCTGTGACCCGTGTGACTCTACGGGCGTAAAGCAAAAATTATTTTATCTATAGTTTTTCGGGATATTTCCAGCCTGTCTAAGAAATTTTATAAAAAACTTTCGGGATTTTTCTGAATTGTTTCTTCTCCCCCAGTATAATGAGTCCATAATTTAAAGCCCTCGCTGTCACGATAAGTCTATATGCATGGGTGGAAGATGAAAAATTTCTAAAAAAAGTTGTTAACCTTGGTGCCGCGGAAACAATAAAAACCTGTAGGGTCCGGACCTGGGGAAAACCGGAGGTTGCGGGAAAAATTTTACCATGAAACAAACTTTAATAAAATCACCCAGAATGAGCAATTAATTCTACTTTTGGAGACAGAATCAACAACACTTACGAAATCTAGTGGTTCTCAGTATGATCAAAATCAGGGCGTCTTCTCCACAAAAGAAGACTTCTTCTAATAGGCTCATCTTCCAGCGCTTGAGTTCACCAAGATCCTTCATGGAGCACATTTCTCGTCTTGGATCTCTCAGTTGACCAAAGTGAGGGCACAAGTGAGCAGGTTTTATATTACAAGGAGCACGCATAGTTAGCAAGTGTTTAGAGTAGAACGCACGCAGACTTGACATTACTGAGAGCATCAATGTTTATATTGATGTTTATGCTTATACCTGTGTTTACTGTTTACATCAATGTTTATATTGATGTTTATGCTTATACCTGTGTTTACTGTTTACATCAATGTTTATATTGATGTTTATGCTTATACCTGTGTTTACACATCAATGTTTATATTGATGTTTATGCTTATACCTGTGTTTACTGTTTACATCAATGTTTATATTGATGTTTATGCTTATACCTGTGTTTACTGTTTACATCAATGTTTATATTGATGTTTATGCTTATACCTGTGTTTACTGTTTACATCAATGTTTATATTGATGTTTATGCTTATACCTGTGTTTACATCAATGTTTATATTGATGTTTATGCTTATACCTGTGTTTACTGTTTACATCAATGTTTATATTGATGTTTATGCTTATACCTGTGTTTACATCAATGTTTATATTGATGTTTATGCTTATACCTGTGTTTACATCAATGTTTATATTGATGTTTATGCTTATACCTATGTTTACTGTTTACATCAATGTTTATATTGATGTGTATATATCTACGCTTATACATGTATTTATATCAACATGTACATTGATGATTATATCCATTCTTATATCTATGTTTATATCCATGTTTGAATATCCATGTTTACATCTATATAATTCATTACTATTTCTCTTCTTGCATATGTTGTCTAAATTTCAAAGTCATGTAAATGTGATAGTGACAGCCTTGATTCACGAAGCTTCGAAGATCAAACTACAGTAGGACCTCACATACGCGACCACTTCTTTGTAAAGACCACCTTGTTATATGGACCACTTATTTTCGGACCAGTTCCTAATATTGAAACTTGATACTAGACCACATGAATATTCGGACCGATTTATTTGGTCATTAATGTGGTGATAATATTTTGGTTTGACTTTATATGAACAAATGAATGTATCACAGACTTTGATTTCATATAGGCAAAAACAGAATTAGTTTTTGCACTATCATCTCCCTTCATTAGCTCAAGTGTGATATGAGTATACATGTGTCTACATTTACGTGGGTTGGGCTGTACAATAATGACAATGAATAAAGAAGTTGTGTCAATTATGGTATAACATTTTGATTTCTTTCGGAATACCTCGGCCGATTCTGTATTTCTATTTAATTTTGAATGTACTTTGCAGTTTGATATTAGGCGTAGTCGGCCGAGGTGTGCCGACTAATTTCAATTTGGCTGATCAATTGTTTCTTTAGTTGCTAAGTACAGATAAATATTCCATAGAACAGTATGTTTATTTGTATGTCATAGGTCTATACTGAGTTAAGATAAAAACAATTGTTCTTCATCGACTAAATATAAAGAAAACCGAATAATCAGCGAAGATGTTTTGTGTTAAATTTCAGATAACAGAGTTATACATCGTGAAATATAACAAAATACATTTTGACCTAGCGAAAATAACTAATTAGTGTACATAATTTGTTACTGGGGTTACATAAGGCCGTAACGTCAGCGAAGCGCACAAGCCACGGCTGTCGTGAACCAACAGTCCATTCGTCAACACTCGGGATATCCCGTACAATTCCGTTCCAATACCGAATTAAGGTGTGGAATCTGGTCGCATCTTACTCATGAACATATTAGCGACAAAAGTACGGAAACCTTAATGACTAATGTACACTAGGAGTGTTACGGAAACTATAGGCATATGCAGCCAAATTCAGTTGTATAATAAATACAACTTGGCAATTGAAACAGAATTAAAAGTTTAACTTTTTAGGAGGAAAGTTTGCGATGCTTACTTCTAAATGCACACATGAGATTTTCCTTACATTCCGACTCGACAATATACACTAACCTGTTTTGTTACTGAATTAATTTTAAGAATTCTAATGATGAAAATCACCACCGACGCTAATCAGACTCAACACGGCTACATTAATGCGCGGGCGCGTGAAATGTGATGCTTTAAGAAGGTGTGTCGGAGTAAGGTCAAGTGGGGTCATTCTGCATCATAAACATATCACAGTCTACAGTTAAGTTCATATTTCCTGGTACGCGAAAACAATCCTGACTACAAAGCGATATAATTACTGTTTCTTATTTTAGTCAAAGAGATGAAAGTAGCAATGCGTAAACAACGTTTTAATTGGGTGGAGGAAAAACGTTTTTGGCTCGAAATCTGTTAGACAACACATTGAATGAACGACATACTTGACATTTTCTCACTCGTATACTTGGAGTATGTATAGATCTTGATTACTATATAGATATTGAATAATATTTTCAAATAAAGGTTATTATATGGTATGGGGACATGTAAGTCCTATCACCATCGCTATATATATATATATAAATTGTCCTAGATGTGTCATGTGTGGGGTATCTGCAGCGGTTGTTTATTGGCACAACACTCGGCTTATCAACGCTTTGTCATTTTTTGAATATGATACTTTTTAACGCAGAAATACCTGTTCGAGACAAATGTATGTTTTGGAAGGTCGCACACCGACCTTGACTCGAGGATCAGCTATGCTACTTGTTCTTTTAACAATTGCGTTCATTTCCGGTTTAGTGGTTTAACTAAGGCGTTAGCACCAAAGAGACAAGTTATAAGTATAATTGTACAATAAACACTTAAATGCAACAATTGACGAGAATGGCATCCAGCTGGATTATTCATCAGTTATTCATTTACAAATAGTAGTTTTTCCATATGAATTATACCACATCCAAGGTCAAATCGGTGTCTTTTACATCTTCAGTGGAACTCAATATACAATACAATATAAAAAAAAGTAAATAGAAATTTTGCCATATTTAAAACTATATCCAAAAAAATACGGAGACCACTTTAAGCAATTATGATTACATTATACCACAGATGAACCAAAACCCCACATATTAATGTTCATTTGCTTAGGTACGTTATGTTTGATAACTTAAGTTCTACTGAATGATACGAGGAGGCGAACCATTGTGTCTGAACAGGAAATAATTCAACAGAATTTCGTGCATTGTTTAAATTACGGACGGATAACTTCCCTCATACAGTGACACCACGTGGTTCGGTGACATTTAGCTCGTGGTAGGATACGCAATATTTTGACTCGTGTGTTTTTTTATCTCGCTTATATACCTTCGGATTTAAAAATGAGATTCACACCATGGAGATTATGGAGTTTTGGTAAGACCTTTAATTACATATATTTTTGCGAAAATTATTATGTGTTTTTCTTTCATATTGTGTACAACGCAAAATAAATTAATATAGATCTGTTTGTCTGAATGTGCTCTTTTGTATCGGAACAGAAAACTGGAATGATCACATGTTCTTCAATTTTTTTTTTCATTTTTTTTTCAATAAACTAACAAAACAGTTTTTGAATGCGGTTAATTATTTTATAGAAGTAGACACGAAATAAACAAAATAAGAATGTAAAAAATTGTTTATAGGACGGAATAAATTAATACAGAGATAGGGAAATGAATAATGGAATTTTGGAGCAGTTTTAAATTGCACTTAATTTTCACGAGTAGAAAATAAGCTCTAAAATTTAGAAGAGAAAATTAAATATCATGAATAGGTTGTACTATCAGCTTCGATCACGGTCAGACCGTCTTGAAGGATTTTCCACATTACGGTGTAACGTACTTGACACAAACAAAATAATAATAGACTGCATTTTGATAAGAATGGTGTAACTATAATTACATTAATGTTGCACAGTAAATCAAACTTCTACCGGAACCCTTTTATTTGACAAAATATGACAGTTCGCCATTGTACTGAGTACGTACAAACATGTTGAAACACCGAAATTATTTCTACGCTGCTTATGGTAAAAAAGTAGGGACTTTTTTTATTTTATTTGCACATGTATGACAGGGCATATAATCACACGGACCCTTTTCTGCATATTTATTATAATAGAAATATTGCCGTGCCTCTTTTTAAACAAAAAATGTTTGACCTTGAATTATCATTTATATAGTGTCCGAAAGCAAGCATGTACGCTGAATGTTAAATCGTGGACACCAGAGCCGAGCAACTACTACACTCCAAACACTATACGTACTTAACCCTAAAAATACGCAGTCATACCTGTGAACAAAAGTCACTAAAATTAGGGTAAGGGTAAGGACTTTACTGACGGTTTGTCTTTATTCAGAGGTACCTTTGAGGTATCTTAATATATTTAATGCACTTACGGTCGGTTTAATGACTTTATTTTCAAAGGTACCGTAAACACAGGATTTGACTGTGCTTCTGAGGGCATGTGTACATTACATCACATCTATGACGTATGAGTTCAGACACCTTATATTTTACGTTAAGTCTTAGTTCCGTTGTACAGGCAATAATTGCGTATCTTTCTGAAATGCGAATGGTCCGTTATAAACAAATTAGAATGTTCTATAAAGTTTCACTACTCAGCATCGACTATGAACATTATAAATATCTCTCACTTAATTGTTTGGACATAAACGACATGAGGTTATCTAGTGACATTAAACAGAACTGATATCAGCGCGGATTTTGACAATTAGTACCACATAGAGTCATATTACTAAATACCTTATACTTCAGTGTAATATTCTGTACAGTGTATTGTAACGTGTAAATTGAGTAAATGATAACTGTATGATCTTTTTTTAGTCAAGAATTTCAAACTTAAGGGTAATCTTATTGCCATACAGACAAGTTGTACAATTAACGACTATATTAGCCATTTCATTATAGGCATTCTGTGGCTTTAATCCTATATTGTTTGTCTGCAAATTTCCAAACTGTTACCTTTGGGACGTTTCGGTTGCTGTGTAATGCTCTATGTTGCCAGGGTGGAAAGTTTTGTAAGTCTATTATAGAAATTAAAAGAATACTTGTTGCTTATAGCACTTCTCCTACTGTATGCAACTTCTTTTCACTGGGGTTTAACGTAGCACCAACAACCATTGTTATTTGGCGACTTTTCCAACTTTAACGGCAGAGGATAGACCCTGGGTAAAACCACCGACCAGCTTTCCGAATAGTTTTCTTACATGTGAAACTTCGTCTCAGCTGAGATTCGAACTCACAGCGGTGAGGGGCTAGTGATTACTAGCCAGTGAACATAACCACTCGACTATTGAGGCCCCTTGTATGTAAAAACTATCCATTCAACTATTTCGGTCGTGTTCATTGTGTATTTACATATTTTCATTGATCATTTATAGGTTTTACCTTGTAATTAGTATGTTTATATTGCTTTATTTAGTTCATGTATATTATTATGTATATCATAAATTGAGAATATAGGATAAATTTGAATTCGATCAAGACCATTGTATAGTCATGCTGTGTTTCAGGGAGTTGCGTGATTCATTTATTTTGTCTAAGTGGAGATTATTGATGGTACAATGGATTTGTATTCTTGAACATTTCAGGAAATGCGTAGGCTTGTACATAAAGTGTCTTTATACGATTTTTGTCACTGTCTGGTCTTGGTCTGGTACAAGTAAACTATAGTTTCAATGTGTGGCTAGAAAAGTGAAATACGTTTTTGTACTTCACGTTTTCTGCATCTGTTTTGATCCTATCACATGACACACGCAAGTGTTTTACGTATCTATCATAATCCTCCCTATTCCAAATCACTCGAACTCTTGTAAGTAACTACATTGTACATGTATGTGCAATTTGATTGTATTCTATCTCCCTTGGATAGGTATTCTAAACTACAAACATTCTGCGATAATTGGAAATTGATTGGAACGAGCACTCAACTCTTTTGTGATTATTTCAATTTTCAGTTCCCTTTGTTATTACAAACGGCTCCGTTAAATCAGTTTATTATCATTGTGCTACACAATGATGAAAAGGAATTTGAATAAATTGTTGTATAAATCTTTCTGTTTGTGCTTTTAATTAACTGACCTATTGCATAATTAACCTCGTAGTTTTCCCCAGATATGACTTGTCCAATATTTAACATTTCACGATCCATGAAAGGTATATGATCGCAATCTGATTAAAATAGTGCCAGGGATGAATTTAGGAAAGTCGCATACTAACCCATTCAGATCAATCACTGAAAACAACGCCAATATTTTTATTTAAAACTCTTGAAAATAAACACCATCAAAAGTAAGTTTGAAGTTAAACAGAGTATACAATATTTTCTATCCTCACACAAGCTTCCGATTATGTAATTCATCTCTGTAAACTCGTATTTCATAAGCATCATTTTGTAACTTATGTTATTGGTGCTTGGTTTAAGCAAATCTAGACTGCACAATATAATTGTTCTATTTATCGTTGAGCATAAAGCAATACTTAAGATTGCACAACTTGCGTTTGTATTGTGTATTTCATATAACGTACATGTTCGAAACAAGTTGTAAATATCTAGAATATATCATCGAAAAATAGAAGTATCTTCCCCTGCTATTGTTTACATACTTAGCCGATGCTGTCATTAACCTCATATATAATACACTATTAACATATTCTAATTAATTATAACATTACATATGTTAAAATTGTGTAACTGTGACCAATTAATACCACCGTGAATAATTTGACATCGCTTTGTTTTTGTTTCACGTGTTATATTCATTACATTCGGTAAAACCCTCCACCTTATCATAACGACCACTACATCATAACGATCAACTCATCATAACAACCAACTCATCATAACAATTACCTCATCATAACAATTACCTCATCATAACAACCACCTCATCATAACAACTTGTAGTTTCAGACTGGCTTTCATTATTTCCTCTGTATTTCAACTTGATAATGTAGCCACATCAAAATTCAAACCATTCTTTTTCCAAATATGATCTTAATTTCGATGGTTTACTTCATCGTTGCATTGTTTCACTGCGTTTAATAATTATCGGTAAATAATTATTTTATTAGCAATGCTGGCGACTTCCACCAGACAATAACATAACTTGAATCCACGAATATAACTACATGGTTCAGTTTCTCAAATTTAACTCGGATCAAATTTGTTAATCGATGTTAGCTTAACGAAACATAGAAAAGCACTCCGTGTATTGCTGTTTTTTTTGTTGTTCTTAAAAACTATTCTCAATCAACAAATCGTGGCGGAAACCATTACTTTTCACATCAAATTTTAAACGAAAAAATGGGACGTTTTATCGGAAATTAATATCAGGGCTGGTCAATTATCTGGAACAGCCCCCTTTGCACGTGACCTCTGATTTGGCAGTAAATGTACATCATGAGTAGTGTTGAACTAGCATGAAATTCAAGGCGTGTATATTTCAGAAATTGATACTAGGCTTTTATAGATAACGATGTAATGCATCTAATATCTTCTCGTTCTTTTTCCTTATTGGGTTGAAAATCTTCTGATTTTTACAGTACATGTAGTGTTAGACTGGAACCTTGCTCGTTAATATCTAAAGAAGTGATGTTGTGGAAATGCTTAAAATAAAAAAAAAACTAATCATAAGAAATCTCCGCACGTTTTCTTGCTCACATTTTAGTCATTTAGTGCAACCCGCCATTTCTATTCTAAACAATCTACATTGTAAACAAGAAATGGCATGTGATTAAATTTTAATAGTGTACATGTTGTATGGTGAGAGGTTAAAAGTTAAACATTTATCTTTCTCCTAATTAGTTATTAGGATGATAACAATTACATGTGTATTATAATCAGGATGATTAATCTCTGCGCGGTACTATTTTCACGACGTCATGAGGCCAGGAAAATTATAGTCGTGTTTACAACAATCTGACCGACCCTAAATTTTGACGCTGACCCCAAAGTTTCTGACGGCAAAATCCAAACCGAAAAATGTTTTGGGACGAATCATGCCTTGTATTATCATAAAGGTGTGTATAGAAAAAAGAAAAGTCCAACCCTATTGTTTTGGTCAAGAAACCGAACACACAACTATTTTTTTCTAGCCTTAACAGTGATGTGTTTTAAAAACAATGCTATTCCGTACATACTTTCTATTAGAAATGATAACGCAAATAAGATCTTTATATCATTTGCTGATAGGTAGTGTTTGATACAGATGTAAATGGGGTATGACGTTCTGTGCGCTTTTGTGCAGGACAATTTGCACTATTTTTGTTTTAGTTATTAATGTTTTATTTATCACTGCTTAGTGCAATTTTTTATCGCAGCATTCAGTCCAAGATTATGATCAATTGCGCTGCTGATGTTTATTCTTTAATAAACAACTGTTTCGTCATAGCCATGCATGTTGCCTTTAACAATCATTGTTTTTTATACACAGTCAAACTTGTACATGCACATGTATATACGAAGCGTACAGATGCATATAATGAGTTATTTTGTGTTCCGGGCATATATCGTGAGCACATTTTCTTCCGTTTTAAATAGTTAGCTCACGATTTTGTACCATTGCCGAACATGTTTCTCATCAACTCCAAACATTTTTTTAAACTATTTAATCCGCTTGATTCCCAATATCTAATTATAGAAATAGCGCACAGGTAAGTGGGACTTTAATTATTATTACAGGTCCCAAATGGAACTGTCGTATTTTTGAAAATAATCGCGAGCACAGTGATTTATTGTGAATAATCAACAGACATTAATTGATATCAAATATCTGCATTCGGGATAGTTTTAGCTAAACTAATGAGAGTATCACCTGTGGTAAACAAATCAACGCTTTGCGCTTATTCTCAAAATTTGATCCAATTTGCATTGTAAAAGTTGGAATTATTCGACTTCTGAATTCACTAAAACTAAAAACTTGACATAAAGTCAAACACCTTTAGATATCGTTTTCATACATGGTTCCGTGAAACAACTAAAAAAAATTCTCTGCAACTGAAGGAAACACGTTTGTATTTATACCGATGTATTTTACATTATGCTTACAGAGGCATACATATCAACCCAAATACTACTCAAAACAAGATCACCAAATATGCATTATCTTTAATAGTCAATCTAAACACTAACGACTTCACTAATTGTGCGGGTACAATACTTGCTAAATGTTAATTGGAAGGTCAGTGTATCGATTTTCATCCATAAATTCTTGATTGGATATAAGACATTTGCAGACGAAAAACGTTTTTCTAAGGATACCCTCGCTGTATTCGAGTCCACTTTATGCGTGTTCTACGGTACACTGAACTAAATATTTTTGTGGGTTTGTACTCATGGGAAATACGCATTTTGTAATATAAATACGAATTGTGTATATTTTCAGTATTTTATGTCCCATGTATCCTTGGAAACAATGATCCAGACCCGTGTATCAACCATAATGTTTTGGATGCTGGTCCTCGGTTACATACGTTGAATGAAAACAATGGTGAATGTGACAACAATCTAGCCTTTGGCTGGTATAAACTGATGGCTGGTAATGAAGCCGTTCAAATACCCACAAGTTGCTTGAAGGTTAGTTAAATTGCACATACAATTGTAGTTTCTTAACAAAAACCTAAAAATATGTCCATGTATATGGTAGCAATACCTTCAGACATAGCTTAATGTTCATTGTTTTACTATTCTTCATTGTGGATGGTTGGTACGTTTGATGAGATAGAAAGGAGACAAATTGGATTTACTGGAAATGCCACCAGAACATAATTCCATCTTTAACTTACACAACAAAAAATTTTCACAAAACAGAACATGGTAAGATTCACAAACTAACCAGTATAAATCGCACTAGCCTTTACCAACCAATCAACACAGCAAGCAACAAACCTTGTACATCACAGCCTGCTAAACCAATTAACACCGATGTGAAAATTTATCAATGACATTTTTATTTATTGAATACATCATTTGACACAAGTCTGTATTGTTTTATTAATTATAAATTATTTATTTCTGTGTCAGAACAGGGTATGCAATATTTACTTATTATTAAAGCTGGTATGGTGTAATATAATTGTGTATCTACATGTAATAAGTTGACATATTAAATGTTTCCATTCAAGTTCTAAATCTTTCATACAGAATAATGTTTGTGGAACACAGCTTCCATTAAGAATTGATTTAGGAGGACAAGCGTTACCAACGACTGGCAACATCCTACATGCGCACGTGTGCACATCATATAACGTGCTGGGACAATGGGATTGCTGCGTACTACGCCAGAGTGTTGTCATAAAGAAATGTTCTACTTTTTTCGTCTACCAGCTTCAACCTGCTGATAGATGTCCAGTAGCTTACTGTGCTGAAGGTAAATTTGTATATTTATGTATCATATTATAGCCTAAGATGTATCCTTGTAAAATATCCATGGATCCATTTGCTACAGCCATTAAGCTATTAAGTAACTAAGTACTTAACTAAAGCCATGAAGCAATGTAAGACAAAAAATAGTAATTTGGTCGCATACATAATGACTCTGAAATCTTAACTGTAATATTTTCAATAAAATTTTCTGTGACCAACCTGCAGATGAGCCTAATCTGGAGAAATGAATCAAGTGTGAATATTGTTACCTATTGTGGTTGAAAGTTTCAAACAACTATATAGTACAAGAACATTAATCAGGTGATAAAATAAGAGTTGAACATATAACATGAGTTTAGATCCACTTTTTATTATTTATAGATCCAAGTGACAACAACTACCAAGATATATTAGTGAAACGTGGCGAGTATGTTCACTCGATGTCGACTGCACCGCCCATGGATATTACAACCCAAGCATCTGAAGAGGCCCTGTTACAAACAATGAGTACAGATTCTGTAGATGCAACAAGTCTATTCCCTCAGAACAATACCGATATAAGTTCTGATCCTCCCATTTTCAATGAAACATCAACACCATCTCTAGATATGACCACCACATCTTCAGTGACGAGTACACATGTAACTGATAGTGCAGATGTTATGAACGCTACAGATTACTCTTCGACACCATATTCAAACTTAAGTTCCGATGACGTCACTCATTTTGTACCAAACGTGACCTCTGACTCTCAGGTTTCTAGTGAAACTTATTCGAAATTATTCATGGACACGTCCACTATTTCCATGACAACTCCTTCAGATGCAGTTATTACAAACAACATTACTGACACCAATGATACATTTAGTTTGCCTTCTTCTACATTACCATCAAACATCACATCGGATGAAGTCACTGATGTCACAACAGTTTCTCAGCGAGTGACTGAAACATCTCTCAGTGACGATAATATAACACTAATTTCTTCAAATGGAACCAACGCATGTAAGAATACTTCTCAAAGTACCTTTACAAAAGACTCCAAAACTTAGATGTGCTAGTTTATAACAGTTATCCATATCTTATAATGAATTTAAAATTAACATCTTGTAGCTGGTGATATGTTACACACACTAGTGCGTGCATTCTTTCTTTTCTCTGTAGATCTTCTTATCAGTTGCATGTATCTATAGTAACTGCTTGATGTATTTCTATACTTTGTTTATTACTGTAGAACACAATATATTTTGTATAAAACTATATGAGCATGACTAGGTCTTAGAAAAGGTATTTTTATCATCAAATGTGTAATTGTGATAAGGCATATCCCAACTAGTCACATTTTGTCTACAATGAGTAAAAACAAGCTTTTTAAGAATATGGCTTTTCTTTATTCCATATTTCAGCGAATGCAGAATGCATTAATTGGCAAAAGTCCCAATGTCCGGGTAGTAACACAATTTGTTACATGAAGCCAGCCTCAAATGAGTTTTATGTTCTATGTGACAACGGCATTGATTGTGGTCTTATATGCGATTCCATACCAGATTGCAACGGTGGTACAGATGAAAGAGAAGAGCTCTGTCGTAAGACCACATGGTGTTACAATTGCATTTTGTTAGAATAAATCTGTAATGTTATATCCACCATTGTCAAAATGCTCCTGTCCTTGAAGGAAATTGCTCAAAGCCCGAATACAATCACAATGACTTTACACTTGCTGTATGATCATGGATAATCACTTGCATGATGATTTGTGGCTTTCCTATCAGACTTACCCTTGTATGTAAACTCCTTTCTCCAATGTGTGTAAGCTTGCAGTTGTACATGTATATAAACACATATCCATTTTAGTATGTTTGATGAATTCAATCATTTTTTAATATCAGCATCTGGCCATGGGGATTTGTGAAACTGCTGGTAAAATTTGGTTCAAAGCCTGCATTATAAAGATACCCGCATGCAAAGAGACATATTTTCTTTCCATATAGTAAATATAGGAGCTTTGTTATGCACCCAACGTAGTGTGTGTGTATATATATATATAGATAGAAAAAAGTGCCATATGATTTACTTTAACTGGAATACACTTTAATCTGATGCATTTATCATTTTGTTTCAAACCATAGTTTTGCAAATGAACAGATTACAATAAACAACTTGAAACAAGAAAACAATACAATTTTTAGGAAACAATACCAATATAAATATTAATCTATCAAAAAACATATGATAACTATCAATCATCCTGATGTTTTGTGCTTTGGTAAATCACTTTTTACTGATTTCATTATAAAATCTAACATTCACACCAGTTTGTGAATAAGCTATTCTGTTTAAATGTCATCTAAGGGAAATTCCTTAGTAATTTCCATGGTTTTTAAAATGTTTCAGCGAGAACTGTGTGTCCAGAGAGTATGTTAAAATGCATGGACAATGATGTATGTTATATAAGATGTGATGGAATGGAGCAGTGTGTGAATTCTTCTCATCCATTTGAAGATGAAAACAACTGCCCAGGTAATCAGTTACTGTTATTTATCAATGCTGTGTGAAATGTCTGCTTTATGTAGCTGTGAGAGTAGATCTACTCGATTGTAGAAATAATAATTAATAAGTAATATTTGTAATAAGCTGAAAACTGTAAGATTTGCTCCAATGTTCATTACTATACATATTTAACTTCAATGAGATCTTATCAGTGAGGGGTATAGCCAGTGATACGCACTCAAACACATACAGAACTTCAATTAGAAAATTGAAACTATAAATATGGCTGAAAATGGCATTTTAGTTGAAAGCGAAGGGGGTTAGAACTTAATTAGATTTAATAAGGGAGTTTTGAAATAATGTGTATGATTCAAATAAATCGTATTCAGTGCCCCTTATCCCTCCAAACACACCTCAAAGTTCACCCGCACCCTCCTCTTAGTGTAGTGTTTGTAACATTTAGTTAAAGCTGACTATGTCCCTGTCAGTCAATTTTGAACAGTTATCTTTTTGAAGCTTGAAAAAGGGGGAAGGGGTGACTTAATTTTAAATATTGAGAAAGTTCAGTTTTCAGACCACATACTAGTATCATTTTCGTTTCAGGTCAACCCAACATCTCAACTACCACTGAGATGATTTCAAATAACATGTCCACAATCAATGAAACAATCGATGATTCAACTGTATCACAAATAACATCTCAGTCATCTTCTGAGAGTCGTATGACTTCAGTTCAAAGTTTTGTTACCATATCTTCTACTTTATCTGCCGATACTTCAATAATCTCAGAGTCTCCAGCTTTATCATCCACAGCAGATAGTACTTCTATGGAGCAACTTATGGTTGTGACAACACAACCAAATAATAACATCACTGATATGACATCTGTGCCATTATCAACCAATGCATCTGTTGAATCTGACATTACTTTGGAATATATCAATAACACAACAAGTTCTTATGAATCTACATCAGCAGCCATAGTAAATGTTTCTTTAACAACATCAGTGAGTGTACCTGATATTTCAGCAACTGATCTTAGTGTTTCCGCTATGAATATATCACAAACTGTTCAGGATGCTTCATCTGAGGAAACAACTTTGCCACCGACGTCTTCAGTAAGTCATACATCTCAACCAGAAATAACTTCTAGTATATATAGTGAAGTGCCATCATCAACATCAGATCAACCAGTCGTTGACATGCTCACGCCAACACACAGTCAGGCTGTTTCAACTGACACGGACGTTTTCCAGTATGCCACTACTTTAGATGAATCTATTTCATCGTCAACCAACCCTGGTACAGAATCACAAGCTTCATCTACACAAGGAATTGAGACTTCGTCCAATCCAACTTCAACAAGTGCTGCAGATGTTTCACCAACCACAGATAGTGAATCTGTTGAAATGCTGTCAACACAATCTTCTGATACTTTATTGCTAACAACAATCACTTCTTCGAAATCTTCTGAATCATATCCTGGTGAAACAAGTTCATCATCGAATCCGTCCATAACATCTGATATACCTAAGACTTCTAGTGCTGAAGTACCAAGTAGTCCATTTGGAGATTTGCCTCATTCAAGTATCGTAACAGTTATATCTGACAGTTCTTCATCTGTACCTCTTACCACTGTATCTACATCTTTGAAATATTCAGATGCTTCTACTGATGCAGATAGTATTAGCGTTGAAGCAAAACCAACAACTGAAAGTTATAATATCAATGAAACGGACAGTGATAATTCAACCGCTACAGCAGATGTGCCTCTTGTAACGAAACAACCTGTGGAAGATGAGAAAGACGGATTAATTCACGACAATTTTGGTTTGTTTGTATTCATTATTGTGGCAAGTGCATGTATTCTGGCGATAAGTATATTTGGTATTGTTGGTTACACATATCAGCAGCGACGACTTAGAACTTGGACGCCGCGTATGGCTTATCAGGATGCGTATGCTGATATTGTAAGTATGGTTTTGTATAACATTGTTGGCTGAATAGTTTCTGTATGAAGTTTAAATTCTCTGTTCATGTATCCATCTCTCTTTTGTTTGCTTTATGTCATGTACTAATGATCTCTTTGTGAATACATTGTCTTATGTAAGTGTCTGTCTTTCTGAGCATTCTAATTTTCTTTGTATGTTTTAGTCAAAAAGTACAAGTAATAGTAAATTTCCTGCAACACATGGCATATATTTTATTGTTCAACCAGTCTAGAACTTTCGCCTGTATTTGAAGTGCACATAGTATAAATATTGCAAATATGAATATCAAATGTTTTGTGGTTACACTACAGGAAAAGAGGAACCTAGCTTATTGCAGCACCCTGACTGGTATAGAAAGTCCCATTCCGGATATTGATATTATGCATGAGGAGACGGTAATACATTTATAAAACTAAACAATACAAGTGCTTGCAATGTTGATATTAATTAGTACATATTTGTATGTAATAATTACAAGATGAAAATCTAGCGAGAAGCAAACTCATTGCACGATACGACTCAAACATTTTTTATGAAATCGTCTTATCTACTGTTTTTGTGTTTGATCTGTGTATGTTTTAGAACATATACTTCAACCATGTATAAATGTGAAGTTTCCATACAAAATGACACAAATGAAAACATTTTTAGAGAGATCAATTTTGTCCTTAGAATCTAATTTTCAAGTGCATCATTTTTCATAATATCTATAATTATATGTCAAGTTGTATGTATATCCTTTCAGGTTAAGGCTGAGGAAACCTCATTATCACAAGCCAGTACATTGGCTCTCAGCCCTACAACTGCTCCTGAAAGTAGCTTTGAACAAGAACTTCGAGATTCACCATCTCCTAAATCAGTAAACATTGATGGACTAAATAATGTTCAAGGCGGACAAACTAACCAAGGTTTCCAGGGAGAAAACGTTGACGGAATTGTTCCAGTTGAAGAAATTGACAACGAGCCACCGAGAGCATTCTTCCCATGGATTGAAAATGCGGAAGATACAAAACTTTAACACTGTTTTCCTTTTAAATGTGGTGACATTTTATGTATCTGATATTTTTATATAGTTGTGCATGCCTAAATTTGATAGTATCAGGTTGTATCAGTATATTGTATTATATGTTAAAGTGTTTTATTATTGCATAAAAAATGTTCTCTACATTTGAATATGCCATTACTTGGGATGTTTTTTAATCCATTTTACATTCATGAGGCTTACAAGTATGATAAGGAAATACACATATTTTACCCATTATATTTTGAATGATTGACTGTTGTTGGTGTGCAAGATTTTGAGGTGCTTTTTGCTTCTGACAATGACCCTTTGCCTCATAATACCGCATTTCCCTGCATCTGAAGCAGACGGCTTTTCAAAACATTGTGGAAAAAGAAGCCAGTGCTTGTAATGAGTATTGGCTTCTTTTACCTCAATGTTTTTACCCAGTTAGAGAGAAATAACCCAATTTTCTTAAATAAATTGATGTTTTGTATATTAGCTTCGAATTTGGAAGTCCGAAATATACTTATGAGGCAAAGGGATAATGCAAAATGTGTTAAAGTAATTGATAATGTAATAATATAAATTCATTATTGTGTAAATAGAACATTTGTCTGTTTGAATGAATGTTTGACTGATTTTAATGTAGATACTGATGTGTCATGTAATTATGAAAGACATATTTCTATAGAATTTAAAATATTTTTGATACTTGATGTAATGTGAATGCATGCTATAGAAATTCTTGTATATGCAGCATATTTCTATAATAATACAATAACTGTAATTTTAATATTTATGCCAATTAATGTGTTGTCTGTAATTAATATGGAATTAGATAGATAAGATATAAATGTTTCTGTTTTGTATTTTTGAACTTGACTGTGTTCTTACAGTGAAACTAGATAGACAAATGTTACTCAAGTTATGAAAAGTATGTCTTTGTTTGATACTTGATTGTTACATTCAGTAAATATGATAATACTACACATATAACATGGAAGTGTAGATGCACATTTAATCCATTTTATCCAGTAGGAAAACTATTATTTTAAGCCAAGAACTATGTCATCGGTTTTTATCTAAGATATGAGAAATAAGTGGGAAACATTCTTTACATTACACTTGATATCTGGTGTGTGTGTGTAACCCGGAGATCCGGGTTCAAATCCCAGTTGCGGTTGATAATACCCTCCTATGAAAATTTGACAAAAATGTCGATTTTCCTCCATATGTGGAGAAGTTGCTGGCTCCTAGTGGAAGGTAAGTTAGTACTTGTAAGTATACAGTCCAGGAAAACTGGTCAAATGAACCAGCCGTCGTATATAACTGAAAAATTGTTGAAACACAGTGTTAAACCCAAGTAACAATAAGTCACATAAAAACAAAAAAAAAAAAACAAGGACGCCGTATAACAAAACTGAACAAAATAGGATTCAATATCTTCATTCATTTCATTTACACAAGTATATCAGTACAGTGTGAGTGTACATGTGATAAGGAACAATACATAACATATGCATGTGATATAGCAATAAAACATCAATAAAACAACATTTCTTACAATAAATACAAAACAAGCAATGCAGGTATTTGATAATCATTGTTGAAAATATAACTGAAATATGCATACATGTACATACATATATAAAAAAACAAGTTCTCTCTGTATGAAAGTACATCTGTTAATGAGTGATGGGTATAAAATAATTTCAAAAAACAATTGCCAGCTAATTGCTGGCAAAGGAACAATAAATAAGCATTAATGGAATAATAAGTGTTAGACCATACAACAGAAACACAACTGAATTGAAAGTAGATCCCTAATATTAAGACCATTTTTAGGACCAAAGGGAGGCAAGGTGATTAAAGGGAGGCAACTCAACTTTAAAATGTGAAACACAATTAGTTAATTTTTACATCAATACTTCAATGCAGAAATGTCTGTGCATACATGATCAAAAATATCCTTTCTATATGATAAAATCTGTAGTACACATTTATCAATTAGGACAATTCAGATAATCAGCAATCTAAAACAGTAACATCACATGTAATGTTTTTGATGGACATAAAAAAAACATTCATCCATAATATTATGGTACTGAGATTCATATAATCATGATACACGATCATTATTGTGGCAAATATCTCAATAAAAAATGAACATATACATTAATAATAACTACAAGGTATCAGAAAACATGTATAACTTATGAAAATGCATAATGGAAAAAGCCTAGTCTTCCATAGGAAATCCCTACAATTGCTACTGGCTGCAAAATCAAACAGTTCACTTGGTACTTCAACAAAACTAAACATTGACAACTGTAAACACAGTTAATTGGCAAATAGACCCCAGACAATCAATAAACTAAAATTTTGCAAAAATCACTCAACTGGTTAGGTTGGTATCATAACATACATTAATTTTGTTTATACCGTATGAATAGAAAAATGACAAAGCTAAATTCAAACTGAATTATTATAACCATATACATCACCTGTAGATTTAAATAATGACTGGTGAATAAACATAGCATGAAAATTCTCTATGTAATTTGTGTTTAGCTGTACATCATTACCATCAAATAAGAATTTATAATTTTAAAGTGAAAAACCCTGGAGTCTAATACCTTTAAATCCAGTAAGCCCCATTATACGACATGACCAAGACCGTATTTACAAACACGTATCAAGATGATAACTAATGACGACAATAAACACCAGACCAAACTGAGTAAGATGACTTTTTGTCATAAAACTTCACATAACCTTAATGGAACAATAGTAATATCAATATTGACAAATGAACAGAACATCATGACATCTTAACAAACTTTTGTACCTAAATGAAAACATTCTCAAGATTGATACATATTAAGTTCTTTAAACACATTTTTCAAATTATTTCAAACCATGGTAAATCTACCTGCAACAGGCTTTAAACAATAGCCGTCACTCAAAGTAAAAAATAGCTGTACAACCAAGCAAGCAGGCAATTCAATGCTAATTTTGGATATTTTCACTAATTTACAGTGAAATCATCAACGTGCATACACAAATCTACTTGAAGTAATAAGATGAAGAATTCTCTTCAGCAATTTCAGTAATTCACCTCACTAAGACAACTTGCTATAATAACCATAAAATAACAACAGAACATAACACTTTATCTGTAGACACAGCAGTAAGCAAAGAATTTATAGTTGAAAATTGCTATCTAAAGTTTGACAAATAGGTCTTCGTATGAGCTGATCAGATGATGAGGTTTCATGCACTGACATTCATTAACAAGCCTGATGTAAATAGAAACAGCACTTATAACTCGTGATGAAATAAAAATTTAAATCAAAATGCATAAACAAAACATTTAATACATATTCTTAGCACAAATATTTCATGTCAACAATTTCTATCATAAAAAATAACTAATAATAATAATAAATAAATAAAACATACGAGAACATTACAAGTAATAAATATCAGCTAATCAAAAACAATAGAGTTTAGCATTCATGGAATATGCATGTCACATAACTCAAACAATGTGGCTGAGATTATTAAATTTGAGATTGACATAAAAATCTCAAAATATAGCTATTTTCTCAACAAATTACGGTCATATATATATATATACATACACTTTCATTACATGCTTACCTGAGAATAACTAAAAAGAAAACCAGATTGAAGATCCATGTTTCTTTACAATCTCAGTCCCTATTTACCTAAGTGACGGTGAAATCCTCCAATAACAATATAGATATAATTACATGTTACAGCAGACTAATTGAAGAGTATAAAACACAAACGTAACTTCATATTTTTTTTCACTCTAGAAGTCATATTAATCTATTGCAAAGAAAGGGAATATCATAAACATATATATCATGATTAACAACAAAAGATACGATCATTTCTGTAAGCTCAATTAAACAATCTCTATAATAATGAAATAACAACAGTAACAACACATAGAAAAAAAAAACATAAAAAACAACATGAGAACATTCACACATTCTAAGCTACAACATTACAATAATATCTGTGACAAAAATTTTAAAGATAAAATAACAAATTGAAAATATTTCAACGACTGAAATTGTGAAACCACATCACTCTGGGTGTATTGTATGAAGCTTTTGTAAAAAAAATCTCCAATTTAATGTGATAAAAATAATACATAGATATCATACATAAAAACATGCCCTGTACATGTACATAGGTATAAGATGCCACCAAAAATACTTGAAAGAAAGATTATACGACAGACATCTGGATTTAATTGCTACTATAAGAAACTTTTTGCCCAGGAAATTTGTATGAATACTATAACCAGACTTAAGCAATACGAAAAGCCATTCATGTACAGGATATAACTGAATTATTTACATTTACTGAAAAACTGAAGCTTAGGAAACTTTGTATGTTAAAAGTTGAATAAACTGAGAAGCTATTTTTTACCAAATGATAGCCGGCAACTCCTATAAAAATGTAAGAGTTAATATTTCATTCTGTTTATACACATGAGTAATAATTATAGTATATACTTCACACATATTAGATGTTTAAAAGAAGTTATAAAACCTGAAGTCGATGTAAGTAAGAAATATTTGAATACATGAAAAGAAAAATTGAACTCTTAACATGGTAACTACACGTCAAAATACAAATTCAGACCAAGTTTTATATGTATATACATTAGAAAAATAAAATAGAATAGCATCATTTTCGTTTGCCAAACATGTTAATTTATAACAAACTGAATAATTACTGTCACAATAAACATCACTGAACAAGTTATATTAAATAATACAATTGAGCCATTACATGTCACACATATCTGAGTTAGCTCTGTAATTTCCACAAAAAAATATTTTCCATATAATTACCAAGTTATTGCAATAAATATGTACCACGTGATTATTCCAGTGCAATTCTACAGTTGTCTTAAAGAACTTGTTTTCCAATGTTTAACTTCAAAACAACACGGAAACTTGAATTTATGAATCCTTAATCTGATGATAACAATTGATTTAATGAAATAAAGATATAACAAGGAAACTCGGTGAAACAAAGACTCATTGATACAACGCACAATATAATGCTGATAGTTCATACACAGTGATGCTATTCCTCTTGTCTCCCTTCATAACCTTTTAATAGTAAAAGAATCTAAAAACGGTCTATGAAGATGAAAATGCTATGACACAACACAAAACATGTAAAACATCTGTAGGCCTAATTAGCAAGCCATCATCAACTTACGGGTGAAGCTATATTCTCCTTCTGAAAGACCATTTTAACAGCATCGTATATATTCTGAGTCACAAATTTAGGCTTTGTGAGTACAGGGTCAAGTACAAAGTCTCGGTGGTTGTGATTGGAAGCTCTGTGCTGACCATACGTCACATAGTCTCTAGACGAACAATACACACCAGTGCACACTAGTATGGACTGGCAGCTTTGCGCATACACTTCAGAATCATCTTTGTTTAAGTCGAAATCTGAATCAGCATCAGAATCTTCCATGTCTATTATCTGTGACCCTGCACTTTGTTGTATATTTGTCCTCTTGATTAAGTTCACATTTTTGTGTATAACACGTTTCCGTAAATATTTGTCATACAAGTTTGCTCCATAGATGTCAGACTCTGGGTTGTCACTGAAAAAAAGGAAAAACAATATTGAATTCAGCATACCTAAATTAATCTATAAAACAATAGGTTCATGGTGGACATGTAATACTGTATGATGGTTCAATGTAGCGCATTGACTTGATAAAAATGAGAAGGTTGGTAATATTATGTTCTAGACTTATATTTAAAAACCATGTTTGTTGAAACTTGAAAATGAGACAAAGACCTGAGATCAGGTTTCAGTTAAAAACGGTTGAAGAGGTTTCTACATATGTTACAGATACATACAAACAATCACACACATACCACACAGAACTTATTGATTAAAATAATTTCTAATTATTAATAAATTAGAGAATATAAAATTTCTACGTAATTGAAAGATATTTCTAAATTTTGCCACAATTACCTTTATCTGGGTGAAAGTCTCTTTATTATAACATGAATTATCTATGTATACTGATATTGCTAACCTTGGCAAAGCTTTAAGAAAACAACAATTCATTTTAATCAATTCTACCTCACTCAACCAAAGATATCTAGTGATTTAGTTTTCATCTATCGTGGTAACTTACCCTACACAGTAGATGGTCTTAATACCATTCATGTTCATTTCTCTAGCTTGTTCATACAATAAGAAGTCAGCGTGTCTATATGTGAGTTCACTCGGTTTACCAACCAATGCTGTATACTTCAGTTCATGACCAGAGATTTTCTATGTAATACAACAAGTCATTTAACGTAAGTACATACATATGGATAATTCATGCATACTTTACTCAGATGTAACTTAAACGAGCATTTCTCTCTGTTTAAACACACTTAAAAGATGTATAAAGATACTCATTAACCTTCATTAAGTACTGATTTAACCACTAAGATCCATCCTTCCAAAATGAAGTTCACACGGATAAAATTTAATTATAAGTTAAATGACTATCAAAGCACTTGCTAGCTCGTTACATCATCATTTAACCTTTTCCACCTCTTACTAAACCATGAATGGAAATTAGGACATAAGGTTTTTTACATAAAAACACTGCCCTCAGTCACCCAGGATGAAGAAGCAACACAGTCATTTAGTACTTAATACATGACATAAAGATAACTATCAATTACAAGTAACAGACAGAAACAAAGATGCTTTTTAACCACCAAAATGAATGACAATAAAACAGTGTCTACCGGATTAAGAAGACCTAAAGACTGTTGAAAAAAGAAACTTTTTTAATTCTACCATAACCTAGACAGAATGTTCATGTCACCACATCAACAGTAATTATCGTAATTAAATCATGCATAAAAAGAAAACAATATTTTTTACCTGATAAAGACTCTCCAAACTGTGAAGAAAACAACCATGTCCAAATCTGGAAATAAATAAATATTAAATATATGTTACACATAAAACTAGGCTTTTTATAACAAAAGTACTCGAACACAGAAGTGAATTGATTAATACTGAATAGTACTCCAACTTTTCACCAACTATTGTACTATTGAACTATTTTACACTCAGTTTTGCCATGTACTTATTTTGTATGAGATTATAAAATATAAATTTTGCTCAGATGATGAACTATAATGCTAAAATCCAAATGTGTTCTGTTCTGTTCAGCACATTTTAAATAGTTTAAATTACAGGTACTTTATAATTACAGGTACTTTATACGAGTAATGCAGTTAGGCAGTATTTACCATTTGTTATAATCCAGTGTTATATGACCTGTTTCATTTTATAACAATATTAAGCTTGGTTGAGAATAAACCACTTTTAATACGAATCAGTTGAGTCTGGTTAATAAAAAAACCAGTCATGTTCTATTGAAGACATTAAAATGGCAAGAACATCAAAACCTCCAGGTTAACCTGATCAAACAGGGCAGTCATATCCAGAAATCCCCCTTAATTAATAACAATAACTAAATCTGATCATTGTTGACACGTAAAATAAAAACTTTAGTCTTCAGTGTATTCAGCATTGAAGAGTATGTACAGATTGCATCGTTGTCTATAACTGTATCTGAACTAATGTCACGATAGCATGAAGTTCTATTGCAAGCTTGAGTGTGATTTTTCTGCTGTCTTCACATTTCCAGTTTTGACTTGAGTACTAGTAGGTTGCCCAGACAGCATTCACTCAGACTTATTGTTCAAATTTGTAATAACAAGGTTATAAATAAGATAAAAGTCTTAATATAACTGTGTTGATTCATGAATGGTCACAGAAGTGAACAAATGGTTCATACACCATACATAACAAGCACTCCGTACTCATATCTATAAGTCCTACATAAAAACAATTTTGGGAAACTGATGCCCTACATTATTGTGTTTTAAACATAGTGAGTCACACTGAATAAACCTTTATTGTGTTTGTAACAAATGTAAACACAATACGCTCTATCAAATATCATTGCTACGGTAACATGAAACAGGAAAACTATGTTAAACAAACTAAACAGTGGCCCCTAATACTGGTAAAAATGAACATTTTTTTAAAATTATTTACAAATGATTACTAAAATAATAAAATATAAATCAAAATTATTGAGTGGAACAAACAGAAGTTGGTATCTATGAAGTAAAACATCTAATAACAACTGTATATACCTGAAATATCGTTGACAAACAACCTTAAGTCAACTCATACAAAACTATTTAGTTTACAACTTCAATCACATAAACTAAGAAAAAAACTAAAAAAAAGTTTTTACGCAAATATCTCATGACATTTATGATATCATATCAAGGATAGATAAAAATTAAGACCAAGTAAATACATAGCAATACCTTGGCATACAAGCCTCGGCCATCCACAATAAATCCATATTACACGCTAATACTGGCATATGTGGATAAGGAATCTCTTTCGGTGCCTTTGATGGTTTTCCATCTGTGAGCAATACATCAATTATCAACTGTAAATTAGTCTCCCATCGTACAGGTTCCCCAAATAATATCACAGCTGAAATAAAGTTCATAAATATAACATGCAGTTGACTAGATGATTAATATAAAGCGTAAAAGATAAAACGATTCCATACATGTAGTAGTTTCAGAAAGCTGCATTGTCATTGGTCAAATTTGATACTGAACTCTGAAAAGACCAATCAGAATGTTCCCATCAATGTATTATAGGCTCAGCAGTTTTAGCTTTATCACAAGCATATTTGAACATCTCTGAATGAAAAAAAAACAGTCCATAAGAAGACAGATAAAATGATTTTAACACAGGCTGAAAACAAGTATCAGTGAACAAATGAATCATTAGTGCTTAATCATGGACCTTACCTTCAATTCTTGGAAAATACTGCTCAAACGCACAAGGCTGAAATAAATAACAAATTTGAATGTCAAGGTCACACTTCAGCAGCATCAACTGATTTTAGAACTAAATGTAGAACCTTTTTTACAATATTTTTCCTATTGAAATTCAGTAGTAGCTTATACATTTTCAACTTTTCAACTCGAACTCACTGTCATCCTACCAATAATTACCATGGGGAGGACAATTTAATGGACTTAGGAGTAAAAGGTTTAAACAAAGTATCCCAAAAATGGTTGTTAAAACCTCCTGATCATCATAGTTATACCACATGTCCCAAATCTATGTCAAATAAGAAAAATTACCCTGTGTTTAAACACATAAAACTCCTCTGTATCAGCGTAGTGGATCGCAATGTGGATTGATTAAACACAGTATTAGGGCAAATACTAAAAGGATTGAATAAAAGGCAGATCTCAAATCATAGAAATAATTAATGGCCTTAATGAATGATGTTATGATGGAATAATAAAAAATACAATAAGCATGGCACATACTGCAGGCTTTCTTCGAACATGGTCAACCATGTCTAGATGTGGATGACATTGTCTCAATGTGTCAATTGTCGTTATGTTGGTAAAACCCAAACCTTTGGCAATTTCTACTACAGGGCCTTGCCCTGACACTAGTATATGTTTGTCATGGAATTGTCTGAACATTCGTAATGGGCTGTGAGACATAACAACTTGATCTGCAAAAATCTGAAATTATACAAACATGGAATATGATTATTTCCAAAAACATAAGTCAGCAAGAAGTAAAGAGTGGATTTAATTCAGTGGTACTACTTGAAAGGAAGATTTTTGTTAAATTTAGCATAAATTACCAACTCATTACCACTGCATATTATTCACAATAGCAAATATATCTCACTTCATCTTGTTGGCTATCATCAGTCATACTAGTTAGTATAACATTACACACGCAGCCAACAGGGCAATGTTTAACAAAGCATATATTTATATGAATGCAAAACTAGTGAAGCGAACCATAATATCAAGACAACCGATTTATATATGAACTGAAATGTCTGCATCATGACTTTGCACCGGATTTATATTTTCAAGGCAAATTTTGAAAAATTTGCACATTTGGTGCAAAAGGTGCATACCAGCATGAGCCCTGCATCTTTGGGACCAAAATCATTAGTGTTTAATAATACTGACTTGGTCATATTGTAAGTTTACTATCAACAGAAAATTAAAAAAAAAACACTGTAAGACTAAGAGGTTGTTAATAAGGTGATCTTAATATTGAAGAAGTCACACAGTAACATTTTACAGTTATACAATAAGTCTGTCCAGACAACAGCACAACAACAAAACATCAAGTTAAATTAGGGTCGACTTTATATTCCTGACTGGTGACCATCATATGAACTCATTTTATTGCCTTGAACTGAATTTAAGACTTGAAATTGAACCAGTAAACAAAGGACTTTAATAAAGATATGGAACGTTTCCATAATCCTTAAAGTTATTGACAGAGCAGAGTTATAAATAATACTGGTTTTAAATATTGCCAGCTTTTTCCCAGCCCATACAGTATTGCATGATTAATTTAAATTTTTTTAATCAAAAGGTGAAAACTAAGCAGAATTCCAACTTTGCCCAAATTTTGATTAATTAGTGAATAAAAATGTGTATTGATATAACAGTTAGGTACTCCTGACCTAATTAAGAGATGTTTTTAAGACTTTGAATTTATGTCAACTCATCATTTTAAGCAAGCAGAAAGATAAAATGAATAAGCAGTATCATATGAATATTTGATAACATTACGTACACTGAAACGCAAGGGCAGTCACATGAATAAGTTAGCTATACAATATATCAACTAAAAAGTTTCTATATAAATCAACATGCATTGACCTACTGGTAGTTAAAATAGATTTCATTTTTATTCAGTCATTAATAATCCATTTTAAAATGAAAGCCCAACTTGTATTCCAAAAAGATAGCTGATGCAGTAAGATACAAATACACGTATATGTACCAGTACATTAGTACTATGGTATATAATGAAATAAACAAGATCACAAACAACAATTACTGCAGCATTTTCAATTTAAAAGCATCAGTCAGTGGAATTTCATAAATAAAAATGGTGTGGTTTTCGCTTGGTTTGTATCGGATGAAAACACTGTTTAGGCAGAAAAAAAACTGGTTTCCACAAACATCCCAATAAAATATATGGTCGGAAAGTCTGCACAGCTTCTTTCCCTCAGCCTATGTGAACACTTGCATGGTTAACTTCTTAATAAATTATTTAAACTAAGATCACTGTCAGTGAATAACAAATATGTCATTAAATGGATATTTTTTCAAAAAAGACTTCATGCTTCATTCAGAATGCTGACCTTAAAAATGGAGAATTTTTTCAAAAAGTAATTCACAATACAGTCATAATGCCTACTCAAAATTAACTAGCTGAAGTATTAAGTTTACAACAATTTACTTTTAAATCATTTGTTTACATTTGTCCTGAGGCTGACACGCCCACATTATAAAACTTGCAGTGGATTTCAATCCAGCAGAGAATTGCGCACAATACACAGGTAGCTTTGGCCTCATTCCATAGAACAGTGCATTCTATACGAAATACCTTCGTTTATTATATGCCTATGTGCAAAACAGATGAAGAACTTTCATACGCAGATGCACTAATTTCATCATCTTAGACACATTTTCAGAAGTGGCATTAAATTTCACATTAGAATTTGCTATAGAATGTCTAAAAAATCATACATCTGAGTGTTTGTCGTTCACATAGATCTAACATTAACAGAATACTTGACTAATCTGATTTCAGTCGTCATGAAGATATCTTAATCTTTAAAATAGTGAGAATCAAGTAATAATAAAAACTAAAAATAAAGGTAACGATGAAACTTATAGTTAATACAATACATAATTTTCAGTGAATGTTATTAGTTTACACATCCACATATCAGCCATTCCTGTTTTATTATGTACATGTATAACCTGAACTACTTCATAAGATCTAGGACACTGAAAGAATTGTACCACTAAATTAACTTGCAAACAGAATATAGAATTTCACAGGAGAAGGTCCAGCCTTTCAAACATTAATTAACAAGAAAAGACTCTTTCATTTTAAGATACAGAAAAACTCAAAAAGCCGTTATTACATAATAATATAGCTAAATTGATGATTCAAATAGTATTTTTCAATTTTCTATATAAATAAGCATATTCTCAACAGACTTTTCTATGAAGTATTGTTCACAGAATAAAATCTAATTTTTTTATTGATTTTGTATAAGAGGGGCCTCTGCAGTTGAATGGTTATACCGGTAGTCTCCAACTTGTAGTCAATAGCGCCTCACCACTGTAAGTTTGAATCCCATCCAGGACTAAATTCACACGTGAGGAAGCTGTCCAGCTAGCTTACGGAGGGTTGGCGGTTCTACCCATGTTTAAACATGGGATCTCCCTCCACTGTTTAAGCTGGAAAGTCCCCAAAATGACCCTGGCTGTTGGTGCAATGCTAAACACCAATGAAAAAAAAATTCTAAGCTCAATGAAGTCTTTTATCACTTGAAGTAGACGGTATTTATTATTATTTTAATAGTAATTATTAAGGTCCTTACGAAACCACTGCACGTATAAGTTTACATATAATCCTTGTACAATCATATCAAAGTATAGCTGTAATCAAGCATACAATAATAACAATGCTTTAAGTGTCAATCAAATAAATACACTGATTTATCAATAACAGAATTTGCTTATAAGTAAGGTCATGCATACAGCAATTCTTGTTAAAATAACACGTTTCTGGCTTTATTGTACATGCTCTCAGATATCATATTTCGCTATAATTATAATAATAATATAACAGTAAGAAACATAGAAATTCATAATTATAATTAGGTAGGTAGGTAACATCATATTAAAGTAGCCTTCATGTCATCAATTCCAAAGAAAATTTCTACATGTATATCAGAAATATTTTTTACAGAGGCAAACATTTTTACCAAAATTCTCAAAGTCTAAAACTGTAACTTGGATCTATTATTTGGCAAAAGTCATAACAATAAATCAAGATGATGCAAATCTTGTATCACCATCAACAGGCACTAAATAAAACACCTGCTACTTGTGTAGGTGTAGTAAGTTCTGTAGGCTAAGAATGAATGAATAACAACACATGTATGAAGTCAAACACCTAGTTTTACGTCAATAGCTGCTGGTTTATTGGTAAACACTTCAATCTTTTACAAAAAAATTAAAGTAAACAGGTATTTTTCTCATATCTATGCGTCAGAAACTGTCATAATTAACTATACACATGCCTCATTCCAATAAATTGATCATTTTATAGAAATTTAATATGTTTATTTCATAAGCATTCAAGCGAATGCAAATTCAATTGTGAGAGGTTTATGTTGAATAATTTTAGTGTTTTTTTTTTTTGCCAATTTGCATTAATTTTAAAAATCAATAGTTTGAAAACAAACAAGAGGTTATTTTCTTTTCAAAAAAGATAAGAAATCCTTATAAATCTCCAGGCAAGCTTATTATTCAAGTATATTAAAAACTCATTTTGTTTTCCAGCATTGTATAATGTTGGTCTGAAGTTTGGTTATCAAAGCCAGGTTGACATTTAGAGAGGGTATAACTTTTTGCAAACTATCTGTACAAGAACAAATGATCACTGAATGTGTCACACTCCACTAGCATGATTGACTGATGAACATACCACACAATCATATGTAACAGTGATCTATTGCATATTTCATACCTTTTGCAAAAATCAAGTACCGAAAATATCTGTCTTGGTAAAAAATCTAAAATGTTGTGTAAGCATAAAAGCAAATCTCTATATTCATGTAAATCAGTTTCAAATGCATTGCAATATTGACAATAGATTAAATATTGAAAATAAATTGGAAAAAAAGATCAGCAAATTGCAGATTGCAATCACTGTGAACCAGGTCACATAACAGAGACTGTACTTTACTAACAATTATCTGATAATAAGTGCGTGCAGTAATGATGATCATCATCTGACAACTATATTGACAGATCATGCAACAATATTTTATCAAAAAAAAAGGACCTTGTATAGTGCATAACATAGATTAGAATTACTTATTTACAAGAGTTAAAGTCACACGTCACAGGCCTGAATTGATCTGGAATGAGCTTAAATTTCTCTGGATACAGCAATTATTAAAACCGACTCAGACATGCACTGATGATCACTGAAACCTATTTCAAGCCTGAATGACTGATGATCACTGAATGACCTATTTCAAGCCTGAATGAATGATTACTGAAACCTATTTCAAGCCTGAATGAATGATTACTGAAACCTATTTCAAGCCTGAATGAATGATCACTGAAACCTATTTCAAGCCTGAATGAATGATTACTGAAACCTATTTCAAGCCTGAATGAATGATTACTGAAACCTATTTCAAGCCTGAATGAATCATCACTGAAACCTATTTCAAGCCTGAATGAATCATCACTGAAACCTATTTCAAGCCTGAATGAATCATCACTGAAACCTATTTCAAGCCTGAATGAATCATCACTGAAACCTATTTCAAGCCTGAATGAATCATCACTGAAACCTATTTCAAGCCTGAATGAATCATCACTGAAACCTATTTCAAGCCTGAATGAATGATCACTGAAACCTATTTCAAGCCTGAATGAATGATCACTGAAACCTATTTCAAGCCTGAATGAAGAACAACATTCATTAAAAATCATCATGCATGTCACCAGTAGAGAGTAATGGTAACAGATAGATGTAATCTTTATTTCTAGGCACAATATACAGTTTAGTAGGTCAAAAAAGTAGGTTATGGTGTCACTTAAAAAGTACACACATAAGGGTTTATACACAGCCAAAATAAAAGCAAATATTCAGAAATTAGTTCAGTGTAGAAACTTATATGGGAATTTTGATGTATTACCTTACAAATGTTTAAAAAATGAATCAACAGGGAAGTTTTTGACATTTTCCCCAAACGAAACAAAAAAAAACCAATACACTGCTGACTCACTATTATGAGTGGTAATGATTTCACTTCCTAAGACAAACTGAGTTAAAACTGTTGTAAAACAAGTTAATGTGCATAAATCATTATATGCAACAAAACAAACTACGATATAACTTACTTCTATGTCTAGCCATTCTGACAGTGCCTTGGCTTTGTTCTGTCTGAGAGTGTTGCCAGCATTTGTAACAAACAAAACTGGAATTTTAAACTTTCCATTTTCATCAACCAGTAACCGAAATGCATCTTTTGCTGAAGGAAGTAATTTTTTTCCTCGAACAATTACGCCATCAATATCAAATAAAAATCCGAAGTCAACTTTCTTTCCTTCCTGAAAATAGGCAATGCTAAAATGTTATAGTTTACTATCATTCATCTTAATGATGTTAAGACCTAATGCCAGGCTTATAATTTACTTTTCAAAATCCAAAAATTCTTTTTCTCTGGTAGTAATTCTTTACAATAAAAAGTAAAATCAATGAGTATTCAGGATTAAGTTGCTATTACATATATGTAATGACCAATAAAAAATGACCCTTATACCTATAAATAGACGTATACACAAAGCAATCAAATCTGTGGCCTGTGTTTTTTAAATGGTTGTCTAAAACAGTATGACAATGAATGTAATCTCACTATGAACTTACTGCAGTTAAGTACATTTTTATGCTTGTGCAAGACAGTCTTTACTTATCACATATTTTTGGAAAGTGACTTTGGTCTGAGACAGCTCACCCAAATTCATACTTTACTTTCCCCAGATTTTAGGTGTGGCTCAGGTCTAAGATGACCCTTCCATCATATGAAATTGAAACCAGCCAATCAAAACGCTGAGTTACTTTACATCATGGGCTGATGTAGTAAGTGCAGTCATGGTATTGACTAAATATCAGCAACTGACTTTTAACCAATTTGGGTCCGTAGATAATTGAATTAACCCATACTCCTATCAACTAAGTTACAAACTGTACATTGAGAGAGTGTCAAAAGGAGAATTTCAACATCTCAAAAACTGAGAATATATAAACGATTAGATGAAAGACCAGAATTAAAGCTAAGAGCGGGCTTTTAAAAATAGCTATACTGTAAAGATATAAATAACTAACAGTTACTGTAATTTAAACCGTGTCACTCACACAGCTGATAGCTTGTCAAAATAACAACAAATGACATTGGAATGTTCGCGACTTCGACACGGTCTTAAGAGATCATAAAACTTGAAGAATGTTACTTACCTTAGTTTTCAGATAACGCCTGGGAGGACACACGAGTCTGCCATTTCGATTGTTCAAAAAAATCCCAAATTGAGAAGAAATTGCCCGAGAAATTCGAACACTGTTAAACGCGATGGTCGCCATTTTAACGACCTTGACACAATCAAAAGAGAGGTGTGCGTAATGTATCCAATGAAATCACTTGGATATTTACTACCTTGTGCACGATTGGCAATAACACGAGTCAGACGAAATAATTGCGTCATTGACGAAAGAAGGGAGGTAATATAAAATAGAAATAGATGGCGCTGTTGTCTGTTTACGGATTTTTTTACAGGTAAAAGTTTTTTTCAGGTATATTTCGTTATCTAATTTAAATTATTTTGTTTAAGTTTAAATTTCTAAACCCCTCTGATTTCTTAATGTGTACGCCAGTTAAAAATAAAGCTCTGATTATTTGAATGTTTACATACCTGTAATTACCTGTAAGTGCGCCAGTGCTCGGATGAATTCAAACAGTGAATAAGTTGGCTAGAAAGTCCCCTACGTTTTTCTCTGTCTAAACTTATTCAGTGAACGTTTCAACACATTTTATTATCCTTACTAGTAGCTTATGCCATTTATTACGACTTTGATACAATTTTGTGGTGCAGTAAAACTTTCTTGACAAAATAGTTAACATATTTTTGCCATGAATAAGCTCATATTGGTAACATTGCCTCACACACATATATATACTCAGTGCATTTCCTACCAAACAAATCACTAAATAGTTTGACCAGACCCTTTAACTGTCTAACTTATGGTGTAACACTTGTATTCAACTTAAATTGTAAGTTAACGGTACTGTTTTACTTTTAGTGAACTTTTCACTGGATGTAATTAATAAATAACTATATTTATATGCTACATGATGGTAAAATCTTTTTCAATGTCAAGAATAGCCTACTCAACCAACTAGCATTTGTTTTTCTAAAAGCTATAACAGCATTGATACTTGTACTGATGTACTGCAATGTAAAGCTCGCAATCAGTACATGATATTTTTGATGAACTCATTGGACATTTTTATAGAGAACCAATGCCTTGATTTTCCCTGTAATTGGGGCTCATTTCACTGACATATCTTAGCCAAGATAACAGTTTTCAAACTTGAACCATATACCATTGGTATACAATTAAGGTAATTACTTTTACGGCTGATAAAATATCCTCACATCAATCAGCTGGATAAAATATTGTGTATTTATGACCAAAAGGTAGCTAGATTTTTTAATTAAAAAGCTGCTATCTTAGCTAAGAGTAAGATATGTCTATGAAATAGGCCCCTAAAATGTAATTAACATTGAAGGTGAATGGTGACATGACTATAAAAGATATGAAGTGGTCTGTACTTGCCTTTGGTTTACTGTTATGGCATGTGTCAGCTGATGAATACAATGGTAAGATAACCTCATATTACATTCTTACTTATAGCTTTCTTGTTTTAAAAAAATTTTTTTTTTTTATTATGGTTGAATAGAATTACTCTCAAATAAGTGTTACATATAAGTGTATTTTTTTAACTCTGTGTCTTGAAAATATTGCTTCAGTTGTATTAAATTTTATTACAAATTTCTCCCTTTTTATATTTCTTGAATTTGGTTTGGTAAAATATTTCGTTTTTATAGTTCAACTGACTTTTGTAACATAAGAGATGTTATTTTTACATTTCTTAAACTAGTTTCATTATAATGTTATGTTCACCAAGATTTGACATTGTCCAGGGTGTCTTTGTGTTCTCACAGATATTACAGCATTTTTTAATGTCGAATATCCTGTCACTTAATGTGCATTATGTGCAATTTTTTTTACTGCAACCATCAATATACCCAGTAATGATGTATCATATGTAAATTCCTGTTTTTATTGATATTTACAATTTTATGTTCAGTTAATATGGAGAATACAGAAGTGTGTACGATGAGTGGTACGGTTCTTGTGAAATCACAGGATATATACAACATCTTTGCTCAACCTCTAATGAATGGACAAGGTATGTTCTAACCTCCCATATGTTTCTGTGTAAACATTTTCATTGTATCATAGCTTTTAAGCTTCATAATAATTCTAAAAAAACCTACTTACTTAAGGTTCCTGACATACATAAATATATATAATATAGTAAATTGGGAGCGAGAAAAAAACATGGTCCCAACTGGGGATCGAACCCGGGACCACTAGCACTATAGGCGGACACTCAACCACGTCACTAAAGAGTTAACCCAACAGCAAGGCTGTTGAAAGTGGCCCATATTCCTACAATCACTACAATAATATGATATTTGTGTGTCTTGTTCACTGGTTCATGAATGTTCGGCACTGGTTTGAGTCAACAGTTTCTGCATGTTTTCTAAACCAGTCTGTTATTAAATTTTAGCTGTAATATAATGCCAGTCTGTTGTGATATAATCATTTTGTATGATATTTACTTATGACAGAAAAAGTGAGCATTGATAAATGTATATTATTTCTTAATTATAGTGCTCACTTTTTCTGTCCAGTTAAATTGTACCCTGCTTGAAAACCATTTAAACCAAACTATTAGTGGACCTGTATTGTGATATACCATACTCACGCTGCACTTGTCCACTATGGATTGGACTGCTCCAGCACTTGTGGTACAGAAATTAACTGCCTAGTATTTTTAAATTACCTGTAAACATTGATCCATTAAATTTGATCCTCAAGTTGATTGGATTGATGTATGAAGTTTGTGAGACATCTTATAGTTAGTTAGTCACTCTTTGCTTCTGCAAAAGCCTCCATCTCTACCTTGTTTAATATTGTATCTGATTTACTGATGACTCTACTCATTATAAATATGCTGTTACTTAACCATATAGCATAATATAGTAAACAAACATGATTGTATTAAGCATACATTTATATGAGATCTTTTGAGATTGCAGTTAGACATTTTTTGATAATGAGTCTACTTTTACTCAGGTACAAGAACACGGTGTAATGTACGGTTTATTGCTGATGGTGGTAAAAAGTTTAAGCTGTATGTAAGAGACTTAGTGTTCCGTGAATGTCAGGTGAAAATAAAAATGTTTGAAGGTTCTGAAGCAAATACACTTAATAATGCTAGGGTAAGTTGACCATATGAGTTCAGTAGTATATTATTACATGTATTTATAATGTTCTTGAGCTTAAAATGATATTAACTTTGCAATAACTTAGCAATATAAACAAGCATGTCTTAATCAATTAGTTGAGCAATTGATCAGAAATAGGAACGATTTGATAATTCACATAATTTATACATATATTTGTCACCATTTATGTTCATTGGCACAATTAGTTAAGTCAAGTTTTGCTGCAATATTCTTTTAGGAAATTTTTACTATTGCTGCATAGAATCTGTTTTATGACTCATTTTGAAATCACACTTGCATTGTTTTTTTGTATCGGGGAAAACAGGCTGTAATGGATCTTTGATTATATTTGTTAACACTAAAACAAAACAGAAATTTCATTTTAAAGCTTAAAAATGAATGTCTACTGGATTAAATGAACATAACAGCTTTGTTGTGTAGCTGTTATCACTTTTATGGACAATCTGTGTTATCACATAATAATTTTCTTTTTTGTCAAGTTTTGTTTAAGTCCAGTAGAATGTCCAATATTGTTGAATTAAATTCTCAGGTATAAGAAAAAATAATCAATTTAGCTCATTCATGGTATTGTTTGTGGATAAGATAGAAGATAAGATAAAAATGTTGATATTTATATTAAAAAAATTCTCTACAGTAAACTTAGGGTATGTTTGTTTCAACATGACAAAACTTTCTATAAAAACATAATTTATCTAATTATGTTTGTGTTAACTATGCATACATTTCAGTTTTCAATATATTTGATACTGTATGTGTTGATCAGGTCAGAAAAAAGTTGTCGGGTTTATGATTACTTAACTGACCCTATATTTTGGTGCTGACCCTAAAGCTTCTATGAGCAAAATTCCAAATTATCAAAATACAGAGGGAAGAATTGTGCCTTCAAAATACAATACGTATATTTAGGGGAAAAATGGAAAAGAAAAAGTTACCTTCCCAATATATTTTGGTCAAGTAACCATAAAAATGACAAATATTTTTTAGCCTCATACAAGATGTTCTACTTTCAGTATACATTTGACTGTAACTCTGGAACAGGGAAAACTTATGTTTCATATTACAATGATATTGTTGTCAGTCTACAGAAACCTGACTCTGAGAGTAAGGGATACAAGTTCTATATGAGACTAGCTTTAGAAGATGGTAAGCATTACAATGCATATATTTACAGCTGTACATTAATTGTTTTTAATTAATTGGTTGTGTAATTAAATGCATTAAATTGAACTTGTGATCTGTAATTGCTTATATCTATTATAATTACTGCTGCTGTTTATTGGATGATTTGTAATGTATAAAATATAAAATAAAATATTATGTTCTTGTCTTTTTAAAAATGTTATAATCTTCATGTCTTAGTGTCCTAAATTTTCAATTTACATTTTAATTGCTCTGAAGCAAAAGTTTTCTATTAAGGATGATATGTTTTCCTTGTCACAATTTGTTGGAGTCTCACATTACTTCTCTTTTCAATTTGTTACCAATTTACATTAAAGCATATTGTAAATCTCAAGTTAAAAGCTTTGAATAAATTCCACGGTATGAACAAAGGCCACTCCTTAGCCCACATTATTGATAGGATAGATCAAATAAACCTTTAAATAAAGGCCATCTGTACATTAATGTTTTCTCTGCTAGCCAATGTTTTGAAAATTAAATGTACTTTGTCACGTCATATTGTGATTCAATTATTGTAGGTCCAGATATTAGCGGTGGTGCCGATGGACCATTCATTGACAAAGATGAGACACTAAGTGGTGGTATGATTGCTGGTATCGTTGTAGGAATTATCCTGGTTATTGTAATCATAGTGGCACTTACTGTGTTTGGGATTATAACATATCGAAGAAAACAAGAGGAGAAAGCTGCTCTCGCTCATTCTATGACGACACTTGTAAAAACTGGTATGTACCCTGTTTGTAGGTCTCCTGAAATACAGACTTGTCTGGACAAGGGATAAATTCCAGACTAGTAGCTTCAGGATGAGAAACTTTGTAGGCATAGTTAAAATCAATTTTATAAGATTGTCATAAATAAAGAAAAGTTAATTACAAATTGATTCAGACTATAGTGATTATTTTGATGGGAAGGTTGCAGGTTTGGGAGTTTCACTGTGACAGTTTATGCTTTTTATCACTGGGTTTGATATTGTCGATAAATAGAATTTGGTGACTGAAAATTGCTGCTGTGCTACCAGAACTTACCTGTTAAGTAAATGACAGATTCTCATATGACAGACAAATTATTTTCCTTAGAGTTTGTACCTGCCACCTGAAATGTATTAATTTGTATATTAATAATTTATGTATTATTAATTGTATTACAGTATATGTAGATATCAAAATTGCTTTAAAGTATTCTTTATAATTGGGTTTTATTTGTTGGTTTCTATCAGTCTATCATCAGGTTTTCCTCTATTTTACATGTATTTACAGGAACTGAAAGAGGAGGTAGTTCAGTACACAGCAGCATGCATGATAGTGTTCATAGCAGTAAGCACAGTATGTATCCAGCATTCAGATCAACCATCAGTGAGAAAAACCCTAAATGTGAGTCTATCGACACCAAAAGTTATGATAGTGATGCTGTAGATGGTATTGGAAAGCCAAAACCACCTATTAAAAGTGTGAAGCATGAGTTTGATTCCATGAGGCGTGGCCTGCAACGAGAGAAATATCGTCTAGCCAGAGAGGAGGAGGAATCAAGGAATGAAGAGGCAAGGTGGAGAGAAGCTCAAAGAATTGATAAACAGAGTAGAGCTGAGTCTAATAGGGGATTAGGAAGGTCAAATAGAAATAGAAGGGAAGATAGATTACTTTTAACTAATGAGAATTTAAAAAATTCTTTAAGACAAGCAAGGAGCACTGGTCGATCATTCGATGACAGAAGTTCACGCAAGGGGTCTACTAGAAGCCATAGATCAAGACAAAAGTCTCATTCACCATCTAGAAGTGCAGGGAGTCATAGAGGATATAGAACAGACTCTGACTATAATTATTCTGATAACTATGATGACGATTACCATAGAGACAGAAGTAGAAATAGAACAAGAAGTCATAGTGGACGATCTCAACGATCATCATCTGCCGGAACTTCTCGTAGAAATAGAGATTATGTGAGGGACGATTATAGTGACTATGATGATAGGCATAAAAGACATCACCATGATAGCCCAGAGCGATACAGTGAGGATGAATTTCGTGGTAGACGAGATAGTAGTGGCTACAGATCTGGTCGTCAAAGGTCAAGGTCACAGAGTGCAAGTCGCCGACGAAGATGAAATTAGAGAAACACAAATATTAAACTGTATTGACTTGCCATAAAGGTTCAATAATCATGAATCAATCAAAATATTCAGTAATGTTAGTTTCCCATCAGCATTGTTAATGTCAAACAGAAGAAGAGTGTGAATGTAGTTGCCGTGTCTGTCTTTTTGAACATGGCATGGTATGATTTCCTAAATCATTGACATTAGGTTTTATAGATGAATGCATTTCTGATCTAAATTACATTGTTAGTCATATAGCACATTGTGCTGCCATATTGTTGAATAATCATTGTTTATTTTTTTTTTTGTGATGATCTTTTTTAACTATTGAAGTTTCGTATGTTTCTGTTTTTAAATATATCAGTACCATGCCTTACAATAAATCATAAATCTTATTATTTGTTTGTGTTGCTATAATACGTGTGAATGTATTAATGTCAAAAAAAAAACATACATGTATGTTATGTTAATGTTGCCACTTTGAATACTTAATGTTCCGAGAATTACCTTTCAAGGTATTGTATACATAAAATTTGCTCAGGTGTGTCATTTGTTTTCAATGTTCATTGTTCCTCATTACTTGCTATACTTCATTATTCTACTTGTTCATTTATAATTTGTGATTAACAGGTCTGATTTAATTAAACTTAAAGACAAATTAAATATTTCTGATAATGTAAACTTCAACGTTCGTACATTGCTTTGTTTACATAAAATGAGAATTCTGTGAATTATTCTTCATTTGTAGTGATATATTTAGGATCAATATTTAACCACATGGAAACAGGGTTATGGATATTGTACTTTGTTAATTTTTTTGTATATTTTCATTCGATGTGTTTTGCATGAATAAATCATATTTCCAATTAGTGCAAGGTTTACCAATCATCTTGCTCTGTACAACTTTGTGTTTTCCAAACTTTTGTTTCAAAGATGAGATTGAATTGAAAAATATGATTGGTTAAAGTATGTTTTTTAGACAAATTTACTGCTTAAAGTAGGATCAAATTTTATTACATATACTCATAATTTTTGTAACTTAATTATTATAAAAATTTTTGATGATGGATTGGTTATTAATTTAGTAGATACACTATATCTTGTTGTCAACAATTGATCATTTATGGACTCCCCTGGGCTTCCGTGTAGAATTATTGTAGAGATTGTAAGGAGTAACTCTTAGTTGAAATGGCTTTTTTAAATCGTATTAAAATGATTGGTATTTTTATATTTGAGGTACAGAATTTATCTGCAAAACAGTGTCAAGACAGTTTTGTTTTGTTTGTAGATAAGTCATTGCTCCATACATCATAATATTTGCTTCTTGTGTGACTCATTCAAAGTATGAATTATTGAATTTGTTTGTTTACATACATTCTTAGTGCAATTTACATATCTTACAGTTTCTTTGAGACTATTGGTGTGTAGGTATTTCTAAGTTAATAAAAAAGGCACAGCATAATGTACTCCACCTAGCATATTATGTGGATTATGGATTTCAGAATTGAAATATGCTTTTCAATTTATTGATTTATACAAGGTATTTGAATTCTAATTGTTTGGTTATTACTGTAATTAGAGCGTTACTGGATTCTTAGACATTGTTTTTATGAACTTTATCAGATATTTTAGTTTGTATGTTTCAATAACTTGAAACAACCACTTTTGTTACCTTATATGTATATATTTAGCCTAACTTAGTTCAATGACAGAGGTATTGAAAATGAAGATTGTGCTTTTAACATTCCTGACAATTATTATGTTTTGTAGAAAAAATAGAAGTTGATATATTGTTAGAGATCTTTTTATACAATTTTATTATTATACATTGTATTTTAATGTGCTTTTGTACAATTTTGTATCCAATTATGGATATGTTGGCATACTGCATACTTGTTAAATGAATTAAAATTGAAAAACAATCCAAATTATATTTATTATCTTTTGTAAGCATGTGTGCGTGTGTTTGTTTGTGTTTGTAAAGATGGCTGCATTGTATTGACTGTGGACACATGTCTCGCAGCTTTCTATCTCATGTGTCCATGTGGTTCTTAAATTGATGGAGTAAAATGGTTGGGAACCCACAATCCACATTTGAATATGACCTTATTATGATTACTGTATGCATCATGACATCAAACAAACAACAGGATGAATGTTTACATTCATAATCATACATTGAACAAAGTCTGAGAGTAGATATATACATAGATATTAGACTTATGATACATACATACATAAATCCCACTCTTGTTCTTCCTATCAAATTGATCAGTGTTTGAGCTTGATCCATAATTGCAGCCATTATATAATTTTTTATGAATTTATGAAAGATTGTCTTTCTCTCTTCCTATACCTTTGATTATACTCGTACACGTTGCATATTAAATAAGAACTTGATTCATTTCTGTCTCAAAAACTGTAAAATTAATTCCCTCCAGATTAAAGCCTCAGGGCCTTAAGCTGAATATCTGAATGTGCATGTTTGTTCCTTGCTATGATACATAAATCCAATGGTTATCTTATTCATTTGATGCATGATTTTGGTTTGTTCTTTTAGACTAAGGCAAAGGAGGTGTGTTAATTGTATTGCTAGAAATAAATTCTGCATTTTCAACAAGATTTTTTTCAGATATACTTTGTAAGTAATATTATTTGGTACATTTTGCACGTGGAATCTACTGGGGAATTATCTTTTAAAATATACGTGTCCTTGTGTATACTGATGGTAACGATTCACAAAAGCTAAGCTAAACAATTAATAGTCATACGAAAAAATACGGTGCAACTAAAATTTAACAAGGGAGGCAACCAATACAATCTTGTTGCCAAAAGATTTTTGAGTTACTTCCCTTGATAATCAATTAATTCATAATTAAAATTAAAAAACGTTTTAATACTTTAATTTAGTTCGATATTAGTTGCGTAATGAAATATAAGGGACAGTCTTTGTTGTTTAGCATTAATTGTAAATAATCAGATATTTTCATCAGCAGCGAATCAGACTGAGCCTTTTAAAGCTACAGGAAGTGCTGCTATTGCCGTCTGCATTTGCATTTCGGACGAAGACGCTGAGAAGTCTACAATTACATATTTATTGTGCAATTGCTCAGAGTGAGTTTTATGCCACAGACGCACCCAAGATGCGCACTTTAGGGAATGCAGTTCCGTAAATGGACTTTCAGAATATGATACAGTCTCCGAACAGCCACTGACACAGAGACAGATCTATATTAGTACAGGATGTGAATGTATTTTGTTTCCATGATTGGATGGCTATCAATATTTTTAGCGTAAACTAATAAGCAATTAACAATCAGTTTGTCAGGAATTCCCCGCTATGAAGTTAATCATCTTTACCGAGTCTGAGGATAATGCAAGAGTCGCAAATTTTATGTTGTACTTCATAATTCTATAAATTTAATTGTTGCAACTAGGATTTTTGGGCTTAATGTGTCTTTTTACAATTAGTCTTAATGTGAGTTAGTCATAATGCTTGCCATTGAAACAAGTTTATAAAATAAATATTTCTTTTAGATTTAAATTCTGTCTCTTCAGTTTGTACTTACACATATGACTTATGTCTCCATGCATTGACTCAGCTGGATAGGAGATCATTGATAACATCTATTGCACTGAGAAAAAAGTTGTTTACAGTATGGCTAGACAGAGTTGTGAAAAAATGTGACATTTTATACAGTAGCTTTCTGTTCATGGTGGTGTTAGTAATTAAATTAATTTTAGCATCAAAGAATTTGACTTTTTGTCGAGTGCTGGGTTAGAGAAGTGTAAAAGCAGGAAAAATTTGGTTTATGTATAAATTTATGTTTTCATTTTCATCTAAATTTGTAACCACCTGTTCTTAATAATGCCAGTACTGTTGATCCACAAATAATGTAAATAATAATTGAATATCATTAGATATCATTAAGTATTGAGAACATGCACTGTGTATTGACAAGCCAATGTGTTGAACATGTATTTTTATGATACTGAAGGTAAATTAAATGCTGCTGTTGTAATGAACAGAATATAATACATCATAATTTGTTGTTCATACTGTATGCTGTCAAATTATGGAACATATCTTCTACATTTCAAGCCATTCTGAGTGTAAGATCAAACAAAGCTTGTTCATTCTCTACTTAGGTCTCTCCGAAACACCAAAGCCATTCATTTAGCCTAAATTAGTCTGAACCATTTGAGTATTAGACTTATTTATACAAAAGAAACTTACATAATGCTGAATATCAATTGATGGACAAAAACTTCCAACACAGTGTAAGTCTATGTTCCTTTTTTGTAAGGATTTAGAATTGTTAACAGATGTTTCTGTAAAATTGTAATATCTGGGGGTGCTGTAACTTTATAACCATTTTAAGAGACCTAACAGCTACTAATTGTATCAATTTTCACCCTCTCCTGGCCTCTGTCTTCTTGCACGTCATCTTTGTTGACATTTAAAAGCATGATGGGACCCAACTTGGCTCCCTAGGGATTTAAGTTACTCCTTAAAATTCTTTAATTCAACATTCAGGAACTGTTGAGAGGTTTCTTAAGGCTGTTCGCGAGACTATTTGGCTGCAATGTTTTCGCTTGGATTTCTCCGGAGATAGGCAACTTTATGCAAGTTATTTTGAGTCATGTATTAAGTTAATTGTATTTGTAATACAATACATCTGATGTATAAAAATATATTGCACTTATTTTGGCAGGCTGATGGTACTCACTTATTTAGCAACCCTTCAAGGCCTTGATGTTGATCTTAATCAAAGGAATTTGCATTCTTTTCAGGCCATTAAAAGGTTGGTATTCTTAGCAAAAAGAAATATAAAAAATTGGGTATGAAAATAACTTCAGACGCATTCAATGAAACTTAGATGTTTGCTGAAAGCCAGTTTGCTTCTAAATAGTAAGTGCTTATGCATATGGGTCAGTTTTTGTATTGTATTTTGTTTGTATAGTAGTTATTTTTTAAAACTTCAGTTGAAATGTACTCATTAATTATGATCTGAATTTTGTGAATGCAGCTAAACCAATAGGGGTTCAAGTTTATACCAGATTTCCAGTTTATGAAGGGCTCTGAGGATATTTTTTTCCAAATCAAGCACTCTCTCTCATGAAGGCCCTCAGCAATGTTTTCTGGTTGTTAGAAAATTTCAACTTGAACCCCTGAACTGATTTATGACCAATCTATATTAGATTTTTCAGTTTGGAGACTGGCTTCTCAGCTACTTGCAGTCTTCAAATCTCAGGTCGAGACATATAATCACAGAGAAATGCCACTTAGAATTTTACCATCACACCACCTCTCTGTAGGAGTCTGATATTGTTCAAGAATAGCCAGCCTTCATCAACTGTGGAAGAAAAAAGGTTAGTTTATGAAATGTTTTTTACCAACAGTATTATGTTTAAGGGTGTTTTTGTTTAAGCTCTTTAGTCCTTCATTAGCATTAGTAATTGCTCATGGTTTAAAGACTATTATGTCAATATTCATTGTTTATTGTTCTTAACTAGGGGATGGTATTTACCTAACTTCAAAGAGTTGTACTTCTTACATGATATTTAGAGCTGTTGTAAATGTTTAAGGCTTTGTTTCATCATCGATCAATTCATCAACAAACAAGCTAATTTGTTGTTCACAACCCTTCAGGTAAATAGCTTGCCTCGTGGAGCTTAAACAGGAAGCTACACCAAGTACCAACTCTTAAATTATAGTGCATGGATTAGTTTTATGTTTCTTATTTAAAATGCACTCCATACATTCTGATAAAAACTCCTTGATGAAGATTTCTCAGCTGCTCTTCCACAAGTGTCTCCCCTTCAGTAGATTCATTTGTACCAATAAATAAGTTTTTGCTAAAATTTACTATCCTATTGGAACCATGCCTTTGGGTAACTCAATTTAGTTTGAATAAATTGATTTTCTTTTGAGTTTGAAATGAGTCAGCTTTCTAGAAACTCATGACAAGAATGTGCTTAAAATGTCATTTGAAAATCAAGTTGGAGAAGTCTATTAAATTTTGATGTAAATTTTATTTGAGGGAACTTAATTCACAGAGTGTTGATTAAAGCTCACCTAATTTTACAAAGAAAATTGATGAGTACTTCTGTTGGCCTTTTTCTCAATATAAGAATCCTTGATTTGAAACTCAAGTGTGTAGTAGGGTGGGTATGTTGACTCAGAAACGTAAGTCTCTCATGCATTTTTTCGCAGTAACTGTTTCTTAAAAATATGTTGTGCTTAGGAAACATTGTTTAGGTCTACTTAATAGTGACCTACAGATTTATTTAGTTTGGTCAATTGGTCAAAATGAATGGCGAAAGTCACCTATCATTATGCATGCAATAAATTTGGTGACTATTTGTAAATTAATTAATTTATATCCCTCTGTGAATGTTCCAATGAAAGACAGTAGTTGGAAAATTAAGGCAAACTGATGCGGTTAGTTTGTACTTAAAACTGAATTTTGCCTCCTCTGGCTATATCAAAAGAAATTGACATAAGGGTCACAATTTTCATTCTGTTCAAAAACAACATTTGGTTACAATAACATTTTTCAGATCCTGTTGATCATTAATACAGGTGCAGACTGTACCCTCTTTATTATTATTTATCTTTAGTTAATTAAATTCAATCCTTATAAAGATGGACATTACCTTGTATAAAAAAATGATGAGTATAATTAACACAATGCTTGTGCTGTTGTTTTGCTGTGTAGAACTTGATACCAAACTTAGCATTGTTTGGCATAGAATTCTCCTCATCATTATATAAGTTTCTGCTTGCAAAACAACTTATGCATGAAAATACCAACTTAAAGTCATTTCCTTAGTCTGTTTCTGGATTTATATGTACATCTACAACTGATGCTGTGGCACCATCTATTACTGCTGGTTTTAGAATTTACCCAGCTCTATGTTATTCAAGTACCTAAAGTCAAATATCAAGTATACATATGGTCATTGACATTGAAGCTACAGAGCAATGAAGGCATGTTTTAACTGGAACACAGGAAATCCTTAAAAGCTATAAAAACATGTTTCCATAGCGACCAAACAATCTCATTAGGTGATTTGAAGATAGAACATCATGCAAACTTCTGTACACCAGTTTCCTGTTCATTAGGGAGATTTGTCTAAGTCCTACAAAATCCAATGAAGAACTGAACGAGGAAAACTAGATTAGTTCCAAATCGTCAAGGTAACTAATTCAGTTAGTGAAACCACAAGACTTAAATTCCTTGACATATACATTCCCTCCAAGACATTACTGTATTGTGCGGACAAATGCTTCATTTTGAATACTTTATGTAACTGGATATGCATTTTTGCAATTTCCCAGAAGACAAAGTAAGATGGAATGTTGCCATGGTGTTTCACCAAAAGGCTTATGCAACAGTTTGTTTTTTGGAAATAAAAACTTGTTATTCAAATATTATCTAATCATGCAGTTTCTGAGGTTAGACATGCATGTGATGTGGAAAAGGATTTAATTTTGTTTTTAACTGAATTATTATTAGTATTAAATTGTTACAATTTGATTTTTAGTATTGATCATGAGCAACCAGCACATGTCTATAATTTGGTTGTGTGGTGATATGTGACTGCTTGGGTTGAATTCAGTTATTTTAAATGTTGAAGCACATGTCTTATAATTCTATTATTATAGACATACCTGTTGCTTTTGCATAATGTGCATAATTCACAATTTTTTTATGATATTATATGGTATGTATGCATTTGGTACATTTAAAGTATTCAGTGTCATAGCCATAACTTTATGGATACTGAGAATACTAGTAGTATTTTAAGGAATGTTGGATTTTTTGTATGTGATTTTTTTCTAAGAATCCATTCCTTATCTGTATTAAAAATTATCTGCGCTTTTAATTGCTATTGGAGTTCATTTCTGAATACTTGCTGCCTTGTACACAAGCTTATTTTATATGCCTGTGCCGTAAGAGTTTTACAGGGGCACAGCAAATATACAATCCTTCAGATTCTTCAATGGTTTCTGGGTACTTTTCTCTAGGTTTTCCAATGTCTTTCTGTTTTCTGGACCCCTAATACACTCAAAGTTTTACTTTTAGTAGAATGGAAGTGAAATGCAGTAAGAAAATTTGTCTTAAAAAATGATTGAGTCAAGTTTTATACTGAATATTCCGGAATCAAAATGTAGATTTCTAGGTCAAATTCTTGGACACTTGTTTTTACCCTCAGGATGCCATATTTTCCATCTGATCATCATGCAGTTTGGACAGAGGTCTGTCCCATTGTTATTTGGCAAAAGTGAGACTGGTTCATCAAGCATAAAAAACTAGATTACTAGGTGACATAGAAAGTCTTGTTGATGTTTTTTGAAGTCATCAATTATACTGGATCTTCATGAAACCTGATCTGAATATTTTAGCCTGATTAGATCAAAATGAAGCTAAGAGAACCAAATTATTGGTTCAGTACTAAAAATCTTGGATGTTTATTTGTTTGACTTGAGATTTTTTTTAAAAAAGTCTTGTTTTATTGTTTCTACATAGTTTTTACAATAATGTATAATCATTGCAAGGGTCTCTGTGATCATGTTGAACCTTAGACTCCTCCCCATAGAGATTTTGTCATAACATACCATTTAGACAAAAGCTGCAGCTGGTTCACCTGGGATCAAAATCTAAGTCACTTGTTCAAATTGTCGGAGCTTCTTTTAAATGTTCTTGATGCTTTTCCATCTGATCAATGAGAGTCGCTGGAATCCATTTGTATACACCATTTTGAGACAATATGTGCATGTGTCTTGCCAACTTCATTTGATTGATTTTTATGAGAATAATGTAATACCAGTTCAAGTGTGAACATGGCTATTATCGTAACTAATGATCACATTACGTATCTTAACACTTTTAAATGCATGTTTGTAATGCAAGGCACTTATATGACATACTGTATGGATTTTACTGTTGGTTGATTGCAATCACAGGGGGCTAGCACCTTGAAGGGATTGCGTATAATGGTGTATTAGGCTTAAAATGGCCACACGGACCAAAAACACCTATATTACATATATACATATACAAGGGTTACAACTTCCGAAATGACAGTTTCTGCAATTATACTCCATCCCTTTAACGTGCTAGCCCCCTGTGATTGCAAGTTATGAAGTGCTGTAAGTGACTGGAAAGATGTGCAGTGGTTTCCCGTGCACTTTGATTTGACTGCCAGAATACTGTTGTGACGATGTATCATTATGTACAACCTATAATTAGCTTAAGTGTACTCATTGCATGCCATTAATACTATACTGTCTTGTTTGGAGAGGTTTAATCAGGAATTATCTTCCTTGAATTAGTGAAATTGCAAATATTGTGAGTCTACTCTAGAAATATTTTTTCTATGATGTTAATCATACTTAAATAGAATTTGTGTGATATGTGGAATCATCTAACACAAATAATTGTTATTATGTCTGATTAACCATTACTCTGCAAAACATATTGTGACATAATTAAACCAGTTCATCATCTGTTGTATTATAAAGATGCTGACACCATCTGTGTGTATCTCTATTCATTGATAAAGAATAATTGTAGTAGAAACACATTAATCTACTGTTGGGGATTAACTGTTAATTCTCTATGGCTGTCACTGATAAGCCAAAAGAATACAACCAAGTTATTTGCTCTTGAATTGATGTCAATAGAAATCTGCTCAAAAATATAATTATGTGATTTAGTTTGACAAGCAGCCTCTTGTTATCACTTTGTTTGACTGCAAGTTAAGTCTAGTGCCTCTGTAATACATTCAGTCTGTCTATTATCATTTATGGCTCAAAATAGAGAGAAATTCAGAGGTTTTTGTGCGAAATTTATTGAGTTATTTGAAGAATATTTGAGTCATTCGAGCGTTATGTGAATAATATGTTGACTTAAATGTATGAACCTGTGTTAGAATGTGATGAATCAGACAATCAATAAATGAATGAACTCATAGACTTACATATTGGTGTTGTTAATGTGTGGAAAAATGATAAAAAATCCTGGATTTATTCCATCAATGTTATTGAAACAGTTGTGATCTATTTTTTGTAGTATTGGCTTATTTTATTGTTCAATATATCAGTCAATATTTATTAAAACTGTAACTGGAGTATAGCATTGATTCACTGAATGTAATTAAAAATCAATCAATGTTTGTTTCGAAGTGAAATCTGGTTAAATTATTTTGAAAATGAAATAAGTAATCATTTCACTGTTTATGAAGTTAAATTTTCTGTATTCACAAGCTACAAGTCACTAATTAGTTCAATTAATATGAATTTGGTGAGTCTGTTATATATTACGCAGTAAAATTATATTATCTCTAGTACCAGATGGTTTGTTTATGGAAGTTTAGTGAACTTCTGTCAATTATTTGTCACTGTGCTGAGTACCTTGCTAGTTACAGAATGCTTTAATTGCATTATGGAAGCATCATTTCTTGAAGGAAAACAAATAAGTCAGTGAATTGGCTGAAATTGTTCTACACATGTGTGAAATGGATCCAATTGTCCGATTGGCGTGAAGAAACAAAAATTAATTTGTTCAGAGTCACTTTTTATTGTGTTTTATGACCCCCTGTTTTCAGAGAAAACCATATTAACAGATGACAATTCGTGGTGCCAGTAAGATCTTTATTAGATATAATCATCAGAACAGACCTAGGATGCCTTGTTAAAATCATTGGAATGCCAGTTAGAAATGTCATTGAGTGATATTTGACAGCTTGCATTCCACCAAAAATACTTTGTCAATATCTGAGGAAAATTTCATCAAAATCACCACCATTGGATGTCTGTTGAAACAATCAAGACCAATTTTCAATGTTAGATTGGTGTATTTTAAGTGATATATGGGGGTCAAAAGTCAGAAAAGTACATCTAGTTGACTTTACTGCTAGTTTTCTTTGTTAAGTCCTGTCCATTTCTTTTTGAAGACCAGAATGAGGTTCAATTATAACAAATTTTGTTGTCATGTGTTTGAGTCTTAATCCCTAGCTCTGCGGAAAGTTCGTGTAACCAGTGCTTTATTATGGGGAGAATTTTCTGCCTTGTATTGGCTCATTTTGGGCTCTTTTTGCCAAATTTACATTGCTTGTGTTCCAATCACTTCGTAATTCATCCCCTTTGACACAAATAAGTGAGTAAAATACTTTTCCTGTATCAATTTGTCACAGTGAACGATAAATTGCTTGTCATTCATGCTTCGATAATTGGACAATTTTAAGCTTTTTTGCCATTTTTTCCTTAATTACTAGTTTTTCAGCTGTAATGATTTATTTCAGTTATTGATTTTGTCAAAGATGTACAGAAAGTTTTTTAGGATAACCAGGCAGCTGAAGAAACATTCATAGCAAATTGTATCTACTTTTTGATTGGTCGAAAGTTTGCAAACATAAAATGCATTTCCACTTCAATTTAATAATCATGGTAATTCTATGATTGTGTTAAAATAGATTTTTTACTAGTCTTTCTTTTATATATTCAAATAAGACACTATGTTTTGGACTAAACGTGCAATGTAAAACTGGGTCGTGAAGATGGTTTAAACATTTATATCTTCAACGGTTGCATGCATTCCATTACATTTGGCCTTGACTTTTTGTGTTATGATGTTAGGAAAATGTCATTTCTTAATGTGATTTAGTTTATTAGCCATGATTATGATCAAATCCTAGATCCTCAAATATCAGAGAAATCTTTTAATATGATTCCAATGATGTTTTTTTAACCTTCAGGCAGTTTAAATAATTTGAAATCTTTGGTACATTTCTAAAGCTACATTTCTTCAACACAAATTGGTTAAGTGTTTTATCAATCAGAGATCAATTTACTTGTTAATTTAATAAAAGTATTCTTGAAATATACTCATCCAGTTATTTTCCCTAAAATCTTATGCAGAATGATTTTCTCATTAGTTTGTCAATCAGTTGTTCAGTGACTGTAGTAGTATGAATGGCTTTGTCAGCAATACTGGCTACATTCTTACAGGGTTTTGCTTAAGATTTTTCACTCGAGAGTCCCGGAACTCCCATCTCCAACATTTTAGGGGTCCCTTAGTATTTTGGGGGGGTCCCGCACTGAAAATGCAAATGGCAAATTCTGAGTCGGAAGGGGTCATGAGGATGTGGTGGTCACTCTCAATGTGAGTCCCTCGGCTGAATATCGCGTCTGGGACACAAGAAACCTGCATCAGGGAAACCGCTGATTCTTATATACTTACATGGACTGATCATTACGCAAACTTTCTTGAAACTGAATGACATTTACAACCAATGAAATCAATGGAATGTATAATTGACCAATCAGTCAATTAATGCAAACATGGTTGTGATGTTCTCAATAAACAGCAAATCATCATGTAACTACATGTGTACATGGAATTGTGCAATATTTAAGAGGAGAACTGCAAAGCCAGTCTGATCTAATATCATCAAGTTTTATCTGTTGCAGCTGAACTAATAATCATTTGATTTTAAATCAATTTGATTCCATAATGCTGCCAGCGTGTACTTAATTGCATTTATATCTGGTTAGGAATGGTGTTATTTTCATGATGTTCTGATGATAAATGAATGGTTTTTCCAAATACAGATTTTTCAATTAAGACAAAGCGTGATTTAGCGACATTATTTTCGGCAGTAAATCATGATTAACTCCTCACTAATTTAATCTACAATGATTACCGCTTAACATTAAGTACTGTTTTATTTCAGTAATAGTTTGTTAGGTAATTAGTTAAGTTCTGTATTTTTTCATTTGAGTGATAATGAAGACGGAAGGTTTGAAGCATGACTACTATAACCTTCATCCTTACCACAACTGTATTTTGCCAACTTAGTTACAAACCCTTTATGTATCTTCCCTGAAATATATATGTATGTATTTTTTGCACTAGGTTTATCACTGTTTTTTTAACAATTTTTCAGTTATATACAGTGGCCAGTTCACCTAACCAGTTTTCCTGTACTGTATACTAACCAGTTCTAACTTACCCTTCCACAAGGAGCTGTCAACTTCTCCACTCATGGAGGAAAATTGACATTTTTGTCAAATTTTCAAAGAAGGGTATGGCCTGCCGTGACCGGGATTTGAACCCTGATTGCAGGATTACAAGTCCAATGCACCAACCACTGGACCATGGTCATGGCTTTTCTAAAATATAAGTGTGAATACAATATTAATTTTAAGTGAAGAACAATGCTATTTGAATGTTAAGATTGAGTCAAACCTGAAATTTCCACAAAAAAATGAAAAAAATTGATTATCATTTTGTTGTTGCCTTAGATACTTATAAAACAGGCAGTCTTTTTTTCCCAAAAGTGAAAAAAAAAGATTTATGGTTATATACCTCTTGGTATTATGTATATGTCGGTTTCCATTCCTGAATAGTTCATTCACATCTAACAAATTAAACGCTCACTTTACAGTTTTACAGTTTTAATTGATCAAATGAGGCATTGCCCAATTAATCCGCAAGATTTCAAACCCATTTTCAAGATTACACCTCTGTTCTTGTTGTTTTGTAGAAAATCTTGAACCTCTAGGCGTCTAGAAAGTGATTCATAAAGAAACATATTATAACGTCATTTTGCTCTATAATTGCATCAGTTTATTCATAGAATTGAAAACTGAAGTGAATGTTCATATCAAACCTGTTGCACTAGTATTCAACTGCTTGAAGGACTCTAACTCTGAGGATTGAAAAACATTTAATCTGATACAATGCAGTCTGATTCTGTTTTTTGTTGTTGTTTTCTTACAATAAATCAAATGTTTTGAAATAGTAACAGAAGTGTATCTTAATCCACGTACTGGTATTTGCAACAACAATCTTTTTCTCATTTGTTACTTTGCTGTAAAGTCTAAGCTAATTTTTCCAATATCAAAGCAACTGGAAACCTACTTACTTGTTACATTTGCAACAGTACATCCATGGCTTCCACATGGCTCACATTTGATACTATTTAAACTAAAGAGATACTGACTGATGCTGTCAGTGAGTCCTTTATTCCGTTGCTTAGTGTTGATGACCAGCGGAAACCAATACCAGAAAAATGTATCTCTTAATGATAGATGGACAGACTCAAGGGTTTGTTAATTGGCAATAAAAAGAAAATAAAGATAAAGGAATACGATCTACCGGTTGTCATAGAGAAGTTCACATGCATGTATTTTCATTCTTTGTCTTTGAATAACAAACAGATACACCCTGCACTGCTGTTTAATGCTGCTTTTTGTCAATTATGAAGCTATTTGGTCATGGTTATGTCATCTTTATTACTGCTGCCCCAAGGTCTGGTTTTCTTCATACAAGCATGTTTTTCAGAATGTTATCACATGGCAACAGTTTTTACTGATACAGTGAAACTTCTGAACATCTCTTTAATAAAACGTTTGTATGTGTTGTTGAAAGCATGTGATTGTATCAAGTAAATCACCCAATATAGTATAAAAAGTGTTTTTGAGTGGGTTGGCTATTTTTTAATTGTTTGAAACAGACAGTACAAAGGCTGATGACAGAAACCCTGGTGAATAAAGGCTTCTTTGATTATTACATCAAGCTGACTCATAATTGAAGCTAAAAACCAGAGATTCATCTATCCATAACTTGATTGTGGTCAAGACTTCACTTCGGACTCCACTTGGTGAAGAGTTCTTGGTAGACATTTTATGACCTCCAATCATTGAAGAACTCCATTTTGTCATTTATGAGCTTCATCACACCATCTTAGTGGTCAGAACTACTGGCTTTCTCATTAAATGTGAAAATTTATCTTCCAGAGATAATTGCCCATCCTGAAAGAATTGGTGTCTACCTAATTTATTAACTGGCTAAATTCTCTCATCACCTTAAATTTTCATACAAACGTCTTTCATTGATGGAGTTTTATATTTTCTAAGATCATTGTTTCCGATTGTTTTTCTATCTTTTTGTTTTGGTTGTCTATATGTACTGAGTGTTAGAGAATATTGCGAGTGCACATGATGTTTGAATAAACTTTAGTTCAAGGAATTCTGTAATATTTCAAATTAATAGAAGACTGATGAAGAGGCAGCTGCAATGGAAACAGCCTACTTAGAGTATTGAGGTAATATCAATATACTATTGATACTGATTGTTTACATTTATTGTACTAACCAATTATGCTCCTTTGCTGTTTTATTTACTGATTTTTTTTATAGCCAAGGGTTTCTTTTAGAAGAACTTACTATGATAAAGCCAGGAAGAAAAATAGTTGTGATTCTGGTTATCTGGCCTACCCTATTTTTTTAAACTGATCCTAAAGTTTCTACCAGCAAATTCCAAAGCTTGAAAACATTAGGGACAAATTGTGCCTCCTAAGCATGAAAGATATGTTAAGAAAAAAAATCAGAAAAGTTTTGTCACCTACCTACCTTTCTTTTTGGTCAAGTAACTGGAAACAAGACTATTTTTTCCTGGCCAGAATAATTTTTATTTATGATCATAGGTTTATTGTGTGGGTCCAATCCCCAGGGTTCTAAGCAAGTTTTTAAAGCAAGTTTTCATATATTTATGCTTTTAACTTAGGCAAATTATTTCGACATATTTACAATTCTGTTAATTTAAACAGTAATTAAGCTAACTTAGATGTGAGTTTTTGAAGTACCTTTGTTTTTTAGTTACATCATTTATTTGCATATAGATGAATCTTAATACATGTCAGTGTCTGTCTGTAAGTCATGTGTTGCCAAATGGTCAGTGCATAGCACCACTTCACAAGCCTTCAGGCAGATGTGAATTCTGGGTGGTAACATGGGAAATAATCTTTGTAAATGGTTATTCTAAAATTGATATTAAATACATATATTCTAGTTAAGTAGTTTCTTTCACAATTTAGTTGACTTTGCTTGTTATAACTCAACTAAACATAGATATACATGTATGCCATTATTGTTTAAGATATCATGAATAAAAACTTATTGCACTAACAATAAAATACTATTCTAGTAAACTTAATTTCTTTCTCAAATGTGTTTTCCCTCTTAAATCTTACAAACAACTAAAATCGACCCCACAGGTTTTATAGGAGGATGACAAAGTAGCAAAGGTAAAGGGTTCAGCCTATATAGATGCTTGATAAATGTTTCACTTCAATATGGTAGCTAAATACTGCATCATACTGTGCAAAAGATTAATATTTTGAAGGTACAAGAACAATAGAAAGAATGAAGTGAATGTATGGTTACCTATTTATTACATGCCTAACTAAAACTGTGATTTATTAGTCTGACACGCCAGAGTTGATTTATTTGTTGTTTTTTCTTCCTACATAAAGATATGTGGTTAGTGGTGTAATTAATGAGATTTGGGGACCTGGAAAACTGTCTGCAATTTGTTCTTTCTGCTATTAACAGCTTTGTATAGGCTGCACTACAGGCTGCGTTTTCATGCCTTTGTGTCTTCAAGCATTTGCTTAAAGTTGGTTGGTTGGTTGTATTGGGGTTTAACGCCGTTTTTCAACAATTTTTCAGTTACATACGGCGACCGGTTCACCTAACCAGTTTTCCTGGACTGTATACTAACCATTACTAACTTACCCTTCCACAAGGAGCCGGCAACTTCTCCACATATGGAGGAAAATCGACATTTTTGTCTAATTTTCATGGAAGGGTATGACCTGCCGCGACCAGGATTTGAACCCGGATCTCCGGGCTGCAAGTCCAGCGCACTAACCACTGGACCACGGCCGCGGTCTCATTTGCTTAAAGATGTGTTTGTATCTTTACATGGAAAATGTTTTCAATCTAATGTTTGTTTCATCCTTGTGGCTGCAATTGTACAATTATATGCCCTCAAAAGATGCATTTATCAATAAGGTTTTGATTTATCAAAGTGTACAACCTTTTAACATCAATGCACATCAATCTGATTTTAGTGAACTGAATTGGAAAATACTAGCTTGATATCAGACATACCCAAAGACACCATATTTTTAATCAATTGCTGTTATCATAATTTTGTATTGAATTAGAATTTAATGAGTGATGTCAATTATACCTGTACTAAAACGCAATTATGATTACCTGTCTTATTTATTTGTTTGTATTGTTTAGTAAGTTGTGCTAATATAATACACATACATGCTCTTACTGAATTTTTCAGTAGTTCTTTGTGTGAAACCATTATCAGTATTTGTTTTGTTGACTTTGTTCCAGTCTATACAATATGAGGAAGTATAAACTGAGTTGAGGTACACATAGCAGGCACTCTTAGATGGCAGTTAAGTTGTTCTTGTATTCAGTATCTAGTGATGTATCAGATTTTTATTTGTTAACTTAATGTATTTGTTACGTTAAGGAATACAGACAGAAATCTGTTTTCTGGTCATTTTCAATGTAATGACATGTTTTGATGAACAAACTAGTGTCTGAAAGTATGGAAATTTGATGAGGAAAAAAATACATCTCACAATAGAAGACTGTAGGCAAAAAAAACAACGTGTCAGCATTAAGAATGTCAATTATTGTTCAGACCTCATGAAAATGGCCTTTGTGGTCCTTTTGGATAATTTCCAATACTTTGACTTCCAAGCCAGACTGTGCCTTGAATAGATTGATTTTGAATAGATGTATTAGTCTATCAAAAAATGGGATCAGTCTGGGTCTATTCAATTCAAAGAAGGGGATTCTTTTAGTGATTTTCTGTAGATATAGCAGACATGTGACTGTAATTGATTGACTTCTAAGTTCTGCATAGTCTAATCCACCTTTTGTGAATCATAAATTGAAGAGCACCCAACAATAGTTAGTAATAAAAACTTGTCATTCATACCGGAATTGTTACTCATTAAATGCCTATTACACATTATTTTTCTTTTCAGATACTAGTTGACATTTTAATAAAATCAAATATGGACTTTCCTGTTATCACTGTTTAATTCAACAAATGCATGCAAGTACTACAAGATATATGTTACCATTATCATCACATTTAGACTTTATGATGTTTTTGTCATTTGGCAACATTAGCTAATGGACCGATTGGTTAAGCAGTTGTCTGAAAAGTTGTTTTTAGTAATAGATTTTAATGTATGCAACTAATCTTGTCAATTTGTTTTTATAAAAATGTTTGATTTTCCTCCATATGTGGCAAAGTTGCCAGCTCCTTGTGGAAGGGTAAGTACTGGTTAGTATACTGTCTAGGAAAACTGGTTAGGTGGACCAGTCGCTGTATATAACTGAAAAATTGTTGAAAAACAGCATTAAACCCCAATGACAATTAGTCACATATAAACAAAAAAAAACAATTTATATAATATAAATAATCAAATTTGAGTTTGTTCCCTTTTCTTCCAAGCATTATTAAAATGTGCATCACAGAGGAAATGTAAGTTGAAAATACAATATGGGTACATAAATAAAAGAAATTGTCATAATTTTCATGTGTTGGTAAATTTGGATAATTTCCCTTAGTTTATGTTTTGTCTGAATTTGAGTTGAACTTAGGTCGCTGTCAATTCAGATAAAGGAGATATAACTGTATCCTGTACAGAAAAATTCAAAAACTGTGTGGGTTATGGTGGCTTAATTTAAGTTCTTGGTTTCAGTTGAATAAAAAAATACTCTATGTAAGTACATTATTGACAGATGTCTGATAAAAATTCCTTGCCTGACTTGCCATGTGACATACAGCCAATAGGACAATTCAATAAACAATTCATTTGCTACCAGTAATTTAACTTCTATGTGTACTGTGATTAAAACACAATAGTTAGTATGATTTACACATGGTTCCATATAGGTGGGAACATTTGTCCTTATCATTTCAGCACCTGTTAACCCTGTGTTTGAGAATTTATGAACTGATGCCATGCGGGACAATTATTAATTTGCTGAGTGCACGAGATCAAAGAGCTAGAATCACCTACAGGATATGTAAACTTGTCAGAACTGGTCACAGGTGAACTGCTTCTGCAAATTAAATTCTTTCAAGTACTCCAATCATGGCCTTCTATGAACAAGTATGAGCACAATGTACCTGCACTGTAGGAATGGTGTTTAAAAATCTTATTACAAAAGCAAATAATTAAAGTCATCTATGTATTTCATTCGAGATTTTGCTTATTTTCAACTTCAAAGGCTTGTGGTAATTGGTTGTTGATTTATCATGTGATCGTTTCAAGCATGCAAGCTTTAATTCCTTTTTTAAACTTGTCAAACTCATTGCTGTTTGTAGCGGTATTGAAGTAGAGATGTTAGAGTGATGACCAAGGAGACATTTAGAGATAATAGCCATCATAGCATCTCTCAGGAAATGTTTTAACATCTATTGACATAGTTCAATTATATTTCAATTAGAAGAATTCTATGTTTCATGGGTATACAACGTGTAAACATATTCTATTTCTACATCGTATCGGATGAATACCAGAATTCTAGCAACTATTGATTCAAATTGCTATGAAAGTTTTGTCCTCACTTTAAGAAGCAAAACACCCAAATTTTTTTCCCTGTTTGTAGTCATCAAAGAAGTAAATTGCATGATTTTGATAATATATCGAAGTAAATTTACGCCACCTTCTCATGAAAGGTTCCATTTTATGTGAATCTTTATTACATGATTGCATTTTATGGTGCATCATTTCTGGGAGACTTAAGGCTGAACAGACGCTTGATGAGAGTATAAAATCCAAGCATGTGGAAGGCCAATCTTTACAGGCATCTGAACTCAGATTCTCTAGTGTAAAAAAACATCAGTTGACTGAGTTGTATTTTATTTTTATGTCTGTAAGATTGACAGGCACAATCATAGTCTTTGAGACAAGCCAGCCAGCTTAAAGTCTGAGACAACTAAAACAAGGTTCAACCTACTGGTGAACTGCCCTTCTATATATCAGACTGGTTCAAAATAAACTTAATTGACTGTTTGTGGATTTCAACTAAAAAACTACTTCACAAAGACGAAGGTACTCAAGCTGCCCTGCTGATACTTAATTCAGTGAAATGAATGATTGTCAGTAGATTCAAACTCACATTTCAACATCATTTGTGCTTTTACTGCGATTAATCATAGCGTTATTTTGCAATCAAATCATGCATAAAAACAATTGCCTTATATTCATATATGAACATTTATGTTTGTTCTAACTGATAGCTACTAGTTGTGTTTGCTCTGTAAACAAATAGAAAATTATGTTCCTTTGTTTTATGCTGACAATTTAAAGTAGATCTAGCATTTATAAGCATTGGTCTTAGTAGTAATTCTCTATTAAATTCATTTGTCAGATAAATGAGGGACTCCAAAAAAGAGACGTATACTTCGTGCACAATAACATTAAATAGATTAAATGTACATAACAGATAACTAGCATTAAAACTTAATTAAAATGTTTCACTGGTTTTAATTTATATCGTTAATTAAATAATCACCTTGCTACTCTTATTTCTGGTGTCTGTTTGTACCATTACATTTGTCTTGCTTAGGTGGCATCTTTCATTGGTTGCTGTTATAGCATAGGTCCAAATATATTCATTAGTTTGCAATCAACTTTATTCATTATTTGCGGATCATTGCAAATGATGTCAGTCCTGACCTTTATTAAATTAGTGCTGTTAAAATGGAGAATCTTATTATGTATAGGGTAGAGGGATCACACACCAACAATTTACATGAATCAATGATATCTTTGATTGTGGTGAACTAAATTGATGAGTATTTGTGATGGTGTTCATAAAGAGACAACAACCAAATATTCCTTCAGTTTGTGCCTAACTTGCAGAAAGAATTCCAAAAATGTGAAGGGTGTTGCATTTGTTTTCAAGTGTTAGAAACAAAAGAGATTGTTAAGTGATCTGGTCTGTTCAAGGGTAATTATAGATATAAACAATTCAGCATTTTCCGGAAACAATACATTCAGTAAGTCAAACCTTGATCAGGTATAAATGTTTATTAAACTATAGTTTGTTTAGATTAAGGTGTTGATTTATTATGCACATGGTTTTCTGGATTCTGTCATCAATACAGGAATTTCAATAATGATATAATAATTCTGGTATGTGCTTTCTTGCAGAATTTGCAGGGCTGTCTTTATGAGATCAAAATGATATATTCTATTTTGCTTTTACCATTTCCAATTTGTCTACAACTGAATCCTTAGTGACTTTTTACCAGGCTGTCAATCATTGAACAAACTTAGATCTGGTGACATGCATAAGGTTTTCTTTTGTTACTTGACATACCACATCTTCCCTTTACCATCACAAATCATGAACTTGAAAGAGCATAATATATATGTCCATAAAAAGTTGGAACAAGATGTTACAACCCAAAAATAGCATTTGATTGGTCTGGTTTTGTTATTTTGTTCTTTTGTTCTTTTGAAGCATTTTAAACCTATTGCAGTGAGGGAATGGTTGATAAAAAAGCAGTAACACTGTGCAGTTGACTTAGAAATCATGAATTTATCTGTTTAATCAAATGCCCTGACTGCCCCAAGGAGTTTGTGCACCTGATAATTTTGTGCACCTGACTATTTTCAATGAGACAATTTGAGCTGTAGTTAAATTGAACTTATTGATATTATACTGAACATGTGACCTATTTAAAATGACTTCTTCATTTTATTACTAGAATGAGCAGTTTTTATAACACTACTGGTATGTTTTAGTGTAGCTTTTCAAATAATATAACATACCTGTCTAGGCAGATGATGTTTATTTCATTATAATTATAAGGGGTTCAAATTAATGTTGTTATTCAGGTAGACTCGTATACTTAATTATATGAGCAGTGAAGAAAATGTATCATATGTGGTGAGAAGGAAAACAAAAAAAACGAAGAATTGCAAAATCTGAGGTAGAAAGCTGAAAATTGATTACATTTATAATTTCTGGAATTTGTCTGCACTTATTGGCAGAAATTTTATTTCAGTGGAATAATCATTACTCTAACATTTGTCTGATTCATTGTTTTCAGAACTGTTTGTAATTCAGGCACCAAGAATCAAGATCATAAAAAGTAAAATTGAACAGTCCAAAGAGTTATAGTCTTCAAAACTTAGGACTGGTTATGAATACCCCCTACTGCATTGGTTACATTTGATTGTGTTTCAAAAAATCACTTTGCAGTTGTTAAACAATATAATGGCTGCAGTTGTTAAATAATATAATGGCTTTAACTGAAAATTCTTGGGAAATACCTAAGAAGATTATTAGCTCACCTGAGCACAAAGTGCTCAGAGTGAGCTATATTGATGGGTCTATGTCAGGCATCTGGCATTATGTGGCGTTGGCATTCACCTTGTGAACACTCTAGAGGTCACATTTTTGGTCAAAGGGTTGTGAAAATTGGTCAGTGGCTTTGTCTTGATAATATCTGGGATTAGTTTGAAAAAGGGCTTTGTGGGGTCATTCACTAGGTCACTGAGTCAAATGAAAGAAAAACCTTGTAAACACTCTAAAGGCCACACTTTTCATCAAAGTCTTGAAAACTGGTCAGTGGCTTAGTTTTGATGATATATTGGACTAGTTCGGAAAAGGGTTATGTGGGGTAATTAACTAGGTTACAGGGTCAAATGGAAGAATAACCTTCTGAACACTCTAGAGGCCACATTTTTCATCAAAGGCTCTTGAAAATTGGTCAGTGGCTTAGTCTTAATGATATCTCGAACAATTTGAAAAAAGGGCTATGTGAGGTCACACATTAGGTCAAATTACTGGAAAACTTTGTTGACACTCTAGAGGTCATTGTTTTGATATTCACCAAACCTGTCAGAGTGTTTGTCCTAGAAATATCTTGAAATTTTTTAACATGGGTCATCTGGGGTTAAAAACTAGGACACCAGACCAAATCACTGGAAAACCTTTTTTACATTCTAATGATCATACTTTTGATTGTATATTGACCAAACTTCTTCAGAATGTTTGTCTTAATGACATCTTGGACAAGTTTGAACATGGGTCATCTGGTTTTGAAAAAGTAGGTCATCAGGTCAAATCAGTTGCAATCTTTACTCAGGAGAGCGAAAAAAGGCTATCTTGGCCCTCTTGTTGTAAAATTCTCGTTTAATATTTGTAGTGTTCATTCATTATTATTTCCATGTTTTCCAACAATTAGCTCTGGTATAATTTATTGTATTGAGCTTATTTCACAGTTATTTGGTTTTATTGCTGTATCTTGTTTAAATTATATTAAACTGCCAGGGTGTCATTTCTCTGGTATAAAGAAATAAAATATGCTTCTGACGAAGCTATGAAGTTTGACGTTTCATTGGCAATATTCTAAAACAAGGTTTTATTTATCCATACATTGCAATTATGGATGTTGGATGTTTCACCTGGCAAGGTTACCATAATCTCCTTGGTTGAATCAACTTTTCTCTGATTCCATATTAATTATCTAGCACCTGCCATTGGTTAAGCTTTGTACTTAATTGATCTAAATTACAGAACTTAATTTGCCAATACAAGTAAAAATCCCTTTGAATTAAGATGGTTGTGTATTTTGTTAATTGAGTAGGAAATATCTATGAATTTGGTGGTCATTCTTGAAAATTCCATCAATCGAAGAAGAACTTTCTTCCCCCAATATATTTTCTGCTGAAGTTCTCCACTAAAGGCTGAAAAGCAGTTGATTGGTTTGATTATTAATCTAGTTTATTCAGTGGTAATTTTATAAGTAACAACTGATCAAATAGTTTGTATATAATTTTTTCATTCCTGCTCACACTGTCTCTTTTCGCTAATGAGCTTATATAGACTCATAGGTCTTTGATACTGGGCTAAAAGAGGATTTAGAAGAATTAAGCAAAAAAAATAAAATTGTGTCTCTTGGTCATAAATTCATCATAGTATGGATTGTCTCTGTATCCTAGGCAGTTGATGTTATAAAACATGCCAACTGCTTTCTTTAAGTCCTTTGCAAACATACACAGCATACTGAAACATATTTTGTTTTTAAACAGATGTTATTTTAAGAATAATAAGGAAATCAATGGAAACAAAGATAAATAGCTTTGTTTTAGTTCAACGTTTGGATTTATAGATGTTTCCACATCAAATCCCACACATTTGACAATTTAAGGGAGCCAGACAACAATATGTTGTATACTTCTAGGACCAGTAAGACATTAAAGTTTATTTTAGGAAATCATTAAATTTGAAATCTGAAATCTTAAAGTTGTACCATAGAATAGAAGTTGATTCATTTTGCATGAGTAGTGAAATGATTTCACCAGCTTATGTTGTCAATCTAGTTGATTGTTTTCTCTGTTTCAAATGGGAATTCCTATTGAATTCTGAGATTGTGAGGCCCAGGGAAAAGATCCACCCATGCAGGATTTGAACTCACTACCTCAGCATCATTCTTGAGTCTGGTATACAAAAGCTTGAAATTGGTCTCCAACTTTGAATCTCCATATTTCTAAAATGAAGTCTTCCCAAGTTAATTTTGGCAAGATTGTGAAACAAATCAAATTGTTGGGTTTTGTTAATGTCAATATATTTTTAAACGGCTTTGGTCACATTAAAAATGAATGTAATACCATGGAGAATGCTTTAAATGCCATAATGTTGAACATTGGTGTTCAGCCCAATCGACCACCATGTCTCCTATAAACCATTAAGTGAAAAGAATTACTCTTGATGTTAAATAAATGAAAATAGCATCATGGAACTACATATCTATACATTTACTGGTTAAGTATTCATTAGGGAGTGTGGGGAATGGTTATTGTTTTCAGAGAACAATTGCTGTGTCTGTATGAAAGCTATATTGTTCTGGTACATGAAACACTGGTCGTTTCAGTCCATGTGGTATAAACATTACTTCATTATTAGATAGTTAATAATTTGATGGAAAACAATCAGATACCACTAGGTCCCTAATAAATGTCCTAGTAAATATTTCACTGGATTCCAGTTGTTGGCATTAAATCCAGAAAAATACTACTGGAATACTAATGGGTTATAGTGTTTAAAATATTTTTACCCAAATACTGCTGGAATCCAGTGGTTGTCATAAATCCAGTGGAATGGGACTGAAATTTACCACTAATATTTCATTGAAATACCAGTGGAATATTCTGACAATATTTTCACATGTATTCCCGTGAAATTGTTACTAGGGTGCCTGTATTCTAACTCTTCCCACCCCTTTTAAAAAAATCTTGACTCATTATAAATGCATTGGTTATCCTTCAAATTATAGCCAATGAAAATCGTTCAAACAATAACTAAATCAACTGAAAAATAATCTTTAAGATGTAACAATCCTAGGGTCATTTATTATGGAGTAATCGGTATATGCCTGTGTTAGGTAGATTATTCACCATCATCTATTTCACTAAACAGAGGGAGGTATTAACACTGCCAGACCTAATCACACATCATGACATTAACTTAATTCATATTTTGTAATAAAATAAATGTAGAATTTACCACTAAAGCAGCTGATTATTAACTGTTATCATCTAACTAAATATGATTAAAGTGAATAAAAGATCTAATTAAATCATAAATATAACTCAACCAGGCAATGCATGTTTTCTTGATTTATTCTTACTGATTGTCAGTTAAAAGTCTATCAAGGATTGAATTTTCTAATATCCAAGGGAAAATTGGAATTTTGCTCACAAGAAAGACTGTGATGTAACTAGTGAAATTATTTTGTTTGTTTGCATTAGGATTGGTGGCACTCTCAAATACTGGTCCAAGTGATGTTTAGTTGAAATTCAGAAAACGAAATCAGTCTTAAATAGCAGAAAGTAAGCTAGGTTGGGGGACTGATAGATACTCATTTAATCCCAGTCAGAACACACTTGCCCTTTTCTGCCATGGAAAGGAGAGACCCTTTGATGCGGTAATTTACATTGAATCGATGCATTTATTTGCTGGATAATGCATAATAGATGTTGTGGTGTGACCATATTCTGTTATTTTGGTGACATAAAAATGTATCAAACATGTTTTGAATTTGTGACATGAATCTATTTATTTGAAACTTGGATTGAACATGGAAAATGCTGCACAGTTCACCTTGTCTTCCCAGAAATTAAGAAAGGATAAAACCATACTTAAAATTGAAAGGTTTGTATTCAATTTATGTCCATTTAATGGAGAAAGGCTTTAAGTCTACACAAGCCAAGCACTGGCGAATCGTCCCCATGTTGTCAAGACAATTGTTGCTTACAAACTGTAAGAAGTTTGTCAATCTACATACAAGGTTAATTTGGCGTTACATACATGCCCAAGTAGTTATGATTGACTAAATCCATTACGAATTCTCTCAAAGCACATAAAATAGTTACAGTGTACTCTTGGTAAGAATATATATATATGGCCTGTATTAATTCTGTAAAGAAGTTATAAATAAATTCAAAATTCCCAATGGTTTTATTTTCACTTTTTTTCTATTTTTCTTATGATGTTGTTGCTTTAGAAAATGGTTTAAGAGAAATTGTCGGTCTAGTAAGAACTTCATGCACTTATCTAAACATATTTATTTTTCTCCTGTTGTATGACCTTCACATTTGCCATTTAATTTACAAAACCTTAAAAGTTAGAACACTTCAATAACACTTTATTCCTGTTTGCTTGTTCCTAGTGGGAAAACTTTTCTGCGTGGGCATACTGATGTAAATTCTGTAGAGAGCTGAAGAGAAAGCAGAATTCATGTATTGCAAATATTATCACTATGTATATGGCATGTCAGGGAAGTCATATTGTTAAAAGTGTTCTTGAACAATTAAGTCTTTATATAGAAAGATAAAGTGTGAAATATTTACTGTGGATATTATTGGTACATTTTGAAATAGAATCTTACAGTATTATACCTATATTATTGTTCTTTTTAAGTCCTAAAAATGCTGCCCACAAATGTTACTGTTATAAAAATAATGTAACCCTATTATTTTTATTTTCTTTCTAGTTACCCTAGATACTTGACTTTATTTTATGACACATTTTGGAACTTTTGAGAGTTGTTGCCCTTGTTGAGAAGAAAAAAATAATTTCTTAAGATATTGCATGGTGACCTATATTTTTTTATAAAATTAGTCTGATACTGTGTTTTAGTATTTTTTCCCTGTGAGTTTTCATCGAAATGGATCTTCTCTTTTCTTTATGCTTCAGAAAAATGGCTGCTCCCAAATACTTCAATGCAAAAGGGACAAAGGGACAAATAAGGGACAAATACTCTAAGGATTGCTATTGTTTTAGAAAAAAAAACACAGTAAGTCTAAAAAATCCTAAAGGTTCCCAAAATCTGTCCAATCCATTTTGAGATAATAAGTTTTGACTTAAAACTGGGCATAAAACCTTGATAGAATGATATGTTCTATGGATTATTATGCATTTGTTTAATTACAAATAAGGCAAACTATACTGGTGCTCCTGTTTAAGTTCAATACATTCCCATAATGAATTGTGTATTTTGTATGCACTGATATGATATTATTGTGTGTTCCACATCAGGAGCGATAACTCCTGTTAAAATCATTCATTGTTGATTAAAATATGCGATACTTAAAAATATGCCATAAGCACATCTTCAGAATTTAAGTATTCTCATAATTGTTGTTTAGTTGTACCAACAGTTTACACTTCAATCATCTGTAAGATTGAATAGCAAAGTTACTCAACTAGCCTTACTTGTTAAGTTAATTACATTCATGAGATTACTTCCATTCTATCAAGGCTCAACAGTTATTGTGGAGCCTCAAGTCACATTTGGAAGCACAAAATATCTGTAATAAGCTTAATGTTTCTTCCAAATACTGTTCTCTGAGGTATTCTATATTGGTGAGAAACTTTAAAACAAGACAATTGTGTGTTATAAGAGCTGCTCTTATCCAATATGTATTACGTTAAAGAATAATTTAGAAATCAATTTTCTGTCTGTGAACTCTTGCAGCTAAACTATCGTCTCTTCTAAGTTCAGGTGTTTTCCTCTGTTAAAACACTCCTCTTCTTTCCACGCTTTATTTTACAATGGAAAAAAGTAGAAAAGCTTCAGCATCCATGAATGTCTAATAACCATAGAGCAAGGACAAGATTAGTAGTTGAATGTGCCACAAAGATAGCCATTTGTAGAAAATGAATTTGGTATGTACAGTAAAACCTAGATAATGAGACCACCTTTGGGACCCAAAAAATCAGTTGTGATAATGGATGTGGTCTCATTATCAGGTTGACTTATAGGGGAATTATTGAAAGCTTGTCTGAAATAAGTGGTCATTATCATAAGGTGGTTTTAGAGGTGAGCAATATTTGAGGTTTTACTGTTATAACCTCCCTTGAACCAATGGCAATGCCTAAACTGAGAGTATGAAATGCATGCCATCATGACATGCTAAATCCAACATCGAGGGAGTTTAAATGTCAACTGAATTAAATTTTGGGCGTGTTAATTGTTAATCCATTAGCAGAGACTAAATTGTTGTGGTTATGAAACATTTACCCTTAAGTGTTTGAGTGAAATGTTGACCCACTCTGTGAGCTTAGTTGGTAGAGTACAGGACTCTTAATTGAAAGCTTGCCCTTTAGGAATTGGGCAAATTATAGACATGTTTCTTGCCATATTTGTCAGAAGATGTAACATGTAATTCAATTTCCACTCTAGTCTGATTTACCGTTCAAAGGGAGAAATAATGAACGCTTGCACAGAATTAGAGAAAAGGTTAGTTCTTGCAACTTATAAAAAACCCTGTTTTGTCTGATTGACCGTTTTATTTATGCCTAAAGAATGGTTTGTTTCCAGTTACCCGACTGACACAATCTTTTACCTACCAAATCATAAGTTTTTACGGCATCCAAATCTTAGTAATTTTGTAATTTTCACAACTCATTGATATTACAGCGCACGTATTCCCATACAGTGTTGCCGATATATGTAAAAAAAAAACAAAAGAAAAAAAATCCCTACCTTCCGACCCATATGTTTTTGGGCATGTAACAAGAAACAAACCTTTTTTGTTTAGGCCTTACTAATGCTCTGTTGAAAAAATATTTTAAACTCAATGCAAACAAACAAACTGAGATGACATGTATGTTGGACTTGATGACAGTATGGACAGAAGCAGGGACGTTTTTATGACATCATCTGGTGTGAAAATTCCAATGTACAGAATATATACAGCTCACATTTTAAGTTATCTTTGAAATGCATTTAAGAGTCCATCAGCCTGTTTGATGGGATAGGACTTGGCATATTCAATCATTAAATATCAATGTTAAATAAAATGACAATAGCTTGTCAAATGCAATTTCTCAAAGTATGTGGAATTTTCTTTTATAATTAAATCAAAGACACAAATTGCGATGGTTTAGAATATAGCCAGCACTCTCTTGCAGCTCCATAAATCTTAACATTAATATAATCCTTCAGAATGTCTAGCTGTGAGAAATTGCAGGAATTTCAAAAACATGCATAAAATGTCAAAATTTTGATAGAATCCACTTATAACAATATGGAAATTTGAATATTTTTGAATTTACATATCAAGTTACAATCAGTTTGGATTCATTTTATTCTTCCATGAATATACATCATTAATCAGTCTTTCCTCTCATTGTTACTATATTGAAAGGAACCAGTCAAGGAGACTTTCAGACTGGAGACCACACTGAAGATAGCAGACATGAAATAATAAATTTTGTTGGTGATGAAAATTCCATTAAATCTTTTGTGTAATGCAATTGTAAATATGCAGCATCACAAAATGTTTATCGGCAATATTATTTGAATGAATGTCTATTGGTACAATATATAATGATATAATGCCTGTTTGGGTACATTTATTTGCTTTTTCCTCGATTTCTTTCCTTTGGTGCAATATATCAAACATTAAGTCAATTTCATTTTCTTCCATTTTGAAAGTTAGGAGTTATAAGTCAAACTTGGGCATAATAAATCGTAAAAAATTGTCTTAAATCGCAACAAAAGGTTTGGAAACAAACTCTTACTTCTTGTAAAGGAAAGTTTAAGGCTAGAATAATTTCTACCTTGAAGCAAAACTTGTGACGATATATATAAGAAGTAGGTCCCTAAATTCTGTAATGCAGTTACAGGAAGTATAATGTCACTACAAAAAACAAAATTTACCAAGAAAATAAGACATTGTATTGATATTTTGCATTCAAATGTAGGAAATATACGGAAAGCAGCTTGTATTTATCTTCTGAATCTTTTTATCTGCATTTATATATTATTAGTGTACAGTCTTTTTGCCTCTTTGCATAAGACTTGGTATGATACTTAAACACTAAGGCGCTAACATATGCTAAGGTTTGTTTTAAACAATATGTTGCATTATTTCAAAATTGTGATAATTCATTGAAATAGGTGCAGACTGGAAGTTTTGACATTTTCTGGGACTAGTCACGTCACTGAAAACATTGCTGTCATCTTAACTATTGTCAATAGTAATTATCTGTTGGTTTATTTTTGTGTCTCTATAGACTTGTTCATGTTTTATGCCAGACTTATTTTAACTGACTGGTTGGATTAATGTTTGCTTGACTGAAACAAACTTCACTTTGTCATTTTGTTTTGTGACTTGCATTTACTAATTAGAATTTTAAGAATAATCACTAATTGAAAATACAAAAAGGAAGAACATATATTCCCAGCAAACACCACTCTCAAGATATTCCATCCTACCATACGTACTACATGGCCGTGAAAAAACTATCAAGGCATACATATGTGTGAAGAAGCTCAATTTGTTGAAAACAGAACCCAGAATCACAGACTACACTCAATCTTCCCAATGACACAATGTATTTCAGCCACAGAAATGATCTGCCCCTTGCTATCATATACCACACACTGGTGCATCTTATTCTGCATGGCAGTATCTGAGTTTCAATGAAGCAGTCTTATGTAAATTCTTAGCAGAAATATTCAGCAGTTATGTGGCTCTATTGTATATTACTGTTCAGATTTTGAATGAAGCTTGTACCATCATCTGACTGTGTAAAATTTAAATGCCAGTCAAAGATAGCTTAACAGAATTACATTTACACTGACTGTTTTAGGTCAGTACAAACTTGATGGATGTTTAGACATTCAAGTCATAACAGACTAACCATGAGATATTTTCTTGTTTTACAGTTAACATTAGAAACACATTCCTTTTTGCATAATGTTTGTCTAATGTACAGAATCCTTGCTCTGATGTTTCATTATAAACCATGAATTATGATGACTTCAGTTTCTTTCAGAGACCTCTACTATATTTCTTCATAATGTTAAAGCATTACCATGCGAACAGACCATAAAATTATGAATGTCTGACTTGGTGTTTGCATCAAGGTTTTGAATCATAGTTGATTTCCCTTGGCTGTTTTTTTCAGGTTTGTGTCTGAGTCAACAACGGATATTGAGGTTCCTCTACAAAATTAAACTCATAAGTATTGTTGGTGTATTGAGTACTAATTTCCAAGGCAACAGTTTGCCTGTTCTAATGGCAGCCTGACTGATAACTCAGTAATTCAAAATGAAATATTTAGTGGTATTTTTTGTCATGTCCAAGATTGTTTGTGCGAAAGGCTGTAACTTTTTTAGTCGAGTACTCAAATAAAACATTCCAAAAGTAACAGATGTTGAATTTTAATTATGCCTCCTCTCTTATTTGGCAACACAACTTAGAATAATACATACAGGAGAGGATAATTTAATCATAATCTTTATGTGCTACAAATACTTATCACGTCACCTTTGTCTATGCTTCATTAGCGACTAAATTAAATGCTTTGTTGCCACTGCCAAATTTCCTCATATCTTAATCAGATTCAATGATCTAAAAGGTATTTTCATTACATGCGTACAAGATAACGAGAGATTATATTTTCCTTGATTATTTCGATGATCTATTGAGTCTGATAAACTTTTCCCTTGCCTTACAAGATATACACATATCTTGAATTTGATAACTTATGTAAACGTACATAGCATTAGAATGTTCTTTTGGCACATCTTTTCTCTTCAGGTGCCAAATTGTTTTTGATGAAAGAATAGATTGATAATGCTATTATTGTTTTGGCTTCACCCTTTTGTATTGTATCGTTTACCATTTTGGTTACTCCGACAATGTCAGGAATCTTATTTATTGTTGTTTTGATACATACCAGATATGTTTTGTATTTATTGCAAAAACTGGAGTCCATTTTTTTATGTCTCTCGCTAGTTTGTTGGAAATCCTGGTTGGGCTTTTAATTGTACCTGTAATTATTATCCTGCTGACACTGTATGATGGCACTTTATTAGGTTAATTGATATAGCTCTACAATATGATGGATGGTGATAATGTTCTGACACTTATGTGGTATTATTCTTTCCAGCATGTCCAATGTAACTTTTAATTGGTAGTTTAACTCGATCATTTCCAAACCATTGCGATATGGAGACTGAAGCAAAGTTAACTTAAATCTTTTTGTACCATGCTAGAGTGAGTATTACGATGTGAGTTGTTTCATGTTTGTCTTTTTATTTTATATAACTTATATTGATGTAACTTGCTGATGATTACATATTACAAATGACTTGTACAAGTCCGATGATACTCTTACATGTTCTCACAAAATATCTTTTATCTAACTATTCAGATTACTAAGTAATTGAAAAAATGATACACAAACTATTTCTGTTTGAAAAATGCATGTTTGCTGGAACCAATATTTCATTGAAGTGGTGTTTTCTAAACCCCCACCACTTGGGATATGAAGAAAATATAAATGTATTTTCAGCTAATTATAGTCATTTTGCCACTAGGCAGTTACTTGCTTTTGGCATTAAGGACAATTGTGAATTTCTGAGACTCATATATAGGTAAATCTTTGGATTTGAGTAGTATGAGGTTGACAGACAGTATTGATGCTTTTGTCTTTCCATTTAAACATTACAGCCAAGATATATTTAATGTTACCTTAAGTTATAAATACTTTACCCATGTGTATTTACCACAGACATTGATGTGGCTTAATTGGCAATCAATCGCTTGCTTATTTCATTAAATAAACTTCCAGACTTTGTTTTACAGAATTTTTGATCTACTAGTTTGTTCATTTTTTTTCTTTTATTTTCTCTCCTGAATGTTGAATTTCAAGTCAGTTTTTGTTATACTACTCCCAGATGTTTTTGCAAATAAATTGAATCTTTTTCAATCTGTGACGAAAATTGGTGTCGTAATGTTTTCTTGAACATATTATATGGGTCTGGAATTATCTCCCTTGGGTTATCAGAGAATTCCTCTAACTCGTCAAGAAAATAGTATTTATTTATCTCTGTGGTCTGTAGTGTAATTGAATTTACTTGCTTATGGTACTTTTGTCCTTGTCGGACTGAAAGCAGATTACCCAGTTCTCCATATTGTGAAAAAAATATCTTGGAAAATCAATACTTGTTCATAAAACTTAGAACTTCGTTAATACGGACCCTGACAGATTTACCTTATCTTATTTTGGGTTCCATTATAGCAACATTGTGTTAACTTATCTTTACTTACTGCTTGTTGTGGCATTGTTACATCGAAGTTATGCTTTGCTGTTGGACAATACAATCTTCGCTATAGAATTAAGTGATAAAAAGGTGTTAAAGTTTGTTACTAGATTGACCATTTCTTTGACTTATGTGTGTGTTACAATTTAACATTAACAGTGGTTCTCATTTAAACATCTCATTGCGTGTATCATACATCAATCAATTATGTATTTATTTCACTGTGATGAATTTTCATGTTGTTGCAATTTGAAATTGTTTGCTAGGAACTGATTTTGGATTGTGACTGGTGATGAGTCCAGAATTTATTTCCTCAGTTAGCCAATTAAATGCTGATAACTTGCATTAATTTATATTTAGATACAACCAACTTTACTAACATTCTCTTTGTAACTGATTCATTATTTACTTATGAAATCAGAAACATGTGTGAGTGTCAGTTAATTAGAATTAGGAAAATAATCATCCAGAAAATGTTATTTACTCAGAATACATTGTGGACTCATTCATCCAGTAGACTGGTTCTATTTACTCAGAATTGTGAACTCTTTCATCAAGACTGGTTCTTGAATCTTACCATCCATTATTTTCTGATAGCACTTGCTGCATTGTAAACTTCAGTGCAAGAATCAGGATCAGAACTTATTCAATTGAAGATAAGTTATAACCATTATCAAAAGCAAGATTAATGTTTCTTTGCATGTAAATTGTAAAATTTCATAGTCTTAGTTTTTGTAATTTCTCTATTGCCTAAGCAGTTTTACGTCAATTAGAACTTAGTGATCATTGAAACTTTCTTTTTTCTTGTATTGCCAGTAAAATTTAAGCATCGGTAAATTTGATTTGTTACTAACTGATATTTAATTGGTTTTTATTACACTGATTAGAAACTTTTTGATGCAGCAGTAGTTATGTTTCTGAAGAAGGTTTTTCTGTGAAGATGCTTTGTCTGCATTTACTGTTAATGATGATGAGCATTTTGACTCACATTTGAAGAGCCAAATAATACATGATGGGAATACTTTTTTGAATATCTTTGAAGTCTTCTCATTCTTACACATCCTTATAACTGAAATCTTTGGTTTTAGGAAAGGAAAAACATGCTTAACTGCATGCTTTGACTGAGATCAACATGATAATTGCAAGTGCTTCAATTAGAAGGCTGATTGGGTATTACCTACAATGAATGAAGAAATTATGATTTAGAGTTACTTACTGAACAAGCCTGTACTATCAGGATGTTAGACAATTGGCTAGTCTATCTTGTACCCTAGGGTATTTTTGTTGCCATTATACTTGCGATGATGAACCTGTCAGTGTGAAATTTACAATAAAGGTGTTGGTCTAACCAGATTTTATGGGATTTTTGAAGCCTATTGTGTATGATCCATTGTTATGGAAAATGTCTACCTGGTATGGCTCCAAATTATCTTTCATCTATATTGTTACGGATATTATTTATGTAAACCATTTCCTAGGAGTGGATAACTATCTGATGTTTCAGACCATTCTTATTTCTTCGAGCTTACATCATGATAATATTTGTCAGTGACGAGTCATAGATCTCCCTCCCCGAAGAGTCTACCATTCTGGATATAAGATAATGACAACTGGTGTAATTATCATCATATTGTGAATGGAAATGCTTACAATGATCTGGTATTTATAATAACTTCACTTCAATGGTAACATTGTCGTGGATCCCTTTTTACAGTTACATTGTAATGGTATAGCTGATTTGACTATGTTTTTCGCTGAGTTGTTGTCTTGTAATTGATATTGGATTGATCAATAAATTGACTTTTTTCAAACACAAGTTCCATTATAGACTTATATTCAGCATTATGACCAGCGTGTTTTTACTAGGAAGCTTGTATGTTTGTTAAAAAATGAAATTATGTAATGGCATTGTCATTTACTCCCTTGTCAGTTTATGATTGCATCATGCTGAGACTTGTAATTGACATTGGACACACTGTTGTTTCGAACACTACTGGATGTTGTGTTATTCCAACTGTATACCAGCATTAGTGTTGACACTTTCTGGTGACTGTTCATTTTCATTATGGCTGCAAAAATTTTTTTTTTGTTCTGAGTTTCTTTCATTTCACTTACTGCTAATTAATACTTTGTTTCATGTTACATGTGTACTTCAAGTGCATGACTGATATTGCTTATTTGTATAGTCAGATGTGAAACTTCCAAGATTTAATGTACATAGGCAGCACCTTGGACATTTCATTGAATCTATTACATCCATTCAAATAGCATTAGTTCTTACTGACTGGTATGTTATTTATTGTCTCTTAATATTTATTTATGTGAAAAAATCTCTTGTAGTTGAAATTAGTTTTGTTTGATCCATTTTTGTGATAGTGGAAAACCAATAAGATCTAATTAAGTAGCTTAGACAGTAGGTAAGTTATCTTTCTCGTTATCTGCTCCTCCCAGATTGGACCTACTGTAACAAGAGGAATCACCAATCGGATCTTATTGGATGGCTTCTGCTTATTGGTATACTTGAAACCTTGTCTGAAGCATTTACCATATCTAAGACACCAATCACCAAACGTATATACCATAATTAGAAGACTTCAGCTACATACTCAGGAAATCTCAAAGTGAACTGTATAAATGATAGGTCTGCGATTTAAAATCTTAAAGATAGTTAAGTCTTCTTATTCCGATTTGTTGCATTAAATTTTATGGTTTGATAGCGGTAATGATGGCATTCACTTTCAATATGTAATCTAACAGGTTGTTTGAAACTGTCAGTTTGAATTAAGCCTATCACAACTGCTTACTTGTTGCTTGAGAGGCTGTTAGTTCAAAACTTGTACATGGCATAAGTTTTATCATGGCTGTCATTTGTTTCACCATTCCTTATTGCATTTTATTGAACTTGCTTTACACATTTGGAAAGATGTTAGAACTGATTGCACAGTGACCTGGAAGTTATGAGTGCGCTCCTGAACAACTGTTGAAAATGGGCCCATAATCTAGGAATCACAGAAACATTGGTGTTTACTAAGTGTGGGAAGCATGGCACACCATGCTTTTGCATATGGAGCACCTGTAGGCAACTAATTCAATTACAGCGTGAATTAATGAGATTAATTTCATGCATAATAATTCATGACATACTGTTCCATTTTGAGAATGTTGGCTGTAGTTGATTTAATGTTCAGCAATAAGTCACATGAGAACAAACATGATTCTTTAAAAGAGTCTTGATTTATTATCTGGATGCAATAACATGTTTTGACTTCGTTGGGTTATTTTGACTGACTGTACAGTGTACTGATTTCCTTTGCAGCTGTACCCCAACTTGTTGTTTACTTATGTTTTTGCATTGTTGTTTAAGCCAAGTCCAATGTGTGCCACACATGTTTTCTGATGTTTGAGGAACAATATGTCAGCTCTCATAATGCTACAATGATGCTTCAATGATGAATGTGCTAGTTTCTCAATTTTTTTTCCATCAAGAATTGTTATCTTTTCTGCAGTAATACAAAAAAAACCCACTAGGATCTTGATTCTTACTTGCTGTAATGATCCAACTTGCTTGTATTAATTAACGTGTTCATGTACCTCACTTGTTTGATTGCTTCGCTTGTTTTCAAGATTTCACTTGGTTTAATTATCACAAATTCCTTAATTATCTCATATTCTTTTTTGATCTCACATTTTTATCTCGCTTGTCTTAATTATGTCACATTTGTCATTGATTTTGTTTGCTTTAATGACCTTGCATTCTTCAATTATCTCTTAATGATCTCACTTGTTTTAATTATCTCACATTTGTCAATGATTTTGTTTGCTTCAATGACTTTGCATTCTTCAATTATCTCTTAATGATCTCACTCCCCTCATTGAACTCTCTTCCTTCAATGATCTCACTTCCATTAATGATCTCTTTGGCTCAAATGATCTCACTTGTTCTAATGATCTCACATTCTTCTATTATCTCTCATATTTTAACTACTGCTCTCTCTTTAATGATCTCACCGTCATTAATGATCTCTCATCATCTTTATTGATATTACTTTGTTTAATGTTCTGTTTTTAGTGATCTTTAGTGGCCTCACTTTCTTATATGATGCACACTTAGATGACATGTTTTCTAGAAAGAGTAGCAGAATTTTGGAATGGCATCATATTTGATTTTTTTCTGGGTTATCCTGAAAGTTTTAAATGACACTGCTCAAGAAAGTACAAGTAACTTTTATTGATTCTGTTTCTGCGTTAAGCGCTTGAATGTGTACAACAAAGTCCTTGGATTGAATTGTCCATTGTGTTTCCTTGTATGAATATTTTGTTGCTAAAATCACAGAATATACAAGTTTTAGAAAAGGTTTAAATGGATACTAGTTCTGTCAGTTCGATACTTCTTGACTGATAGGTACATCAACCCATTGAATTATTGTTATGGAGTATCCTAGGTGGCCAGACAGAAAGCTTACAAATATTGTGTCTGTAAAAGACATCTAGCTGTCCAGTGTGTAATTGGCCATGTCAAAGATAATCAGACTTCTTCTTATTGATCCTAGTTAATTACTTTCTCAGACTAAATGTAATCTTTTAACAGGCAAGCTATTGGCTTGTCACACTGTATTTGTAATTATGCTTTTAGTGATTATTTGTTCATTTGGTTCATGATGCACTCTGTATATCTGTACTACCAAATGAGATTATATTTAAGTCACTTTATTGTAAGACTATAGGTGGAGATTCTGTAATAAATGTTTCCTGATTAAATGGTGCTCGTGGTTTCATTTTTCTTTGTTCTGGTGTTTCTACTTTGACTTATGCTGCATGATATATTCTAGAATTCATTTGGCATACTTGATTGATACTCATGGGCCCTCACATTTCAAAATTACATTTTATATATTTACAGTAAATATGCTGTCATTAAATAGCTAAATGTCAAAGAATAGCACGTAAAGGACCGTAATCTCAAAATTAGACCTTGGTGTGCCACATGTTGAAACATACTCGAAAACAAGATCTACATCTACTGTGATGATACTCCCGATGAATCAGTACTGATTATAACTGTGAGGCAATGATAACTGGTTGTATTAAACATATTTGCATTGACTGATGTGAAATAGTGCTAGTGTTTTGATAAAATGATACAAATATTTCTTATTGTCCTTCGGTAGTGTTATGTTATTTAACTTCAAAATGGGAGTGATTATCAGCTGTGAATATTTGCTGTCTGAAAGACTTCTCACTTACAAGAGTCTTGCCTGAAGTATAATATACCTTCTTCAGAACAAATATAGCTGTTCATTTATTAAGAGATTGAACTGTCATCCCCTCTAGTCATTTCTCTGTCCATTGTTTCTGGAGACAGCTGAGTTAACATGTTTACTGTTCCATAATGCAATCTACATATGGCAGTAAGCAATGCTTATAGGCTTCAGGGTAGACCGCAGCTTGATTAATTTCTCCCAGGTTGCAAATCAATGTTAAAACATATTGATAGTTTGTTATTTTACATTAGGCTTTCTTGATTTATGTAAAAAGATTGGTTCTTTGAATATTTACTGCTACCCTGGAGAAAATTGCATGCACTTATAACACCCTGTAATATGATTATATTACAATCTCCTGAATAGTGTTGTGGTAACTTTATAAGCTCATTTAGCGCAATAAGGCACAATGTGAGCCTCTTTCATTGGCCTTTGCCTACAACTAGTCGACTGCCATTGCCATATGGCACATCCACTATTGTCTGAACATTTGCTAAACAGCGCATACACAATACAACGTAATTTTTGCATTATATGACTTACTGCTAATTGAATTAATCCATTGCAAATATGAAATCAAACTGTTGGGAAAAAGTGCCCTTTGTGAACCCTTTGCTTATTGGGAACTAAATAATCACAATTGTGGTAAACTCAAACATTGTTATTTGAATGGCCCCTAAAATTTTAGCTTGTCCTTATTGTATAAAGATGCATTATTTACTACAGATTTTAGTCATTGCCTTATATGAAATGTATACACTGTAACTTCTTAAAAACCAAATCTTCCAAAGCCAAAGAGACATCCACAAAATGGACATGTTTCTCAGCTGCAATTTTTCCCTTGATTTCCCAAAATACCAGAACTGAATTCTGGACAACTTTCTTTTTTACTTTTGGGCCATGCTAGTGTAAATCTACCACTGCTTTAGTTTTATATTCTATCCTATTTAACATCATAATGTTAGACATTATTACTTTATTCTTTCTATTGATGTACAGTAAAACTCCTGAAAACTGGACGCCCTCCGGACCAGCCTAATCATCCGGTATTTAGGGAATTCCGGTATTGTGAGAGCTGTTAAATATCATAACAAATAGTTATGTGGAACAATATATAAGATCTATTACTGAATACTAATCCTGTTAATTGTCAAAATAAACTTAATAAGTAGATCAGTAGAGTTAAATCCATTGATATCCACATGCTATATGGTGCAATTTCATATAATTAATTGAGGAAAGATACTTTCCATCTATGATAACAGTAGCCTCCATTGAAATCTTGACCTCATAAATTGAATAAAGATTGTCTGAGTAATTCTGATTATTAAATTCCTATCAAGTTTATCGCCATATAAATAAATGACTGACAGTAGATGTTATTAAAGATTTCCTCTCCTTCCAGGAAGCATTGGACATAATCTTACATGGTAAAATAATTACTCCATTTTTATGTCTCCTCAACCTTTCAAATTAATTTTCTTTACAGGGATTGAATGATTCTGTTAGTAATATGTACACCTGCTACACAGGCATGCAATTAACATTCACCACACATAAATAAAGAGAATGTCTGTTATAATAACAGATTGGAAAAAAACAATTCTGTCTGGTCTTTTTCAACTTAAAACTTCAGTGCAAAAAAAACACCTGTATTATGAAATAAAGTCATGATTATGATAATAATTACAGTTATATAAGTTTTATTTATTTATTTATAGAGGCTACACATTTGGGCTTCCCCAATCTTCCACATGAGCCTCTGAATATATGCAAAACAAGATATTACAAATTATAATGTGAGAGACAAACAAAAAATTAAATGACATAATAGTTACAAAAAAAAACCAGACTGTGTCAATGTACTGTTTCAATATAACAAAAACTTGAGCATTGGAAGTATCTATTATGAATTATTGTTAATCATGAAAATTGTATGCTTTACAATTAATATTATAGGGTCAAATTAAGCTATTTTATCGCAGCAAAATCCAAATGAAAACTGATTCATCAAGTTCATTTAAAGACATCTTATAGGTTAGTGATTGATTTCCATACATTTCATCATTCATCAGTAATACATGGACATAAAAAAATAAATGCATAAAATATTCCTGTACACTAAATTGAAAATTGCGCAGTTCAAACAATTGTGTATGAAAACATAAAGAATTTTGCTTGACAAATTAATAATACATCAGAATTTGTACTGTATATAGTATTGTCAAGTGGGTTGAAAATCTTTCAACAAAGACTCTCTCAAGAAGTATATTCTCACAGTTTATCAATTATGGTTCTACATTATGTATGCAGCAGTCTCAACAAAACAATTACAAGTAGTATTTTCCAGCCCTCACCGTTTGAAGGTTCAGACAGAACATTGTTTGTATTCTTTTGCGTCTTTTATCAACATCAAACTCACAGACAAAATTTTGTCTCGGGTTTTGTATTCTGTCACTGGAAGATAAGAGTTCTGCTTTCTAAAAGATTAAAAATGGGCTAGACTAATCATTTCATGTTGACACAGCCTCTGGCAATTTGGAACAGGCAATGGTGACAGAAAGCCTCCTTGATAAATCCTTTTATTTTTGTTCAAAGCACAACTGTTTGTTGCCTGTTGCTCTTGGAGACAGAGTTAATGCAGTTTGCCTTTTTTCTTGATCATTATATTTCATCAATTCCTCTTATCTTTGTCTGAATGATATGTATTTTTGCTGGGCAAACAATTTCATTACTCTTTTAGTCGTGTTTTGTTGGAATCTGCAATGCTTTAATTCACATTAGTAAATTCTGTGCAAGATACATAAATGAGATTTTGTCATGGTTTGTGTGATTAGAATAATTTAGTTTGAAGAAACAAAATGTGATGACAGTAAAAGCGTTATGACTTTCGGTTGTTTATAAATTATGAATCTAATTCCCCCATGATCTTTTTATGTTCTATGTTCACAAAACAGTTTATCTTTCTTTCAAATCTGGATATTATTTTGGAGAAAAGTACAATTTCGACTGCAGTCACAAACTTTATGGTATTTTTTTTATAATAAACATAAAACATAATACAAAATCTGTTAGGAGACATAACGAAAACTTGTTAATGTGACACAAAGAGCTGTGACATGCGTTATTATCTTTTGGAGAAATAATGAGAAAATACATTCTTACGTCTGCCTCATGGGACTTCGATCATTTTAAAGAATGAAAGCATACTTAATGCTCATATTCCTTAAGTTGGCCACAGATTAAATAAATGGACCAGGAAATAATTGAAATTTCTGTGAATAAGTAGTTCAATGATAAAGTAGTCTGCCATTGAAAAGGAGAAAATGTGACAAGCATTTGTGGTAATGATTAAGTTAAGACTGTAATACCAGACAACAAGGAGCAGTCGACTGAATTGTTCTCGATGTTTTGTTTAGTGTTCCAGGAAAAGTACATTAAATATTTCTTAGGAATTATATTCTGTCTGTGTTAGATTAAAAGAAAAAGCGAACAAGACAAGACTTTACCTGCTAATATATCAAGTTAATTGTCCACAAAATAATTTGAAATTCTAGTTATATATTTTTGTTTTCTTTCTATATTTATTCAATTAGAACAGAACGAAACTTTCCATGGTTTGAAAATAACATAATTGGTATTTATGGAAATTTTTACTTTGTATTTGTCATTTGTTCACAAATCAATTAATGGCAGTTGCTTGATACTCAATATTTCCAATATTTGCAGTATTTGGCATTCATATCCAAGCTGGCTCTGTAACTTGTATATATGAGTACAAATGTCACCTTACTTTGTACTATTTCGCTAACATTATTTTCTAATGAGTAGTTAATTGAAAAGGTTTTTCATTAGAAAAACAAATGGCTGAGACTTGAGTAAGCTTTAGGTTTCTTCATGTATATGAGTCCCTCTACTATAGTATCCTTAAGGAGGATTATGGAAGTATAAATCAACAAAAACATTGGCCAACTACTTTTACTTCTTAAGCAGATTTAAGAATTACTGAAATGCATCTTTGCATCATGATAACATAATGTTCTGTAAAAGCATACATTTATTGACATCATGATGGAGTGTTGTTTTTGCTATGAAAGCATATGATGGACCAATCATTAAGATCTCAGACTTTTAATGGCAATGTGGTGGTATGTGAAATTTTCTATGAATGATACCTTGAAACATGGATCTCAGACTTTTAATGGTATTGTGTTGGTGAATGAAATTTTCTTTTAATGCATACCTTGAAACATGGATCTCAGACTTTTAATAGTATTGTGTTGGTGAATGAAATTTTCTTTTAATGCATACCTTGAAACATTGATCTCAGACTTTTAATGGTATAGTGATGGCATGTGAAGTTTTCTTTTAATGCATACCTTGAAACATGGATCTCAGACTTTTAATGGTATAGTGATGGCATGTGAAGTTTTCTTTTAATGCATACCTTGAAACATGGGTCTCAGACTTTTAATCATATTGTGGTGGTGAATGAAATTTTCTTTTAATGCATACCTTGAAACATGGATCTCAGATTTTTAATGGTATTGTGTTGGTGTATGAAATTTTCTTTTAATGCATACCTTGAAACATGGATCTCAGATTTTTAATGTTATTGTGTTGGTGAATGAAATTTTCTATGAATGATACCTTGAAACATGGATCTCAGACTTTTAATGGTATAGTGATGGCATGTGAAGTTTTCTTTTAATGCATTCCTTGAGACAAAATTCTCTTTTGAACAATTTTCAATGGCATGCTAATTCGTTAAACAATTTAAACAATACATCAACCCTATTTATCATCTCAGTTCTATGGTGTTCATTATAAACATTCCCTGTTGGTCTTTTCTTTTGACAAACAAGTTTGCCTAATTTCGTTCTTCTTGTATTACATTACTGCATAGGAGTTTTTTAGTCTTGGTTGAAGAACGCTCTGTTTATTTTTCACTTCCCATGGTGATAAATTCTTGTTGTTGATGTTTGTATTGATGTAAGAGCTAGCGCAGGTGTATTCATGGTTTATCAAATATGCAATGCTGAGTGATGCTGCACAGGTTTCATTGGGCAAAAAGTTCATTGATAAATTGTTGTAACAGATGGATTGTTTTGAATTGAGCAGAGTTGCAGAGTTATCAGCATTGCAACATGAAAGATGTAATTGTCCATGTGCTTTATGTATTGTTCCTTCAGTTGGGTTAGATGTTTTTTCAATGTATAGCAGGAGTAATGTGTTCCAGGGTTGCCAAGCAATAAACTCAAGTGTTAAGTATTGTGGGTTTGAATCCAGTCTGTGATAATGCACTTGAGAGTAGTCATGGAGGGTGATGAGTCTTAGTGTAATAACTACTGATGTGAGATAAGTTATAAATGTAAACTTGTTTTAATGGTTGGTAGTGTATTCCTTACATGTCAGCTTGACCTGACTGGCTTAAACACCTACCCTGATGTATTAATATTCCTTTTTGTTTCTATTAAGTGAAAACTACAAATGCTCGAATACATGAAGAATGAAAATTATGTTTGTGTACCCAGGTTTGGCAGCTAAAACTTGAAAAAAAACTAAAAGGTGGCCAAGCAGTCAAATTTGTTATATGTGACTGGATCCCAGTACCCAAATTTAGTCAAGCAGCAATACTTGGGATATACCACAGAATATGTCTATATTATTGAGGAATTTTAACATTATAGCCAATATATTATAATTTTGTTGTTTAAACTTTAAAGAAAGAAAAGACATGAAGCTTATTCCATTTTTATATGCAACTTTATATTGAAATATTTCTACATATGACTTGAATATTTCTGTGTTTACAAAAAGAAGGATGGTCCTTGCATTGTCCAACTGTCAACTAATTGTATAACTGTGTGTCTTCACTCATGATGATGTTGCATGAAGGATAAACAATGAAAAAGTTGAAGATGGTTAGCTTTTGAATTGATACAGACAGTTACAACACTTTATATGCTATTTAGATGCAATAGATGGTCTTTATGCACTTCGAATTGCTTACATATTTATTTGTTTGAATTAAATACATGTGTGATTCATCTTTCGAGTTTTTGTTGTTTACTGCTAAATTTAGATAGATTTTGTTAAAAAATATCATGAATTCAAAAAAAGTCATGTAACACTGCATTTACATAGACTCAGTTTTAACCTATTAAAACCCCATTAATATTGCAACCACTTATTTTTGGACCAGTTTGCAATATTTTCTATCTATTGTAACTTGATTATGAGACCAAATCATTATATAATGACCAATTTTTTTGGGGGGGGGGTCCCAGAAGTGGTTGTAATGTTGATATTGTACTGTATCTTGCCAATATTACGAGTAAGGATTTTGATTTCTTCTGAAAATGAAGGGTATGTAACTAAGATGGTAAAATATGTATAGACTGTCTATTATGAGAGAAAAAAAGTTTGGCGTTAATTTTTTGTGTCTAGCAAATTAATAGAATAGCATTAACTTTGACTTAATTGGTAATAAATGACTTGCTTATTCTTCCTGTTTCATGTGGATTTTATCGTTAGACTTCATGCAAGGGGGACATCAATGTCCATAGAATTACCTTCTTTTATGGAGAAATTTTACAAAGAATACAGAAACCATTGTATTATCTGATGCACTATGTTATAATTAGGAAAAACCTACTGCAAAAAGCCCCTACTAGCTGGCAAACAGACATGAACTTTTTCCTTCCCAACATTTTATGGCAATAAATGCCAAGTAACATTAATGGAATGGAGGAAACATAAATTGCATTGTGGGATTCGGGATTTTCCATGTATCAAGGGGTGATGCTGCATTTGGAATTTAACGCCATACAGATATTTTCCTGAAATTTATTTGCTGAATGTGTCGTAGACTGATTGCTGCAATTTTATTTTATTGCAAATGTTTCAAGATGGTAATGAAATGGGTGTGTTCACATATGACAGATTATATTTCATGAAACTTTCAATCCGAGGTTCATGCTTATTGCTATTCTAAGTAAACCCTTGTATAATTATACAGTTAATGTTGGTATAATGATTTAGACAGGTTACTTAAATAAGGTGAAATGATTTTTTATGAAAGTAATTTTTTCTAACTAAACCTTTCAAAGGAACTCCTTTCCAAAATTTACATCAGAAAATCATTATAATTTAAACTTACTAAAAGACTCTCATGTCTTGCAAAATTGTTTTTTTTGTTGTTGTTATATCATGAGTAAAAAAAATATAGAACGGCTAAACTTAAATTTACTGTGTGACTAATGCTATAGATATTTTTCTGTATATCTGAATATCTTTAGGCTTGTATTGTTGCAAATAAACACAGTATTTAAATACTTGAATCACATTGGTTTTACTTTTTTCCAGCTGCTCAAAATATTAAGGTCTTTTTTTGTTGTCAAGGGACTGAACTCTGTACAATTCATAACCGGTGCATATTTATTTTTGGATTAAGTCCCTTGTTTTTAATATTTTGTTATCACTGAGAAAATGGATATCCCTAGGATGTTTTGATTGGAAATTTGTAGGGGGAGCTCATTGATTTAAGTCTGTAAGTCAATAATTAGACCTTGAGATACTGAGATACATTCTCCCCCCCACCATTATCTGGTAATTAATTCTCACAAATGCGTACACAGGAAAAAGTTAAGGAAGCATTCCTTAAAGGTCCATCAACATGAAATAGATGAGTATATTACATGTAATGGGGAGCTAGCACTCTAAACGATGACAGAGGTTCATTCTAATGACAATGAATACTCTCTCTCTCATTGAATCAATATTTACTTTCATTTCAGATAGCATCAAAATTCTTGACTCACAATCTTAAATTTGTTTGGTTGGTTGAATACTTTTCTGAGTCTGAACTAGACAAAACTGGAGCAAAAAAAATGCTGCTGTATTTCAATGAAGTTTATGTTTAGAAAATACACTTCTTGCAGGTTGTTAGAATTAGTACATCTATAGTGCACTAGTTCAAATTAGTGGCAATTATAATGAAGAAATTTATACCCCAATATAGGAACCTTCTACTTATGTCTTACAGATTAAAAGTTCAACTTCTCTCATTTCATTGCATACCTGATGACCTTTGTATGTTTGGGAATATTCTCCAAGTTTGATAATACTATATGTAGTACTGAATTACAATTTGTGATGAGATAGCATGGGGATTTCATGCATCAATGACAAAGTCCACTGATTTTTATGTGTAATTTTACAATAGTAACATTGTGTAATGCTTGTTATTCTAATGAAAACAAGAGAGAAATATTTACCTGGTTAGTTTAAATTGGTTTTCTTTACTTGTTTATTAAAAAATCTGATATTTCAGATGTCATTTATATTTCACTTTCAGATTTCTCACAGATAGGTGCAATTTTATAGTTAATTTATGTCCATGTCTGTGTTTTAATTGGAGTACGATAACTAATTATCGCTATTTATTGTTTTATTTATAAATGTTATAAATGCTTGTTGGAAGGAATAAGCCCAGGAACTTGCTGTTGTTAGGGGTAACAATTAGAAAGAAGTCGTATGTTCAGTGGAATCAGTATACCATGTGATATGATTAATTTTATTGTATTCTGTACTTTATCATATACCCAGGTACCTGTCTCTGTTTTATTCATTATTCTTTATTCCTTCATATCCTCTTATAGTTTTCTTTCATTTTTGTACTTTTGGTCCTTTTCACATAATGTGGCCAATTTGTGTTTAGATCAAATTGAAAGGAAGCAAACTTGTAAAATCTGACAAATTTGGTGATTAAATACTGGCACTTTTAAGTGCTATAATGATATACTTATGTCATGTACTTGGTATTTTAATGATAGCTGTTTGTACCTAAGGGATGTGCAACAGATTCAGTATAATATAATAATGATTTCCTATTTATCATTGGACATGCTTGCATGACACTTTTGTTGCATCGCCATAGGGGTTTAAAATGTTAAAAGGGAGGTGATTTAATAACATTTAATAAGACAAGACAAATGAGATGTTTGTGAAAAGAGCAATTCATGATTTCTGTGCATTCAGCTAAATGTGATAAATTAAGTATTAAAGGAATTTAAAACTCTTTTATTACTGACACTGTCTGGTTTCATACAAAAAGGTAAAATGAAAAATAAATAGATGCTATTGTAAGTTTAAATGCAAATAGTGTGTAAAGATTAAAGCAAGTAAAAGACAAAAGAAATGGAATTTTTGATTGATCTGAATACTTCAAAGTGTACAGTAGCTTGTAATTAGTTTGACAGTAATGTATTAGTTCTATTTTAGTGTGCTGCACATGTATAATAAAACCAGCTAGTGTGAGATCATGGGAGGAGGAATTTACTTGTTTTCAAATTGTATTTTTTTTATAAAGAGTGAAAATTGTTCAAATCAATATTATTAATGAACCACTCTGGTAGTCTTCTGCTTAATATTTAAATATTTCAGTGGAGATACCGATTTCTGTACAGTGAAATTATTGATAAGCTGCTGCATTTGATTTATCTGTTGATGAAACTGTTAATTATCTATTAATTGATAAATATCCTATATAATTAATGTATGGAAAATACCTTACAAAAAAAGCTCAACAAATTTGATGTTTGTTTATTAACATCTCATATGTACATGTAACAATACATAAAATAATTTCAATTCAAATAATGAATTATAAGAGACATAAAACATAATCGAACAGCACAATTTCTAAGCATAGTAAAAACATAAAACACTGGATTTATCACTGTGTAAATAAATAACAATTGGACTAGATCACACTATTCATAAAAAATATGCATAAAATTACGAATCAATTGAACATTAAAGTTTGAATACAAAGAATCTTATCTACAATTATATGAAAGACATCTTTGTAAAATAAGGAAGCAGGTTTTAGGCACTATGTCTAATTAATTGTTTGTCAGTGAACAGGGCCTTTTAATTTTTTTTTTGTAATTTTTGATTGATCTGGTGACAGTGCAGTATAACATAATTGTCCTATTATTAGATTGAGTTAATTTGCTTTTAATTGATTTTTTTGTTTTAATATGTTGAAAGGTCATTTGTCTTTGTAAGGCACAGATGTTACTATTTTTATGAGTGTGTTATGCACCAGATATAGTCTGAACAAATGTTGTTACTCTGACCATACTGTCCTGAACAAAGGTCCATAGAATTTTCAGTGTTATTTACAGAACTTAGAACAACATGGGTGCCAATGCACTAAGTTACACTATAAAAGGTTTCAAGCATACATGACTCAAATAGAGTTTCTTAGCTTAGTCTTAAGATTAACTTAAGGCATGATCGTGATTTTGTATCCTAAGTCTCCCAATTAAATTTTATTAGCCCAGGGCAAGGTTTTAGCTACACTGAGTCAAGTATCTCTTCCTCGATAATGAAGTTAAATTGCAGTTAAAATGCAGTTAGGGAAGTTGTGCTTTTCCATATCTACTCTTTATTTTCTAAATTCATTTGTACATCAAAATGTAATGAATAAGTATTAACAAAATGTATAATTTTATTATATTTTGAATAAAAATTATGATACCATCACTTTATTATCAAACGCATGTTATTAACAACAATTTTGCATAAACAATGCATGTGTGATAGCAGATCTCTATATGACTTCCGGTAGTTTGGTTTTTGATAAATCAGCACATTTTTTAGCAATACTTCAATTTTCACAAAGTTATGTTCTTTCTCAGTCATTCAGGTTAAAATAAAAGCTGAACAGATGTCACAGACTATATCAGCTGTGAGATAACCCAGTGTTAGACTGGTCAGTGACTTCCTCTTGGTACAATGGGCAGACATTTCATGGTTGGTCATTCACCATAAAGTAACAATAGCATTTAAAACGTCTATTGCTTTCTGATGGACATGTAATGCTTGATTATTGCTAAGTGCAAGCCTGCATGTGACCCCTGTAGGCAAGGAAGTCCTATTATTGTATGCTTAGTAATAAAACTGTCCCATCATTTTCCTATTATTTCTATTACAAAATGGATCATTATTTTTAGTGAAGTTTTATTTCAGTTTTATGTATGTCCCCTCTTGTCATATAATATCATATTGGGACATTTTTGTGTCATGAAACTAGAGATTTTTGCCATTTGTTAGATTTGTATCAAATATCAATTTAGGATCATTCATAATTTAATGCACAATCGGCTAGAGAATAAAGGAATATTGTTGTCTGTGGAAGAAGTTTTTTAGGATTGTTAGTGTTTTATAAATCATTCTTGCTGTTTTATGCCTTTTTAGTGGGTTTTGTCTCACTCTATGGAAATTACACCGAATTACATTTTGTACGAGGGAGGGTCCATGTAGAGAAAAAGGTTAAAATTTGATATTAATGTGTAAGTCTCATTTTCCAGCTGCTGAAATTGAGAGCCACATCAGTGACTGTGGTGTGGGCATGTTTCAAGTACAGTTTTTGTTGTGGTTAAGATCACTTTACACAACTGCCAAAAACTTTATAGGACTTTTAAGTACATTTTACCAGCAGCTGACTTTATCATATTTCATTCTCTTTTTGCTGAAAGATTGATAATATTTTGAACTGAAAAACATAGGGACAATGGTTGAAAATGGTCAATTTTGTGTAAATGACATCTGGGCATACAATACATTTGTTTGATCTATTGGTGTTGTATTTACATAGCTTGGTTTTCATGTTTTTTCCCTAGAATTATATGCTGAAAATTATAGAGTACAATATGAATAGATTCCTTACTAAAGCAATGCTTCTTCATTGATTTTTTCTGCATGTTTTCAATATGAAGAAATCTGAAGAAATCTGACTCTTACTGCGTGTGGTCACATCCTGATTAGTTGATCAACCTCTCTGTTTGGAAATTAACTGCTTTCATTTCATTTTACCATATTTTGTGTATTGTGTGATATTAATATTTGTCAGTAAATTCTCAATTAAAGTTTGAACTCAAAACAATAGTAGATGGATATCAATGTTTTGTTTACTCTTTATACTGTCAGTGAAAGGAAGAGCTGTAGTTGTTTTCATGTAGTTTAATTGTTTGATCACTGCTCGTGATAAATCGTCCTTGGTGACTTTTTTAAAAGAGAAGCGTAGGTATTGAATTTCATAAAAATCCATAGGATGATAGTGATTATATGCTTGTTGTTCTAATTGATTCTTTTGTGACTATTTCAGACATAGAAGAGTTACAAAGATAAATGACAATGTGTCCAGTGAACAAGAAAGTTTCGTGACGCTACCGATACAATTAACATGTCTGGAATTATGATTTGACTGATTTACGTACAAGCATGGTCAGAGACTTACAGAGATAAATTACCCACTGGCTAATTACTTTACAGCACACAGATATTGGAAGTTATTATATTGTGTGCAATATCAGTTATTGCAAAAACGGAACTCTTAAATTGTTGGTGGTTTCCTCGGTTCGATTTTGATACTGTAAACAATGTATTGTAAAGGAATAATTTTCTATGAAATTACCAGACTTATTGCGAGTTTCTGACATCAAATAGCTACAACACTGACGAGGTGTTTACTCTTTGGCTTGTCAGTATTTACAAGAAAAAAAATAACATTGTGTACTAATTGATAAATAATTACCATCATTGATTTATAGAGGAAGTGTGAGAAGAATTATAAAAAAATCTTGTACTGAAACTGTGGTAGATGTAGAAGATACCTTGGTTATTGATTAACGAGCTAACCTGCTTTACTTATCGTTTTCTATGAGGAACAGAAACAGAAATGAGGTGAGAGGGGGAAAAAAAACAGGAAAATTGATTTTTCTGTGATTTATGCTGATGTTACTTCCTGTGTCATAGCGCGCACGTAGATGACATAGAATTTTTAAGGCAGTTGATGTTTTTTATTTGACGTTGTGGAGATAACTATTCACTGAGGAGCGATTAATGAACTTGGAATATATTTATCTGATTGTTTATGGTAATGTACCCAGAATTTTCTCTCTATTTTCTGTTTGACTTTTTTATCTGTATTATGAAGTGAATGTAATTCTAGATACTGACTAGGGAATCATTCTGGCTGAAGTAATTGCTGTTGCTAATGCTCATCCCTGTAAAGTGGTAAAGTGGTTGATTATGCTTAGTACAATCATGAGTATTGTATGTTTGAGTTCTCTGTGTGATGTGAAATGTTAATATACAGATACACTCATACGCTAAGTTATTCTCTATACTTCATACAATTGACGTCCTTCAATGTAAGTTAATGTTAATAATTTATACACACTATTTTGCGGTGCTGTTTCTTCACACTTAGAATTGGAATGTCAGTCTAAACTCTAACATCAGTGCGTGTGAAAGACAATGAGCTATTACTGGACTGTAGGACCGACAAACTTGAAAACATTGCTGGACAGGACAGATACTGGCCCATAAAGTATATTGGCTGAAATCTTCACTAAAAGTTACATGCAAAGGAATTTTTCTGGACATGAGGACTGATAAATCTCTGAATTTTATCGAACCTAACGAAAATTTTTACTGAAAGACTGTGGTCAGACATTGTTATTTATCAGCTATAACATGTTTTGAATGATTTCACTGAAATAGCACAGAAATGCTTACAATGATTTTAGATTTTGTCATGTGCAGGAATCTGATATGATAACTAAGGTTATTGATAATTAAACTTATTGATAATTTCAGTGGAGGAATGGGTAGTTTTTTTCTAGTGATCTGGAATATAGATTTTTTAATTGACAGTTTATCCAAACCTTCCCGTCCCATTACTAAAAACTTTCATATTCAATAAATATTGAACAATTTAATCATGAATTTCACTATTTCTAGGCTTAATATATAATATGCATAAATGTTGTGATATTTTATACTGATTAAATGCCTCCGACACATGTGGTCAGATTATTATTATGATGACACGTGTACTTTAAAAAAAATGCAACAACCTGGATTAAATCAATATACAGGTCTGATTGTTCAATGTTAATGGATTTCCCTAATACAGACAATTTAATTGGTCATTTAAGCTGTGTGTGAATTATTTCCTTTCAAGGGTAGCGTATAATGTGTTAACATAAGATAGTGGTAGAAGAATAGTAACAGCAGATGAACACTGAAATACCCTTAATGAAAGACCGAAACAAATGATTGAAATTTGAAATTTCCTAGTACCCCCCCCCCCCTCTCTCTGACCCGTTGGAACTTTTACATATTAAAGGATATTTTTTCAATTTATTTTTCAATCATTGTTAGGACGATTTTCTGATGCATTGGATATAATTTAAAGATTATTAAAGCATATTATGGTGTATTTCACTTGTGTATTATTTCTCAAATGGGGAGGGGCAATAATTATTATTATTGGGAGGGATGTTCATTAAGTGATGCTTTTTAGTGTACTGTTTCTTGGTGTGTTTTCTGACTCAAGAAACTTACAATACTGAATCTACATGTTGAAAGTAGTGTTATGTCATAAGTTATGATCATAAAAAATATTGTAAGTAAAATGAATCACTAGGTTTCAAGCATTATGCAAAGCTTAGCTGGCTTGTCAACCCTCAAGCATGCTATAAGCTTACCTGACAGCTGACAGTAGACAAGAAAGTAAATTTCATGTAACGTGTTATATTAAGATTAATGCAGCCCCTACATGGAGCTGTGACATTATAATGATGTTTTGTACAGATAACTGAGATGTCATACTGTTAATCTTGTTGATTAATGGTGTTCTGCTCCTTTTTTTAAACAAAAGTGTCATCATTGTGCAGCAGAGTAAAATTATTTCCTTGGCTAATTGAACTGTCCAATAACCATTTTTAGGAATAAAAAGTGCATCAGAGGAAATTGGCAAAACTTTTGTTTTTGGAAATATAGAAAGCTTTGGTGAGGCTTGCATGATTATGACAAACACAAACTGTAAACACAGACAGGAGAGAATGAATGTGACTTTATTGCTGTTTTTAATTAAAGGTTTATGTGAATAAATGTGACCTAATGATCGTTGGGTGCTGTTATTAATAGAGGGCCCCTATTCAGAGGTTACAATAGACTCTTGTTTGATCATGAAGTGTTGACTGTTGTTAATAGATGACCCCTATATTTACAGGTTACTATAAACACTTGTTTGATCATTGAGTGACTCTTGTTAATAGATGGCCCCTATTTACAGGTTACTATAAACTCATGTTTGATCATTGAGTGACTGTTGTTAATAGATGGCCCCTATTCACAGGTTACTATTAACTCATGTTTGATCATTGAGTGACTATTGTTAATAGATGGCCCCTATTCACAGGTTACTATTAACCCATGTTTGATCATTGAGTGACTGTTGTTTATAGATGGCCCCTATTCACAGGTTACTATAAACTCATGTTTGATCATTGAGTGACTCTTGTTAATAGATGGCTCCTGTTCACAGGTTGCTATAACATGTTTGATTGTGTTTAAAACATTGAATATCATCAACAATCGTTCATGGAACAAATATTTCTCTCAAGTTTTTTTCTTGTTTTACAAATTTTCTTCTTAACTTCAAATCTGGTGATGAATATTGATGTAATATAAAGCAAAATCCACACAATATGTAACAAATCATGTCCGGATGCAACAGTTAATTGATTTTCTATTGAAAAACAATCTGGTTATACAAGAAAAATCATCAATATAATCTAATTATATTGGAACTGTATCATGGAAGCTTTTAAATCTTGTAAAATATTTATTTGTTATTTCTGGTTGAACTTTGGAATCAATTACTTGTATGTAACATTAGAGATATACATATGCGTGATCGCTTTTGTATGATCTAATGTTGAATCATTGTCAAATTGTTGCTAAGTTACAATTGTTCTCTAGTTAATGATCAAGAGGACTTGTACACAATGTTTCACGATATGATACGTCTTGTGGGACCATTTTTATGTAGGTTTCCAGACTTATTACGAAGCCGAATGATTTTAAAATTCTGTTATTTTTAGTGTGAATTCAGATTGCACTGTAGAATTACATTCTCACTTCTAAAATAAAATTATATTACCAAGCTTTTGTCATTCTTATCTGGAACAATATTACTGTCTGGTTCCTTCTTCTATGATATTGTTAAAAGGTGAAATTTGTAGATTGGAGGGGAACAAAAAACATTTTTTAAGAAATCTTTTTTCCTAAGCAGAAGGGGGCACTACATATGCTTAGTGGAGGGAGAACATCCTAACTGTGATGGACTTTTCTATCAATTGTCATTGAATAAGCAGATTAAAAGGAGGTAATTTTAAATTATTCTACCTGTTTTAGGATATATCATACTAGAAACTTGATACCAACAACATTCGGTGTGGACAGACCTACTGATGTGATGGATGCATGAGCTCTAGATCCCCATGAAATTTAACTGTGCATTACAAATCAAGGTTATTTGTCTACCACTTCCGGTTCTCCATTTCATGTTGCCAGCTGCTATTATGCAGAGGGGGGCTTAACTAAAGATTTTTTTTCCAAATACTGTTCCTAAAAATTTTCGAAGCTAGCATTACTTAACATAAAAGTTCTGATTTCAGGTATTTTTGAACTGCTTATAAAAGTCTGTGTTAGGTTGCTAGGCAGCATCTGTATCAGGGGAAAACTCATTGACTCGATAAGTGTAGAAGAAAATGAAGATTTTAAATGTGTCCCTTATGACTTTTCAATTTACAAGTATTACTATATATTTTTTGATGCCCTTGTATTTTGTCATATCATTCTGTCTACAATAGTGAAAAGTTTCCTCTCATATACCATATTGATACAGGATGACAGAATAATATGGCTCATTTAATACCATTGATATCATCTACATGTTCTCTTAGTCACTGATAACACATCACTAAATATTCCACCAGCGAATGTGAAATTTCGCTCTCCCTATATTTCCTGAAGTAGAAGCCTCCCGATATTTGATACCATGTAATAGAGCATTATAAATAAATCATTAGAAGTCATTTCATAAATCACCACAGAACAATACGGGAGCAGTAGGTGAGATTCATGTTTATGATCTAGTAAAGGAAGTGGCCTTTTTCTACCTGCAGTGTTATTAATACAAAGTTTTTTTAAAGTTGAGATTTTTTTAAAACCTGTTTGTTAATGCATTGTAAAAACAAAATGAACATTGTGTTGTAATGAATTCAATGTTTTCTATGGATTCCTTTCATATATATTTATGTCATATAACCCTTTGTAACAATGTATTCAATCTACACAATGTTCAACTGTGATATGAATGAAAGTCATACCTGTATTGTTTCCATGGGAACATTAAGTTGTTTTAAATTTAAAAAATATCAGATGTTACATCCAAATAGATGGGCATTTTTATACCATTGGTTGTATAATATCTTGCTGTTTGTACATTGAATGAGTTGTATGAAGTCTTGTTTTGTCTTTAATGTTTTTTGCATTCTTGGCACACAATTCTGTTCTTGTTAATCAAATGCTGTAAATGCTGTTTTTAATTGGTTCAACATCATAGAGTATGAAATTGCTGAATATTTTTATACCCTGCACTGTTCACTCTTTTGCTGAGAATTGTTGTTATCTGCTGGTTAATTGACATTTAATTGGCTCTGTAATTTTAGTACCTGAATAATACTGTGCATGTAAACCTGTTGATTTGTTCACTGTTGTTTCACTGCAAGAGTTTCATTTCAAGTGACAAGAGAATTTCCTTTGTGTTAATTGTATTTCTGGAGCAAGTTTATTGTTAACATTAGAATCAATTAGTTTTAGTGCAGAACGCGTTTCATGTATTGAATTTTAAATACCCGTACTGAGATAATTATGCATTCTATAGTTGACAGGTATTGGATCATATAGCTTTCAGCCAGTGCTAAGTGTCTTACGTTAAAATAATTTTAGTGCAGTAAAACTCAAATAGCATCCACCTCAATATTATGACTACCTTGTTATAATGACTACTTATTTTTGGACTGTCTTCCAATAACAACGATATAAGTCAACTTGATAAATGAGACTACCTCATTATTACAACTTATTTTTAGGGTGCCAAAGGTGGTCCCGTTATTTAGGTTTTTCTGTATTGAAGTAATGTATTTCTATCACGTTATTTCTGACCTGGCTAAAAAAACAATTAAAAGCAATTGGTTGTTTGTTATAACTGTATTCTACCACCAGCAGTAACCAGTGTTTATACAGTAAGGTGCAGGAAGATTCGTATTAAATCAAAATGGTCAAATTGACACAAATAAAGATATGTTCTTCAGCATTTGTCCCTAATTTTGTTCTCAGAATGCTATGAAGTTTTGATTTCTTGCCATGTTTTGTTTTAGTTGAAATTTTCAGGGCATAACTCAAGCTATATATTAATAGATTCATGTTTTGATCTGTCCAGTCGTAATAAAACTTTGGGGTTTTTTTTACTGTAGGAACATCCCTCATTACAGTCAATAATTTATTTTTGACACTTAAATATATGGTCTATTTATGAGTTTTAAAATACTTGCAGGACTTTTGAAACAGTGAATAGAGGCTTCATATGAGCAATAACATCTTTCGTTGTGATGGAAAACTGTTTTAGTGCAATCTAAATATCCATATGACAACTTGTTAAATAAATGATGCCTGTAACTCTTTCATACTCATCCATGCATACAGACCAAAATATTATCTTTGTAGAAAAATAGCATTTCGGAAAACTGTGTCTTTTTTCTTTTTAGGGACTTGACTCAAAATTTATAGTTTAATTTTCAAAATCTTATAAGTCTCCATAGTTGAATGTTGAAAAATATTTACTGAATTAGTATGCCAGCAAGTATATGCTATGGTTATAACTTATATAACTGGACTATATTTTCATATCCTTATAATATCAACAATATAAATGAAGTAAACCCTTAAGAATGTTTGAGAGAATTCCTTAAAAAAATGTTGGCTTGCAACCAAAACTTAACAGTTGGGAAGTAGGTAGACCTTTTTTGCTAACATAATAATATTATCCTTGCTCTGAAAAATGACAAGCTTGGATAAAGAATGAAGAAGTTTTAGTCAAATTTGCAAAAAGAATTTGGGGTTAAGTGATTTTTAATGATTCATTTTTTTATCATCATGAATTATTGTGCCAATCTAGAGTTGTGTCCCTTTAATATGAGAAAGTAATGTCAGATTCATTATGTATACTTTGTTTAAGAAAGATGCATCTTAAGAAATTAGAAATGCTGATAATATTGTAACTTTAATACTAATTTAGCTGAATTCACATGAAATATTCTAGATATAAATATTCAGCGTAAAATTATTGCCATAAAGAAAATTGATTGCAAAAAACCTTCACAGAATTCATAGCTGGTGTAAATGTTTCCTGAAAACTGAAATTTAAAGCATTAATATCGGAAAAAAATGGGAGAAAATTATTCATTTCAAATTTGCGCTATCTCTACTTAGTATGAATATTTCGATGATTGAACTTAAAGGAATAAAGTTTCATTTACTGGGGGAAAACATCTCTAAGTATGAACTAAAGTATTGATTTCAGGACTACAATTCTGATATACTGATTCGAGAAGGTTTTAAATCCTTGAAATGTGTGTAATAATCAGGTAATAATTACTTAGGAATACTTCATTAAACACTTTTTATGCTGACTATTAAATTGATTGTACAAAGCTAAGTGTGAGTAAAATGTAATTAGACCAGAATGTTACATGATCAATGTTTTATTAGTGGTAATACCTCTCATCCTGAACTGCTGTTAATTATCTTTAGAAGGAATGGTTTAGTATAGTGTACATGTTATGTCAACATATTTTCTAGTATCTTTCCTGGGAGTGTTATATTTTGCAGACTTAAACATTAAGTTGTTGAGTTTATTTTCAAACAATTTTTTTGAGAAAATTTGGAGGATTATCAAAGCTTTTATGACATGTTGATAGATTATCTGTTTTTCTCAAAAGGTTGGAGGTGGGGTATTTAACCCTTTGCCTTGTAAGCATAGTTTGGACTCTTCCAAATTCAAAGAAAATATACACATCACTTCATTTCAGAAAACAGGGTTGTAAATGTCTTTGTGACCGAGTGGAAAACATTGTGGCAAAAAGAAACCATTGTCCATTACAAGCAATGGCTTCCTTTGACACATTGATTTCTAAGTTGCCTGCTGCAAATATAGAGAAATAAATACAGTATTTTGAGATAAAGGGTTAAGGAATGACTACTGATCATTAGGGACTTATTTAGACAGAATCTAGTTCATTAATTCTGATGTATATTGTTTTGTAATATATTTGTATTGTCACATGAGTGACATACATGTAGTTGTAACATGATGACTTACAGTGTATTGTTTGTTACAACCTGTGGCACAGCCAGGATGATATTTTAGATACAGTTGAGTTGACAGTCTCAGCTCGCTTCCAAAATGTTAAGGGCTTGCAGTGTTAAGAAACTTGTTTTTAACGTATTTCATGTTTAACTGAAAAGTTTGTGATAAAAGAGAAATTGGATCAGAAAGATGTTAAGACACAGTCAACTAACATATCAAAATATCTGATTGACCAATCAGACAAAATTAAACTGAAAATAATGTTCTCTGTAAACTTTAAAGTGTGCAACTATTCAGTGCCCAAGGTCTGTGGTAATCATCATTGGTTTTGCAAAGCTCATTTACATTCATTCTCATTCAACCATTGTTGAATTGATTAGGACGATAGGAATTCTAACACACTACAAGAGACTAAATTGTGGTAACAAAATGACATTATTTTTCCATTTTTTGATCACTGACAGAATTTGACCAGATAACCTAGAATCATGATCAGAAAACTTCTGAGTTTAAGCTCAAAACCTCTAATTCTAAAATCCAATCTTAACCCTTGAATATGCCAGAGATGTGTCAATTATTGACGGAATGTACTTGGTTTTCTTCACTGTTTCTCAGATATGCCTGAGGTAATTAAAACTAGCTTTGATCGGAATTATTGGAATTATTTGCATAATTGAGTCCACCTTGCTGTATTTAATTGAAATTTTATTATCTAAAATATGACATAAGACTTTTTATTATGTCTTTAAGATTGACATAGGCTGCATACTGTAATAGTGTAATAAAAATATCCAAGAAAAAAGAACTATTCAATAAAGTGTGACAGCTTTGCATTGTCTTAAGTCATGCTTTCTGTCAGTTTTGAAACTCATAATGCGGAACAAATTGCATTTTCATTCCCAAAAAATCAATAACAAATGTCTCTAAATATTTAGATTTCCATTTCTGAACTGTATAAAGTAGTGTTATGATTGAGGCATGATGAATATGATACTTTCTGACAGTTAAATTTGCATTACCAAGAAACTTGAGAGCTTAGTTTGATTGACATCACTTTTTTCCAAACTTTTGTCGGAATTAACAAAAAAGGACATTCAATGTAATAACGAAGGCATGTTTTAGTATTAACAATCTTCTTGTTTTATGGGGGGGGCCCTCAAAAATCCAATTTTGCCATTAGAGAAATTATTTATTAACTGATTTGTCTGAATTGGTCAATATTAAGGTCATGTGACCACTGGAAGATGTCATTGGTTCTTTTGATTGGTCAATTCGGAGGTGACGCCTGAGGTCATATATCATGTCTTTGCACACAATAGACAGATGGCCAAAGCATGTTGTGGACAATTTTGTGACAAAGTTTTTAATTAAGCTTGTGATTGTGATCAGTTATTGGAGATTACATTCTGATATTGTGAATATCCTTTGATGTTTTTACTGATACCAGAATTATTAATGATCCACCAGTTAATTAGCTAAATACACCAATTCTTGATTGATAGTCCTTTTTCACCTATGATATTGCTAAATTTCATAAATGTTGCTGAATTAATTGAAGTATTGCATGCTATTTACTTTTGGAGAAGTGCAATAAATTTTCTTAATATTTTGCTGATCATGCAGCTCTTTTCATTTTTCAAAAAAATTTTGATAGTTGAGTAGAAGTACAATATATTCTCTGAATGTCTGCAATGATGTTTTCCACATGTATGTGCAGCAATGAGAAGATGACTTGACACTCAAACCCATCTATCTGTACAGGCCACCTTTGATGAGTGGTCATTATTGGTGATGATGGTCTTCATTTAAATGAAAAAATAAACTGTCCAATTATACTTTTAAATGGAAAAAGGACCTTTTTGGTTGAGTGGTTGTAGCCTCTGACTTGTAATCACTAGCTCCTCAATGCTGAGAATTTGAATCCCTCCTGGGGACCAAATTCCACATGTGAGGAAGCTGTCCAGCTAGCTGATGGAAGGTCGGTGGTTCTACCCACTGCTAAAGCTGGAAAGTCACCTAGTGGCCCTGGTGATGTTAAACCACTGTGTAAATAGAGATAAGAATACTGGTCTTTGCAAATAGTAGGTCTCTTTTCATAGGTGGCCTTTAGCATAGGTTTGATTTTATGCCCATTGATTGAAATGACTGCTTATAACAGTGCCCTATGACTGCATTCAATTGTTTTTCAAAAGTCTCCTTTTTAGACTGTTTTAAACAGTTGTCAATTTGTCATAAGAATTTTCCTTTGTTTTATGCTATCTGGCCAAGCCTTGTTTTCAGGCATATTATTATTGACTTATTTCATATGAAGACCAAATTGTGTCTTATCGCATTCAGCTGAGTAATTTCACCATTTATATACAATTTCCCAGCTTGGATTTCTTGTACTGCCATTGTGACACGCAAGTCATAAAAAACTTGCTTGACAATCACCCAGAACCAATTATATCAATAAAAAATCATATTCCTAGACTCATTTCTTCCAAATGTTTCAATCTTAATACTGTGGCAATGCTTCTTTGATTATTGTGAGCCTTTAACAGAATGTAAATTTCTATCTTTTTCTATCTTGGGCAATATTTGGTCAGGAGATTTACTGCCATGATCATCATGAATTGATGGTTAATGAGCAAAGAAGAGATTCTAATGTGAGAAATAGAGGAATGTGAACTTGTGCTCTCGATAATTATTGTCTCCAGGAAAAAAATCCTCCCAACATTTGTGTTTGACAGGGGTATGCTTTAACTATTCTCTATTATTGATTATTGACGAGACAACCGGTATCTTCCTGTCTTAGGCTTTATCCCTAATGTTTTTCTATCTATAAGACAAATGATGGTACTATGTTGTACTATAAGTCTATATTTCTGGTTACCCCACCCTCGCATAATTTATACACCTTACAAAAAGTATGACACTGGAATTACTAAAGGCAGTCTACTCCGACAAAATGATACAAGAATGAAAGCATAATTTATGCACTACCTGTTTTAACAGAATGAATGGTTTATTTCATAAATAGCAGAGTTATTAGTTGCTATCTTCAGCTTTGGATTACATAAATATCTATGAACAAATGAGTTATATTGAACAACAATAGTCAGGAAATAGTTTTTGAATGGTTTTATTTATAGACAGGTAATTGTTGTCACATACTGATATACAACCTGATGAAAGAAAGAAATTTGATACTTTCTACGAAAATGTTGATGAAAAGTTGGACAGAATCTGTTTAGTTTTGTCCGAGTGAATTGATCTTTTATTTTATATAAGAAGCTAAATTGTTCTGTAAATAAGTATGATAAAGATGGTCTTTGTATTGTTCAGTTTTTAAGGTTCACTATGACCTCTTACAAAAATTATTTGTAAGTAGATTTTTTCTATTTCTTGTTTAAATTATCCATATAGCTCACCAAGGCACAGTAAATGCAGTGCCTTGTATGTTTAAGTAAAATGATGTTGCAAATAAATGTGTTGTGATGTGAAAAAAAAAAAAATTCAAGCTAGCATGAGGAAGGTCGTTGGTACTACTCTGGCGTACACCTTGGGTCTTCTTCCATTGTTAAAGCTGGAAAGTTGAGAAATGACCCTGGCTGTTGGTGTCACATTAAACTCCAGCGAAAAAATTGTAAAAGCTTTTTCATTCATATATATATCTGTAACCTACATCTGAACAGATGCCATGAATAATGTGAAAATATTAAAACAACAAATACAGGCATTGCCATATATGGTCATTATACTATTCTGCAGTTTGACAGTATGATATGAGTTCCCTTTGAAAAGTGTTCAACTGGCTTTAATTTCTTCAGCATTTTTTTTTTCTGTTTGGTTATTTTTTTAAAATGCTTTTAACAGATTAGGCTTCACCATTGAAGTTAGATTGTTTTTGACCACAAAACTGCAGCTTAAAGAATATCAAGTTAAAGAGACATAGTCCCAATTGGGTTATGAAGATATGACAATTGATAGGTCATGACCCTCAGTGAGTCACCTTCTTATTTCCAAGCACCGGTGATATTGTATGGAATCCAATAGGATTGAAAGTTAATATAGTCTGATCCATAGAAATATCTGCCATAGCATTCTCTCAACTGGAGGACAATCATTTCTGTATTGTCATTTTGTCATTGCCAATGGGTTCTCTTTCTGAAAATTCTGTGTCAACAAAAAAACTGTTTCCTTGACAACTTGAGCAAAATAATTTGTCTGATGTTCCAGATGGCTTGTTCTCATTTTAATCTTATTTAATGATGAAATGAGATCAATATGCTAACAGTTCACAGCTAAGAATGTCATCAATATTACTTTTTTATATCCAATTGAAACAATTAAAATATGAGACTATCTAGTGCAGAATTTTACAAATGACTGTTCTCTCTGTGTCTGTGATTGGCTGGAATTTTAAAATCCTAAAATCTGCCACTTTGGTTGTTTTCTTGCAATACTTAAAATTCTGTTAGTAGCTTTTTTTAAACAAAAAATAAAATGGCATGAAATTGGCAGAAATACTGATTAGATGTTTTGAAAAGACTGTGAATGTTTTTTTCACATGACAAAAAAGTGAATGATTACATCTGAGTAATTTTTGCTTAATTCAGATATTGAGATGGTATAGATAAAAATAAGAGTTCAAAAATGCCACATTTCTTGCTCTGATCTAGCTACAATACTTGTGTCTGTGACTGTTTACATTAACATAACTTCCAGTTCAGGAATAGAACTATCACTGTAGGTCTACTAATATTTTAAAAGTTACTTTGATCTTACACATTAAGGTACTTATTTTACCTTTTTATACCTGCATTCAATAAATAATTTAGAGCGTTTGAAGAGTTTTACTAGAGTTTTTCTGAATTTTATGCATTTGCACTGCTATTATGTACCATGCATGTAGCGTACCTCGGCTGTCATGCAACTTGTGTTCCAATTATCTCACGCAGTTTTTATATCCTCTGAAATAATTAGTTGGCTCTATTCACACTTGGCAATGCTATATTCTTTACAGATATCTTGTAGAAAACTGAGTCCATTTATGATCACTTATGACCAAACCTTTTAGAACTTAAGTCAAATCTGAGGTAATGGTCATCTGTGAATAACAGATACTTTTAAATAATGGCCACCTGTGAAAAATAGACACCTGTGAATAATGACCCTCTGTGAAAAATGACCAATTGTGAATTATGGACACCTTTGAATAATTGCAGCCTGCGAATAATGGACACCTGTTAATAATGGACAACAGTGAATAATGGACAATATGTAAAAGACAGTCCATTAGAAACAAATATTTGCTGATACAGTTAACTTATTTCATCATTTGTACTAGTAAACTAGTAAATACTTGTTTATGATTAAATAAATCTGGTGGGAACACCACATTAAAGCCATATTTTTCTTCCTTTTTTGGCCTTTGCACACAGGTTTGACTGTGTCTGTGATTTATACGTCAGATTGTAAAATTCAATGTTGTAGAATGTCCCTTAAGGGAAGCAAGTAATACATTTCATTTAAAAACATTTGTTATAGTCATTTGTTCTGATTTTTATTGTTTAATTCATCAGATGCTTAGATAAAGTTCTGTTTTGCTTGTATCAAAGACATTATGTGTCCTTATCATCTCAACTATTGATTACTCTTCAATCGGAGGTAATGATAGTCAGCTTCAGTGAAATATGAAACCCTACTAGAGGTGCCGTTAATGGGTAACAACCAATTGACAATGACGCAATTGACTCAGTGTCACTCAAAGCAGATAATTGAGGGAGATTGGGTTTGTTGGTGGTATAGCCAGTCGATGGATTGCTTTGAATTCCTGGTTATGTTATGAAACTGATTAGATTACTAGTACGATACATTGAATTTTGTTTGCCCGTATTCCCAACGGTATATTGGTAACAAGTTTTCAGAGTGGGCAGACGCAATCTGGCTTTTATTATGCTGTCACAAAAATGCAAACTCATTGGCAATAAACATTATGTGTACATTAGGTTACATAATAATGAATGATGTCATCAGAATACAGACACTGGTCAATATTTGTAGATATTTATGATGGTATGGTAAATTTTTCAGGCAATCTACTATATATATTATTTGGTCTTCTACTATATATATTATTTGGTCTCTAGGGTCCAATGATTCAAATTATGTTTCCAGCTCAATTTTGTTATAAAAATCCATAATAAATGCACTCATGAGTGGCATCACACTTGCACTGATACTTTTTCGATGTGTAGAGTTATTGTTTCAAATTATTGTAATTTTGATGAGTTGGATATAATTTAAAAGATCATTTAATCACTTTGGTGAGTCCCGAATTTTCATATTGAGCAAAATGGTTCAAGGATAGATTATGGGAATGACGGTTATTAGGGAATGCTCGGTATACTTGCTTCAAAGTTTCTTCTCTTCTTAATGTCTTGCATTTCCTAAGAAGTATTTTTTCCGATTAATCTGTCAACTTGTTTTTATATTACTTCGAGAAACGATTGTTTTGTAAAGTAGCTTTCACTACAGCATAAAACATACAGAACACGGCCTAATCATTGCAGCTCTTTATAAAGTACAGAGTTTTAACATCTCAGAATCTTAAAGGCAATCGGAATATTTTAGTTCCTGGAAGCAGTGTAGGCCTCCATAATGTACACAGTTAATTCTCAGATAGAAATGAAACAAAATACTGGTTTCAATTTGAAAAGTAAATATTTTGTCTGCCAAGTTTCATGTTGGATCTCATTAGGATAAGAATATATGTAAACACTCTAAGCTTCATTTGTAATTCAATTATTTCTTTACAAAATGTGTCAACATTATAATTTATGGTTTCTAAATGGTTGAATTATAACTAGTTTTAGCTCCTGCTGTAAGTAAGGAAGGAAAAATGTAACATTTAATATTAGTAAACACTTATTTTTCTTTCTACTATTTTATCAGGTGTTTAGTGTAAATTTAATTATTTTACATTCATTGTGAAACAGGTTCTTTTAACTTATATATTGGTTTGGCTCAAGGACTTCTTCCTGATATAATAGCTTGAGTCCTTGCTCCTTTTTAATGTACAATATATTGTGAATTGATTATTATTGCAACCTCACCCAGTAGGATTTGAAATTGGTATGTGGGGAGCATATTTATTTACATGTATATAAAGATTAAACAAAACTAACAATATAACATGTCCAAAGTCCTTAAGTTTTTTTCGTCTTTCTGTGCTGCAGAACAAATCTAATTCAAGATCATTATTTGCATATTTTAAATCAATTTAGCAGTGTCCGTCATTTGTTGGTATGTTTTTATTCATTTTCTGTGGCTGTTGACAATTAGCATCACTGAACAGTTGCCAAATATCTTAGGTTACAAGCAAGCCTGCATTATGTATGATTGTTCACACTTTTGTATGCATTTAACTGATTGTGTTTTACTTCTGATTAAAACAAATAGAAATAATGCTATTTATTTTTTGATAGATATTTCATGCTTCTTTATGTTACAGTTCTAATGATATATTTCTATATTTTTATATCATAGTGATTAATTTTCGTCTTTTATTAATCATTCTCTTTTTCATAGAAATTGTTTCTGATAACATATTAGTTTCTTAGCAACATTAAGAATATGATCTTGATATGAAGTGATATAATTTGCATTTGTTTCAATTAGAGTCTTTGGTCTGACGACTATGAAGTAATTAAGTAGAAGATTTCACATTTGTTACCTAAGTGAAATGAATGAGATATTCTCTAGTCTTCTATTAAAAATTGCTGATAATATTTCCCGATAAAAAAGCTATATATCTGTGAATAAACTTCCTGTTTAGACATGTCAAAAGATAATTTTTTATTGCTTTACAAATGAATAAATGGTTTATACTGATGTGAGAAAAAAATCTCCAGGTTATGGTTAGGTTAGGTTAGGTTAGGTGTACATGTTATGATCACTAACATTTCATTTATACAACCTAGAGACCATTTCATGCTGTAAGCACATCAGTTTATCTATGTTCAGCCTGTCAGATGTATAAATGTTTCATCATACACCTGTTTTGAAAGTCCTACATTTACTTTACAAGACGATGCTTTCAGCATGTTATGTTTTTGGTAAATTTTAAACCCTGGTACCAGGTTATAATACTTGAAATTGGTCTCTGAGCTTAAATCTCATTTTTGATCTGAGTTGATTAATGTGTATAGATGAATATTTTGATTTATTGAATTGTATGCAGAATAACATCATAGAAGCATCATGATTTTGTCATAGTTAAATTAAGAAAAAAAAACAGAGAGCACAAAATTGAAATTTGAGCTGAGAGATCAATCTGAAGTTTTGTAACCTTTTATGTCATCTCCTTTTAATGTCTTGAGCTTCAAACTTGAAAGAAGAAATTTCAAAATGTCTATGATAAATTTATGTCATGTGTATTGCACGTCATTTTTTGTCACGGTTTAATATTCCTTTGGCTTCAGACTCATAGGTGGCATACATGATACAGGATGCACTTCTGCCTCAAGGTCATCGTTTGAGGAATATATTCTCAAAGGGGAGACTTGCGTTTTTTGTTTTAAAAACTATACCCAAGTTTTATTGTAATATTCAAAGATGTTAAAATCATATCAATCAAACCTAAGAACCATATTTATTATCACTCTTCATCTAATTTAGCAAGTATTATACATTTGTCATCAAACTGTGGAAAAATAGCTTCCAGACAGAAATTGTTTAATGGAACCCATACACAATGTTAGATACCATATGATATGACACATTCTTCAAGAAGATGTTTTGAACACTCTCCAATAAACGCCCTGTGACATTACATTTTGCAGATTTTGTTTTCAGTTTGTCAAGTTACCTTTTGTGTTGAAACCCAGGTTAAATCTCGAAACAAAGTCTGTGAACATAATTACGTCTATCATCAAAACATTTCAATTCATTAAAAAAGTGTGTCTGACACAAAAGGATGAGCAGCAACTGCCTAAAAAAAACCTGCCGGAAGAGCACACAAGGGGAAAACATACAACCACAAAGATAAAAATGTAACTAAAAGAAAGTAACACAAAGAAAGACCAAAAAAGAACAAAGCACCCACAGCTCACACATCCACATACTGGACAGGGCATGACTTTGCTACAATTGTCTGTGCAATGGAATATACCAGTAATTTGATTGATTATTTATGCATGTTAATGCTTAGTCAGGGTTTTCTTATTTCTCCTAAAGGGTAGTAGGGCTTTAATTATGGGTGGAGCATTTGTTAGGGATGTTCTGGTACTTGTTGTATTTGCTGTATAGTAGTTCCATACTGACTGTGAAAATTTAGAAGTCTTCTCTTCTGTCACTTACAATTTCATCTCACAATGTGATGACACTAGTGTGTATTCAACAAAATTTCTGTTGGCTACATATGTTTTTAATTGAGATGTGTGTAGTACATGTGTGCTACATTGCTTTGTTTTGCACTCTTGACAATTTGAAGCACATATTGTATCTGTGGCCCCCAAAAACTTCCCACTCTTGGTGAATATTGTTTCTGATACTGTAACTAAGTGTTAACCATTTCAATACGAAGCTTTTGCTATAAGGAATAATTAAGTTCATTATCATATCAGTTGTGAGTAATAACTTATTTGAAACATTAAGATGCAGATGGAAACTTTAAGAAGTCAAACTATACATGGATAACTAATTTCTGTTCAGAATTAAGATGCAGTGTTATTGATTTTTAATTAGAGAAACCTCATTTTGTTGCCAAGTGACTGTCTCACAGTAATTGTGGTGATATAGTTCAGTTATGATGACTTTTACATAGTCTTAGATGTAAAAGAACTGAGGAAATTGAAATATTGTGTTATAGTCTGAAATTATGATGTCTGATGTCAAAGAAACATAATATTTGTAACATTAGGTCTTTTGGTAATTGCTTAGTACATTTACACCAAGTTAATTCCAGCCTCATTTTGTTACTTCCCAAGGACAATTAACTGACACTGAATGTCTGTAGACCTTAATTGGGAAAATTCTTGAATCTCCATAGTAATTGACATACGTTTTCCTCATCCACTATGGAGAAGTTCATTCTAGTTTTCCTGTGCTATCAGTCCTTGTTCATAAATGATTCTTCAATCTCACACAGGGTATCCTTAGCCATACCTTGTGTCATTTCGTTTTTCTTACTTATTAATTTTAGAAATTGCAGTTATAGAAGATGGGGCTATTCATCATTGAGATTAATAACAAAACAAAACCAAAATGGCAAATAATGCAAGAGAGATTGAAAATCATCCCTGCTTCAGTGTAGGTATGATAAACACGATTACATACTTTCAACCATTGGCAAGTTTATATCATTAATATCTCTGGATAATTGTTTTTATTAATCTGTTTCTAATTTCACCAATATTTCAAGAAGAAATCAGATATTTTTCATATCAAGATTTCCCATACTCTGAGATGTTTTCCTTCAATGAAGAAATCCTGCAAGATTCATAACATTTTTGCACTTTGTGTATCTTGTGTAAATGTTTATGTGTAAAAAGATTGTGATAAATGATCTATCTACTCGATATTTTCCTACTTCAAGTTACATATATATCTATATACATTCTATGTGCAAATTTATGTGTTTCTTGTCTACCAAGAAAATGAAACAGATATGTCTTTTGTCAAGTTATCCATTACATTCTTCCATGCTGGGAGTTCTTGCATTCACTTCTTATTACATGAAATTAATGAGTGAATTTCTCAAGAAATTGCCTAGGGTAATATGAAGATGTCTTATACAAACCATATATAAACCAATGCTAATGATTGGTGACACTGGTTTATGCACATAGTAATAATGACACCCAAGTTGTTTATGGCATCAACTGCACGTACTTGATGTAAAGTGAGAGGCCTCTGTGGTTGAGTGCGTGTAATCTCTGACTAGTAATCACGAGGCCTTAACTGCTGTGAGTTCACATCCTACTTGGGACCAAATTTCTCATGTGAGAAAGCTATCCAGCTAGCTTACAGAATGTTGATGGCTCTACTCAGGTGTGGTCTTCCTCCTCCATCAAAGCTGGAGTGTCACCAAAGGACTCTGGCTGTTAGTGCAATGTTAAATCCTACAAAGTTGTGTAAAGTACTTCTCAAGGTATCTGTCCAGCTTAGTTTAAAATAACAAAATAAATTCTGTAACTTTACATCAGATATTTAGTTAGGTGGGTAGATTGTTATCTTATACTATGGGAAATTCTGCCGAAATGTCAAATGATGCTCTTGTGGAAATAAAGAAGACGTCTGTGAAAAAGTCTGACACATTGAAAAACCTGATACATTAATGATCATTATTATACTATAATACAGTTGTGTAAAATAAACTGCAGTCCAACTTGCCCATGAGACCACTTGCATTAAGAGACCTTTTTTCAGTCGCAATTTATAGCTTAGAGAACAAATGTTACGAGACTATTAGTGTTATGAGACCATGCTTTTCTCTTCCTGCATCCAGTCTCTTCAGATAATTTGCACAGTAGAAAAATGTTGACGTCAGACATAACATAGTGTAGTTCACTCACACTTGTCACACATGTTTTTTAGGGCTCCTATTACAAATATGCATTCTAAAATCGAACAATTTCAGGTGGTATTTCTCTGGAACCCACTTGAATCTAGCACTTTTGCACATCATTTTTCAAGCAGCTACACAAATGTCAGCTCAATAAACTTCTGATATTTGCTGTTGATTTATTACTGTTTGATTTACTGTTATTCAATTCCTGTGTTGCCTGCTTGCATGTGTATGTCCAATCAATTCTTCTTTTCCACACCAATTAATGAATTATTTACTTTAATTGGCTAATAATTGCTGATTGTGAACAACTTTGGTGACATGCATTTGCACTCTGCTTGTATGTACATAGATGAACATACTAGATAAAACAATCTATTAATTATGTTGGGTTTCCAATATTGCTGATATTGTGAAATGTATGTTGTGTTACGATGATCTATCTGGAAGCTTGTTAATTGATTGATTACTCGCATTATAGTGACTTGGTTTCAAATTTGATTAGAAATTTCTCACAGTTAAGGTATCGTGAGTGGCTATATGGTGATATCAAGTTTTACTAATTTATAGTTTTAAAAAGTCAACCATAATTGTATACATTAATAAACCCACTATACAGAGTCTATTGCAAGTGATTTGAAACAAATATTTTACTTGGTCTGTCTTCTATAAACCAATATCGCACGTAATTTTCATATTTTTGAATAAAGATCACCGCTCTGTATATAAGGATATGTTACAACAATGAGACTTAAAACAACAATCATGGTATCATGCAGGGAACCGTGTCACAGATTTTTGATAACGCCCTCCATTCAATAGATATTTGACTTTAAAGAAATTCCGTAGCCTGAACCCCGCTGACAATTACGTAATATGTCATAGATAAAAAACGAAAATAAATATCAAAATTCTGTGACACGGTTCCCTAGATAAGCATTTCCGCTACAAAATACCGAAAACCGCTTTGAAATCCATCTTCAAATAAGGCGGCAATCTTTGTTCAAAAATAGCACCCACTGCGTTTTTTTCTAAGCGAGAAATTAACAATAAAAGTGTCAGATCATTATCACCTTGTGTAATCAACAATTATTCTATAAATTAATACAGCCTACTAAAATTTGATAACCAATCAAATTCGTTCATCGTTAGCGGATCAATTAGTGAAACCGCCCACCATTTTAGATGACTCTAAAGAGCTTAATTACGAATTATTTGTCAAAATAGTATCATATCGTACCGATGCAATACACAGTACATCAGATTTCTCGTCAACCGAGAGGCTCTCAACGGGGAAAACGGCTGATTGGGAAATCGAGTTGAAGATGGCTGGGGAAACCGCTGTATAAATTAAATGAAAGGTACCCATGCATTTAGTGTAAAAATAAGAACTTAAGATGTGATTGATTTGTAGAAATGTGTCTATGTTTTATGTCTGTTAATGTAATCATTTAAAAACATACTGTTATATAAAGGTAATTGGATATATAACAGAATAGTATAAGATTCTCGAAAAACATGCACGTCCGATGTCCATAAGACGTTACTGTTTTTCATCCTATTGTTTGTTTGATAGCTTTCAATATATTACCAAAATGTACAGAGTTGCTTAATAAAAGTGCACGCTGAAATAACTTTATTTTATTGATTACATCAATGAAATAGCGAAAATAATAATTTTCGTTGACCCAGTCTCCCTGTATTAATTTACTGGAAATTCAGATATATTATAGTTTTATAATTTTAATTGTGTTTGAAACCTGACTCTGGAATATATAAATTTAATTAAACTTGTAAAAATGGTACGTCATAACATTAACAGGGTAACAATCTTTGACAGCTCGTTTTCTTATCGTGTGCGTTTTATTGCAAGGTGCATGAAGTGTCTGCAAACCATATTGCTGTTTATTATATCTCCCGCCGAAACATAAGGAAATATGTGATGCGACATATATAAGGTCTAAATTGACCCATATTGATATTATAATTAACAAGGCGTTAGAGTATGATATCGATATCACACTTCAATGAGACCACCGTTTCGGATCAGTTATTTCATCATATATTTTATATTAAAAGTACATTAGATGTTAGTAGCCCAATCGACCAAGGTGTTAATGAATTCACACCTTTCTTGCACATCAAATGATTGTTGCAGTTATATATTTATTATGTAATTTTCCACCATAAAGTTTCCATTTTCACAATATGTCACGTCACTATGGTCAAGTTTTTTACGGGATATAGATTTATGCAGTTCGGTATCTTTAGCATTCGTAAACCAACTTCCGCGAGAAAGAGATTTCTAAGTACATTTTTCACTTTCTGAGAACACTCTAACACCTTGCTTAGCCTTATTTTTTCTTATTTCCCATTTTAATCCGCTTGATGTTGATAATATGTCGAATTTTAAATACTTATGTTAACATACGGCAAGTGATACCAAATTTAATATCGATTGATACAAATTTGCCCTAAAGGAGCCCCTTACAACGCCGCATCCTAGATCGTTCTCGCTGATAAAGTGGAGTCGATATGGGGTGCAGTTTTTATCGCGATAAAACACTATTTTTGCATATAGGGATCGATTTTTTTGTTGCATGGTATGATAGTATGATATTTAATTATTGTTAATAACTTAAAATGTCATTTTCGCTTATTTTTATGTTTGTAGCCACTTACGCTACCTTAAGTCAGACAAAAATAGTTAAAAATAATACCAACCCTTCTTTTTGTCACCTTGACCAATACTTAAGTTTCTATTGGCAAAATCAAGGTATGGAACTATTTGGGGATAAGTTGTACTTTGTATTCACACAAAATGGTGTAAAGAAAAAAATAAAAAAGTTTTATACCTATCTACTAGAGGTGAAACGATTCAAAAAATTTCGATTCGATTCGATTTCGATTTTTCATCCCACGATTCAATTTTTCGATTCGATTTTCGATTTTAAAAGGAATTAAATAGGACAAGAATAAAATAGCTATCCCACTAGTTTACGATGGAATGTATTTTCTTAAATACTGTAAACAATGGAACAAACGAAACATAAACCTTGTGAATAGGAAAAACTGAAACAGTAAAGTGATTTCAGTCATTTTGACTCGCATACTACGGAAAATGAAAGTAGGTATTACCAAAAAAAAAATCGAATTGAAATTGCCGTCATTGAATCGAATCGAATCGAGCATGAAAAATCGTGGTTCGCAATGGATCGCGATTAATCGTTTCACCTCTACTATCTACCCTGTATTTGGGCCAGGTAATTCTACAGATGACTTTTATCTAACAAGTTAGGTCAGGACTCGACACATTTAATTGGGGAAATGCAGGACTTTTTCTGCTTACGTAATGCCAATGTATCATCTTAGCTAATGGAATAGTTCAATGTCTGCTATTAACATAGTTAGCTTTCATGGAAACTGTATGTTACAAAGTATGTTTCACTATGATCTGTTTTAGGTCAAAACTAAACAATTGAGATTTTTGGCCCTTGCGTTATTCAAAATTATCAAAATTTTCCAGTGTACCATTTAATGACCATATCCGTTTACTTTGAGGTATGCCTAATAGCACACTGGATATGCTAGATGTAGTACATTCAATTCCAATGGTTTTAATTAAAGTGAATTAGTTTAGTGTATACTGTTTAGTGTATACTGTTACATAATAAATCTGTGATATTTTTTTTATTAATTTACTTCATTTTATGATTTAACATACAAATGATGTCTGATTGTACATACAGTAAAACCTCACTTCAAGACCACTTCATTATTGAGACAACCTTTTTTATAAAATCTAGACCCATTTCCTGATTCATCTATCATTCAACTTGGTACTGAGACCATCTCAATGCTGGGACCAAGGTTTCAGTCCTGAAGGTGTAGGCCACCTTTGGACTATGTAATAAATATTTTGTATTGACGTATTATACAAATTATTCTTTAATATTGGATAATAATGGATGTACATATTTTTTATTCAGGCTGATCAGCTTAATGCTGTCCAAGGAATTTCTCTGTGTTCTGCTTTCTGCAATAAATGACTACTGTATGAACCAGCAAGGACTGAATGTACCGATATTGTGAAGATGAAATGTTTAATCATGCACTCAGTACCATCCCATAACACAATTATGTAATATAAGTTCTTTTTACACCTAGACTGTGGAAACTAGTGACCATTCCTCATTCATGTAGCATTTTTTATTGTCTAGTTGTTTCATATCTCTGTTATTTAGTACTAATAAGAACTCGTTACATTGTAACGAACAATAATGGGCAACCGTCTACAACTCTTTGATCATTTATCCTACAAAGAGGCTTTCAGTGCTATTGGCTCATATTTCTACTATGAAGAAATTATTGCATGTATGCACTGTGTCACTCTATTACATCAACTTTCTATTATGTACTGGTTGACAAATCATACTGAAACTATGAAGTTTGTAATATTTATTCAATTCAGAGGTGTGAGTTATTGTTTTTTCTTTATTGTTTGTACTTTGATTAAATTGAGGATTGTCTACCTTTGTTAACATTTTAAACAGAATTGTAGAAAGAACAGAATGGTGTCATTACCAATACTGTCGTTGCATTTAATTTTGTTAGCACCAAATGTTGTAGATTTGCCTAAATCAGTAACTTCATGGGTACGTAAATTCATGCATTTGCAAATTTTTTATGGATATTTTTCCGGATACATTAGTAATTTTAAAAACATCTTAATTATCCTTAAAAACAAAGGATGTCAAAAACATTATACCCTGTTATTGTCTCATCTTGCATGTTGTTGCACTGATACATTTCAGCATTCAGGACAGCATAGAAAGAGTTTCAAAAATCTAAATCTTTTGTTTCTAAAATAATTCATTGCTTGGTGCTGCAAATTTGCTTTCTTTTATAGCACATTGTTAGCAGTAAAGCTTGTGGTCTGCAGGACATTTTATTAGACAGAGGGTTGTGAATTCAAGCCTTGTTTTTCCTTTGGATTTTGATTTTTGTTCTGTCTTCTGATATCCTTAGACTTTACTATGGAAACCAGTTTTTGTGTTGTGTATTTTGTACAGTTGAAGGTTATTGGTTATGTGAAATTTCTTGATATTATTTGTATCAGATTAGTAGAAATTTTACAAATCCAAATTTATAGCTTGAGAGAAAGTATTATTGATATGTTGATGGCAAGGAGTCTTTTCATAATGGTTTGGAATGTAATTTGCTTTGAGTTACATATGTACACAACATTAAGTATAAACTCAGGACATGATTATGATTAGATAAACTTGGCAAGCCGAAACCAGAACACCTGTTATATCTGTAACAGTTCTGTCAAATTGATACCCTTGTAAAACCTAATGATTTTTATGTTGAAGATATGGAAGGCTCTGAAATGTGAAAAGATTTTGTTAAGAATTTTACATTGGAAGAACAATGGTAGAAGTTTGGTGTTGTTGATTCAATTAAATCTGACTTAGTTTAGTTTCACTCAATTAGTTTAATCAAATTGTTGAGAAAGCCTCTGAGGCTTAGTTAGATTGAATCTGTTGTATTAATTGAGTAAAATTCTACATTTTGGATGGTCAAAAAGTGAATACACTGTCCAACAGACTAAGAATGCATACTGTTAGATACTGTCCTGAAATCTTGAGGACACCTTTATCATGTTCTGCATAGTCATAGATTGTTTTATTTGGTATTAAATTGATTGATTCCCTGGATTTAAAGTGTATTACAGAAATATTTTTATTTTAGAAATCACACTCAAAACATACTTTTGAGGTTAATTTCATTATAATAAAAATCTTATTTAGATGATTTTTGTGAAACAAATCCTGGAGTGATTTTGTCACTTCTAGGGACGTAATGCTTCTCTTGCCTTTACTGTAAGATTTGTGTCACTATTTATGGACAAAATACAATACTTACTGATACAATTCATGGCAACATCATGCAAAATTGAATTACACTGAACTGGACCACTTTAGGCATGAAAGATGAAACATCATCTAACATGGCAAAAGTTGGTCTCTATCATATTTGAAGTTTGCAGTTGCATCTCAAGTAAGTTGTCAAATGTCTTAGGAAATTTAGTCATTTTAAAGAATAATGTGAACTGTGCTTAATTATGACTCTTTTATTGTAAGCCATGTATGATCATATAAGTAAAATCTAAACTGGCAGCTACAAAAATGCCATGTTCATTTTAGCTTGACCTTCCATGCTCAATGACATGGTGTATCAACCATAAAACTATTAAAGTGACAAATTTGAGCATTTAGTCCAAAAAGGCATTCAAAATAGCACTTAAATACCAGTTATATTTCAGTATACATTACTAATTATATGCTATCAAAATTTCAGTTGTTGTCATTAATTATGGATTAAAGTTACATTCCACTTGTTTAATATTCACCAGCCATGTCATGACAGTGTATAACACGGAAAACTCAAACTTAATCCATTTATTCATGCTACTGATCATGACAAAGTGATATTTGATCTAAACATTGTTAAGAGTCGTTTCTGTCATCAAATATGCATTTGATATGTCTTAATGTTTGGACCAGTTGTCATGAGACCTCAGACTTGCATCAAATGTCAACATATGTTTGTCTGATTGCATGTTAAAAGGTCTCCTGTATTATTTTGTGATTTTAGTTCACCTCTTGACCTTTCATTTATTGGCATATTTTTGGTCGTTTTCCTAAGTAACCATTAGCAACGTTTTTGATATATTTTCTTGATATTCTTTCGACATTTTTTTTCAAATAGATTCAAAAACATTTAGTATTCTTTCATGGTCAGATGATATGCATACTTTTTTTCATACTTGTGATAAAAAAAAATGTGAGTTTGTTGATACTTACTATGTATTATCATTCTGAAGGTCACTTAGTCATGATTTGTTCATATACAGCTTGCTACTGGTTGATTTGTTCTCGTTGGCTATTTCCTGCTTTAAAATATTACCTGAGAACAATTCAAATATGTAAGTATTTATTCTGGCAATTCAGGTTTTTCATTATAGTCTTTTTCAGTGATTGATTTTGTCTTTTTCTTCGCATTCAAGTCAGATGATTGAACAGTTTAATTCATTTATAAGCAAAATGAATTTTGGTCGAAACTCTTGTTATCTAGTTTACTGGCATTCTCATTAAATCAGTGGCCCCCAGGCCAAACCTAATGGAATGGTTGCCACTGCCAGGTAGAATGGTTATTTGACCTCTTGAATGCAAGGAGCAATGGTGTATTTGTGATATGTTGGTTTAAATGCATTCCATTATTGGTTTTATTTTGCTTTCTACGCCTGACAGTTGATTCGTCTTCAAGGGAGGTAACTCCAAATTGAAGAACTAATCTGATGACTTAATCACTTGCATGGTACAATCATCATTCACTGATTAAATATGCATCTTGGGTTGTGCTTCAACAGATGCATTAACAAATTGAGTAATCGCAGGGGAACTCAATTATCGGATGATGCATGCCTCAAACACAAATATCAGTAATGTAATTCAAAGGTTGCATGGCTAATTAAAAGACAGTCATTTACAGCTTGAATAACAGGTGAGCAGAGAAATATTCACATTAGAATATCATTGTACAATATAATGATTATGAAGATTATTTTTTTTATAAAATGACCACTACTATATATTGAAGTAAGCATTGTCTAGTGTCTGTAAAGGGAAATAAATCTGTCGAAACACAACATGGTTTGATTGTAAAGAAATTTAAAAAACATCCAACGTTTAAGATTACTCACTGAGCTCTGGTTCATTCATATTTTTGAGCATCAACAAGTAATTTCTATGGCTGAATGGCCTTTAAATATGAAAAAACAATATATCATCGCTGTTATTCTAAAATGTTGTATGTCGATTTTGTCTGTTTTCGGGAAACATTGGAAAAAATTGACCAGTAATTATACGACAAAAAGTCACATGACATAACTGTGTTAGCTGATTGGTTAGAGAATCAGAATCCTTCACAAAAGACGTATAATGAGTTACTCTATACGAAGAACAAAAAAAAAATTCGCGCCAAAAATGATATACGTCATTTTAGAATAACGACGACGATATGTCCTTAAATGATAGATAAACATATAAGAAAATTAATAAATAGATGATATTACAAAAAAGATTACTCACAGCAACATGTGGTCTCTGCTTTTACAAAGGGAGGTAAATATGGACATAATTTTTTAAGTAAAGGGCAAAAGAGTATAATAGTTAAAATGACGACAAAAATGCTGAGATAAAGTTTTATAGTAGCTAGTTTTTCATTGATAGTTCATGTTTTATTAGCCCCGTTTATGTCACATTATATCTGATATTTTCTAGGAATATTTATGGCACGTTTTTGTGACATTTTTTGAATATCTACCATTTACATCATCGTTTACTTCAATTCAAAATTACTGTCTGATGTAAATGATTACTAACATCTATCATGAGGAAACATTTTAGTCCCAATTTCTTAAATAACATATTAAACCATTTTTTGTTATGAAGTGTTATTTACTGACTCATTCATTCGAACACTTTGACAAATAATTTATATAAGACTTTTAATGGTAGAATCCACTCTCCTCTGATGTTACCAGCAAATTTATCATACTGGCCTTGATAAAAATACAGCTTAATTGCAGTAAATTTTAGCATGGAAATACCTATACTGAGCAATCAGCATTCAGAACAGGATCTTTAAAATTGAATGGTGGAATGAAAACTCAGGATCTTGGACACATTAACTGTCTCAAATTATTACACTTGGGCTGGTAAAATTTGATTGATTGATTGATTGATTGGTTGGTTGGTGTTTTGTGGTGCTTTTAACACTAACTGGGCTATACCGCACCCACAGCAGAATTTATTAATTAATTAATTAATTATGTTAATTATATTATAGCTAAGGGTTTGTATTATAATAAAGTAAAATTGTTGTAATTACTTACAAATTTAATAATATGTGTAAATCTGCTGTGTATAATTCTCTTGTCTTGTATGTTTTTATTGTGCTTATATTATGTACATTAACTGTACACTGTTTGCATGTACTATGTATGTAAATGTTTACATTAATGTTCTTTTATTGCATAAGTTTTCATCAATGTATGTTATGCAATGTTCTGTTCTGTATTGGTTTATTCATTGGTTGTGATTTTTTGGTCCCAGATTGGCTGATTTTTTTAGTTCGTTGAAACCTATGTGTGGTACGTGTATATAATTACTGGTATGAATTGCATAAAATCTAACAACCATGCTTAAAGCAATGAAAGTTAATACATTTCCTGATTGGACAGCACACATGGATTTTTCCCGAGCATTTTATGTGTATGGACCAGTTAATGGGCAGAAAAAAAGCATTTAATTTCATGCTGTAAATGAAATAAGCCGTAAAACTGTGCAAACCTCGCTGAATAATACAGCAAAAATAGTGTTTTTATCTTATAGATGCATTAGATTTTTATGTGTTATTTACATGATACAACTACTTAATTTCTCTTGAAATGGTCTTTTGTAACCATGGTAACACATGTAATTGTCCTGTGTCATTTGATGTCATTTATCATGTTCCTTATCCCTCTGAATCAGTTAATGAATTAGCACTTCTTCAAGACATAACAATTTATAAACATGCTTAGGGGTGTCGAATGACAAAGTCAAAATTTAGGCACTCTGACAATGTCTCCACTCTATTGCCATTAATTTCAATTAAGAAAACTTATTTTGTCTAAAACTTTAATGAAAATTAATTGTAAGTTGCATTTAAATTTCCATCTTAGTATGAAACTCTCTATAAACATTTCATCCAAAATGAGTGAACAATATGGCTAACCTTCAATAGTGCTCAGAATTCCACTTGAAGAAATATGCTCTATTTGAAGTACGATTAATTGACAAAATTGTTTTATCTAATTTCAAGCTTATTAAGTTTTTACACTGTTAATATTTTTCCAGTTTAATTGTTTAGTTATTGGCTATTTGTAGTTGTATCTCATATAAAATTACCCCCATTAAAGTATTCATCTTCAGTTTGTACAGAGAAAATTACTGTTAGAAAATTGTTTAATTAATAAAAGTGCTTTGAAGTTAATAGTCCTATAGATGCAATCTTTTACCATAAAATGATTTAAACTTTTCAACCAAAGTATCGGTGTAGCTAAAACTGTGATTTTATCTGTTTTTTTTTTTATTTTTATGTTCGTGTTTCTATGGTTTCAATGAATAGAAAATAGTTCATTTTTACACTATTACTGAAATTTCATTTTTTGCTTACATTACAGAGGATTGTTTTTGACTTGATTGTTTGATGAGTGTAAATTACTAAACAAAGTTACTTTATATTTTACTGATTAGTAGAGCATGAGTTAAGTTTGTGTCTGTAGAGGCATTTTAAGCCATATCAAAGTATTGATTGTTTAAAGACTGAAACAGATGTTTGTCCTGTTATACAAATATTCACCCACTAATTGGAATTTAATTAGATTAATTGTATTGTTAACATCAATTTAGATTACAATTTGTTTGTAGAAGGCTATACATACTGGGGTACATCTATTATGTGAAAAGATATCATTATGAGATGTCTAGGAAGTGTTACTAAGGTCAGGGTTTTACCGGGAAATTTTGAGTTTAAGACTGTAGTTATCTGTTTCTGTGATGAAAAAATATCTTCATCTGATGATATTTGTTTTCATTGTGTTACATTTGATTCATATATTTCATAAGATAGAAGGTGGGTCAGCAAGTTGCCCCTGTTAGGTCATCTGATCTTCATACCAGGACTGAAATAATTGGTTTACATAAATGTTGTTTTCCTTATTTCAGAGGATTTCCTCTTGCCAGACTCAGCACAAAAGTATTCTTGTCCAGTCAGATGTGCTGAAATATATTATTTTTACATAATGGATGAGGTAACTTCAGTCACACCCATACATACTGGCTGAAATATATGTAAGGGTATTCTGTTAATCTATTATCAAACTGCGGAAGTATACATTATAAGACTATTGTGGATTTTTCTGTGTCTCACTTTGGTTGGTAATTGATTAATTTGTTTAATTGTAAAAATGTTCATCATCATTTTATAATAAGTGTGTGAAATTCATTAAATGTTAATGAACTTGAAAATGTCTGTTCTAATCATTATACTAATTGATGTTATTATGTTTAGATTTTTAGACAATAATTGCACTACATGAATTTGATTGATAAAATTCTCATACTGTTATAAAGATAACGAATAACAAATGTTGTATATAAAACCCTTGACTTGAATGAATGAAACATCAAAATTTCATAATAATTAAGAATAATTTTAATTAAAAATCTGTAATCGTATCTAATAATTTGCAGCAATTTATGATTAAATACACACAAACGTACCAGTGTTATGGTCTTGCTCTGAAGTCAGGCAGTGTATGAAGTGTGTGCTCGAGTGAACACACACTCACTCACTTCAGTATTCTGTATTGGAATTTCCAGCTTTAGTCTCTTGTGTAGGGCAGAATCTCATCTGACAAGTGTTTCTGTTTTAATACTGGAATGTAGCTTGTGGATTTCAAATGAAATGAAACTACTACTGGTTCAACCATCATATCCTGAGGGAAATATTTATGTTACACTATTGAAACTTTTGTGACTTTACAAATAAATATTGTGGTGTGTATTCGTATGATAGCGATGTTAACAATTTGTACTTAAACATTTTACTATCGAAGTATAATTGACTAACTGACGAGATAAACTAGTGATTTTTTTTTTGCGCCTCACGGCTGTTATATCTTCATAATAACGGAGATCATTTTTAACAATAAAGATTATAATTATTCAGACAGTGATTTCTATTTTAATCTCAAGGACTTGATATAGAGCTATTTGTTCAATTATTGCTTTAAGATGGTGAATAACGCTTGACAGATGTTATTGTATTCGATTGTCGTGTGACTTTTTGGTACGGGTATCATACAGGATCGTTCAAAATGACAGTAGTGTAGAATTTAACACATTAGTATAAGTATCGACAGCGTACTGTACAGAGAATAGTAAATAACTGAATGTTTTTTTGCCTCTGCAATAGCACGATTTATGTCGTTGGTTATTACACAAATTTTAGTGTATTTGAGTGCATGGTAGAGTTTGGTTGTATAAACAGGTCGTGGGAATAAATTTCATTCTGTGAATACGTTGAAGTGTCATAACATAGAACTTGGATTTTAATATAAATAACAGACTCCAATATTTTTTATACATTATGCATTAACTGGGAGGATATGTTTCTGTATGGTGTTCATTTATTGTAAGTATTAAATAATTCATTTTATGATTTCTTTGTTCCTACATTTCCAATCTATGTAATGAATAGGAAATATGATATCATTCTGATATAATGACGTAATTCATTAACAATTTATAGAACTATTTATCACTGGTTTTAAACCTTGGATAAGTTCTATGGAACAATGATAACTGAGCTTCTTAGAAGTATGACTGATGTTTAAGACTTTTTTAACTATTAAATTCCAATTATCTATTAATACAAAGTTCTTTTACTTTATTTTTGAGTTCATATATAAAATCAGTTGGTCCTAATTCTCCTATTTGTCTGTGAGCAGTTGTCCCAGTGACTGCATTATTCTCTTACCACTCAATTATTGACTATGAAGTGCTGTTTGAAATCTTCTGGAGATGTAAGCTAGAATTTATTTCAATGATGAATATTTGAGTTCAGTCATGGTGAAATGCTTGCTTTCTTTCATCAAACTATCAATGCAATTTTTTTCATCAAAATGAAATTAGAAAAAAAAATCAAGCAGATTTGTTTTTGTTGTAGACACTTGTGAGTTTTTAAATATGTTGAATTCATCTTAAATACATCATCTTTCATCAAAACAATATAAGATTGTAGTTACAAATAAAAAAAAATATTCTTGGAAAGGTTATTTTTTAAACAATAGTCACGCATGTAATGCTTTTTGTTAAGCATAAAGGTCATTATATTGTCTATCAGACATGTTCTGCATGTTCTGTTACATGTTCCATCTATAAACATTGATTTCAGAAAAGTGGGTTCTAGAACATTTTGTCATCTATTATTCATACCTGTTGACTTCATTTCATTCTAAAGTCAGCTATTTCCTCTTAATACATTTTGACTTTTTATGGGTCATATTACCATTGTTTTTTTTCTTGATTATTGAACAAACCTTCATGAAACTGTCTTTCTGCTGCAGTTTTTTATGTTTTTTTTTTCCTTCGTCTTAAGATGGAGCTATTTTATTAATTTTGTACCCCAGATATAAGTCAGGAGCTTAATAAAAGCAGAATAAGAAATTCGGAACTGGTTCAATAGTTTGATTTCATAAAGTCAAAAGTGTTGTTATAAATTCTTTGTAATACACAGATTAATGAAGCAGTTAATTGTCTATGTATATTTCTGATTGAGTAGTAATATAAACTGTCTAAGTGGTTGAAAACTAAAAATGAATACATAGGGGTTCAAAGGGACTTACTAATTAAGTGTATTCTGCTTATTGACAGGTGCTTTAACAGTTATTACCACCTTCTAGTATAAATGTGGATTGATTCCACTAGAATTCCATGTGTGGTCATGGAATAAACTACTAAGTTAAATTGATTATCTGATCATGAATAATTAAAACAATTAGTTCAAATCCCTGTGGTACCGTCATCATCAACGTGCGCCTAGTTTTGACCACAGGAACAAACTAACTATTGATTTTGATACCATACAAATGACAGCGTGAAAACCCATTAAGCACATTATGTCTTGTGTTGTAACATAATGTTTCAGTTGATTGTCTCACAGACTAGACATTATTTTTACTGCTAAGTAAGATAAAATAAATAAAAAAATTCAGGAACTGAATTAATGAAAATTACATAAAAAAATTCTCCATGTCACATGCTAGCTATCAATGCTAATCAAAGTACTTGAGGCACTTGTGTGCATTATTAATCCATTGAAATTAATTAGTTTTTGCCTGCATATTCTTCCTGTTAATACACAAACAGCATAAAAAATGAATAGATAATTGTTGTATTAATTCATTAGTTGTAACATTAATTGTTATAAACTTATTTCATAGCAAATAATTGACTTATTAAAGAATCTGTGATAAATGTGTTCTCTCATGCTTCACTGTGCAATGTCCGTGTCCTTGTTGCCGTAGTAATTTAGATCAAGAGCCTCCTTAATGCTGAAAAGTTGTTAATTTGTCAGCCCCATTTGATGTCGGTACAAAACACATATTAGCATTGCTTATTGCCTATGGTGTGTGGAAAGTTTATTTGATTATTTCGTATTTCTCCTTCGAAGTGATGTAGGTAAGTTCTTCCCAATAACACTTGTCCATTAGACATCATCAGAAATCACATTTTCTGTCACGAAATTCTTGTCGCAATCACATTATTGGATATGGCGCTCGTAATTTGTGAAGCTCAACGTCTTCAGCAGCCATGCTTGGACAGACAAAATTTCTCTTCATTTCAACAAGATCTATTGCTCAGCATGTCCCTGTGGGAATCATACAAGATGTGTTCTTGGGCTTCCCAATATTCACATTGTGACAATGTATCTGTCAATTCCCTGTGGGACTAATTCCTAAGAAGGGATGTTGACATGGACGTGACTGTTATATCTAATGGCACGTTGGGAATATTTCCCTATTACTACTGATAAAACATTGAGGCTTTCAGAAATGGACACAAAAATTCTATTATTATTTCTATTAACTATTGATCTGTTGTAATATTAATATACTGACTTGCTGTGATGTGGCAAGTCACTCAATTCAGTATTTTAGTGACATTTTTCTCTGCTCTGAAGCTAGCTGATGAAATTATTTAACTAAAGATATAAGATTTCTTATTTCTGGAGTCTATAATTCATTGATTTCTAATACAAACTCTCAGTATGCTTAGGAAATGCATGACTTTCAACATTTTAGATATGCAGATGAAATAATTTTTGCCTTTCAGCTCTGACAAAATCTGAATTATGTTGAAAACTTTACCAGAGTTCCTTTTTTATTTCAATCTGATAACGATGGATCAATTAATACTTCCAGGAGGTTCTTGGTTTTTGCGACATCCTTGAATAAAGGATTTGCTAAATAAACAATAATGTGAAAGTATTGGCTTATGGTGCTCTGGGAATTCCATAGTTGCAAAGGAAACTTTTTGTTATTAGAAAACAACAAGAGCATAATAAAAACACCCAAAAGATCATGAAACAAGCCACAAGCATTTATATTTGTTTGAAGAAGTTATTCTGTGAACTTAAAGTGTATTAACTGTAAACCATACAATCATGGTTTTGAGTTGTATTAGGTCTTGTGTAGGTAACCTATATTATGATTCATTAAATATATGTAACTACACTGTATAATATCTACATGATACCAAAGCTTGCTGCGCTTATGTATGCAATTACTGAATGAGTTGTATAAACCAAGTGGATGATATAATTATTTGAATTAGTTCTGTGGAGTGGTTAATCATGGACGAAGATCATTACAATATGTAAACTGAAATTCATGGGTAAAACATTTTCTAGAAGTAAAAATAGATTTCTTTAGAGATGAAGTATACATTAAACATACTGTAAACTCTTCAACTTCTTACTTTTGTTGACAAAAGATTCGAATAAATTATGATTGCTTCTGACTTAAATTGGGTTCCTTTTTGTTCATGTGATTTAATTTAATGGATGCCAGTATGATAACACTGTGGGATAGGAATTTCTGTGGGAGTTCTTTCGGACACGCCTACTTATTGAGCCTAGACTAATAGGTAAATACAGCAAACTGGCAATTTGATCTCTGTTTGCTTGCTGTCAGTGCACTGAATGCTCGGCTTGTTTATCAAATGACATGTGATGGCTCTAGAACAATCATGAATTTCAATTTCATAGTCACAGTACACTGGCATACAGTTCAAATTGCATTGGTTGAATAGATACTCAATGGTTTTGATGTTACTGGGTTTTTTTTTGTTATTAAAATCAAATTATACTGCAACATAAGGTACTGTATGTCCATCCATTATGAATGTAAATATTAAAACATTGTGAAAATTATGTACGTAGGAATTTTCTGAGCCAGGCAGAACTTTTAGCTTGATTACCTTATCAATCCTGTATTAGAGATATTTTTGTAGATGTTAGCTTGTTGACTTCATAATTTATTAGGTTTTCAGTTACATAACATAGAAAATTCATACATTGTTTGTACTGCATATAAATTACAAAACAGGATATGAGAATATATTTAGACCATTTCTCTTCGTTTTCGTACTTCGTTATTCCGTTTTACATATGTGTGTTTATGTCTATCAACTCTGGCACGATTTGATTTTATCATAGGGACTGCATTGCAATGTTGCAATTCTACATTCCTTCCTTGAAAAACAAGACTAAACAATATAGAGATTTGTTGAAGAGGGTTTGGTGCAACTTAGTTTCCATGGAGATGCAGTTAAAAAAGTTTTGCATCAACCCATGGTTACATGATAGGAATCTTAGTTACTTATCAGATTTAGACAAGTATAAAAATGTGTTACTTTGTTACCATATTGTTTAAATACAGACTCATATGACAGTATGTATTACTCTTGTGGCTGAATGATGTGTCAGTTAATATGTTTTGTATGTGCCAACTGGGATGAATCATTGTAAAATCTCCATCATTCTTTAGTTATGTTACAAAACATTGGAGGAAGTTAATGTTCTGAATTGAATTCTGATTGAAATTGATCAGTGTAATATCTGTTTACGCATTATGTACCTTGCCCTCGCTATGCTATTGTTATTTTTGAGTGATCATTGTTAAAAAATGGAATAAAATATATATAAGTGTACATGTGGTTGATACTTGATATGATGACATAATATTTTGTTTTAGGCTGGGACATTTGATACAATAAGGGAAGATTATTATTTCATGTGATTTTGAAATTTATATTCTATTTAATGATAGAAGTTTAATTTTTTAGTATAATTTTACTATATTTAGTATAATACTATCAGTTGTTTTTTTAAAGATTTTGATGTTGTTTGAGTCTGTATTTTAAAGATTTTGATGTTGTTTGAGTCTGTGGCTATAATATGTGCTGATAAATGAGTTTGCTGGTGCCCAGTCATAACTGATGACCTCTATTGGACACTGAAATGAGTGTGGTTAACACTTGGCATGTCTGCTGTTTTCAGTTGAGTAACAGTCTAATTAAACTTAAGTTTTGCCTATGTATCATATGGACTGGCTATGTGCGTGACTATTTCCTGCAGTGTTTGTGTCTTCTCTAATTGGACTGAACCGGCGTAATTCTTCTATGCAGACTTTGAAGCAACAATGCTCTACCTTCCATAACAGTGCATATAGCTTTACAATAAATTGCGTTGAACATGGTATAAATGTGGACTTGATTTAATTTGTCAAACCTGCAGCATGGCTGTGATATTGAATTACAATTTTACATACTAACTGTCTCTCTTTTCTCTGTTCCTTGATATTAATCTAATCATTGCATCACAATTCTTACATCAGAACCAAGACGTATTATGCTAATTTTCCAATGAAATTTGCATGATTATCAATTACTGTAACAGTATTTATATCATTGTCAAAATCTTCCATTTATTTTCAGTGTATATTAACAAGAGGAATCATGGGTAGTTTGACATCCTAGCAGATACAGGCAGACAGAGAAAAAATGCGGAAATCCCAAGTGTTCGCTTCCTCACTATTTGTGTTTTGGATCTTACATTCCGTAATTGGTAAGTCTTGGAATTATTTCATACTAAGCACAATTCATTGACCAAAAACATTCTGTATGTTTCCACATACATCCCTTGTGTTGGAAACATTTGCTCTGACAAATTGGCTGCCAATTGTAAGTATATTATGTTCCCAACAAAGGAAATGTATGTAACTGGTTTCCTTCATATTCTTCATATTTTGCATATTTTGCATTCTTGTGATGTTCCTTGTATTAGTAAATGTTTAATTTTGACCTCAGTGTCAATCAACAACAATCATGATTCAATTTGATACACAATTGATGTACTTTGAATTATCTTGTGAAATGATGAACTTTGACCATTAAAAAGCATCTGTCTGTCACAACTCTGAATTCATAAAGGAATATCTGAATTGAAAATATTTACTAATTGTTTTGTACTCATATAAGAATTCACCAAGGAAACATAAAATGTTCATTAATTATTAGATATGAGAGCATGAAACTAAACAAAAAAAACATTTGAACTGTTGGAAGTTTTTACACTTCATTCGTCTTTTGTGTGAGATGTATAATGGCAAGTTTTGGATAGAAAGTTATCATTATTGTTGATGTTAATGTTTTATTTGAAGCAATCAGTGTTATCTGTTTAACGGCTTTTTTATCTGCCATAGTAGTTTCTCTTACAGCCATTTAAATGATGCCTAATAATTAGAATTCATACGCAAAACGATTATGAAAAATTAATTTGAAATGATACAATCTGTATAATATATTAGTTTTGATAAAACTATATTTCTGTTTATTTGTGCGTAGTTTTTTTTTTAATTTTTAGTGTCACAACTAGATTTATTGTTCGTTAGATTTTACTTTTCTAAACATTTCTATTACACAATGAACCTTTTGGTGAATGTATTGTTAACAAACATTTAGGGTTAAATCCTCTTTCTGGAACCATTTCTTAAATACAGAGGCAATTAACTCCATACCCTAGATCACATATGTTGCCTATATTGACCATTTGTTACCATTATGTTGTATTTGGTTCTAATTTTGGCTTTGCTAGGATGATAACCTTCAGGGGAAAGCTGATTGGATGGTTCTGTATCCTCTGACCAATCAAATTGCTCTATTTGAGTAGTTGGATTAAATTCAATTCCTTGTTGTCAAACAGTGGTTTAATCCTGTCAAAGATATCAGATAGTTCTCCATGAAGTTTCAAGTGTAGTTTTCTGGTCCATTTTCATGTATCAAGCTTACAAGAAAACCACAGAATTAAACACGTTTTGAACATGAAGTACCCATCTGCGTATTTTAATAAAAATGCTGCAACTGTCTGAGGTATCTTTATTTCCCCATCCGTTGAATACCATATTTGGCTAGATGAAGGTTAAATGTTTTGCAAATCTTCAGATTAACTTTTTTGCCCATTTTTTTTCATTGTTTCATTGAAACTTAACTGAAAGACTGGAGACTATTGATTAAATGCTCATTTCTACCCTAAGTAAAGTTTCAAGCGATTGTCTCCTTCAGTAATGAAATGACACTATTATGTAAGGTCTGATGAGTTTTGTTAAGTACAAGGGTTGCAGACAATAAATGTTTTTTGTGGCTAGGTTTCTAGAATGTAAGAACCATTAGTTCGTGTTATTATCTTATATGGCTGTTTGGTCCAATAATTTGCTCTCAAGTAGACTCTTGAGAAATTTGTTTTTTACGGAAGAAAATTACGAATGTATTAGATAAATGTAGCCAAAGTTCTGATGTTGAATGGCTTCGAAGATATCTCTTTAAGTTTTTTATTGGATAAAACAATAATTGTAAGGATTTTTATTATATATCAATAAAATGTCGACACTGATCCGCATTTTGGCTATCAGGACTATCAAATAAGGAGTTTTAGGCAAAGTGAATTCTCTGTCTGTCTGTCTGGACTTAAGGTCTTATAAAAACATCCAATGTTAAGTCTTGACATGTTGCTTATCATGTTTATAAAAAAACTGCTGATTGGTATTTCTTCAAATTTCTTTAATATTAACACATTTATGATCGTAAAATGTGTTCAAATTCATACAAACTGCATGGAATCATTCATAAATATTTGGACAGAAATGATTAGCAAAAAACAATTAATATCTGATTAAAGAAGTTCTAACAAATCAATCACAAAGTTACTGAGGACTAAAAATCTGTATCTTGTTATTTCAAAACTACCACTCACAATTTGCCAGTTCTTATAAACCATTAAACAACTCTTTTGTTCCCATTCAACATCCACCTTGTACTGATTATGCAACCACCTAATGTACTGATTACGCAACCGTCTTGTACCATTTAAACAGGTTATATCTCTTATAAGGTAACCGTGATTTTTTTTAATAGCAAATTATTATAAGCCAATTTTAGTCTACAATCTGAGGGTGTAGTTTGATATGAACCTCTGTTGAAAGATCTAGAATAAAGGTAAAAGTAATGGCGATGAACTTAATATATTATGATATGAGAATGTTTTATATATGATCATTTGGGAACGTAATTAAAGCAATTGTCAATGTCATTCACAGTCTTATTAATACAAAAGCATCTCCATTTTAGCGGTTTTAAATACAACTTCAGGTTTTAAAACTAACTTCAACTTCAGAAGTTAAACGCAGCTTCAGATTATATGACTGCTCTATGACAACTATCTGGTTTGTTGTTAAATACAAGCTCAGTTGAAGCATAATGAAATGTGATGAATTATTTATGTTTAGCTCACATAAATCATTATTCCTGTAATATGGGGCCTTCAAATGATGGAGTCAGTCGTCTGACAGGGGTACAAAGCTTTCTGGTTTCATAGCACAAATATTATGGTCGATTTTCTACATATTTAATACATTACAACTGATTGTAATGTCCATATTTTACATCAGTGGTAATATTCAGATCTTTGTGTATTGTAACGGCAAAGAAAACTGGTGATGCTGTGACATACAATGCCCGCTTTTATTGAAAGGCAGGTACCCAATATGTCTCCACTTAATGATACAGATCTGACAAATTTAATGAGACATTTCTTTCAAAAGACTGAATGAAATAAATTTCACATAATCGTTTTTCCACCCATAATTTATTTTTTATCTGTAATACAATTACAGAAGATATTTATGTCCATGATGTATTATTGTTGAGTCACTTTTTGGATGAGTGTTAGGTATATATAAGCATTTCACTATATCTGTACAAATCTGCATGATTTATAGGATTATTTTCTTCAATAATTTCTGCCCTTGATAAATAATTCATTCATGGAATGTGTGTATCATGGGAATAAACTTTTTCTGAATATTTCTGAAGAAATTGTAACATGCTTGACTTCATGCCTTATCTAAGACATTTTGTATGCATTACATCATTAAAACCAAAGTTGTGTTTCGGTGGGTGGGTAGATTCTGCACTCTGACACCCATACTCATGCAATGATGTTCATTATCTCTGAATTCCAGATTACATGAATGAAATTTTGTTTTGTCAAAATAAAGTAATTGAATTTATAGTTCAAACTTTTATGATATTCTATAACTGTTATAATTCTGTAACTGAATTGAGGTACATTTTATGATGAATTGATGGATAAAGAAAACAGTGTTTTAAAGTCCTAAATTGGTAACAGTTGCAGTGTCAAGGGGAACACTGGTATGTTTCTGCAGCTAAGGTATCTGCAGATTGAACTGGTTAGCCCAGTGTTGGATAGTTTTAAGTCCAATAAGGTCATAATCACTTTAGAGAAACCTAGGTACTGGTTTCCATGAAGTTCTCTTGGGGGTGATTTAAAGTAACATTGTTTTCACAATAGTTCAGAATTTGAATGAATAGATCAATATAGAGATATGATTGAAGTTACGAAATTCCCATACAGAATTTCCTGATGAACTTGTGTTCATGATCAACATCCAAAGGACATATCTCTTTATAAAGCGATATTACTCATGTTTAGTCATTCTCTCTCACAGACTTAAATTGATTTATTAGGAAGTAGTTCAATTAAATCAGAATAGGAGATGATAAGAATGTTGTTGTTCAATTTGAATACTAAATATCCTGTGTTTTGAGTCAAGACTTTATTCTTATGACATCACCCAAACAATATATTCAACTAATGATCAATGAAGTATTTTCCCAGTAAAATGCTATTACACTTTTTTTTGCCAAGCTGTTATAAAATCTCAATTACCCTTGTCTGATAAACCGAAAAAATATTTTTCATCTGTTATTCCTGGTGGCGTTAGATAAATAATTTGGTAGATAAATAATTCTTTGTCGGACTTGTCCAGTATTGCTTGTATTGATTTGATGGGGGAAATAATATCATTTTGGGTTATTCTGATGCTTTGGTATCAATATCCAGTTTCCTCAGATTCCCGTAGACGCTTGGTAATGAAAATATCTGAAAACTATCACTTTATGTCAGCTAGCAGAGCTTACAGGGTCATGATCCTGTTGTTCTGTATAGCCTATTGTTGATACTGCCCCTATTGTTGCTATGGTGAAATGAGTTCACAATTGTTTAGGTATAAAAACTTGCCATTAATGGTGATTTCATGTAATGTAGGCCTTTTATGCGTTGTGTTTCAGATTTTTTAACAAAAGATCAGGAGATTTTAAGTAGAAAATCGTGCTAGTGTATCGATATTGACTCTAATCAACAGTCATAATCTTGGATTTCCTGGTGACTTGGTTCTAAGTAAGCCTAGTCTTGTATAAACATCGTACATTTAGCAAAGAAAATGCGGGGAGAAACATGAGAAAAAACACAGGAATTATTCGCTTATTCCTGATAAAAAAAATTACCAGAAATAATGCTGTATATATATGCTAGGAATTCTGCTATTGTTTTTTTTTTTGTCTCCGATTCGGTAATGAATGCATGCATTTTATAATGCCAAGAGTATCTTTATACAAACTTATCTAACAGTAAATTGCTTACTGAGGAAGTTTTCATTTCAAGGAGATAAGCTGCAGCTACTTCGTGATCCTTGCTGGATATTACTGTTTTTGACAGGCAGCTGTTTATCTAGAGGAGGCATTTAATGAACACTGTGCTGTTTACATGGGGGTGGTTGTCTTAATCACATATTGGGCGGTGTGTCATAGTTAAATTTCTAATGAATTAATCAATTTTAATGGAATGAAATTATTTTTTTATAGTTTTAAGTCTTATCATTATCTGGTATTTATGCTGATGTCTGACTATGAATAGGTTCTCCCTGCTGTTATCACAGGAAATGTAAATGATTTTTATTGTTGCGCAATCTGGGTTCTGGTGCACTGTGTTGTTTTCCCATGTGTATATCATCTAGAATGTCTTATTTTCTCTGTTTTGTGTAGCATTGTCTGAGTTCTGTGATGATAATACAGATTGTAGTCATTTAGAATAAGTAACATACATTATAATTATCAGGTTTCTCTTATAGTCAGCCTTACTTTGTAACAATTATACGACAGTTCTCTCCCTTGTAAGTGTTTTTGTCTGCATTCCATAATACCTAGATGCTGATTTACAATTTGCTGAAAAATTAGCTGAAATAATTTATTTGACATTTTGGAATTTTTGATTGTCCATAATTACCAAGAGACTGCTGCGGGATTACTTTCCGTGTGATACTTTAAGCAATGTAAATAAGTATAAAATGGCAGAATGTAACTGAAATCATTAAATAGTTCTAGATCATTTTTATATTTTTCATGGATATTTTTCAATTAGTTTTCTATTAAAATGAGATCCTGTTATCCTGTACCATAAATAAATGAAGCAAGTCATTTAGATTGCTTCCTACTCAATATCCTTTGTGTAGAATTTGTCTGGTACTTATCACTGGGTGCCATTACTGCTGTGACAACATGTTACCTGAGTCAATCCTTCTCCTCAGTGTGTTTATTTATCCCCACGTTTCTATTTCCTGTATGCTTGTTAGAAGAATTCTATCCCTATGTACCTTCCTTGTTTTCTTTTTCTGAAGAGTACTTGTTGTTAAGTATCTGGAAAATTTGAACAGTATGGTGAAGGCATTTTATAGTGCCATATCAACTGTTTTAGTTTAGTTCAGTTATGAAAGTAAAACTTATTCTTTGTTGCATTGATATCAATTATTAGAAGAGATATTGAATGCAAGAAATCTGCTTTGTCAGCGAAAGTAAGACCATTAAATACTTCAATGATAGCTGTCAATATGTAGTGTCTGTTTCTTTGTTTTACTATTGACAGTCCTTGCATTGAACATATGGCTTGCTTCTTATTGCTGGAGATCAAAAAATTAAAGCATCCTTGGTAGCTTTTTGTCAAGTTAATGTGGATTAAGAATCTTAAAACTATGGATAAACTATTTGTTTGGTTCTTGTATGAAATACACTGTGACTTATATTTGAGAAGTTACTACAGCTAGTTCTGGGAGATAAGTTTCATTTAGAAATAATGGTACCTTGGCTGACTAGTAATACTACATTGCTTCTGTCCGTATTTTGTATTTACTTGGCTTTAGTTGTTAGGACTGTCCTTTATGGCCGATGCTAAATACAAAATTATGCCTAAAAGGGAAAAAACTGTATGCTTAGTTTTTTGTTTGTCATTCACAATAAAACAATGCATGTAAAGACCATAATATTGTGATATTGAATATTATTGATCAATTCTTAAATGGCAAGACATTGTTTCAATTGAGTCTAGTGAAATATTTGATTCCACAATTAGGCCAGATAGATTTGTAAATAATGCTTATGTCATGCAATTTATTCATTGTGCATGATAGGGGACATTGATACTCCTGTACTGAATCAATATAGACTTATTTCCCAGTCTGTTATTGTTTTCTAATGCAAATCTTTATTGGTTTTTGTATGTTTGTTAGATGTCAATGCGAGCCAATGGTCTGTCTACCGGACATGCCTTTATGTCCCCTTGTGATGTGCAATGTGGCTTTACTGTTAAATATGGGGCACCGGGAATAGAGTCAGTCTGACAGAACTTACAGTTGTTTGTGTCTGTGACTACCTATTACAAATCTGCTGCATCTATTTCAATGATTGAACACCCGTCTTAAATGTTTCTGATGCATTTTGGTGTAAATGGTAATGTTAGAATGTGACATTATTGCTGATCATCGACCTTCAGTACCTTTGTTTCTGTGTGTGTTACATGGTGTCATCTTATACATTAATACTCACTGGTTAAATAATAATACGAAACTATATTAATAAATTACTTCTTTTTCATGTTGAAGAACAGTTATCAATCTTTGCACAGGAAACATTTCAAGCAAAAATATATATAGGACATCGAGACAAGTCTTAAATTTTGTATATAATTATTCTAATGATTAACGTAATACATGCTAGAAGTTTATAGGTTTTGCTTTGGTAACTTTACGCTGCGCCATTTCAAATTGTGTACTGATACTTACCATGTTATTTTGTAATATATCCATGGCATGTTGAGTTTTTATGAAATCCATAGTTGTTAATTGATAGCAGGTGTCTTTAAGATTATTACAGCCAGTTTAGATAGACTGATCTACATGTTTTTAGACACTTATTATGATTTATTTGACGTGAAAGCTATTCATCATAGACCTTTTTGCCTTAATGTTTTATAAACATTCAAGATGTTTTAGATTGAATACAGTAAAACATTATTTTTTCTATCAACATGTTTTGAAAAATTCTTCTGTAAATAATTTGATGGTAAAATCTGGGCATACATATATAGCATCTTTAATAAATATTGATACATTGTATACTTAGAATGAATGAAAATTGTTAATGCCAGTGTTAGTATTTGTTTATAATATACCTGCTAATTGTTTTGGCTAAATAGATTGTTTGTCTTTAAGTGTTAGCTCATAATTGACTGTTATTCAGATTATTTAAAGTAAAATAATTAAATAATTGTTAGTTACTGCAAGGGGCCTCCATGGTTAAGTGGTTACGGTCTGAGTAGTAGCCATTTTGTAGTTATGGTCTTTCTGACTTGAGAAATCATTATCTCCTCACAGCTGTAAGTTCGAATCCCACCTGGAACCAGAAATTTTTCATTTCAAGTTGTCCAGCTGGCTTACAGGTCGATGTTTCTGTCCATATGTATGTATGAGGTCTCCCTGCACTGTTAAAGCTGGAAATGTTGCCAAATGATCCTGGCTGTTGGTGCCATGTTAATCCCCTGTGAAAAAAATTTAGCTACTACAATTAAAATGAAATCACTGCCAATGTTGTATCGTCAAAAACAGTTCAACCTGACCATCTGTACTGATTCATAATTATGGCATTAATGCAATAGTTTTTCATTGATCTTAGGGTTATTTTACTATCATAGTTTGACTTCAGCTATCATAATGGGCACCTTGACATACAAAAGAAATACAATTATATTTCATGAGCGCATGTAATTTCCTTCTATAGTCGTTTTTCCATTGATGAATAATTACACATCATGCCATTTCAAAGGCTAGCATCAAATTACACGTTATCTGTACGCATAGAAGACACAATAGTACAGTGAAAATGATTTATCACTGAAATATTATGGAATGTACATTTATTGTATTACTCTTTTCTCATCATTTTACGGTACCTGGTTATATAATTTTATCTTATCATAATGACCCAGCAAAAATACTTTAGGCCCTGGAGAATATGCGAATGTTTTTATTAAACAATTCAAGATATGTCATCTTTAATTTAGATTAAAACTTTCTGTCAAAAAAATGAAATTATCTATTATATTTATTGCGGACCAGATAGTGAAAATTTTAGCACATGAATTACCTTTAACGCCCATTGATATAAAAATATAATGGAAGTATAAAGCATTCATATCTTACAGAGACCACAATTAAGTCACAACCATTTAAATTTACAGCTCAGATTAAATGCCAGTGAAATAGTGAACAATTCGCCCGAGCATGCAACCATTAACAGGGCTGACAGACCATCATCATATCTTATATTACCACATAATTATCAACATGAAATGACTCTAACAGAAAAATGATTGCAAAATTTCACTTACTCATTTTAAGCACTTACAGACTTACTTCATCTGAAATCTAATTATTGTCTGATTTTTCTTTTTTGAAAACTTGAACTCTTCAAGAAAGAAATACCACCAGCAATATTCTGATTAAAATTTAACAGCCAAGTAAAGAATTGATATATGAATGGTTTGTGAAATTAAGATATATATATCCAGAGAGACCCAATTACGTGGTCTTAAGGGTTGAAGACCATAATTGAAAGTCATATAATTATGTATTTGTCGGCTAAGGGCTGATAATTTTGTGCATTCATACATCAATATAATCCTTTCTTGGCAAAAACTCATTTTTCTGAAGTTCTGGAAGTGTTGAACCTGGTACGCTTACTGTAGGAAGAGATTAAACAGTTCTCACTTGAACGAGTATAGATTTAGAAAAGACTTTTTTGTCTACATCTTTTTCAATGAAATATATCATTTTCAAGCTCGGTTTATAATTGTTTCCCTACTTAGGCATGTACGCAGTCATTCCATGGAGGAATAATTATTATGAGAGTATAATTCATTACAATACTAACTAATATTATGCCAGAAAATTTCTACTATCCGAAATTATATGTATCACCTTTAGTGTGCTTGTATATTGGTTATTACCAAGTTTGGTTTTGAAATATTCTGACTTTTAAAGATAGGTCTATATGTTCTATATTACATTAAAAATATTGTAAATTTTTTAAGCATTGCCTATGTCAGGCTTTTTTCTTTGCTTAAAGGCTCACATTACTGGTTGAATTGTATTCATATCATTAATTGATGGATAATTGTTTTGATATGTGTGAAAAACTAAATAAATCCAGGTAGTAAATTTGATCAGCAAATCTTTTTATTTGTTTACTTTACCTTCAAAGTCTGACAGCATCATTTTTACTTTAAAGAATATCTGCATAAATTGATGAGAACTCGTTTATAATAGACAATTGGATCAAGCCAGCGATTGGTCCGACCGTAGATGCGAAATCCAATCAAAGTAATCCAATCAAGTCAGCCATTTTGTCATCCTTAATCTATCTCAAGCAATTATCGACTGTATCCAGTACTGAAAACTGAATTAGAAAGAATTTACTTGTCAGCGAGCTTGTCTAAGACATCAGCTTTTTCAACAGTTGTTACCATGGGTTATATTAAAGATGCCAGTCTTTCCTTCGGTAAGCCAGAATGTGAAAACTGTAAAGGAGCTGATTTTAAATTTTCTCCAAATATGGTAATTAAAGTTTGCTACCTGCCAGATGTGGCATATAATAAAGACTATGGTAAGAAAGACCTAATCAGTTTACGAACCTGTAGGGATTTGTTTGATAATTGAAGTTAAAAAAATGCTCAAAGAAAAGGATGGCTGTGAAATAGCAAATTAAAACTTTTAATCATTGCTGTGAGAAGTTTTCTGAGATTTTTCTGTGTAATTTTAATTAAATGTTATAGCCTATTTCATTTTTTATGTGAAAAAGTGCTTGCTGATTAAAAAAAAACAGGTGATAAAAGTGTTTTGTTTTTCAATGAGATTACCAATGAACTGAATCTAGCTCTCAGGTTATTTTTCATGCATCTTACATGGTCATGTTATTGTGTATTACATGTATTAATTGGTATGCTTATTATAATTACACATGTCCTGTATAATTATACAGGACATGTACACACACAGCTGATACTTGATATTTATACCCAATGAATTATCTCACAAAAAAAACCTTGAACTTATTTTTGGCAAGTTTTTTCATAATGCATACTTGACCTTGAACTTACTAGGTCCTGTGTCACAATGTGTACTTGACCCTGAACTTACTAGGTCCAGTTTTCGCAATGCATAATTGACCTTGAACTTACTTGGTCCAGTGTCTCAATGCATACTTGACCTTGAAATTACTTGGTTCAGTTTCACAATGTATACTTCACATTGAAATCATAAGCAAATTTCTTCAATTTTACTCTTCATTGAATGTATGAAGACTGAAGAAGTTTTGAAGTTCAACACAAACATTTTATGATCAAGCTGATTCGATTTAGATGAAAAAAGATGAAATAAAATTCATCGCATTGAACAATTTTTGTGTACAAAGTTCAACTTGAACTTAGATAAATGTGTTTAAAATTGGACCCTGGTTACTTGCCATTTGTTTAAGTTGCACTTTGTGAAAGAAAATAAAGTCTTGCTGATCAGTTTAATTCTATTGTAGAGAAACAACAGACCAAGATAATGTCATTTTATCCTCTGTCTGTGGGGATGCTAAAGAAATAGAATAGTTTATCGTTCTTATGTTTTCTCTCTGCATGAATGGTGAACATTTAAAGGTTCTGTAATGGCATTCAATAACCAGAAATAAAATAAGCTTAATTTAATTGCATTATTCTTCAACTAATTGATGAAAACAGTGTGATAGTAATTCATTAACGATTAGAATTCTGTAAGGCATAAAAAATCCATGGAAGAGCCAAGTAAATTCCTTAACTTGGTTTTGTATTGATGTTTGAATTATCTATACATTACCGATTATCCACTGGAGACACGCTGGCGGCATTATAAGTGTCATTGTGTTTTAACTTAAAATTGGTTTTCTGAAGTAGCATTAAATCGTAATAGCGCCATGTGCTGTGTAGTATGGATGTGCAGACTTGTTTTAAAAGTTGTCGGTTTTTTTTCTTCATTGAAAAAAGATTTCATTTCAAAACTTCATTCTTTAGGTTGTAAACACGCGCAGTCATTTAATTATTGTGTTTTCCTTTTCTGTCAATAAGTGTAGGGGGTCCTTCAATTGAGATAAGATATAAATGCACCACTTTGTCATCATTGCATAATGTCCAATTTGCCAATTAACAGACGCTAAATAGTACTGCATGGTACCGAACTATAACAATACTGACTATAATTTGGATGATTAAGATATGTTATCTGAGCATCTCGTCACATTAATGTGCATGCGCAAAAATACTTACACTTCAATCACTCATAATTATTTGAACAAAATCATAATGGAGCCACCAAAGGTGAAAGTTGTAGATTTTACCATGTGATTTGTTGATATTCTTTACACACATCTTTGACCTTTTTTTTGTTAATATCACTGAACCACCATTGCTTAAATTTATCGTGGTTTTCAATCAGTCTCAATTATGCGTTGTTAGTGAATAGACAGATCAATGATTTAAAAAAATGTTTTTTAAAAACTTTTCATCTGTTAAATTAGTCTGTTTTTTTTTTCATTGATATAATTATGACAGAGTAATTTTGATAATTTTACTGTCGAAGGACCAAAATGCCATTCAGAAATCTTGTCAAAAAGATTGAATCTTTGCAAATATTGAATGAACATTTTTATAGTCATATTACACTGATAGTATATCCACTGACTCAGCAAGACGGTTAGTTTATTGAAGAATTCTGAATGATAATATTGGTATTCATGTAGAAATTTTCCATGTCAATTATTTGATTTGGCAACACTTCTTCAGATATATTTTATCTATTTTTGTTTTTCTATTTCATGATTAATTAGAATTTGTTGTCATCTACAACTTTAACATAATCTGCTGGGTTGATGTTTTTTTTTCTAGAAATCCTTTTTTTACCCATATTTTGCGTTTATTCACTTATATTTTAGTCACATCCTTGCCATATAATGCTTATATACCATATATATATATATATATATATATTATACTAAGCAATCAATATTCAAGTCAAAATAATATATTTCTAATAGTGAGATTGTCCTCATTATCAGGGTTTGTGACATGATGAATCTGCTTCCAAAATCGTTTCAGTCAAACATTTATGGTTTACAAGTGTTTAGAAGCAACAATTGTCTGATTTATGCATAAAATATTGCTAATATTTGTCTATTAGCTCTCTGTAGTATCCATTGATAAAGTCTTCATTTATTTTACACCCCTATCTGCCCCATTTTTATAATATTTAAATATATTCAAAAAAGGATTCCCATAAAAAAGCACATACAAAACATTCCTCCTTCCCCAAAATACTACTTTCCACTTAATCCTCCAACCCAAACCCTACCCAACAGCTAGGGAGGGATTTAAAATTTCTCCAACATGAAGGATACCAAATTTGGTTGTAAAATAACAATGTTCAAGATTTAAGCCGAATGCTAGTTCACCTTGATACATTTAATGGTGGAGATGAACTTAATGTTCACATCACAGTATGCTCACTAGTATTGTAAACATGCATTATGCATGGATCTAGAGCTTATTGAAGGATAATGCTTTATTTTACGTGATATAAACATTAGCAGATATCTGTACAAATATGCATTCTATATCAAGACTCTTCTGCATTAGCGTCTTTCTCTCTCCATATGAATAATACACAGCGGCTCTGAATATATTTGAATTATAAATGCTCGTTATTAAGGAATATAGCCTCATTGATTTAAATTATTACAGTACAACTGTCAGAGTTCAGCCTCTTTTCTATTCATTTCTATTGATTCAATATCTGTGTCTATGGTAGCTTGTGCATGATGGAACCGAAGTGTATTTTCAATAAAGAGGTTATAGACAACAGGCTGAATAAATTTCTACTGTCCTTTTCCTCTTTTCACTCTCTCTCTCTCTCTTACTCATACTCTTGTTATCTTAAAAAACAAGTGGTAAAGTTGGGATTTGGAAAGTTTGTTGTGTCTGAAAGAATACAATTTATTGCTGTAACTGTCATTAAAAACTGTAAGGATGTTGTTCAGTGAATTAATACATAGTGTTTGTCATTATGGAGTCTGTCTGGTAACTACTGAAGTGCTACTTTTCTGTTTCTCTCTGGATACTCATTGTGACAGATTTGTGTTTCACGTACTACAGAAAATCAACCAACAGTGTTACATAAACATGACCACAAAGTGAAGAAAATTCTGAATCATAAACATTTTCCCAAAGTTCCCGTGATCTCAGATTTATTGGTAATTTGTATGAAATGTAATAGTTTCTGATGCCCCATCTGATGGCACTAAAGTTTATCAACTGCATCTTGTTTTATATCTTTAGAGTAAACTTCATTAATTGTACTATCTCTTAATCCTTAAGTCTGAGTGTATTACACCTTAAACTGTGGCTGGCTTGTACTGCAAAAACGATTTCACTTGTTCATATAGGGAATCACTTGTTGAACACTGTGATGAATAATTAATCATCTCTGATTTATCTGATTGGAATTCTAATCAATAAATCTACCCATTCATATCCTGCTCTATAGAATGTTGGTGCATTCATAGACTGTTCTTGATAATTAGAACATTATATCAGGTTACTCAGTACAGTCAGAAAACTTTCTTCTTAGCAGTGAATTATTGTCAAACCACTTAGAAGAAAAATCTTACTCTTTGATGTGTTAATCCAAATAATCCATTGAACTTAATAAACTAAGTTGTTCTCTATGAAGAATAAACTAAGTTGTTCTCTATGAAGAATAAACTAAGTTGTTCTCTATGAAGAATAAACTAAGCTGTTCTCTATGAAGAATAAACTAAGTTGTTCTCTATGAAGAATAAACTAAGTTGTTCTCAAAATGAAGAATAAACTAAGTTGTTCTCTATGAATAATAAACTAAGTTGTTCTCTATGAAGAATAAACTAAGTTGTTCTCTATGAAGAATAAACTAAGCTGTTCTCTATGAAGAATTAACTAAGTTGTTCTCTATGAAGAATGAACTAAGTTGTTCTCTATGAAGAATAAACTAAGTTGTTCTCAAAATGAAGAATAAACTAAGTTGTTCTCTATGAAGAATAAACTAAGCTGTTCTCTATGAAGAATAAACTAAGTTGTTCTCTATGAAGAATGAACTAAGTTGTTCTCTATGAAGAATAAACTAAGTTGTTCTCTATGAAGAATTAACTAAGCTGTTCTCTATGAAGAATTAATTAAGTTGTTCTCAAAATGAAGAATAAACTAAGTTGTTCTCTATGAAGAATAAACTAAGTTGTTCTCTATGAAGAATAAACTAAGTTGTTCTCTATGAAGAATAAACTAAGTTGTTCTCTATGAAGAATAAACTAAGTTATTCTCTATGAAGAATAAACTAAGTTGTTCTCTATGAAGAATTAACTAAGTTGTTCTCTATGAAGAATAAACTAAGCTGTTCTCAAAATGAAGAATAAACTAAGCTGTTCTCTATGAAGAATAAACTAAGTTGTTCTCTATGAAGAATTAACTAAGTTGTTCTCTATGAAGAATGAACTAAGTTGTTCTCTATGAAGAATAAACTAAGTTGTTCTCAAAATGAAGAATAAACTAAGTTGTTCTCTATGAAGAATAAACTAAGCTGTTCTCTATGAAGAATAAACTAAGTTGTTCTCTATGAAGAATGAACTAAGTTGTTCTCTATGAAGAATAAACTAAGTTGTTCTCTATGAATAATAAACTAAGTTGTTCTCTATGAAGAATTAACTAAGTTGTTCTCTATGAAGAATTAACTAAGTTGTTCTCAAAATGAAGAATAAACTAAGTTGTTCTCTATGAAGAATAAACTAAGTTGTTCTCTATGAAGAATAAACTAAGTTGTTCTCTATGAAGAATAAACTAAGTTGTTCTCTATGAAGAATAAACTAAGTTGTTCTCTATGAAGAATAAACTAAGTTATTCTCTATGAAGAATAAACTAAGTTGTTCTCTATGAAGAATTAACTAAGTTGTTCTCTATGAAGAATAAACTAAGTTGTTCTCAAAATGAAGAATAAACTAAGCTGTTCTCTATGAAGAATAAACTAAGTTGTTCTCTATGAAGAATAAACTAAGTTGTTCTCTATGAAGAATGTTTCATAAAGGGTTGTGGTACTGCAATGGTATGCTCTGTTAACAATGTGATTTAATGTCTTCTAACATGACAGCCCTTTTAAAATTTCATGCTAGGTTAAAAGCATTAAATATCTGTATTGATAAAGTTTGCCTTGGCTGTTAATTATTAATTATGATGATTTTTGTCCTGCCAGCCACTAGTCTTGTGTTATTTCAGATATGATTTACTGGTTGATAATTGCAAATTTATTAGAGTTCTCTCTCATTAAGTCTAAATGTATTGCCTCATTATTTTATTATTTCTACACAAAGTCTGAATACTTCCTTAGTCTTTCAATTAACAAGTATTTGGTTGACATGCATTATACATTAACTGCTGGTTATTCTCATAGAAGATATTTTGTTAGTTGCAAAGATATTGTGGTTTATGGTGGCAGCTAAGAAAGCTACAACATCAGGCAATTTAATGTTGTGATTTTCTTATAAATTAGACAAATTTTACCATCAGAAAAAGTTTGAACTGTGGGTAAATTATTGCTATGAGCAGGTTACTTGTTATGATGAATTCTGGTAGTTTCAGTGTAAATGAATTCTGGTAGTTTCAGCGTAATATAAACTGACTTTATTCTTGCCTTAATCTATTCTTACTTGTCACTGACTGCACACAGACTTGTTGATTATTTATGAACTGCTTTTATTTACCTATATCACGATGTTAGCCTTTTTAGCTCTAACATAACTGTTGCTCTAAAGTTATGCCTGATTTTGGGCATCATGCAGTAACTCATCAATACCAAACTTGTTAAAGAAAACTGGCAGAACCAGACAGTCTGCAAATTGCAATTAGAACCTTACTGTAACATTGAAGCATCATGTCAACCTAATATATCACTTGTTCCTCATGTAATACCATAAAACCCCCTCAGCCCCTAAAAAGCTCCCAGTGTACATTACTTGTGATTAATTAAGCATGGGAACACTTTAATTTCTCCATGAATAATTTTGCTGTTGGAATTCCAAAAAATGCAAATGTGTTTAATATTCAGATTTATGAAGAAAATGTTGATGGATTGACTGGGTTACAGATTCATCAAGTTTTCAGACTTCTGGAATGCGAATAATTAAGCACAGTCTATAACTCTAACAGATGTCCTGCAGACCAAATGATGTGGTAAAATTTAAGACTTTCCTAGATGGGACAAAGTGCATTCCCTTGATGTCATGTACACAAATTTAAATGTTTTCTGATTGACATTGCTCAGTGATGAAGAAAATTAGACATGACAGGGGAAAACAAAGCTTTTAACTAATTACAGGTTTTCATTTCGCAAGCAAACAGTTACTTTTTTCAATCATCATAAATGACTAAACAGATGGTGGTTATGCAAATGAACCTCTTCTGGGTTTCCAAAATAGGGGAATTTCTTCACCATAGTGACAGACCCTTAAATGTTTGTTGTCAGTTAATTTGCTTGGCCCCTTGCTACAATGCTGGAATCCTATGGAATTGCTCATTTTCCATTATTGGCCTTTTTAGAAAGCACACTGAAGATTAATGTTCATTGATCATCACCATGGTAGCATGGAACTAAAACGATGTCATCTTCCAAAAAGTCAACAAGGAAATAGCGTCTTTGTGTAAAAGTTGTGAAAACTGCATGCTCAAGCATGTCTGGTATGTGATTAATGGAAAAGACAGGATATGTGAACATTCAAAGAAAATGAATTGCCCCTCGATCTTGATAAACCACAATTTAAATAATAGAATCTGATCTGTTGCCACAGCGCTCTTTAATTTAAAGGAAAGAAAGGTTGTATTAATTCTTATGCCCGTTCATGCGTTATTACATTTCCTGTATTCAGATTGCGTAATCAACACATAGTAATCAGCATGAAAAAAGATGTCCTTTTCCATTATGTTGAATTGTGACAGACTGTGTACCAGTGTTAAGAAATGACAATACATTGTGACAACCTGAGAACCAGTCTTATCATTATTATTCATTACAATCAAGAGCTGGCCAGCCTTTTTTGGCAGAAATTATTCATAGCTTGTCAATGCAATTTTTTTCAAAATTTGGAAACTGACTTGTTTTTTTTCCAGTTTTGAATGTCCTCATTTGTTTCTAGAGCATTGTAACTGCAAGCTTAGAGCATGGTAAATACAGGCTTCAATCAGGGTCTTGTCAGGCATTTAAAATTATAGTCCTAGGATCAGAGCATTGTAATTTCAAGTTAAGGTCATATTCATTTCAAGGGATGCTGACACTCACCATTGCAAGTTTAAAGCATCATTGTTTCAAGCCAAGATAGCCTTAGTCTTCTTTATTCATATGGGGATTCTGTAGTTAGGATTCTATGATGATGAATATGAATTGTTTTTCTTGATATACTGTGGAATAATGACCGTAGCATGTCTTGGAATGCCAGTATGTATGTGGACATGGATGATTGATGTGAGATTGATAAACTATTTAGATTGATTGGTCAGTGTTTGTCCATTCTGATTAAGATATATGGACAAAGACTCAATGTGGATAGATTTACTCAATTTGTTAGGATTTAATTGTCATCCTGCAATCAGCACATGCTGGGGATAATTTAATTATCACGTGATTGTTGATTCAGTTTTCTGTTATTTTTGGGCACCAAACTTTTTAGCCATTAAAAAGGTTCCAGATTTCAGTTTGAGTTTTAAGAGCCAATGTACTGGGTTCAGCACAAGGATTCAGTTAAAGGGTATTATAGGGGGGAGGGTGCTAATATGCCTATACAAGTATTTTTAAAGCTTTAGAATGTACTTCACACTTACTGCCTTAATTGTCAATTATCAGAGCACATGCCTGCCAGACATTAGTAAAGAACATTCACTAGATTCACTTGTAATTGTTAAGGTATCATGTAACAGCAAGAATTTATAACCTTACATAACATTTGGCCCCTACTTTTATCTTATCTGTGTCTGTGATGAAGGAATTTGATTCTCTTCATTTGGTGAATCATGCAGATTGGGTATACTGCAAAATGCCCAGGACTGCTGGGAAGATCTTTCTGAAAAAAAGACAGGACACTGATGTTTTTATATTGCCATCAGTTGTGTTTTATCGGAAGTTTGTGTCTGGCAGATTTTCATTAATTTTCATTTTAGTTGTTTTATGCCTTGACAACAATCGAATTAATCAAGTAACGTAGTATAAATGTATTGAGAGTCAGTGGCTTTTGACTGGAAATGTAGTTCTCCGAAACCCAGATAATAGAAAACACCAGACACAGTCATTTATTGAAAATATGTCGTTTTGGGGAAAAGTAACAAAACCTCAGGATGTTTTCTGTTTATTGGAATTCAATATAGACAATGGTATATATATATATATATATATATATATATATAGTAGATTGTTTGGGTTTGTGTTATATACTTGTGGCGACACTGATGATTTTATATGCTGCCTCATCTAATATAAGTGAATCCATTGTTCTGTGTAATGTGTGCCTAAAACTAGAAATACAAGATTAATTTTTGATTTTCTTATTCTTAGATTTTGCTACTAAACTACCCATGTTTGTCTTGGCATACCCAGTCACAGTAATGCTACACCCTTGGTCAAGGCAATCCTGCCCATATGGTCAAACTTGGCCAGGGAGCTTCAGTCAAACAGTTATAAAAAAAATTTGCTCTGAGCCAGTTTAGTTGAAATTATTACCTTCCATACTGATCCACTTGGCCATGTTTGAGTGGTTGTAGGTGTATAAAAATCCCCTTTTGGTGTGATGTATTTTACTTTCCTTTGTAGTTCAATGCCCAGAGCTCTGAGTTATGTTTGATAGATTCCCTGAAAAATTGCATTTCAGTAAATTGCCATGCTCGAATTTCATGGAGAGATGAGTATAAATGCTTTCGCTAGACACTTCATTTCTGTGTGACTTCACAATTACTTGATGTTAAATATGTCTGCAATTATGGTAGCCATGCATGCATAGGAATTGTGTGTGTGTCCTGAAATTTAAATGACTTCTGGAATCTCTTCTTGCTCCAACTTCTTGGAAATTATAAAATTAATACAAAATTGTGATGCATTCTCCAGATATTTGTACCAGAAGCGAAGAATTAGTTGTCTTCTCTGTTATTAATTGATCACCATTTGAAAAAAAAATATCAAGCCACTGAAAAGATGTGAAAACTGAACAACATCATCTTTTAATTGTTTACACATGCAAACTTTGAAATGGAAAAGTGATCAATTTCATGATGCTATTAGGAGCTGTCCTGCTATAAAATTAAATGCCATTATGAACAAAATTAAAATCAATTTTTATTAAAACACTCTCAAGATTCATTAATCAGTATTCAAGTTGTATTTAGGTGTTGTAACACTTGTTGGATCTGGCATTTAAAGCTACATCATATTACAAACACTTGTTAGATCTAGCATTTAAAATTACATCTTATTGTAAACACTTTTGGATCTAACATTTAAAGTTACATCTTATTGTAAACACTTTTTAGGTCTAACATTTAAAATTACATCATATTGTAAACGCTTGTTAGATCTAACATTTAAAGTTGCATCATATCGTAAACACTTGTTAGGTCTAACATTTAAAGTTGTATCATATCGTAAACACTTGTTAGGTCTAACATTTAAAGTTACATCTTATTGTAAACACTTGTTAGGTCTAGCATTTAAAATTACATCTTATTGTAAACACTTGTTAGGTCTAACATTTAAAGTTTTAAAGTTGATATTTTTATGATAGTTATCATGGCTGTTTAAGAGGTCTAGCAAGGATGGTGTATAATCATTATGGTGTACTAAGCCTAAATGGCCACTTGGACTGAAGACACATTTATTGTATATATACTTATGTATAGGCCTTGATACACCATTATATACCACTCTTTCAATGCACTAGCCCCATATGGTTTAACTTGGTGTTTAGCAGCTACTATGAATATCTTTTAAGAAATTGACCTAGAAAATTATACATGCAACAGGATTGAGCCTGAAGTATTGGAAAAATAAGTACAGATTGTCAAGAGATCCCAAAATTCAGTTAGGTACCATAGCAGACAAACAGATATTTATCTTTGTCTATGATCTATTTTAACTGCTGCATGAAATTTCAAGCATTGCGTAACATATAAATAGATCAAGTGAAGTGCTATGGAAAGGATTATCATTTACTGTCAGTGATAAATTGAAATATAGCAGACATGTGAATTGATGCTGAGGGACGCTGATGAAATAAAGAAACACATTACTATAAAAGTATTCTACATATACCAAACATGGCTATCGAAGTATATCCAATACATCATAATATATATTGGAGAAAAAAAACACAGAATCTCTCCAAATCCGACTCTGCTTCTGTGCTGTTGTAATCAAATTGTGTTTGCCTCAGGATCAATAATATATCCTACAAAATGCTTGCATTATGTCAAGGGAAAGATATTGTCAAATTTCTGCTGAGTTGGCATTTTTTTATTTTGGATACACTGTATTGATATTACAAAATACTTCTCTTTTCCTTATGGCCATTCCTGTCATCATCAAAGGCTTTGTATTTCAGACAAACTAATTGCCCACTCTCTGACTGTTATATAGCATTTACTTATATAATCTATATCCCCATATCAAATGTATTGTTGTGATGGCATCTTAAAAGGTCTGTTCAGTTATTCATTCTTGCTTCATAAAGTGCAGAATACAATAATTTTACTAACCCTTAATTTGGCTCTGTGTCTTAAGTTCAAAAATAAGTCTCAGAATTAAAATGTTTTCATATGAAGTTTATGTTAGAGCAATTGGTTCATCTGTTCAAAACCATCCTATTTTTATGCACTTTTCTTCGGCCAATTGTAATTATTTCTGAATTTCTTATTTGTACATATAAGTTGTTTTTATTACTTAGGATGAGCCCCAGAAGATGCCTGTTTTTGTTGGCATTGATTGGTCTTTGAATAATGATTACTAGACCATGATATCCAACAAGTCCCAGGTTAATATATGAGCCACTTCATCATTTCTAACCTCTGTCGCTCCTAGTACCAGTTCACCATGACATAAGAGCCATTAACTGACCATAGAGATACATACATAATTCATTTAAGTAGGCTTCATCTATTTGGTGGCAATTACTGGACTTATGTTGGATGTTGTTGCCATCTATTTGGTTGTAATTATGTACCATTGCTGTTTGATGTTAGTGACCTTGTTACCATGAATATTTCATTGTTTGTTGTCTGATTCTAAGCCATAAATCAAGAGTTAACACTGACCATGTGATATGTTCGCAATTATCTTCTTAATTGGAACAACTATCTTCAAACCTGGTTCTTTAACAGGAACTTCTAAACATTGGGATCAACACATGTGGAAGAAAATTAACATTTTTTTGTCTTACATTCATATAAAATCCACATTCAAGGATACTTATTCTGTCATTTTGAGAACACTAATTTTATCTGTTGTTTTGAGGGCATGCATTTTATCTGTTGTTTTGAGGGCATGAATTCTATTTGCTGTTTCGGGTGATCCACAGTGACCCAGACCCCCCCTCCCGTACTACGTCAATCTTTTTTTAAACAAGAATTCTTGTATTTATTTCACTTCTGTATAAGCAGAATTAGAAACTACAAGTAGTGTTGCTTCAGTTGCTGGTTTGCTGAAGATTCATTTTCTGCTTTTGACCATACAGAATTCCAGTTGTTTTACTGTACTTCATTGAGCATTTTTTGCCTGAATTTAATATTTACTGAGAATTGCTGATTATGCTTTACTTGTTGTTATTAAGAAACTTTGTTTTGGGAAGGGCCAAAAGGGGCTACCAGGCAGCATGTGCCAATTGAAAAACAATCTAAAATGGAGATACAAATAATAAGGTTCATGACATCAGAGCACAAAATGAGTGTGCCTTCGCAAGATTTAAATACGCAATGAAAATTATTATCTTGCATTACTGTTAAAAAACATTGATGTTATTGTTATCCTTGTGTAATGCGTTTATAGTATTCTCCCAGGCTTCATTTTCGAAACTAAACCTGATAATTTCCATTATTGATAAATGTTGTGATTTCAGTTCTACACCTAAATTGTTATTTAAATGTATTATTTATTCCAAATGTATTGTTGAATTCATGATTGTTTATACAAGGTTTCAAAATGCTTTTGATTTTGCCTGTAATGGCAGTTATCTTGGTTTAGATCAATACACTGTTGCATTAATGGGTGTTTGTTTGTATAATTTTGGGAGATTAATATTCTCTTGCGCTTAAGACTGATAGGGGAAATTTTCATTACTCATTGATTTAATACATTTGAAAAAAAATCACATCTTTCTTCTATAACTATACATCTTTTACATGATCTAGGTATCAGTACAGTATATCTCATTTTTCTGGATTTTCATTCTTAATCCCAAAGTTACTTCTCATCAAAATGCCACATACTTGTGTCCCTGTGACTTTTAATGAGAAAAGGGGATTAGTAAGCTCCCATGTGGGTACAACAGATATTATGACGGCCTTTTCTGTCTTGATAAATGTCCATCTTGGAGCAGAAGATTCAAAATGAGCACAAAGCATTCCCAGAGGAACCCAATTATGCAGATATGAGTCCAAAGTGTAGGAAAAGATTGCTTAGGCCATGAAAGTAATCCCTGTGATTTTTAACAAATGCAACAATGACACTTTTTTCATGGTAATTGCAAAAAAACTCAATTTTTTGGATGAGGAAATCTTAGTAAATGTGTTTAAAATGTAAATATTTGTTACATGAGATTACCTTAAACATGGAAGAAAGAAAATACAATTTATATCCAATGAAGTGACAGTTCTTGACAGAATTTGATGGGAAATGATTTTTTCGCCTATTTAGTTACCAATGAGAATAGAGAAGAGATCACTATAACACTTTCATGTTTAAGATACGTTTTGTTTCCATAGCAATGCTTGTGAGATAGTTCATCAAAATACAATTTTTTGTATTTTAATCTTGATCTGGAAACTTGTCTTTCTTTGTGTATTGTTTTCCCTTTCTGACTGTGGAAGCTTGAAAATTTGCATTTTAACTTGTGTATTCCCCAATGATTTACTTGCAGAATGAAAATATCATCTCCATTTCTCTCCCAAGTAATCTGAATGGCCTGGTAGCTACTCCTGGGGTTTTACCTTACATTTGAAAAACATGACCCAGTAAAGTTTAACGTCCATCTTTTTGCATGATTATTGGGATTTATGTGTTCATGGATTCAGTTTTTAATTGATGCATTATTTAAAAAGTTGCATCAGTTTTTTTTTCGCTCTAGTTCTTGACACTAAATGTGTGCATCTTGAAGAAGAAATATTATCGGATGCCAAGAAAGTTCCACATTACTCTGATCAATTAAGTAGAACCATAAAACCTGTATTTGTTAGGTATATTACCAGTATATACTTTTGTCTGTAAAAGGGGAAAGCCATTGATATACGTCTATAGGGTATTGTTCAGTTTTATTGCGTTTGTGTAATGGAGGGCATAAAAGCATTTATTACTGTCTTCTATCAAATGTAGATAATGTTTTTGTTAGTATACTGTGACTATAAGTAAGGTATTTTATTCTTAGAGGTTATGTATATGTCTAATACTCATCTCACATTAACAGGAATGTCCATTTCTGTATGCAAAGAGGGATGTTCATATAATCATTGCTTTGTTTAAATTGTTCTGAACTTAGATATTAATTGGTTAATTTAATTGGTTAGCTTTAATGGTTATATTCTCACAGTAATTGAGATTTTATGTATCTAAATTTGCTAAGATAAAATGATTAAATGAAAAGTCTGATTCATTAATTATATGTGTGTGTTCCTTTTATTGCCTGATATCTGACATGAAATTACTGCCTGTTAATGAACCTTAAGATAAACCTATAAAAGACAGAGGAAGCTGTTACCAATACACCATTAAAACTTCTAAGAAAAAAGCCTTTTGTGTCGGAGTTCTACCTCCAGGAAATCAACGAAAGAAACAATTATGCTTGGGGACAAATTCTTTCGATCCTTGGCTGAGCTATTACAAACAGGTCTTTGCTAATCCAGCTCAATATCGATTATTAGTGTGAGTAACTGACATGAATTACAAGTCTTCAGTAATGTAATGACCAAGAAAAGTACTATGTTTCTCTGTTATTATTGGATGAATAATTAAAGTGAACCCCCTCAAACTCTGTACAAGTTGTCAGACAGTGTGGTATTCCAGCCATCATGGTAGTGATGTTACGCAGAAATTAACAAGTGGTTCCCTGATTTTTTGCTTCATTTTTTTTGCTAGATTTGTAGGAAAAAAATTATTTGTTATGACTAGCTGTTGGGAATGATTTTTTTTTGACATTTAAATGAAGTTTAAAACCACAGTATTTTACTCACCAAAAAGGTCTCCTGGGAGACCAGGGTGTGTTGTAGACATATTTTAGTCAGGATAGCATTTTTTTAAATTTAAAAATATTGATATCCATTGTTCATTGTCAAAAGCATTACATTTAATTGATTCAGATAAAGTCTTATTGGCAGTTGTTAAAGAAAGGCACATGATTGTATATATACCAAAAGCTGTTTATTTTAAGTTCAAAATTGTTATTTTACCTGAGATATGTCTGTGAAATGTCACCTGAAGGATGTCCAGTCAAATAGAAACTAGAGATTCCTGCTAATTAAAACAATTTAAATCAAAATGTTTAGTGTCATTTGTATAGGTTTTCAAAACTAACACATTGGTACTTTCTGTAATTTCTATTAAATCACTTGTTGCATGCCTGTATTTTACTGAGTTCATTTCAGACCTTGAATGCTTTACAATTTAAATTGCCAAACATTTTGCAGGTACATTGAAATTTCATCCATTTAATAAATGATACTGATATATGTCTGCTGTATCATGCATGAATAAGAAATTTGTGTTAGTTTACACATACAGTTCAGGGTTTAATATATCAATTACAATTAATTACTAACTAAAACTCATGTGGTTCTGCTAAATGTGGGTGGTAGGGGCTGTCGAGGCAACTTGTTTAAATTGATTCTTTACTCCAAGCTAGTTGTTAGAATGGAAACAAATTATGTGATAATCATTCAGTAATCATTTGTACAATGTTGTTGTAAAATTCCAATATCAAATTATTATCCAATCACACTGATAGACTGCAAATTGAATTTTATTAGTTTGTAATTCCGGAATAGCAAATTGCATGATTCTATGTCATAAAACATGATTATTGCTTCTACTCCAAAACAAAAATATTGTTGGCATGATCACTGTTTATACATCATGGGTGATCAATGTTTATCACCATGGTATAAAAAATAAATAATCTATTTTCTTAATGCATTTTGTCTGGATCAGGTTAAAGTTCTGCTAATTTAAATGGCAAATAATCATTTGAAAATCAGTTCAAATTCTTGTTATTTATTTGAAAGATTATGCATCTTTCATTTAAATTATTCTTATTTTGCAAAACACTCAGAGGTCGTTATATTTTTGATATTGGGTTAATACTGCATTTGTTGAAACATGATAGCGTAGTGAAAATTGACAGTCTAGCAATTCGCACAGTCACATAAAGTTTTGGTCAACTGGCAAATAGTTTGACCTATGCATAATGTTTTTCCTCCATTTATACCTCTGAATTTTGGCATATAATACGTCACAACGAAGAAACTAATTTGTCAAGCCTAAATGGAAACCCAAATAAATCAGAATGACAGGATTTAGCCATTACCTGCTAATGAGTCTGATGCAGTGTTAAATATCTGCAAAAACATGTAACAGTATCTGAAGGAATCTGGTTTGGTTACACAATTTATGTCGGTCCCCATTTTCTATAATTGAAAGGAAGGAAATGTATAAGCTTTCTTGTATTGCCTTTATATAGTGTCTTATTCCTGCTACAGAAGAGATTAACAGATTTAGAGGGACACACTTTGAAATTTGATTCCTGATATTTCCGTAGTTTTTTTCCCAACTGATGGCTATATTATTTTATTCATGAAAAATACTAATGGAATATGTCCAGCGAATGAACTGTCACCTTAAAGTGAGATTATTTTGTCAGTCGGTAGTCTGTGTTTGGTGATCAAAATTTTCTTCCACGACTTTGTAGTTTTTTTGTCTCACTATTTGTAACAAATATTCTATGATGGCACGTTTCAGAGGTTGTTGCTAACATTTCAGAGGTCATCACTAACGATGTTCATGACCAGAATGCCAAGTTTGGGTTATACTTTTTTTGCTCGAAAATTGGAATCCCTGGTTTGCCGTCTCATTATCCCATTGATAATTCGGTTGTCACCAAGAAGACACACCATAAGTTAATATTGATGAGTTTCCATGGTAACCAATGGAATTGTAGTCATTTACAAAGTCTCTGATGGCTAACAAAACAACACAAATTTCTCTTTCGTGAGTCGCTTTAATTTGCTTATGACGAAAGTTTAATTTGAAAACATTAATATTTAGTGTTCCTGTACTTTTTAGGGAATGTTTATCTGTTTTCGTTGTCAATGTCTCTAGTTTTGTCTGTCTTTGTTGTTAATTTATGTTTAGTATTTTGAAGTCAGGATAAGCTATTTTAAAAGCGCTGTATTTATCATGATTTTTAGCCTATCAATCTGAAGAGCTAAAATCGTATATATATAGTTTATTTTAGACAGGACAAAAAGAAGCTTAGAATTAAGATCATTAGTGGTCTTAAATTTGCTTGTTAATGAAATATTTTAGGGTTTTAAAAGGTAATTCAGGCATCCCTATTATTCTATCCCTAATATGTTAGTAAGTTTACAGTTTTATTTTTATGCAATTATTTTCATTCTTGTATCTAAGTGGTACTGTATATAGCAAGTCAATGACACGCACATGATACTGTCATCCATATTGGGCAGTGAGTCATAAACTCTATATAACACGAAGGTGTTGGAACCCAGTTGGTTGGCTGACTCTAATTCTGCTCTAATTGAATTCTGTTCACCACATTTTGTAGGTCATAATTGTCTGTTGTTTTCTACAAATTGACTTCCTGTACGGCTGAGGAAAGTAATTAAATCTCCATGTTTTGTCTTATGAATGTCTTCCAGAACTTGTAAATTCTTAACACATTTTAATACCTTTAGTTTTGATGTTCAGTCAGCTTAATTTAAAAACTGTTCTTGAAAATTTAGTTATCAAATATGGGTCTGCGAAGTATTTGTTTCTTGTCTGGATGAGTTGGAAAATCATAGGTCCATAAAGTCTTCTCCACTCCACAGAGACATTGAAAGAAAAATGATGAGAAGGTCTGAAACATATATACTGTATATTCCCTAATAAATGCCCCCAGGGCGTTACATTTATGAAAATGTGTTTGCGTCATTCCTTCGATTTAAAAAGTCTACTTTTCTACTAATTTCTATCGTTCATCTCGGATTAAAATAGCCTGTCATGGTAAGTCACTTTTGTTTTGTCTTGTCCAAAAGGGGGGGGGCGTTTATTAGGGTAGGGCATTTGTAAGGGAATATATGGTATGCATAGATAAGTGTGCATATAAAAAAAAAACATTGGTCCAAAGGTTTTCTTAAATTTACCTTTCTAGTGTGGTGAATGCCTGTTGTTTTACACTAGGATTTTTTACCATCACATGAACATGCTTTGGTAACCTTGTTTTTTTTTAGGTCTAATAAAAAAGTTTTTACCTCTTTTGTCTTGATCAACTTGTTATGACCTGTTTCCTATGTTTGTTGTTTTTCCATTACAAGAGTAAAGTGCATTATGGATGTGGGTAAAAAGTTGTTTTATGGATAGCCTGAAAATTGCCTTCAATTTCAATTTCCTTTCACTGCGAGTCTTAAAACCATGTAGAGGCCTCGGAACGGAAACTGTAGCATTAAATAGAATGTTAGATGCTGGATATTGTAATGGAAAATTTAATCAAGTTAACTAATTGAATTTGTGTTAATTGCAAGAGTATAAGTAGAAAAAATGGACTTGTTGGGTAGATTTTGTATAGAATCAATTAATTGAATTCGGAGTGCTTTCACCAGGAAAATTTTAATTCTTTCTCTTCATACGTGAAGGGTCTTACTCCTCTATGAGTGTTTATATCTGATCTATCCATGCTGCTTTGTCAACCAGCTAGGCTAGAAAAAATAGTCATCTTTAGGGGTTACTTGACAAAAAAAAGTATTGTTGATAGGTTGGAGAATTTTTCTGTTTTTTTCTAAACATACCCTACATGAGAATATGACATACAATTCATCCCCAGATATTTTCATACTTTGGAATTTTCAGTCAACCTTAGGGCGGTACCAAAATATAGGGTTAAGGTATAATTAATTCTGCAAATATATTCACGCTTTGGATTTCATGGTAAACTTTAATGTTGGTGCAAAAAATAGGGTTGCTCGGATAACCAAAGACACGACTACTTTTTTTCTGGCCATTTAATGCCACTATGTGCAAATATTGAACATTTTTCATGATCACTTATCGCATGCCTAAAAGGATGTATTTTAGTGGTCAATGTGTCTTCTTTTTTCCTTAGGGAGTAATAATATTGAGAAAAAGTAACCCATGTTTCATTTTTTACTCTTTTAATTGGCTTAAATTCATTTTTATGTCGCATTATTTTATAATAATGAACTTCTTTAAGAAGATTGGGTTGTCATATTTGGCATTTTGTCAATCAGAGATTAATAAAAGTTACAGATAGAATTAAGCTGTTCCTTTTATGATTTCCCAGGATGCTTTGCAAAGAAGCTTTATGCTGAAACAATGTCATAAAACTGGGAAATCACATGGGTTGTAATGGTTATTTGTTACCTCAAAGGAGGTATTTTTCAACAAACTGACCATATTAATGCATGCTGTTAGCACCACAGGAGTTTTTTAAGCTGACCATCACTCTATAAAGTTGACATGCGTCAAATTATCTGAAATGGTTGAGACCCATGATGCCATGTGGCAAATGGTGTTGTTAATCATGAAAAGCGATGATTAAAACACGTCCCATGTGAAATGCCTGATTTGGTTTATGTGAAATTTGTTAGAAAAATAGTTCTTGATAACTTTTGTGAAAATCCCACAAAGTTGAGGTATAATTACAGTCATGATGTAATAAAACTTAATTTTGAATATTTTTACCACAAGGGATGGAGAAATCTCCAGCATTATCAGAAAAAAATCTTAACTTTGTTGGTTTAACTTCATGAATTCAATTTTAATTTGAGCTGATTACACGGATTCACTTGCCGCAGTTATTTAAGGATTAGCTACATTACAAATTACGCCTCAAATAACGGTGAGTTCTCAAGTTGAGCCACCATAGAAAGTCATATTAAACCAGTATTTACATGGCTGGATACCACTAAATAAGGCATTGTTTGACACAAGATCTACATCAAGAGTCATTGAATGCAAATGTCACTGGTGTCATTTCATTCATTGTAATTCTTCCAGTTTTGTTGTTCAAAGAAAGAGATTGTAGTATTTAAGGCCAAAAGCAGTTTTATCTAGCTTGAAAATCTTCGCATTATGTAATTATCAGGAACGTAACATCTGAATAATGTTTGTCATTTTGACCCACATATTTTCTTAGTCAGTTTGTGCAAAAAAATTTAAAGTCATGTATTATTCACAAGCTTCTCTCATTTTATATGGCATTGTCAGTAAAGCATGCCACAACTTAATGACATAAAAAACATATTGTGTCATCATCTTAAATGTTTTGACATTGGCTGCTAGTAAATTCTTCCGTACTTACTTTTTTCTAGTATTGATTTTACCACTTCTTTGTCTAGTATCGTAAATTTTTTCTCCTTTATTCAAACATTTTTTTTGCTGAAAAAAGCTATGTTCAAACTACCTTTGCTGTAGATAATTTTCAGTTTCGTGACTTCTTAAATTGTTCTGTGTGATATTTTTATTTTATTTGGGTCATTATATATATTTTCGATTGTTTCAAGCGTTTTTCAGAGATTGATTATCAAAATATTCCATCATGATTTACCTCCCTTTTCATTTTGAGTTTTCTTCCCATGTATTGAGCTGATCATTAAAATTTAGTATGTTGTGCACATTCTGTGATGAATTTTACTTGTGGATAATTTTGTTAACTTAACTTAGAGTTCCTGCTATTTTGGTCCATATTATGTTAGTACTAAGGGCTGTGTTTTCTATCTATATGCTTATTATAAGCATTGGGACTATTTGAACATGACTTTTGACTGTTTCTAACATTGTCATGTAGTTTAGTTGTATTTTTAATAACCTTTATATGATAACTGTCTAGATGTTGTGTGACTTTAAATCTGACTGAAGTTTTTACCATCTTCATCGATTAAATGGTTTTAATTGTTACGCAATCCATAAAAGGTGATAAAATCTATTTAAGCCTAATTCATGACATAAATATTATAATGTTGCATGCTGATTGTGTATTCACATTCTTCATTTTAAAGCCTTTAACAACAATAAAATTATGTCATTACTGAATCATTCTGAATACCTGAATGTTAAGTTTTCTTCTTGTTTTCCTTGCCTTATCAAGCTGTAGTGACTCAGAAATTAGGAAAATTGAATTAATTTAATCAAAAATGTAACAAATGTTACGTTTTTTTGCCTTTGTGACTTCATTTCCTTTGAAAGGCTCCTTCATAATGAGAGTCTGTTTTTTTATTAGAGTGTGTGTGGCATGGTGTGCTGTTCATCACATTCTGTATAGGCCTCACAGTTCACACTTATTGTGGCTGTATATAAGTTAGAACTTGATTGATTTTGTTCAGTATTCCATGAGAAAACGTATTAACCTACCATTCTTGGTGCAAGGAGAGTTGATGTTACAACACTGGTGCTTAAGTGCTTTTGCATGCAGATCAATAGTGAATACTTTTCTATCTTTTCAAACAATCCTACGAATTTACCTGAAGCATATTCACGTGTATTAACTGTTTTATTAAGTGCTCAGTGTTTGTCTTAGATGTCGTATACCAAGAGGGAATCAGAAATATCTATCTGCTATAAAATCTAATTATTGTGTAGAAGTACATACCATACATTGTAAGACAAATTCATCTTTTTGGGTTTGATATAATTATTGTGTCTGTTCCCAGGACTTTGGGATCTCGAAGGAACAATTGATTGATAGTGTTATAGGAAGATTAGAGCATGTAAACTTCTTTCAATTAATTCTTAATTATGAATTATGATGATGCTCTGTTATTAGAATCCTACGGAGAAATATGCCATGAACCACAGAAATTCCATGTACAAAAACAGTGCAACCATTTCAAATAGAATCAAATAAATGATTCCATGTTCATTCAGACAGACATGTAAGTTGTTTGAATCTGAGTTTTAACAAGAACCTGGACTTGATGAACTTGACCACTCTATATTAAACCTGGTCATTGAATGTTAGACACATTTTCCTCTGTATCGACTGACCTGAAGACATATTACATGTAAGTCATATTGTCATCAATTAAAGATTATTTGAATAAAAATATACAGTTTGCCTTTGGGAAGATACTTGTTAGTCTCCAATGATGGAAACACTATCACACACTATCATGACCAAAGCCAGCTGCAACTGTTTAACATTATGCTTAGCTGAAATATTGACGCTCCATGTGAAGTTGATTTCTGTTTTGTTATATACCTTCCCTCACCTTTAGCTGCGACATTTGCCTGACATTATATTCTAATAGAAAAATGTGAATGTCATAGCTTTATGCACATTGGTTGTTTAAATATTTTAAACAAATCAAATCACAATACTAAATGTTAGCATTACACAGACCAGACTTATATATTGTTTTGAATTTATTTACTTCATGCATTAAAAACAATGTTTGTTATCACTTCCTAGTGATGTATGTGTCAGAATTTTCATATTGTTCTGGGATTGAATTCTCTTGTGATTGTTGAAGATTTTCACTTTAGTCGACACTGATAAGATTTGGTGAACTGTAGACTGTATTTATGACATCACTTTGAAAATTGAAGGTTCTCATTTTGTAAAACATGTACATTAATACATTGTGTCGAGTGTGCCGACAATTTGTCACAACACCAATATCAGCAGATGATCTAGATATCCGTAGTAAACAGTTGACACCTTTTGTTATTCTTGATTTAAGTGGGTTAAAGATTGGTGACATGTTGACTGGAGTAATTAGTACTCAGCAACCCTACAAGTTCTTCATTTGCTCGTTAAGTGGTTGTCTATGAAACCTATTTATTCACCCTTTCCTTCACTAAAGATGATACCTCATATTTTTATGGCAGTGAGTCAGCTGATCAAATATTCTGATATTTAAACTCATATTATCTTGTACAAAACATTGTAATGTATTTTCTACTTAAATTGGGCGTGGGCTCCATTCTATGATAAGGACTTTAATGGTTCCAATTAGTTCCTCAGCATGTACTTGAACCTATTAAATATACATTAAAATAATGCTTACAATGAGAGCTGGTACTTCATACAACACAATGTGATTATGAAACCAATTGAATGACCATAATTATAGCTTTGATGGATTCAACACTATTTAAATTGGTTCAATTGTTATTCAATATTACATGACATTTTTGATATATGTGGGAAAAAAATTCCCATGCATACAAACATTTATGTTAAATAAATAATTTTTTAGTTTTGATATTGTAAAAATTATTTACTCATGATATTGAGGGTACAAAAAGTCACTTTACGAGTTTCATAGTAAGAATAAAAAAGTTTCTGGTTTCTGTTAACCTGACTGAGCTCCATTTTTTATGCAGACCTTTGGTCTGTGTCAATTTTTTTACCACTATTCATTTTTGTATGACCTATATCTCCAAACTAAAAAATATAAGAAGTTCTACTGGCCTATCAAGCCTGTGTTTATTTCAGGATAGAGGAAACCAGGTATTTATTTTTTATGCCTTTGAACAGATTGTAGAATTGTTTTCGTAAACATATTCTGAGTATCACATGATAAATGTTTTAATTCTGTATTTTTTGTGCTTCAAAATCTTTTATGCTGAAGTTTATTCAATGAACTGTATATCACTCTTAACGGATTTTTACTCATATTAGATACAGTGGTCGAAATTTCCTATCTGAAAAGTGTGCTAATTGGGATGAAATCATGTTTTGAAGAAAGAACATAAAATGCAAGCGAAAAAACAAGTCAGGAAAACAGGTGAACTGGAGAAGACAAAAAACTGTTTGAATAAAAGTTAGAATCATCTTTAAGATCTCTTCTTCCTGTACTTTGGAAGTTTACACTACGGAATTCCTTCATCTAACCATGCTGCCAATATCTTCCAAACACCTGCAGAATGATTGTTTTTGTTTTTCTTTCATTTCCTACATGTTAAACAATCTTACCTTTTCCTTTTTCATTTTTCTCTCAAATACTTGTGTAAGCCACTTACGTTTCCTTCAAGGTAATTTGTACTTTAGAATTAAGATAAGCTGGTATTCTCTATTCATGGTATTAGGAATTTTATACGTTGTTCCAACTCTTATCTAGTGTAATTTGATTAGTTGTCTGGTTTGTTAGACTCATGTTTACAAATCTCCAAAGTGTTCTTCAGTGGCTTCCATGGTCAAGTGGTTATGGTGTCTGACTAGTAATCAATAGCCTATCACCGCTGTGAGTTTAAATCCCTCATGAGACTAGAGAATTTTCTGATGTGACGAAGCTGTCCAATTGGCTTAAGGATGGTAGGTGGTTCTGTAACCCAGTTGTTTGCCTGGGGTCTTTCTCAGCCGATCAAAAAAGCTAGAAAAGTTGCCAAATGACGTTGGTTGTTGGTGCAACATTGAACCCCTGTAAAACAAGTGTGTTCTTCCTTAGGTAGTTCATGAAATCATACCCACACATTGCTGACCCATTTGATTATAATATTATCACATTGCAATAACAAAACTTCTACCTTTGAACAACTAATGGTGTTTTATCATTGAGCAATCCATCTAGTATTTAATCATCATTGATTTGATTTTTCCTCACCTTTAAATGTTCATGCTGACTGGACATTATTCTAAAATGTTTTCTTGTTTCCTGATAAAATCTATTGTGTCATTAATTTTGATGTGTTGTCAATAATTGCTATGAAATATGAGTCGCCATGTTTGTATTTTTACCCAATCTCTGACTAAACATCAGCTTTATCTCACATCTAAGTTTGATATTAGTGTGAATTTGTGACCATTATTATTTTCTACACCAATTTATGGTGAGTTCTATTTCAAATTTGTCAAAGGATTAATTTTCGCTGATGAATATTTTATGTGCCAGTAGCATGTTTATGACATCCTGTGTGTATTTGAGCAGGTATTTTATGGTCTTCCTTGCCAAGATAATTCATAGATGATGGCTGAAATATCTTTCTTAATGATTGACTAAACTTATTATGTCTGATGTTATTGCTTGTTCTTACTGTAGCTTCTGTTTTTATTGTGACCAATTGAAGATATAGCTTGGAGATGGAATTGTCTAGGTGTTTTATTACCTATGTGTTCTGTTTGATTATCAGAATTAAGTTCTGTAAAAATTGACCGGTGTTTACTATAGTCATCAGCTTTCAGCATCTGTGTTTGAGAAACATTTTTTACCTAAGAATAGTAAAATATTGTGAAGAGAAGGTATTAGAATGATATCAATAAAAAATATAGCTTGTAGATAAAACTGTCTGGGTATTTTATTACATATGTGTCCGAGTGCAATCAGCCATGAATTTATTCAGTGAGACAGACCAATTTTTACGATAGTCATCTTCTTTCAACATCTGTGTTAGAGAATTATCCTCATAAGAATATATAAAATGTCAGATTAAAAAAATATTAACATAAGAAATACAATATGACATTTTTTCCAATATACTTCTCAGTCATATTTTATAAGCTGTCAATCTCTTGTCTGATTTAATATAACAATGCGTGCATCATCTGCTTAGATTTTCATACCTGCAGGCGTGGTGAATTACCCTCTTAATTCTATGTCAACATGTACTGGTTATGAAGCTCTGTAAATAGTGTATAGTAAAATTAGTGGTCAAACAATGTTCTGTTTCAGACCGATTGTAAAACTGGAATAGAAATGACACGCAAAGAAGAATTTTTTTCCGTATTTCTTGGTAAAATTCCTTATAAATGATACTGTGAGATTTATCTTAGTAACATTTTAGCAGTATTTTGTGTAAATATACCCAGAGAGTAAATATTCCTTTTTATTTTACTAATAATTATGAAGAATGTATTGAGATACTAACATCAACTAACTAATATCGAAAAATGAATGTTAAAATTTAAAACAGACGGTATTAGATTTAGTACCAGACAGTTAACCCTTTCCCTGGCGTTACCGCATTATCCCGCATATGCCTCTAACCGGCACTACCGCTATTTTACGCATATGCCTGTCCCCGGCACTAACACCTTTTTACGCGTATGCGGGTACCCGGCAATGCCGCATTATCCCGCGTGTCATTTTTAATCCGTATTAAATCCGTTTTTCATAAATGCAACAGAAATATTTTTTGAACAATCTAAAACACTAATGCATTACGATGACAAAACACAGAAATAAACATAGAGTTTGTTTTTGACTTTATGACGTAATTATCGATTTAACACGAGCGGTCACGCGCTACAACGATTTTGCTACAAGTCGTAATTACTCAGCATTAGTTTACACACGGCATATTTTTTACATCGGCATTTTGATTGAAGGCTGGTCAACAATAATTTGATTTACAATTTACTAACAAATTCGGTGTGACAAAATTATAATTAGATTTATATCTGCTAGAAATTTCTGTACAGATCATTGCGATAATTAAATCAAGGAAGTAGATATTACACCCCGTCGGTCGTCCAATCTTTGATGACACGTACGTCGGTCGCCATGTGTGAAAAACCAACAAATTAATTGTTAATTAAAGTAATCATCAATGGGATTAAGTCGGCAAATCAGTATGGGTCTGAAGTTTTTAGAATAATTTTATGTCACCCGGAGTTTTATGGCCCTGCAATGTTTTTACAGCTGACACGTGTGACAAACGGACCGATCATTATGCAACCATAGATCTATTTGTGGGCGGAGCTTACTTATTGTAGAACAATATGATTCAACCAATGAAAGTAATTGAATTAAACATAAAAGCCAAAAAAAATGTACTTGCATTTTAACCTTTTGCCGTAATTAACGTCTAAAACTGTTAATTCCTTATCACTACACATTTGTCTTTCAATGTCGACGCGCTCTCAACAAAAAATCAATATTTCCTACTCTGATGAAATTACGTCACAAAACCAAACCAGACATAATATTGCATCACACATATTTTAACCTAATTTCTGCTGAAAAACAACTCCAAGGTCATTCTTAAAATCGAGCAACCAATGAGAAGTTGATAATTAACTGATCATGCCATCACACACGGAATTTCCATAGTACACGTGCTAAGTGTCGTAGTGTGTTTTTGAAGTCAGTTGTTATAACAAATATATTTCCTGTGCATATTTCGGTGTCAAAAACATGCTGAGACTGTGTGACATGTTATTTACAGCGTACCTGATTGTTAACTGAACTTTTAAAGAACTTAAAATTGGAGTAATTGTAGCATATTGGAACTTAGTGAATTTCTAAGTAGGTGACGTGAATTAAAAAAAAAACGAAAGTGTAAGTTGTCTAAAACTTGATAATAATTTGGACAGAATTATAAAATCAATACAAGATGTCATAATATCAATGTAAATGATAAAAAATGAGATATAAAATGTTGGTTCTTTTATTATTTTTTCACATGAATTCTTTGTCAAAATATCGATTGACAAATGTGTCAGCTTGTACTCCCTATTATTTCATTTATGCTTGTCTCACAACAAACATTCTCATACCAGAAGAAAGATGATTTAAATTCCAACACTTATACTTAAAAAGAAGAATTGTTAAATAATAATTAGCACCCTTGTGAGGTGATGAATTTGGACAGGAGCAAAGTAAAAAAAGAAAAAAAAAATGTTTTTTTTTTTATCCAACTGTTATTCCTACTATAACTTCCTTACTTATTGACCTACAATTTTAACATTGACACCATAAGAAAGTAAATTTAATTATCTACAACTTTTATATTCACTCAAATTTGATGAAGTTAATAATAAACAGAGTAATCCAGTGATGAAATAGACAAGTGTCAAATCAGTAGCAATTTTCTAATAACCAGTATCAAGATGGTGTACATACTTGGACAGATAAGGATTGGTTATAGGTTATCAGTTATCTGATCTTTGATCAGTAAAAAGTAGAGAAATGGCTTAGTGGATATCAAGGAAAGGGTTAAAATGTAGGGTTTACTTTGAAGAGATTATAGTCTTATCACAACTTTTCTAATGCAACATTTTTGCTACTTATTATAATGGTGACATTTTATTCTGTTATTTATTTAGAAAATACTAGATGTGTCTGTGAATTTCTTGAGAGAACAGTTGCCACTAAATACATTTTCAAAGAAAAAGTAGATTTTCATTTGCTTAGTATAATGATGTAAAAGTCTTTCTCAGTATTAAGTCTCTGGAGACCCATTTTTCAACTACTAACTATAATTTACATTTGACAGAATTGACATGCAATTCTAGAATATTTTGTTAAATGATTAATATCTCAGATGTTGGTTACATGGATTTTTGTTGGAAATCATAATGGTTTGTAAATATGTGACTTGTCATCAAAACATTAGTTGTGACAAATGTTTTTTTATCTTCACACATTCCTGTGAATTTGTGTAAACTCATTGTTTGTGTTGTAATATTACCATATTGAATTTCATGCTGTTGATGGTCTCTTTTTTATTTTTCATTTATCCTTATGTCATAGCCATTCTTCTGTAATCATTTAGCAAATTATCAGTTCTATACTTTTGTCCAGTGAAAATGATGTTATGTCCACTTTTCATTTTTTTCCAATGACCAATTATGTTGCATATACTCAATTACAGAATCAATTGTTACATACATATTTTTCATTATTTATCCAATCTAAAGATAATAATAGTATGTTTTAATTTCTAGTATAATGATTTGAACCTTTTTTATTTCATGCACATTGATTTAAGTCTACTTGTACTTTGATTTTCCCTTCCAGTACTTTGGTTTTAGACTACCAGTACCTTGATTTTCCTCCCAGTTCTTTGATTTTAAACTGCCAGTACCTTGATTTTCCCTTCCAGTTCTTTGATTTTAAACTACCAGTACCTTGATTTTCCCTTCCAGTTCTTTGATTTTAATCTACCACTGCTTTGATTTTCCCTTCCAGTATTTTGATTTTCCCTTCTAGTATATTGGTACTAATCTAACTATAATTTCATTTTCCTTTCCAACAGTGAGTTTTCCTTCTTATATAACAGTGGGCTACTACATGTTAACAGTGGAATTTATTATTTTTGTCAGGACTTTTAACTCTTGCTAGCTTTGCTATATCCAGGAATTGATTAGTATGTGTACTGTACGATAGAGATGACCATAACCTGTTCTCATTTGTAACATTTCCAGCTTTCTATTGGAAGGTGATTGGGGACATTAGTTTAATCATTTTTGTCTGATGACTTTCACAGTGCCTTAATAATTATTGATGACATTTGCCACCTTCAGTTGCATCCTGGGAAATGTCCAAGCTTTTAGTGACCTCTGAGGATTGCAAGCTTCACAGTGAGTCTGAATAATGATGGCAAGCAGGCGGTTACAGCAATTGATAATTCCTTCTTTTTCTTCTTTATGTATGCATCCGGTATCTCTTGAGATGAATTTTTTGTAGGTTGTGTTCTGGTCACAGTGAATTATTTTCGATAAATATTCAAATTTCATTTTGCAATTATAAAAATTCTTGTCTCATGAAAAATCTTGAGACAATGCAGAACGTGTATAATTTTTTGTTTGGTGTCATTCATTTCCAGACAGTTTTTTTCTCTGGTCTCGGTATTATAATCTGACTGTTTAAATCATTACTTAACTTACAGAATTATTTTTAAGCTAATAGTTAAAGCTTTGGAAAGCATCATCTAAAATAATCAAATATACCAGTAGATGTACCATCAAACTTGCCAACATACGGCCACGAAAAAGAATATAAGAAACATGGTTTTATGCACAGATACATTTAGTCTATGAACAAAATAGGGGATGTTGGTCACATGGTAGCTTTTTAGTCAAGGTGGCCATTTGATTTGGTTTGACAATATGTATGTATGTTTGCAAAATATGAGTCTTTCATTGCAGAAATGAAGGGTAAGAATATAGCTATTACTGCTTGACTCACGTTTTTTATGCAGCAATGACGCTCTGTGTAGTTCCTGACTGAAGTTATCTGAGAGAAAGATGCTTTATTGGAACATTTTATTTTTAGAGAAGTAGATTAATTCCCTTTCATACCATTTTTTCCTAAGAAACCTTGAAAATAGTAGAAAGTAAAAATCAATTATATTCAAAGGCAATTTATGTATGAATTTATGTGTTAATTCATAATGCTTAACAATGATGTCATTTATTGACACCATTTACGGCATGCCAGTAAACCCACACAGCCGGGTGTCAGCATCAGTTTTAGTGCTGAAAATTCCTGTCTGACATGCAAGAATTGATTGGTCCTTTGTAAGGTTTGTATGGTCCTTTACTCATGGTTGACTTTGTTGTTTTTTTTTTTTTTTGCTTATTCCAAATATGTCTAGCTACTCATTGAAGCACAAAATATACAAGCTTAAGAACATTAAGGAACTCATACAAAACCTGTTTGCATTTCGTGGTATTATTTTATGAGTTGGCATTATCATTTCTGCAAGAGTTCTTTTTTCACTGGAGTTCAATGTCACACCAATAGCCAAGGTCATTTGGCAACTTCCCAGCTTTAATAGTGGAGGAAAACCCCAGGCTTACACCTAGGTATAACCACTGACCTTCCATAAGTTAATTGGACAGCTTCCTCATTTTGTGTGACATTTTTTATCCTGGGTGGGATTTGAACTCGCAACGTTTAGGGGCTAGTGAAGTCTGAGACCATAACCACTTAACCACAGAGTTCATTACACTGTAATGTTATTTTGAAGAAGTAATTTGACTGTATGCTGGGATGCTGGAAAAGAAAATTTCTATCCACTTATTCTAAATGGTGCAGAATAACCTCCCTTAAACTTATAAAACTGTGTTAAAATTCAAAGAAGAGTTAAATGCTGGATCAATAATATGTTGTGAATTATTATTTCCTGGTTTTGCAAGCAAGTTATCTTGATGCAGATTTTTATCCACTTTTTTGCTTAAGAACTGGATTTAATTGATTCATATTTGGTCCAATGAGGCTTTGACTTAAATATATGAGAAAGACGAAATGCTTGAATTTGAGGCCTGAATTGAAGTATGTCAAATTATGTCAGGAGATTGTAAAAACGATGCTAGTTTGTGACTGATGAAGCATTAATAGAACTGGATGTGATTCAATAAAGTATGATGTATGCTTATAAGTTTTGATTTATGATTCTAAATAGAGACATGAAAACGTTTTCAGTGAAATATTTGATGCATATGGAATCAGCTGTTGGAGGGATATCTTTACATGCAGACTCTGTGTCATAAGGTGATGGTACACACTGAGTGGTTATGATCTGAATTCCTTCAGTGTACAATATTGATAATCTTTCTTAAAGATTTTGCATTATTATAACCCGCATTGAGATATCTAGGGCCACCATGATCAAGTGGTTATAGTTTCTGACTAGTAAATAATAGCCCCTCAGCACAGTGAGTAATGAATCCCACCAAAAACTAGACAAATTACGTCCAGCTGCACAGTAGGCTTACTAAAGGTTGGTGGTTCTACCTAGGTGGATGCCTCAGGGTTTCCTCCACATTTAAAGCAGGAAAAGTCGCCTCATAACACTGGCTGTCGGTACAATGTTAAACCCAAAGAAAACAAACTAAGACATCATGTTGCCCTAATCTTCATTCAAGACAGCATTTCTAAAACAGGCTACATAATGGGATTTTCAATGTCTTGGATATATTGTTTAGCTATGTTCCATAGTCCAATCATTAGGTAATGGGACTTGATCATGCTCAGTCCACTGAATACTTGTAGGGATCTGTACCAAAAGGTACCTATCTCCTTTTGTCAATATAGATACCAGGATCCTTCTTGCACTCACCCTTACCATTATGATTGTTTAGAAATCTTTTTAAAAACAATGTTGATTTCAGGTTTCTGTATAAGGGTCAACATTTTCTCATATCTATGGATTCCCCCGATTGTTTGAATTTGTAATAACCCTTAGATTGTCTGTAGTAGTTGCTCAGGGACTTGTTTTAGTTTTAAATGTATTTCTGAAGAAATTTGTTACAAATCTGAGTTAAAAATTCATGAGCATGTCTGTACATGGAAGTTCAGAGTTATTCATTGCATTGGACACCATTCGTTCATTATTCATCATATAGTACGTGTCTTAGTCAGAGACGTAGAAATTGGGAGGCTTTGTTCTGTACTCCATTTTTCACATAGTCCTGTGCCTTGGGTTAGGGAATTTTGTGTGGGGTAGTATTTTTAGGGAAGACGGGATGTTTTGTATGTGTTTTTTCTAAGAATGCTGTTCTTATCTATATTTTGTTCTGCTACTAAAATAGACTGCTGGTATTTTGTCATGTGTTTGAGTTTTAGGTATGGAAGGATAAGAAAGATAAGACCTGAATTTTATTTCAGCTTAAAGTAGCCAATAAATAGATCGGAAATTCATTGTTGACTTGAGTATAATAAGTTCATTGCCAAAATTATATGATAGGTATTTTCAAAAACATTAACGTAAGCTCGAAGTATGTGTGTATTGAAGTATGAAATTTCACTGTAGTACATGTACTGATATTTTGCAGGCTGCGTACAAATACATTGATACAATTATAACACAATGCATGGCAAAATAATAGCCCCATTTTAAATTATTCCCCTAAACCCATGGGTATATGAGAGGAAACCTTTTGTCTGTGTTGTAATATAGACTTTACTATGCTTCCTGTTTAACTTTTAATGAGCTAAAATAAAACACTGGCATTCTAATTTAAAATGACGAATAGCCGATAGCAACATAGTGCCAATTTACTGTAGCTCAATTCTCACTGAAGTCTTTTTTACTTGCCGTCTTTGAGAATAATTTGAAATTTCAAATAATTACGAATTGTGTTGACTTTAGAAACTTGGAACAGGACAAAAATGTACCAAATATCTTGTTAGTTTTATTTGCTGATTAATGTTAGATGTCAAGTTGCTGCATAAGTGGGCAGTAAAATTGCCCTCAATGTTCAGAATGAAATGAAGTGCAGTCCTATATAAATTGAGAAGATGCATGAAATTAACAGCCAGGAAGGGAAAAACATGCAAATCAATAATTGATCAACTTTAAACTGAGTTTGTATTGAAGACAAACATGGAAAACTGCTTTCATTGCAAATTGCATGTTGATGTGTGTCCTCATTTAACATGCTTATGTTAGAACCACTTAATTTGCTGTAAATTGAAAGAATTTGATAAATTATGTATTTAATTCAAACATCTGAAGCTTGAAAACCCTGGTATTTACGATTGATTGACCTCAGATTAGATCTGTTTGTGATTATATATTGAATCAACATGGTAGAATAACTTTCTGTACATCTGCAATCTTCCTCTCAATTAATGTAATAGAAGGGTATTAAAGCCTCTGTACCACAGGTCCCTCTCAGAATACTAATTATTGTTACATTCTTTATTTTAGAGTCTGCTGTTTATGAATGTAATTTTGAACTGAATAGATGTTTGCCTTTTAACTGATATTTCATTAATTTTAATGGAATATTGTTGTATGTGTTTTTTTTTTTATGAATGCATTGTTTGTTTCGGAGATAAGTCTGCATATCGTTGTACTTTTTTATGTGAAAATTAACATTATGTTCGAACCTATTAATTCACTATGTTAAAATGTTGATGTTCATTTATATTGTCTTATACTGACTGGATGGTAGACTTGTGCCAGAAATCTTGGGTTTGAAACGGCTTACAACATACCTGAGGTTTCAGTACAAGTGGTTTGTTAATTGTATTTTTTGTCTACACTCAATGTATAAGGATAGTTATTAGTCTTAAGTTGACTTGTTATATATCTAAATAAACACCTTCCTAGTATGACTGTCAGTGGAACATTACACAGTATAAAATCAGCTCAAACCATCAGTTATGAAAGATTAGTGATAGAATTTAAATTATTTGAAGAGCTCGTTGCATCACCCCATTTATTGAATTAAGGTGCTTGGTTAATTGTATTAAAAATTCAGTCCACCTTCACAAGTATTCTGCTTTTCACTGCTGAATAAAATGCCTTTTTCACTCAAAAAGTTAAACAGAGTAGAATTATGAGACTGTATATGACATGTTAAACCAGCGTCCTATCTGTTATATTCTAAGTTTTTTAACAGTTCCTGCAGTAAAATCAATAGCATGCCCCCAAAGTGAGCTTAAATGAAACTATAAACTGCAATTTACATCACACAAAATGACTTAACTAAGTAATAAAATAGCATTTTGAGAAAATTACATTGATACTCTCAGACTTCACAAGTCACTAACATATTTATATGGCAGACTATGTCTCAGTTCTTGCCTATTACTATTAATTTTAAGGAAATAAACAAGTATATTGTATCCTTAATCTGAAGGGTAAGTGTATTTTATGCTACTTAATTGTCTGTGTACATTAATTTGTTTGCGATTTTAAACAACATCTTGGGTGGATATAATTTTCATACTCCCAAAGGGATGTGTTCTGTATCACTCAGAGGACACTGTCCTATTTATTTATGTTAGTGTATACAACTACTATTTGTTTGTGAATCAGTCCACTTTAGCATCACTCAACTTGTAACCATGGTGGCTTAGCATCACTCAATTTGCAACCATGTAACTTGTGCATCACTTAACTTCTTACCAGATGACTTTAGTGCCACTCAACTTGAGTACCTCACAACTTTTTACCATGCATCTTAATACCACACGACTTGAGCACCTCATGACTTGTGACCATGTGACTTGAGCATCACATGACTTGTGACCATGTGACTTGAGCATCATATGACTTGTGACCATGTGACTTGAGCATCACATGACTTGTGACCATGTGACTTGAGCATCATATGACTTGTGACCATGTGACTTGAGCATCACATGACTTGTGACCATTTGACTTGAGCACCACATGATTAAATGTGACCATGTGACTTGAGCATAACACAACTTGAGCACCACAGGACTTGTTACTATGCAACTTGAGCATCACACTACTTGAGCACCACACAACCTGTTCCCATGTGACTTGAATACTACTCAACTTTTTATCAATGACACAACACAACTTGTAACTACTTAATTTACTGGCTGGTAAAATACAAGAAATGAAATTTACAATTTTTTGATTATGTCAACTAAATGCCACATCTACTCAGCAGTTTAAAATTTTAATTGAAAACAAAAAATAACGGAATGACTGAACATTTGCGTGACTCAGACAGGAAAATATCCTCCATGTGTTACTCATTCTGTTCTGGAGGCAGTGGAAAATCCTTGCCACTATGAACTTCATTAGTAGAAAATAATCATGATTAAATACATGATTATCTTTCCAGTTTCTAAGTTTTTTTCTTACTATGGCTATATAAGAATGACAGTAGGTGTGATTTTACGAGACACTCAGAAAATGAAGAGCCGTTATTTGTCAAAAAAAATTCATGGTTTCTTTTAAATGCTTTTTTAAATGAATGAACATCTGATACCTGGGACTTGGAATTTAATTTAAACAAATCTCTCTGAATTAAGCTAAATGGATTAAATTTTTTTGTTAACATTTATAATTTGGGACCCCAGGCACTAAGGTTTTGCACGATAACTGATTATTGCATGTTTTTCGATGCTGGTTTGGGTATTAATTTTTTCGGAAGATTATTTTGTTTGAATTTCCACCATTCTGCATGACAGTATTGAAGAGAATTATTTAATTTAGTCTCTTTAACTGGCCCATTCCACTTTGCTAAATGTAATGTAATATTTGTTCAATATTATCAAGTCCAATAGAAAACATCTTTCATTTAACCTTATTTTAATATTGATTGCCTTACTCTTCATTTAGCTTCCATAACTTCCATATATAGCCATACTGTCACCATTACATATAAAGATTTAATCAAGACTTGTTGCAATTATGCAGTGCCATTGCCTAGATGCAGACATCCTATTACCAGCCACACGAATACTGTGCTACTTTGATCATGTGTTAAATGATTGAAAACCAGTAAGGCGGACATGAAAGTCGCATTACTTGTAGTGTATTGACAATTTGCGTGTGGACATGCACATGATGCACGTTTTTGGTGACCACAAAAACCTGTTTCCATGGCAACCATGGTAATTAAGCAGAAAGGACACTTTGCAGGAGACAATAAATGATGGTCATCTATGCTTTGATTGCTGTCAGAAAATGAATTAGCTGCTCCAGTAATTACCATTGCAGGACTGTTCGTTAAAAGTGCACTTGTTTTTCTACAAAGTCTAGCTGTCATTTTCTGATGATGAAGTTGTTGACGATTCTTCATGCTCTGTCGACCTTTATCTCTGTGTTTGATTCAAGTTGTAAGCAAAAACACAAATGTTGGTTAATATTCTCATTTCAGAAACACACTTGAATTACTCTAGAGAGTTGCATTTGCAAATCATTGTGTCAAACCAAAATTTAATATCCATACATACTTTTTTCTCTATGGTTTACTGGGAAATGATTTTCTCTTAGGTAAGTGAAGTGAAAATTTGCTTGATGCATTAAATTCTGTATTAGATGATTGTTTGTCTATAATTTTACTTGTGTTCTTCATGGAATGCTGATTGAAACACATTTTTGTACATTCAGACGGAGATTTTTTCGCAAATTTGAAGCGAATGATTTTTAGAATGGTTCCGTGGCTTTGGTTTAATTGACATGCAATTTAATTTTGCATACCCATGCTAATGTGAACTGTTATTGTTTCTCCACATGCTATTTAGTTTAATTGTGTTCATTTATAGTCTTTGATGTTTTATCGTCATTTCATGTGTTTGCCTCATTTGAGTTGCCATCAAAATTGATGTACATCCTCTCAGTAAAACTAAGTCATGTAAGAGTTAATGTTGTTTTTGTTATTTGCCAAGTAAGTGCATGTTTAAGTACATTACGGAGCTCAGGAAATTGGGATTGTCGAGTTTCAGTAAGTGCCTTAGCTTTTGTTATAGTTGGTTAAATTTCATCATTAAGTTTGCTGCTGTAATTGTTTTTCTTTACTGCGGTTTTGTACATTATTCTGAGATGAACTCTCCCTATCAGGATAGTTATCAAAATGAGTTACCTCCCCTTATTGGAAATTTCAGTAATGCAAGATTACTGAATTTTACAAAATTACAGAGTATTCTAGTAATATGTAATTTTGATTTTGTTGCCGGCATTCCATCATTGTTATTGCTTCAATGTACTTTTTACCCTTTTTATTTTACTTGTAGAAAATATAAGATTTATTCTACATTCCTGCAGTAGTTCAAGGTTTCCCAAAATATTTTTATTTGTGCAAATTATTGGATCAGATACCATTGAATCATTGACACTAGGAGAACATTGTGAACATGAATCATATATTGGACCAGGGTTATTGTTTTATGTCTAAGTGTGAAAATTTGTCCCCTGCAAGAGAGTTGGTGACAAGCAAGCGCAACATTGCCATGGTATTACTCATCCTTGTCATTACATGCTACAAATTTCTATATGGAAGATTTACAAGTTTTCATGCTCCCAGTAGACACCCACATTGGGAGCTACAACCATGTTATCTCTGAAATTAGTTGAGGAAGGATGATGGTCCCTTGTGTACATATATCACAGAAAGCAATTATAAGACAAAAAATGTGTTTGATTTTATGTACTCTATCACCATAGAGATATTTGATGAGCATTTCTGAGTCCTTGGTAAGTTTGACATGACATAGGTTAAACTTATTTTCTTTCACTTGAATAGAGAGTTAATATCACTGCAGAATCTGACTGGAATCCAGTATCCTTATGATACTTTTTTGCAATTTGTCTTTTCAGTTACTTGAGATGGTAGTAATATTAGTGAATCTAGATAAATGATACGTTAAGTAGGTCTCCATGGTAATATTAGAATTAAGACAAACCTAAGATACAAAATTAATGCAATTTTTTTCTTACGATATGAGATTATTCCCAATAAAAGTTCCTTTCCCCTATTTCTACCCTGCACCTTTATTGAGAAACAAAAAACTGGGACTCATCATCAATGCTATAATAATCGTTCAAATTATATCCTGATGCATTCAAAACAATAGTAACGATAACTTTACAAAGTGGGAAAAATCAGTAAAATGTAACATTCCATGGGTTGTTTATTATGGCATGTATGATAAATTGTGGCATTATATACTTGTAATATGTACTTGTATATGAATTATTTTATCATGTGTTTTTATATTAATCTATAAATTTCCTGGATTTCGTTGCTTGAATTGTTTTTCTGATCAATAAATGAAATTTGAAATTCCTCCTATGTCTTGGCGTTATATTTTAAAATTCTGAGATGTTTTCAATCTGCAAATAAATAACCACTGTGTGAAACCTATGTCAAATAATTGTCTTATTCTTAGATCTCGGCTATTTATTTCTAAAATGAATGTTTCAGGAGAAAAGTAGTGAATGAAACCACAGGATTAAAGAGTTATTTATTACTTCAGGACTTAAACAATAAAACACCTTATCTGAAACTCATCTGTTCAACTATCATGCCAGCTGGTTTTACTACAAAAATCTCCTATTTACAATATATTTCTACTGAATTCAATACTCTTCAGCAGTGTCAGCTTTAGCTTCCAAAGTCTCACATCGTTCCAGACAAATGACTGATATTACTCAGATCAGCAAATTCTGTCCCTGAGTCATTAAATACGGCTTGAAATGATCATAATAATTTTAATGAATTTAATTTGAAACAAACGCCTCCAAACAACAACAACAATAAATGTTGTCCTTGATCAGAATTTCTCTTAACTTTTTATCCATGAAGATTATCCCAAAGTTACCATCCAATTAATTCTGACATTTTTTTCAAAATCAGTTAACAGAATTCGGTTGAAATTCTAGTTTCCTTGGACTGGAGATCCATTTTTTGCTATTTTCTTTCTTAATAATACATATATACAGTAGAACCTCGATTATCCGAAATCGACGGGACCAAAGAATTGTTTTGGATAATCCGGGGTTTCAGATAAAACGGGGTAAAGGAAATCTAGCCTCACATGTACTAGCATCACTAATATTGTCGTCCTAATCATGTAACAATATTGGGAGATCCTGTATATTGTTTCTTTTTAGCATTTCATAACAATTTGACAAAAATGAAGCGATCACTTTTAATGTTTATTGCATATTAAAGTAAAATTATGATATCAGTATAGCAATTTATTAATAAAGTCAAAATTAGATGTGAATCATCTAACCGAATTCGCATGATATTAGGATAATAATGTTCCCGATATTGCAAACAGTAAACCAAACAAACAATACGTTGATTAGGGGGTTTTATAAATTGTTGTTCACACCTTCCAACATGTTAAAGGAATCCCTCAGTAGATAAGACTGGTCGATCGGAGTTCATTGTCTATTTCGGATTAGATGATTCAGATAATCGGGATTATTTTACATAAAAATATATAGGGAAAAAATCGGGACTGAAATTTCTTTTCGGATTATGCCAGGTTTTCGGATAATCCAATGTCGAAAAATTGTTTTTTTTTCTGTAGTTTATATTAGACAGCAGATTTTTAGCAGATCCTTACATCTTATATTGTTTGGAAACAGTCCTTCAATTTTTCAGTGCTGACATTTATTTAAAGTATCATAAAGTATCAGTCTTAACTCAGATATAAATGTGCTCCATATTGATGTCATCAGACGAAACATGTTTGCACTTTAAATCTATGATATTCATCTACTCATTCAGGGTAGTAAATGGGTTCTAAATGAAACAGAAGTCTGACCAGACAATTTCCTCCCCATTATCTCTCTATTAAACAGTATGCCACCGTCTTCTGTCATACTTACAGCTAAATCTACTATGTGTCTGAATGTCTCAAACTTGACCATTACTAATAGCTTCTATGGTGGTTTTGCTTGATTAAATCCATGGTTTTTGGGAGTTTTCAGACACATTCAATGTCTCTAAGGTTCTAGAGAAATATATACATTTGTTAAGTGTGGCTCTTATACCCATCATCAACACTATGTAAATAATGATTACAAATACATTTTCAACGTTTTTGAAGTGACATTTCCCATTTGTCTCCCTTTAGCTAAATGACCATTAATGTGTGCTGGTCAATCTGCTAGGAAATGGCCGTGTGTATTTAACAGTAAGGAAGCCCTATCAGACATTATCAGTAGCTAATGTTGACCACTGCTGGAAATGTTAATTTTTATGATTAATGAGTTTACAAAAAGGTATTACAATACATGTGTGTAAATCCTGTCTTTGTTTAATTTTGTTTTGCTTTAGTGTCCTGCTATGTTCAACAAATGGACTTTAAACACTAATTACTATTGTCTGAGATCATCATATACAATAAAGAATTCAAATTTGTGGTATGCAGATCATATATTTTTTTACGGAACAAAGAAAACCTGCTCTACTTTGACTTTAATTGCTTTCCACTAATTGAAGTCTGGACTGCTTATTTTAGATTTTGTGCCTGCCTGACTTTTACTTACAATATTTCCCTTATTACTTCTTTGCACTTAATTAGCAACAGTGGGCTAAAATATCATGGTATGCATCCACACTTACAAAGTGCTGGCCTGTAAATTTCCTAATTGTTTATATAATCAAATAATAAAAGATGCCGGGAACGTCAATTACACATACCTTCAAGTAATTTCAATGTGTTTCAATTATGGGTTTGAACTTTTAAAACTTGAATATATAGTACCGAGTAATTCTGATTAATTTATAAAAACCACATCTGATTGTCAAGGCAAAACTGAATGAACGAATTCCACCTAAATTTGTTTAGCTCATTCAATCTTTAATATAAATAAAAAGATATGAAAATGATTATTATTTATTTTCATAGTTTTGAAATGATTGTTAAGTCAGTGCATCTTTTTTTAGGTTTGGTTGGCAAATTATCATAAACATAATATAAATATGAATGCTTATTGTTTAAGCAATTAGCTTGATGATGTTGACTGAATCCATTATACTGAATTGCACTCATCATGCACTTAAGGTCTATAGAATATTGTTGCTATAAACATAGTGTCAATTAGTGCTTTACAGTTTAATTAGTGATATGCTATATGCTTCTTGTTAGTTTAATCAATGTGAATTCCTTTTTCTGGTTGGAAGATATTGCTCGGTACATAATAATAGAGCTGAAAAGGCAAATATTCACAACTAAACTAACAGTCACATCATATTTCAAGTGCATTAATTGATCCATAGGCAATTAACAGCCTGCATGTTTCCATGTTGAAATATTATTAACACCGAAAAGTTCTTATACAGTACTGTGCTCATGCAGGCAATTAGATGTAAATTATTTCTGGGATTCTAATTTTGAGTTGCGTACCTTCTAATGGTGATTTAGGTCCTTATGTTTCATTGGAATTTCTCTTTTCATTTTGTCAGTGTTATATTACCATGGCTTATAAAGTATTCTTGGTATTGTCTTCATCAGAATATTATTTATTAATCAGTCTGTAGACAATGAAATGTTTTTTTCTTCAGTGAACAAATTTTACATTTCTCCTTCATGCAATAAGTCTCACCACTGTATTCACAAGATAAGAACCTCATATCAATTTATTGTGTGAAATGTTTTCCTTTCCAAATAACGCTTTGTTACCCAACAATCACAGACATATTTTGTTGAATAGTATTGAAGTTGGATGGGGGGAATAATGTGCACAGACGATTGTTGTGTTCTATTGCTTTGGATAACATCAGGCTCAATTAATACAAAGAATACAAAAAAACTCATTAAGTCTGGCAAGAACTTGAATTTAGACCATAATCTTTGCTAGTCCATCTAATAAAGTGACATAAATAAAGTTTTCTGATCAGAAAATGTGACATTTCCCATTATTGAAAACCTTTTCCACATAAAAACATAATAAAAAATTGATGAAAAACCATATTGCAAGAAACATGGTGGTCATTTTCAAATTGTGATCCGAGTCATCCAAATGTTTGTCAGCATGCATGCATCTGTTGTATAGAGATTTTGTTTTATCCCACCATATTCCCTGCTTCATCTGATGGTTGGAAAATAGTCTCATTTAATGCAGGGCAATTTTAAGACTGGTCAGTCATGAAATTGACTGATTCTTTGTTCAGATATTACCCTATTGATAGGTTAATTTATCTTTTCACCCTAGAGTCATTTCTCAAAGGAAATATTAGTGAACTAATGGACACGGCATATGGGTCACATGATATGACTCATAATTTTCGTGTATTTAAGTATTACATTCATTTTTTCAATGTCTTCTTTATCCTTAATACATGCAAATCGGTACGATAAATGGGAATTTTGTCAACTTTTATGTGCTCCATTTGTTTGTTTTTATAAGTCACATCTTCTTGCAGACAGCTGTTATTGTGTTTGTAAAAGACAAATAAACATGCCATTAGTTTGTATGTGTTTTGAAAATGACCTTTTTACACATAACCACACTATTATGGTTTGCTGTATCTTTAAAACCATTGTCATGGTTTCTGAGAGTCTGACTGGATATAGATGTATTTCCGATAAGATAACTTGGTGGTTTGCTTCTCTTTGCTTTTAAACATTCCTCATTATCAAATAATGAAATCCAAATATGTACATATTCAACATAAACTAGATAATTGAATGCAGTCTATATAATTAACAAAGTTTTATTGCATGTTTATCAACGAAAAAATTAAAATTGTTCTGAGTTTTAGTTTGATTTGTCTCCTGTTGTTGATTTTGGAAAGGTACACAGCAACTCCATTCTGAAATTAGCATTCATTCTCAGGCACAAGACAACAACATGATGTTATAGCAATTTAACAAATTAATCATGCATTTCATCCGCATGTAATGTGTCATCTCCACTATGGAGAAGGCCTGTCTCAATTAAGACTGGTTGTTGACCTTCTACTCACACCAAATTTTCCATTTTGTTTTTGTTCTTCTACAGAATGTTAAGTGCCTGTTCAAAATATTGAATTAATTTCTTCATTTTGAAATTCTTCCATTCCTTGCTCCAGGAAGACCTGACTCTAAAACCACTTGTTGATAACCAACTATGACCAACAGCATTAATTGAGCTCCAAACAGCTCCAACAGCCATTATTGACCATCCACCACCTTTTGTTGATCAACTAGTAGATCACAAACTTCTTATGTTGTTTTACACTTATCATCAATGACCTATGTTGACATTTAGACAACACTGGTAACCTATAATTGCATGACAACATCACCAGTAGCAGTTACCAATCCACAAATAACACTGATAGCTTATGTTGACCTTCAAACATAAAAAACAGCCTATTTGACAACAGTCAAAACCTTTCATGACCTTCACTACCAGCAATTACTGCAGTTTACCTGCAAGAATGTTGAGAGTATTTACTTCCTATGTATAGCCTGTCAAGTGCGTGAGGAATTTTTAGGAACTTGGTATCATATTACAAAGGAAATAACTAGTACAAACTAATACATTGTATCTCGTTCTAGGTTCCCCTGGAGATGAATTTTGGATTGAATTCGTGACAAAGGTTTAAGGATCCTGCCATGTATCATCATATCATTAAAGAGACTGGTTTCATTTACTATTGTCAGGCTATCATTAATTCTGACATGCTATCAATACTGACAATCTTATCTGTTTGTGTCTTGTAAATGCTGTTTTGGAGGTTTACCCTCGGGACTCTAATTTTATATTAACCAAGGATTACTGATGCTATATTACATATGTTGTGATCCATTTCTCTAATGTATTAGGTCACAGACCTAAACCAACTGAATAATAAGTATAAGGTCTTTGTCCCCTTTGATTTGTATTGCCAGTTGCATCTTAATTGAATGTCAGTGAAGAAATTGCAAGGGAGTAGGTGCAGGCTTACATTGACATTTTGTGGCTTATCACTGGATTACAATGTTGAACATCGTTTATTGAAATCATTTGCCCTTTTATAATGATGAAAGTTTTCCTTTGAGAACCAGCAAAATTCCATCATTACAGTTCATAGATTATATTTGGTGTTTAAAATTGATGTAAATTTATCCTGTTTTAGAAATTTAATGGAAGATATGTTTATTTTCAATTTACCTAAACACATAGCTTAAGTGGCCATTATTTAGATTTTGCCTTTTTGTATTTCCATTGTCTTTCTGTCCATTGTTTTATGAAATATTGAATTCTTGACCATTTCTTTGCATGAGATCCCATTGTTACAAATGGTTGAATCAACAAAACTAGTCTCAAAAATAATTCTGATTAATTTTAGTTGAATTACTGTGGTATTGTTTATTTTCATGTGGCTCCATTTTCAAAATTTTAACTAAATGAATAGAGGTGCAAAGATGTTGCAAAATTTTAAGGGGTGCAAAGATAGAGCAAAATTTTGAGGGGTCTTTCATGTTCACTTCTTTCTTTTAATTATATTTCTGTCTGTACTTTTTTTTCTGTATGATTATCAGCTATCTTTAAATTTAAACTGAAACATTTTCCCCTTTTTAATGAATTTTACAGATATATTTTTCCAATAGATATTTACTCAAGCAATAACAGATAGCCAGAGCTTGTTTTTCCCTGTTTCGGAACATACCAGATGTTGTATGGAGCACAATTTCGGATATTGCCAGTTTTTGGATGGTTGACATAAATATCATTTTTATTTAAGGGAATTTGATACCCAATTAAAGTTAGTGAAATTACAGTGCCTTGTTGTTATGATGTCCTAATAAATTAAATGTATCATAGTTCAATTTATGCCATCATTGCAGACATTTGATCAGACCAACAACTATAGACACCAGATGTATTGATATGTAATACAAACAAAACCTTCACGTCATTCCATCTTGTCATTTGCTACCATTTCCATCTTTAATTAGTGGTTTTATCAACATGTTATTAAATGTTTATTGAGAAGAAAATTCATTAAAACTTGTGGTCATGTGTTTATTACATGTGATAAATTTATATTAGGATTTTGCTGAGATTTTCTTCTATTAGTTCGGAATAGTCTCTGTTTCCATTTGGTTTAATTGTTCAATTGTCATAAATAGTCTTTATTTGTCTCTATATTATAGCTCTTGAATCTGGGAATATTATTGTGAACTCATCAAAACTTCTGAATTGCTAAACATATTGAAAAATACAAGGTAATAAGTCTTAATGAATTACAGATTAAAGCCCATGTATGTTAATAAGACGGTAATAAAAAATGGTAATACTTAAATGTAAATTGATGAAGATTTCAACAAAGGCCAGGCTTATGCCTCTTATTGTCTTAATTAATTGGCATGTATTCATATCACAGATTTTCTTTGTCATCGACTTCTTGCCATTTTAAGCCATTATTTTGTTCCAGTTTTCCTTCACTGTTTAAGTTGAAAGAGTCGCCAAATGACTCCGGCTGACATTGTGACGTTAAACCCCAGAGTTCCAGTTTTAGCATGTTTAACAGCTTTGATTTACTTACAGTGTTCATGCCATGCAAATTTCCTATGCATCAAATTCCAAATCCAAATGGCTTGAAAATATTTGTCTGAATTTCAAATAATTTCATGTGTTTTTCTGTTGTATATGCATTATTCATGCAAAAATGGTAAAAAACTTAATGACATCCAATCCATCCATTTTGTTGCAATTTTAGATAACCTTTCCATTGGTGTCAACACAATTTATTACTGCTATAAAATTTGATGTCATGGAATTCCTTTGCCGTTTTGTTTTTGTTGTAACTTTAGAACACTTCTGGTTAATGTTGGTTAACATTTTTTTGCATGAATTACAATCAGAGTTGTTGCCATGGATTATAGCTCTCTGTCAAATAAAAGTTCTTTCTCTGATAAGACAATTTCCATTCCAATTTGAGAAATGCAGAAACCCACAATGGAATCGACTGAGATTGTGTTGCAGTATAGCATAAAAACATGGTGTTTATTTCTGTTTTATGTTTGTAATGTTGGGAATATCTGTGACAGTAATAAAAGAGACGAACTTAAAACACAAAAAAATGTCTTGAATTTAAGCATACCTCCCTCCACAAAAAAGAATTGTCATGGAATTTTTCTGAAGTATTTTAAAGACTTAATTCCCTTTCTTGGTAGAAGGCCTCTCATTAGTTCACTTGTTTTTTGGTTTTAGTTCACTTGTTTTTTGGTTTTAAACATTAATCAGCGAACATTTTATTCTGGCTGAGGAGCAATTTAGGTGGCTTCTACTTTGATTTCTTACTTAATTGACTGCAATGTTGTGGAATACAATTGGTTTCTTAGTTTTAATTGTCAGTTTATGTTAGGTATGGCTTTGTTTACTTGTGGCATTTACATTACTGTATGACTTTTGTTTGGGAGTACTTAATGGTCATCCTTATCAGGGACCCTCATCAATTTCTAAATTTCTGTGTTAATTCTTATAACTTCTCTTCATTGATGTATTAATTTAGTTCAGAGCTCGGCTTGGCTGTAAGTAACCAGACAATGTTTTGATTTAGGTCCTACAGTAACTGGTAACACTTCAATATGTTTATGTAATGGTGTTACGGAAAGTTATTTTATTTAAATTTAAACTTTTTTAAGCAATTACATGTAGTTGCCAGATGTGGCACCCAGTTTTGTTTTATTTGGACCAAGAATGAAGACTTGAAAGCTTGATTATATTAGCGTCTAAATCTAAAGTGACAAAATCCATACATTTTACAACTTCCAACTGTGAATCTTTTGTGTGAAATGCATTTTGTAATTGTATAAAAATCTTTAATTCGCATACCATTAGATTGATGTAATAATTTTGATATTTTGGAAAAAAATCTTCTATTACATTAAGTCTGAAAAGCTTCTAAACATGAGTTTTTCAAATTTAATGAATAAAAAATGGCTTTAAAAAAACACTAATCTTTTTGATTGAAGACTAGATTTCAGAAATATTACACCAGAGTCTCCACTAACCAAATAATATTGATAGAAATATTTTGATGTACTACATTTGTCCTGTCAGAAAATTTGGTGTATTCGATTGATTAGCAATTTTCTTCTGGTCCAATCAGATTAATTAAATTTGTTCGTGCACGATTCATCTGTGGTCAAGTGCACATTGTTGTTAAAGAATTAAATTAAGACAAATTAATCAATATCAATCGCTCTGGTGTAATCAAGCGGTATGCATTGTTGGCGTTCTATCTTTATCTAGTGATGGTCAATTGGTCAACAGAAAAGGATTTCATACAGAACGTTTGATAGATTGGACATTCATGTGACTAGAAAAATGCTTTCAATTTCATGCCACTAGTAAGCATGGTAATTATACCTGAAAAGTCTTATACTGTACAAATGTAAGTTTTCTGTTAACTGTTAAGTTTGTTGTCAAAATATATACCTATATACGTATGTACCAGTATTTGAAAACAGCTTTGTTTGGAACTTAGCAATAAGTGTACTTACTCAAGTTCACCTGTACAAAGAGAAGAATAAAGGCAAATCCTTCATTATCATGTTATTCAATAAAATTCCTAAATAACATCAGATCTGCTTAAAGTGACTTTATCTTAGATTCTCTGTGAATGAATAACGTTTTAATGTTAAGGTTTATCAAAGATGCAACATTATGCATTACTGGTTAATTTATTTTGAAGACAGTTCCATTAATTTGCGCAAAATGCTGCACAAATAAGGTTAGCATGAAACTAATTTTATCATTGCTGTCTTTAGTGTACCACTTTATTTCTATAAGAAGGAACAGTGCAAAGTGTTTCGATATATAACTGAATTAGTATGAATTGGCATTCTATAGAAGGTGTTTGTTCTTGTTGTTCTTAGGAGACTTGTTAGATTAAAATTCTACATTAGAATGCATACATCTGTTGGCATAAAAATAAAAGGAGAGCCAAATTAGAGGTTTTAAGGCGGATTTTGTATCGACTTCTCAATTTTAACATTCTGAAATTAGACTCAGTGCTGACTTTTAACAACCAAATACAGGAATACAGTGCAGACTTGGTAGATTGAAACCTGGTATTAAATTTCACTGTTTGCATACAAAAACAATAGTTGTGGCTTTATCTAAATTAAATTTTGATATAGATCAGTCGTAATGGTTCTCCATGGTGTTTTTATGTCTTGTGTTATCGTGGCTTTGCATGTGTAAGTGCAGACTATATGTGTCTGTATGCTGGTCCCTGTTGGATTCCTGCTCCGTTATATGATTACTGTACATCCTTTAACCTAAATGATACGCTGGTATGCTGTTAGAGGCCTGATATGGTAGTATGTTGTTGGAGGCAAATGTACCCAGTGTAACAATCTAACATTGAGGTAATTTCTCATGAATTAAAAATCATGGTGGTATTTCTTTTTTTGTGCTATCCTTGATAATTGCCGACATCATATTGGAGACCATTGTTGACAACTTTGCATATGTGTTGTTGTTAAGTTTCTCTGTGTATTTGAGTACCTCAGACATTGACAAAAGGAAGCATCCTCTCATTGATTGCCTACAAGTATTCAGTTAAACAAGCCAACCTGACTAATGCACAACCTCGTAGTTAATTCTTTGTGAGTTTGAAAGAAACATCTGATACCTGGGACTTGGAATTTAATTTAAACAAATCTCTCTGAATTAAGCTAAATGGATTAAATTTTTTTGTTAACATTTATAATTTGGGACCCCAGGCACTAAGGTTTTGCACGATAACTGATTATTGCATGTTTTTCGATGCTGGTTTGGGTATTAATTTTTTCGGAAGATTATTTTGTTTGAATTTCCACCATTCTGCATGACAGTATTGAAGAGAATTATTTAATTTAGTCTCTTTAACTGGCCCATTCCACTTTGCTAAATGTAATGTAAGATTTGTTCAATATTATCAAGTCCAATAGAAAACATCTTTCATTTAACCTTATTTTAATATTGATTGCCTTACTCTTCATTTAGCTTCCATAACTTCCATATATAGCCATACTGTCACCATTACATATAAAGATTTAATCAAGACTTGTTGCAATTATGCAGTGCCATTGCCTAGATGCAGACATCCTATTACCAGCCACACGAATACTGTGCTACTTTGATCATGTGTTAAATGATTGAAAACCAGTAAGGCGGACATGAAAGTCGCATTACTTGGAGTGTATTGACAATTTGCGTGTGGACATGCACATGATGCACATTTTTGGTGACCACAAAAACCTGTTTCCATGGCAACCATGGTAATTAAGCAGAAAGGACACTTTGCAGGAGACAATAAATGATGGTCATCTATGCTTTGATTGCTGTCAGAAAATGAATTAGCTGCTCCAGTAATTACCATTGCAGGACTGTTCGTTAAAAGTGCACTTGTTTTTCTACAAAGTCTAGCTGTCATTTTCTGATGATGAAGTTGTTGACGATTCTTCATGCTCTGTCGACCTTTATCTCTGTGTTTGATTCAAGTTGTAAGCAAAAACACAAATGTTGGTTAATATTCTCATTTCAGAAACACACTTGAATTACTCTAGAGAGTTGCATTTGCAAATCATTGTGTCAAACCAAAATTTAATATCCATACATACTTTTTTCTCTATGGTTTACTGGGAAATGATTTTCTCTTAGGTAAGTGAAGTGAAAATTTGCTTGATGCATTAAATTCTGTATTAGATGATTGTTTGTCTATAATTTTACTTGTGTTCTTCATGGAATGCTGATTGAAACACATTTTTGTACATTCAGACGGAGATTTTTTCGCAAATTTGAAGCGAATGATTTTTAGAATGGTTCCGTGGCTTTGGTTTAATTGACATGCAATTTAATTTTGCATACCCATGCTAATGTGAACTGTTATTGTTTCTCCACATGCTATTTAGTTTAATTGTGTTCATTTATAGTCTTTGATGTTTTATCGTCATTTCATGTGTTTGCCTCATTTGAGTTGCCATCAAAATTGATGTACATCCTCTCAGTAAAACTAAGTCATGTAAGAGTTAATGTTGTTTTTGTTATTTGCCAAGTAAGTGCATGTTTAAGTACATTACGGAGCTCAGGAAATTGGGATTGTCGAGTTTCAGTAAGTGCCTTAGCTTTTGTTATAGTTGGTTAAATTTCATCATTAAGTTTGCTGCTGTAATTGTTTTTCTTTACTGCGGTTTTGTACATTATTCTGAGATGAACTCTCCCTATCAGGATAGTTATCAAAATGAGTTACCTCCCCTTATTGGAAATTTCAGTAATGCAAGATTACTGAATTTTACAAAATTACAGAGTATTCTAGTAATATGTAATTTTGATTTTGTTGCCGGCATTCCATCATTGTTATTGCTTCAATGTACTTTTTACCCTTTTTATTTTACTTGTAGAAAATATAAGATTTATTCTACATTCCTGCAGTAGTTCAAGGTTTCCCAAAATATTTTTATTTGTGCAAATTATTGGATCAGATACCATTGAATCATTGACACTAGGAGAACATTGTGAACATGAATCATATATTGGACCAGGGTTATTGTTTTATGTCTAAGTGTGAAAATTTGTCCCCTGCAAGAGAGTTGGTGACAAGCAAGCGCAACATTGCCATGGTATTACTCATCCTTGTCATTACATGCTACAAATTTCTATATGGAAGATTTACAAGTTTTCATGCTCCCAGTAGACACCCACATTGGGAGCTACAACCATGTTATCTCTGAAATTAGTTGAGGAAGGATGATGGTCCCTTGTGTACATATATCACAGAAAGCAATTATAAGACAAAAAAATGTGTTTGATTTTATGTACTCTATCACCATAGAGATATTTGATGGCATTTCTGAGTCCTTGGTAAGTTTGACATGACATAGGTTAAACTTATTTTCTTTCACTTGAATAGAGAGTTAATATCACTGCAGAATCTGACTGGAATCCAGTATCCTTATGATACTTTTTTGCAATTTGTCTTTTCAGTTACTTGAGATGGTAGTAATATTAGTGAATCTAGATAAATGATACGTTAAGTAGGTCTCCATGGTAATATTAGAATTAAGACAAACCTAAGATACAAAATTAATGCAATTTTTTTCTTACGATATGAGATTATTCCCAATAAAAGTTCCTTTCCCCTATTTCTACCCTGCACCTTTATTGAGAAACAAAAAACTGGGACTCATCATCAATGCTATAATAATCGTTCAAATTATATCCTGATGCATTCAAAACAATAGTAACGATAACTTTACAAAGTGGGAAAAATCAGTAAAATGTAACATTCCATGGGTTGTTTATTATGGCATGTATGATAAATTGTGGCATTATATACTTGTAATATGTACTTGTATATGAATTATTTTATCATGTGTTTTTATATTAATCTAGAAATTTGAAATTCCTCCTATGTCTTGGCGTTATATTTTAAAATTCTGAGATGTTTTCAATCTGCAAATAAATAACCACTGTGTGAAACCTATGTCAAATAATTGTCTTATTCTTAGATCTCGGCTATTTATTTCTAAAATGAATGTTTCAGGAGAAAAGTAGTGAATGAAACCACAGGATTAAAGAGTTATTTATTACTTCAGGACTTAAACAATAAAACACCTTATCTGAAACTCATCTGTTCAACTATCATGCCAGCTGGTTTTACTACAAAAATCTCCTATTTACAATATATTTCTACTGAATTCAATACTCTTCAGCAGTGTCAGCTTTAGCTTCCAAAGTCTCACATCGTTCCAGACAAATGACTGATATTACTCAGATCAGCAAATTCTGTCCCTGAGTCATTAAATACGGCTTGAAATGATCATAATAATTTTAATGAATTTAATTTGAAACAAACGCCTCCAAACAACAACAACAATAAATGTTGTCCTTGATCAGAATTTCTCTTAACTTTTTATCCATGAAGATTATCCCAAAGTTACCATCCAATTAATTCTGACATTTTTTTCAAAATCAGTTAACAGAATTCGGTTGAAATTCTAGTTTCCTTGGACTGGAGATCCATTTTTTGCTATTTTCTTTCTTAATAATACATATATACAGTAGAACCTCGATTATCCGAAATCGACGGGACCAAAGAATTGTTTTGGATAATCCGGGGTTTCAGATAAAACGGGGTAAAGGAAATCTAGCCTCACATGTACTAGCATCACTAATATTGTCGTCCTAATCATGTAACAATATTGGGAGATCCTGTATATTGTTTCTTTTTAGCATTTCATAACAATTTGACAAAAATGAAGCGATCACTTTTAATGTTTATTGCATATTAAAGTAAAATTATGATATCAGTATAGCAATTTATTAATAAAGTCAAAATTAGATGTGAATCATCTAACCGAATTCGCATGATATTAGGATAATAATGTTCCCGATATTGCAAACAGTAAACCAAACAAACAATACGTTGATTAGGGGGTTTTATAAATTGTTGTTCACACCTTCCAACATGTTAAAGGAATCCCTCAGTAGATAAGACTGGTCGATCGGAGTTCATTGTCTATTTCGGATTAGATGATTCAGATAATCGGGATTATTTTACATAAAAATATATAGGGAAAAAATCGGGACTGAAATTTCTTTTCGGATTATGCCAGGTTTTCGGATAATCCAATGTCGAAAAATTGTTTTTTTTTCTGTAGTTTATATTAGACAGCAGATTTTTAGCAGATCCTTACATCTTATATTGTTTGGAAACAGTCCTTCAATTTTTCAGTGCTGACATTTATTTAAAGTATCATAAAGTATCAGTCTTAACTCAGATATAAATGTGCTCCATATTGATGTCATCAGACGAAACATGTTTGCACTTTAAATCTATGATATTCATCTACTCATTCAGGGTAGTAAATGGGTTCTAAATGAAACAGAAGTCTGACCAGACAATTTCCTCCCCATTATCTCTCTATTAAACAGTATGCCACCGTCTTCTGTCATACTTACAGCTAAATCTACTATGTGTCTGAATGTCTCAAACTTGACCATTACTAATAGCTTCTATGGTGGTTTTGCTTGATTAAATCCATGGTTTTCGACTTTTCTGACACATTCGATGTCTCTAAGGTTCTAGAGAAATATATACATTTGTTAAGTGTGGCTCTTATACCCATCATCAACACTATGTAAATAATGATTACAAATACATTTTCAACGTTTTTGAAGTGACATTTCCCATTTGTCTCCCTTTAGCTAAATGACCATTAATGTGCGCTGGTCAATCTGCTAGGAAATGGCCGTGTGTATTTAACAGTAAGGAAGCCCTATCAGACATTATCAGTAGCTAATGTTGACCACTGCTGGAAATGTTAATTTTCATGATTAATGAGTTTACAAAAAGGTATTACAATACATGTGTGTAAATCCTGTCTTTGTTTAATTTTGTTTTGCTTTAGTGTCCTGCTATGTTTAACAAATGGACTTTAAAAACACTAATTACTATTGTCTGAGATCATCATATACAATAAAGAATTCAAATTTGTGGTATGCAGATCATATATCATTTTACGGAACAAAAAAAAACTGCTCTACTTTGACCTTAATTGCTTTCCACTAATTGAAGTCTGGACTGCTTATTTTAGATTTTGTGCCTGCCTGACTTTTACTTACAATATTTCCCTTATTACTTCTTTGCACTTAATTAGCAACAGTGGGCTAAAATATCATGGTATGCATCCACACTTACAAAGTGCTGGCCTGTAAATTTCCTAATTGTTCATATAATCAAATAATAAAAGATGCCTGGAACATCAATTACACATACCTTCAAGTAATTTCAATGTGTTTCAATTATGGGTTTGAACTTTCAAAACCTGAATATATAGTACCGAGTAATTCTGATTAATTTATAAAAACCACATCTGATTGTCAAGGCAAAACTGAATGAACGAATTCCACCTAAATTTGTTTAGCTCATTCAATCTTTAATATAAATAAAAAGATATGAAAATGATTATTATTTATTTTCATAGTTTTGAAATGATTGTTAAGTCAGTGCATCTTTTTTTAGGTTTGGTTGGCAAATTATCATAAACATAATATAAATATGAATGCTTATTGTTTAAGCAATTAGCTTGATGATGTTGACTGAATCCATTATACTGAATTGCACTCATCATGCACTTAAGGTCTATAGAATATTGTTGCTATAAACATAGTGTCAATTAGTGCTTTACAGTTTAATTAGTGATATGCTATATGCTTCTTGTTAGTTTAATCAATGTGAATTCCTTTTTCTGGTTGGAAGATATTGCTCGGTACATAATAATAGAGCTGAAAAGGCAAATATTCACAACTAAACTAACAGTCACATCATATTTCAAGTGCATTAATTGATCCATAGGCAATTAACAGCCTGCATGTTTCCATGTTGAAATATTATTAACACCGAAAAGTTCTTATACAGTACTGTGCTCATGCAGGCAATTAGATGTAAATTATTTCTGGGATTCTAATTTTGAGTTGCGTACCTTCTAATGGTGATTTAAGTCCTTATGTTTCATTGGAATTTCTCTTTTCATTTTGTCAGTGTTATATTACCATGGCTTATAAAGTATTCTTGGTATTGTCTTCATCAGAATATTATTTATTAATCAGTCTGTAGACAATGAAATGTTTTTTTCTTCAGTGAACAAATTTTACATTTCTCCTTCATGCAATAAGTCTCACCACTGTATTCACAAGATAAGAACCTCATATCAATTTATTGTGTGAAATGTTTTCCTTTCCAAATAACGCTTTGTTACCCAACAATCACAGACATATTTTGTTGAATAGTATTGAAGTTGGATGGGGGGAATAATGTGCACAGACGATTGTTGTGTTCTATTGCTTTGGATAACATCAGGCTCAATTAATACAAAGAATACAAAAAAACTCATTAAGTCTGGCAAGAACTTGAATTTAGACCATAATCTTTGCTAGTCCATCTAATAAAGTGACATAAATAAAGTTTTCTGATCAGAAAATGTGACATTTCCCATTATTGAAAACCTTTTCCACATAAAAACATAATAAAAAATTGATGAAAAACCATATTGCAAGAAACATGGTGGTCATTTTCAAATTGTGATCCGAGTCATCCAAATGTTTGTCAGCATGCATGCATCTGTTGTATAGAGATTTTGTTTTATCCCACCATATTCCCTGCTTCATCTGATGGTTGGAAAATAGTCTCATTTAATGCAGGGCAATTTTAAGACTGGTCAGTCATGAAATTGACTGATTCTTTGTTCAGATATTACCCTATTGATAGGTTAATTTATCTTTTCACCCTAGAGTCATTTCTCAAAGGAAATATTAGTGAACTAATGGACACGGCATATGGGTCACATGATATGACTCATAATTTTCGTGTATTTAAGTATTACATTCATTTTTTTCAATGTCTTCTTTATCCTTAATACATGCAAATTGGTATGATAAATGGGAATTTTGTCAACTTTTATGTGTTCCATTTTTTTGTTTTTATAAGTCACATCTTCTTGCATATAGCTGTTATTGTGTTTGTAAAAGACAAATAAACATGCCATTAGTTTGTATGTGTTTTGAAAATGACCTTTTTTTACACATAACCACACTATTATGGTTTGCTGTATCTTTAAAACCATTGTCATGGTTTCTGAGAGTCTGACTGGATATAGACGTATTTCCGATAAGATAACTTGGTGGTTTGCTTCTCTTTGCTTTTAAACATTCCTCATTATCAAATAATGAAATCCAAATATGTACATATTCAACACAAACTAGATAATTGAATGCAGTCTATATAATTAACAAAGTTTTATTGCATGTTTATCAACGAAAAAATTAAAATTGTTCTGAGTTTTAGTTTGATTTGTCTCCTGTTGTTGATTTTGGAAAGGTACACAGCAACTCCATTCTGAAATTAGCATTCATTCTCAGGCACAAGACAACAACATGATGTTATAGCAATTTAACAAATTAATCATGCATTTCATCCGCATGTAATGTGTCATCTCCACTATGGAGAAGGCCTGTCTCAATTAAGACTGGTTGTTGACCTTCTACTCACACCAAATTTTCCATTTTGTTTTTGTTCTTCTACAGAATGTTAAGTGCCTGTTCAAAATATTGAATTAATTTCTTCATTTTGAAATTCTTCCATTCCTTGCTCCAGGAAGACCTGACTCTAAAACCACTTGTTGATAACCAACTATGACCAACAGCATTAATTGAGCTCCAAACAGCTCCAACAGCCATTATTGACCATCCACCACCTTTTGTTGATCAACTAGTAGATCACAAACTTCTTATGTTGTTTTACACTTATCATCAATGACCTATGTTGACATTTAGACAACACTGGTAACCTATAATTGCATGACAACATCACCAGTAGCAGTTACCAATCCACAAATAACACTGATAGCTTATGTTGACCTTCAAACATAAAAAACAGCCTATTTGACAACAGTCAAAACCTTTCATGACCTTCACTACCAGCAATTACTGCAGTTTACCTGCAAGAATGTTGAGAGTATTTACTTCCTATGTATAGCCTGTCAAGTGCGTGAGGAATTTTTAGGAACTTGGTATCATATTACAAAGGAAATAACTAGTACAAACTAATACATTGTATCTCGTTCTAGGTTCCCCTGGAGATGAATTTTGGATTGAATTCGTGACAAAGGTTTAAGGATCCTGCCATGTATCATCATATCATTAAAGAGACTGGTTTCATTTACTATTGTCAGGCTATCATTAATTCTGACATGCTATCAATACTGACAATCTTATCTGTTTGTGTCTTGTAAATGCTGTTTTGGAGGTTTACCCTCGGGACTCTAATTTTATATTAACCAAGGATTACTGATGCTATATTACATATGTTGTGATCCATTTCTCTAATGTATTAGGTCACAGACCTAAACCAACTGAATAATAAGTATAAGGTCTTTGTCCCCTTTGATTTGTATTGCCAGTTGCATCTTAATTGAATGTCAGTGAAGAAATTGCAAGGGAGTAGGTGCAGGCTTACATTGACATTTTGTGGCTTATCACTGGATTACAATGTTGAACATCGTTTATTGAAATCATTTGCCCTTTTATAATGATGAAAGTTTTCCTTTGAGAACCAGCAAAATTCCATCATTACAGTTCATAGATTATATTTGGTGTTTAAAATTGATGTAAATTTATCCTGTTTTAGAAATTTAATGGAAGATATGTTTATTTTCAATTTACCTAAACACATAGCTTAAGTGGCCATTATTTAGATTTTGCCTTTTTGTATTTCCATTGTCTTTCTGTCCATTGTTTTATGAAATATTGAATTCTTGACCATTTCTTTGCATGAGATCCCATTGTTACAAATGGTTGAATCAACAAAACTAGTCTCAAAAATAATTCTGATTAATTTTAGTTGAATTACTGTGGTATTGTTTATTTTCATGTGGCTCCATTTTCAAAATTTTAACTAAATGAATAGAGGTGCAAAGATGTTGCAAAATTTTAAGGGGTGCAAAGATAGAGCAAAATTTTGAGGGGTCTTTCATGTTCACTTCTTTCTTTTAATTATATTTCTGTCTGTACTTTTTTTTCTGTATGATTATCAGCTATCTTTAAATTTAAACTGAAACATTTTCCCCTTTTTAATGAATTTTACAGATATATTTTTCCAATAGATATTTACTCAAGCAATAACAGATAGCCAGAGCTTGTTTTTCCCTGTTTCGGAACATACCAGATGTTGTATGGAGCACAATTTCGGATATTGCCAGTTTTTGGATGGTTGACATGAATATCATTTTTATTTAAGGGAATTTGATACCCAATTAAAGTTAGTGAAATTACAGTGCCTTGTTGTTATGATGTCCTAATAAATTAAATGTATCATAGTTCAATTTATGCCATCATTGCAGACATTTGATCAGACCAACAACTATAGACACCAGATGTATTGATATGTAATACAAACAAAACCTTCACGTCATTCCATCTTGTCATTTGCTACCATTTCCATCTTTAATTAGTGGTTTTATCAACATGTTATTAAATGTTTATTGAGAAGAAAATTCATTAAAACTTGTGGTCATGTGTTTATTACATGTGATAAATTTATATTAGGATTTTGCTGAGATTTTCTTCTATTAGTTCGGAATAGTCTCTGTTTCCATTTGGTTTAATTGTTCAATTGTCATAAATAGTCTTTATTTGTCTCTATATTATAGCTCTTGAATCTGGGAATATTATTGTGAACTCATCAAAACTTCTGAATTGCTAAACATATTGAAAAATACAAGGTAATAAGTCTTAATGAATTACAGATTAAAGCCCATGTATGTTAATAAGACGGTAATAAAAAATGGTAATACTTAAATGTAAATTGATGAAGATTTCAACAAAGGCCAGGCTTATGCCTCTTATTGTCTTAATTAATTGGCATGTATTCATATCACAGATTTTCTTTGTCATCGACTTCTTGCCATTTTAAGCCATTATTTTGTTCCAGTTTTCCTTCACTGTTTAAGTTGAAAGAGTCGCCAAATGAATCCGGCTGACATTGTGACGTTAAACCCCAGAGTTCCAGTTTTAGCATGTTTAACAGCTTTGATTTACTTACAGTGTTCATGCCATGCAAATTTCCTATGCATCAAATTCCAAATCCAAATGGCTTGAAAATATTTGTCTGAATTTCAAATAATTTCATGTGTTTTTCTGTTGTATATGCATTATTCATGCAAAAATGGTAAAAAACTTAATGACATCCAATCCATCCATTTTGTTGCAATTTTAGATAACCTTTCCATTGGTGTCAACACAATTTATTACTGCTATAAAATTTGATGTCATGGAATTCCTTTGCCGTTTTGTTTTTGTTGTAACTTTAGAACACTTCTGGTTAATGTTGGTTAACATTTTTTTGCATGAATTACAATCAGAGTTGTTGCCATGGATTATAGCTCTCTGTCAAATAAAAGTTCTTTCTCTGATAAGACAATTTCCATTCCAATTTGAGAAATGCAGAAACCCACAATGGAATCGACTGAGATTGTGTTGCAGTATAGCATAAAAACATGGTGTTTATTTCTGTTTTATGTTTGTAATGTTGGGAATATCTGTGACAGTAATAAAAGAGACGAACTTAAAACACAAAAAAATGTCTTGAATTTAAGCATACCTCCCTCCACAAAAAAGAATTGTCATGGAATTTTTCTGAAGTATTTTAAAGACTTAATTCCCTTTCTTGGTAGAAGGCCTTTCATTAGTTCACTTGTTTTTTGGTTTTAAACATTAATCAGCGAACATTTTATTCTGGCTGAGGAGCAATTTAGGTGGCTTCTACTTTGATTTCTTACTTAATTGACTGCAATGTTGTGGAATACAATTGGTTTCTTAGTTTTAATTGTCAGTTTATGTTAGGTATGGCTTTGTTTACTTGTGGCATTTACATTACTGTATGACTTTTGTTTGGGAGTACTTAATGGTCATCCTTATCAGGGACCCTCATCAATTTCTAAATTTCTGTGTTAATTCTTATAACTTCTCTTCATTGATGTATTAATTTAGTTCAGAGCTCGGCTTGGCTGTAAGTAACCAGACAATGTTTTGATTTAGGTCCTACAGTAACTGGTAACACTTCAATATGTTTATGTAATGGTGTTACGGAAAGTTATTTTATTTAAATTTAAACTTTTTTAAGCAATTACATGTAGTTGCCAGATGTGGCACCCAGTTTTGTTTTATTTGGACCAAGAATGAAGACTTGAAAGCTTGATTATATTAGCGTCTAAATCTAAAGTGACAAAATCCATACATTTTACAACTTCCAACTGTGAATCTTTTGTGTGAAATGCATTTTGTAATTGTATAAAAATCTTTAATTCGCATACCATTAGATTGATGTAATAATTTTGATATTTTGGAAAAAAATCTTCTATTACATTAAGTCTGAAAAGCTTCTACACATGAGTTTTTCAAATTTAATGAATAAAAAATGGCTTTAAAAAAACACTAATCTTTTTGATTGAAGACTAGATTTCAGAAATATTACACCAGAGTCTCCACTAACCAAATAATATTGATAGAAATATTTTGATGTACTACATTTGTCCTGTCAGAAAATTTGGTGTATTCGATTGATTAGCAATTTTCTTCTGGTCCAATCAGATTAATTAAATTTGTTCGTGCACGATTCATCTGTGGTCAAGTGCACATTGTTGTTAAAGAATTAAATTAAGACAAATTAATCAATATCAATCGCTCTGGTGTAATCAAGCGGTATGCATTGTTGGCGTTCTATCTTTATCTAGTGATGGTCAATTGGTCAACAGAAAAGGATTTCATACAGAACGTTTGATAGATTGGACATTCATGTGACTAGAAAAATGCTTTCAATTTCATGCCACTAGTAAGCATGGTAATTATACCTGAAAAGTCTTATACTGTACAAATGTAAGTTTTCTGTTAACTGTTAAGTTTGTTGTCAAAATATATACCTATATACGTATGTACCAGTATTTGAAAACAGCTTTGTTTGGAACTTAGCAATAAGTGTACTTACTCAAGTTCACCTGTACAAAGAGAAGAATAAAGGCAAATCCTTCATTATCATGTTATTCAATAAAATTCCTAAATAACATCAGATCTGCTTAAAGTGACTTTATCTTAGATTCTCTGTGAATGAATAACGTTTTAATGTTAAGGTTTATCAAAGATGCAACATTATGCATTACTGGTTAATTTATTTTGAAGACAGTTCCATTAATTTGCGCAAAATGCTGCACAAATAAGGTTAGCATGAAACTAATTTTATCATTGCTGTCTTTAGTGTACCACTTTATTTCTATAAGAAGGAACAGTGCAAAGTGTTTCGATATATAACTGAATTAGTATGAATTGGCATTCTATAGAAGGTGTTTGTTCTTGTTGTTCTTAGGAGACTTGTTAGATTAAAATTCTACATTAGAATGCATACATCTGTTGGCATAAAAATAAAAGGAGAGCCAAATTAGAGGTTTTAAGGCGGATTTTGTATCGACTTCTCAATTTTAACATTCTGAAATTAGACTCAGTGCTGACTTTTAACAACCAAATACAGGAATACAGTGCAGACTTGGTAGATTGAAACCTGGTATTAAATTTTACTGTTTGCTTACAAAAACAATAGTTGTGGCTTTATCTAAATTAAATTTTGATATAGATCAGTCGTAATGGTTCTCCATGGTGTTTTTATGTCTTGTGTTATCGTGGCTTTGCATGTGTAAGTGCAGACTATATGTGTCTGTATGCTGGTCCCTGTTGGATTCCTGCTCCGTTATATGATTACTGTACATCCTTTAACCTAAATGATACGCTGGTATGCTGTTAGAGGCCTGATATGGTAGTATGTTGTTGGAGGCAAATGTACCCAGTGTAACAATCTAACATTGAGGTAATTTCTCATGAATTAAAAATCATGGTGGTATTTCTTTTTTTGTGCTATCCTTGATAATTGCCGACATCATATTGGAGACCATTGTTGACAACTTTGCATATGTGTTGTTGTTAAGTTTCTCTGTGTATTTGAGTACCTCAGACATTGACAAAAGGAAGCATCCTCTTGATTGCCTACAAGTATTCAGTTAAACCAGCCAACCTGACTAATGCACAACCTCGTAGTTAATTCTTTGTGAGTTTGAAAGAAATATAAAAGTAAAGGTTGTTAATTGTTGCTTGTTCATGAATATATTGGTGGCATCAAAAATTCCTTAAACATTCTGATACTGACAACATTATCAGTTTATTTTATCAAATATTCTCCTAATAATTGCCCTTTTTTTATGCACTTGGTAACTTTTGTAGAATTTTGTGCAATTGAGTTTTATTGTTGAATGAATATTGAAAGTATTTGATTTGATTTGAAAGATTATTAAATCATTTATGGTGAGTCACATTATTCATTTTCCGCAATAAAGGCTATTAAAATATTTTGGGAAATAGAAGGGAAATTTATTTCAGAATATTATACATTTTGCATGTGAACTTGTCCCTCAGAAGTGACCGCAAATTTGATCTTTTGTCTCTGTACATTTAGATAATAATTATTAATATTGCAATTTATGTTTTGTATTGTCTTGCAAGATCAGGTGGTTGTTCTTTTAAACATATTGAAAACATAATTAATCATGGCAATATTTGTTGCGAATATCATTTATTTGCTTCTGCCCTTGTAATTTAAGTAAGGTCAAGGTTATAATGTTATGTCATTGAATTTCCTTACTTAAATAATTTTGCTTATCGTTTATTTGCTTCTGTCCTTGTGGTTAAAGTAAGGTCAAGGTCATAATTAAATGAAGTTTCTTGTTCTGTGTAACTGTGCTTGTATGATATACTGTATATTGAACAGAATCTTCTGTTTGATTGGCATGTAACTGACATCAATAGTTCATTTCTTGTTTAAAAATTGTATCTTCAAAGACTTAATTTAATGCTTGAAATATCCACTTAAAGTATTCCATCAGACTTCTAATGTTGTGACATTGATATCTAACAAAACAATCAAGTATGCAGTCTACCCATTCAACTTCACTATATTTATTATGTCAACTAGCACTTAAAAAATTTTCCTTGAATTCTAAAGCATTGTAATATAGTGCTCTTATTTTCATCAAAAACAAAACATTTGTGTTGAACCATGCAGTATAACCATTCAACTTCATTATTCTGACAAAAATTGTGCCCAGATCTACAGCTTTTCCTAATTAATTTACAAGAACGACCTAACTTCTCATTTAGTGTGTCTTTCCCCTTGAAATCATCTGGATCTCTTACCAGGTGATAGTATTCTGTTCTCTTTTTGGGGACAGGATATAAAACATTCACTGTATACATTATTAAGAGACTTTTAGTCCCTAAGCCTGATGACAAAATGATAAACCATTATGTATACCATCCAAGTGATGTAGTCTTTTTTTGAGTCTGTTTCTTTTTCAAGATACTTTATAGATATAACTCAAACTTCTCAACAGGCCTGTTTTCTCGCAAACATTTGATTAAGATATTACTAATGTATTCAATTTTGATGACATATCCTGGTATCTTCTCTGATTTAAGCAATGATAACAAAAGAATTTGTAAAACATTGCCTAGTTGTATTTTGTATTTTGAATGGAGTTTTAAAATGACAAAAGCTCTTTGGTAATATTTTAGTCGGTAGTATGTTGTGCATTAGCGCAAAATGTTGCCCATCCTTAAAGTAGAAAAAACAGACTCTGGGCTTGTTTTCTCAAATTCTTTCTACAATTACTTGCATAAGATGTGAAAATTCCATGTCTTCTATGACCTAATTGTAGCTGTATCATATGGCAGCTAAATTTCTTGATTTGATTGTTATTTCAAAAGACAGAAGCAGAAACTCTTCTGCATACAAATGTGTCTGTTTGCTTTGCAAATGAAGCTTTTTCTCCAAGCCAATATTGGCCATACAATACCATAGATCATTGAATGACTTATCTCAATATACTGGATATTGGTGATGGAGATAAGGTCTGACAATTCTTGATGATTTAATTTGAGGAGGATAACAGATAAGGTTGATGTTGTCGAATTAATGTCCTGTAGTTTGCTGACAACTTCTTACTGTCTGATGAGCTAGACCTAATAATATAAGAAAATCGAAATTATGTAAAAAATATCTGCCATAAGTAAATGATTAATGATGTTTGGATGGCATCAGCATGCTGTGTTGTCTGTACCCAGTTGGTAACTCGCTCGGAGAAACAGTTTGATTGTCTTTGAACAAATCTCATATAAAAACATGTAATTTGATTAAAATGTAATTTATGCAAATTTAGAAGAAAATGATTATCAGACAGATGGATTTTTTTTCTCTGAGACTGGAAATGAAGGCAGCACTTACTGGCTGTTAATGGGGTGAATCTTACAGACATTGCTGACTTTATTGATATGACTTGCTGTCTTACAGCGTCCTGTAATAATTCATTTGCATTTAGTAATGAAGAAATGATAAAAATGCTGGAATTGATTACTAAGCAGTGTACGAGTATTTCCTTTGCCATGGAAACACTGTTCAATCCAGTTTATTTCATTGTTCTTTGTTAATCATGTGTCCATGTTAAAACAAGCCTCCGGCTGACTCAGACTTTACTCATACCTAATCTTTATTCCACAAGTGCTTGTTCATGATAGAGGAATGAAGCATTCCGCTTTTATAGCCGTCATGACAGTTGCAGAGGAATTTTCTCTGAAATCCCCAACATTCAAAGGAGTTGACTTAAGCGAAGTTAATGCTATTAGTACCACAGGGCCTTGTGATATTGATGTTATAGTCCAACCATTATGACAAAGAACATTGAGCTGAGTGGTTTTGATGTACTTTATAGAAACTGAGATATCATTGAAAAAAGTCTTTGATTTTAGATTGGTTTATATCAAGACTGATATTTATAAGAACAAAGGCAATAGTAAATACTAGTATCACTAAAATATTAATTAATACCAGTGAGATTTCTTTTCATCTAATAATTGAATGACATCTACAACAAACAGAACCCCCAATATATAGCAAGATTTACTGCAGTCCTGCACAGGAAACAACATCAGAAGCTGCGCAACATCTCCATATTTTTACATACAATTTACTTGAAATAATATTTATTTTTGTGATGTAGCAATTAATAACTTGTTTGTATTTTAAGTTTGACATTGAAGTTGTTTTTTATCAAATGTCATTTAATATGTCTAGAATGCAGGACCTTTTGGGTTTTTTTGCTTATGTTTCCATGTGCAATTGTCGTTTTGATGAAAATTCTGTTGAAGAAGATGAAGCAACCAATAAATTCCATATTTAGTTGGTTTTTTTTTACAAGATACCATAACCAATTGTATTTGTATGTTTTCTGATACAAACTAAACCACATCTTTAAAGGATTTATGCTTAAGTTTTATTAAAGGAACATATGTTGATAATATTATGCTCATAACTGTTTATTAGTAACAGTGGTAACATGTGTTCCATTTTTTATCTTCTGTAGTATTTGAAAAGTTGCTTTGACTCTTGTGATCATGAATGATTTGAGTTTGTTTTATATGGTGCAAATTTAATGTTGAATTGTGATATTGCCTAGGAATATTTTACACTATTGCTTTGATATTTCATGTCAGAAATATAAATTTGTTCCTTACACTTGAATAACTGTTTTCAATGTTTATCTTTATTTTTTTAGGTGAAAAACTCATTGTCACAGCCCCTCCTACCAATATCACGGCAAATAAAGGGGATAACGTTCGAATCAATTGTTTGGTGAAAGTTCCAGCTTACATGAGTCAAAAGGCTGTTCCACACATCAAATGGAAGCACCAGGGACATTACATACACCATCATGATGCCTCGGAAAAATATTCGGTGGAAGACAAGGGGCAGACATTACTAATATCCAATATAAGAAGAAATGATGCCGGACAGTATTCTTGTATTGCTACAATTGAGAAAGGCAGGGACATGGCTAGTGGATGGTTATATGTTAGAGGTAATAGTAGAAGTATTCTGGTATTCAGAATAAAATCAAATTTTGCTCTGCCAGTCAACTCTTTCTAAGAATGAAATCATTGCTACTGCAAATTTGGTCCTTAAAAATAAACCACTGTGCCTGCAATGCAATAATTGTTAAGTACATCAATTAAACATTAACTGCTGTAGACCTATAATGTCCTATAGAACACTTTTATTACCAAGGGATCTTAATATACTAGGTTTTGGGTTTAGTTTAATGTTTTTTCCATACAAATGTCTGCTGGTTTGATTTCTTTTGTTAAAGATAAACCTTTATCATTTGAATGTTAGTGTGGCTTCTCAATAAGATATGTTGAAGTTTAGATTATAAGCCAAATAAATCAGAAAGTGTCACCTTTGAAATGAACAGTTTGGTAACCATTTCCTGGTTTGATTACTTCACCTTGTAATTATCTTACATGGATTTGATACAAGTTTTTACAGCTCCCATTAATGACACATAATAGCTGTTACCTGGATTACCAGATTTCTGGACCAGAGATCAAACCACTGTTTGGCAAGAATCTATCACATTTTCACAATCTCAGAGATCAAACCTTACCCTGAGATTGTAAGAATGTGATAGATTTTTGCCACTGTTTGGTTTTCCTTACGGTCAACCTTTTGATCAGGGACCTGATTTAAAGACTTGCCGTAGCTACGAGCAATCTTTCAACATAAAAATGTAAACGCCTTTGTAAAGAAGAATATGTTTTGTGCCATTGTTAGATTTGCAGACTTCTGTCAACTGTTATTGTCTACAATAGGATATTGTCTACAATGTTTATCATTTGCAGGATTTTTAAGTTTACTTAGTTCTATCTTAGCTACGATAATTTATGGAACAAGCTGCAGGAGTATTTTACTTAGTGACTTCATTTCACATTATTATGTTTATAGCTCCGTGAACTCCTTGTACATTCATTATCAACTGGGCAAATACATTTTTTGTTCTTCCCTGAAGATATGTACACCATCCTATTAGACATCTTTGAGCTAATTTAAGAACTTTATTTATTGTGACTATGCATGAAATTGTGCAATAAGTGTGTTAATGAATGAAAGATGTTGTTATTTTAACTTTTACTTGGATAATTTAATTCAATTATTGAATGTCTTGTTAATTTCTTCAACATAATTGCTTTTTTGTTTAAATAAAATTGTATGCTCTTGCTAATTGGCTTATAATTGATATTTTTCTTGCTTTTAATTATACACTCCTTTGGATATTCTTGTCTCAATGTTTCTGGCATCCATTTTCTACCAATTCTCAGACCTTTCATAAGCTTTGCCCTCTGTACCCTGAACAGAATTTATATGTTGCTTGACTTGTTTAGAAGCATCTTGGTACAAGAAGGTACTACAGCAACTCTTACTAATTTGTAAGTTATATATCATGTGACTTCCCAACATTATAGACTCTTAACTACTTAATAATGTATTGTTGACTTGCAGCAAAAATTCTCCAACAGACAGCAATGAAAATAACAAAATCTTATGCAACAAGGGTTATAGTAAAGTCTGAACTTTTTATTAAGATATTGGCTACACTTGTTACACTGCTATTAACATTTCTAGACATATATATGATATATTACGTTAGTAGAATGGCTTCTATAATGTGATATAACAGAAATTGATGGAGTGAGTAAGGACCTTATTTTGTGGTCTGTCTGGTTATCAAAACATTTTATAACCTGTTCAGCAGACGTAAGATTTTGATGACTTCGATTTCCGATGTCAGACTTGTAGTTTTATGTAGATGTATAGTTAATTACGTCTACTAACAACTGATGCCTTTTTGTCTTGGCATAATTGGTATAATGTATCCCTGGAGTGGTAAATGCTGGTAAAGGATGACTTGTATGTAGCTTTTTTATGGTTTTCTTATGAAAATTACTGCTGTTTTCTTATTGTTATGGACCATTTTACACTGTTGACATAGTTCACTATTGAATAACTGCATTTATTAACCTGATTATACTTCAAATGTGACTTAATTTGAAATTATTGTATTAACTTATAAGCAGTTGGAACAGACTTTTTCTTACATAGAAATCAATCAGTAAAATCTATGAAGATGAAATGAATGGCACTTTTTAGAAAATATGAGGTAGTCATTTCTTATATCCGTGTCTTTTAAACTGCATGATATACAAGTATGATATTTCAGATCTTGCTTGTTGTATATCTCTGTTGATTATAAACATAGACTCTCATTCTCAGTAATTCTTTAACGGCAAGCTCATTTGAAATAATTATCGTGATTATTTTCTATCATATATACCTGTGTGTCTATTCTATTTTAGAGCCACCTGAGGCCCCCAGAGATGTATTGATAATGCAATGTTTAGGAAATACTGTAGAACTGAATTGGACTAAAGGAGAAAATGGTGGCTCGCCTGTCAACAATTATTTAGTGCAATTTAATACCTCTGAAAGTCCAGAAAATTGGAAAAACTACTATGATGAAATCGCAGTTGATTCTACTTCCATACATGTGAACTTATCTCCATGGGGAACGTATAGTTTTAGGCTTTTAGCACGGAATGATGTTGGCTACAGTAAGCCAAGTAATCCTACAAGACAAGTGTGTACGACACCTCCTGAAAGGCCTGGAGGCAATCCCAGAGATGTTCGAACATTAACCCATAAAAAAGGAAAATTGATTGTAACCTGGACAGTATGTATATCACACATAAAAAATCATTATAAGTTAATTGGTCAGACACAGAAATTATTATTTGTCATAAATGTGAAGATTTTATGAATTTTATGCCAAACGTATGTTCTAGATTTCACTAATATGGCAGATATTTCGTACTGAATATGGTAAAAATGGCTTTTTTTGTATCCTGGAAAATATATCCCCGATATATGATTGGCATTAGATTATGGCATGGTTATATTTGTTATCTGATAGTGTATAAAATGTCTCTATATTTTGCTCAAATGTCAATGTGACAGAAAACTCCAGTGATGAGACTAATTTTTCAGATTGATATAAAGATGGAGCTAATTTAGGAATATTTGTCTCTAGGGATATTGCTTGTTTATTATTTTCATTGACAATTTTGGTATTTTTTATGTCGACCATTATAAAGTCTGCTTGAAAAAAAACATTTTGACCTTTGACTTAGATTTCAGTTTGCTTGAAAAGGGATGATAATGCTAGACTTTACAACATGTCAGTATGTTTGTACTTGATATTGAAAATCTTATATGAAAATGCATTGATTTGTAGATACCTCTCTTTAACTGTTCATCAAATGTTATTGGTCTGAGATTCAAGCCCCAGGCTTGTCTTTAATTTTCTCTGACTCTTTGACATAAATTCAAGCAATAATATTAATGTAACATCCCGATTTGCTATGTTCATTTTGAGGCTTTTTATGAGCTGATAAAATATCAGGGTACTGTTAATCATTAATTCATATTTATTTGGTTTCATTTTTTCAGCCAATGCCAAGATTGTTACATAATGGTCCTGGCTTTCAGTATATTATATTCTGGAGACAGAAAGGAAGCACATACTGGAACAAGAATATTGTTGACAATGCCAATGCTCAAGTTTGGGAAGTCAGCGTCAATGATACATATGGATTATATGAAATTAAAGTAAAGGCGAAAAATGAGATTGGTGATTCCAGACAGCCTGCATTTATATACTTAGGACATTCTGGTGAAGGAGGTAGGCTGGAGTATTATTTCTTAGTACAGGTGTAATGCTAAATGACTGTATTTTTTATTTGCCATAAACACGTTTTAATGATATCATTAAAAAATAAACTTCAAGGTTACCCACTTGCCTGAAGCATAGAGCATGAGAATTTAATTTTAGATGAAAACAAATTTATTTGCTCTTAGATGCAGATCACAGTTTGTTCCAGCAATAAGGCTTTTAGATGATAAAAAACATGTGTAAGGAGAGTGTCTTTGTCAGGAGCTGATAAATTTATCTTAATGTAAACATTATTCTGCAGCCGAAAATGACCATGTTAAAGTTAGCTTGTTAATTGTACTAGTACAAAAGTCATGAATGATGGCCTTCATTTTATCTGATTACCTGAACAAATACTTTAATTACTCTAATTTGGTGTTCTTTTATCAAAATAGAGAAAATTAGTGAAATTAGATATTTCCAAATATCATTTTTTCTTTTCAAAAATTTTGAAAACATCACTCCAAATCCTCTGTTTGAAGTATAGAAGTATTATGGCTTAGCCTGCATGCCAAACCAGTCTATTAATGGCTATAAAACTCATCTTTATAAACATTACCGGTAATTCAATTCTGTTTGTAATGTTGTCTATACTTCACAAGGAAAACCTTCGTGCTCATGTTTAAATCACCTTACCTTTGCTAACCATTGTTGCTGTTTCAGATCCACTTGTGATACCAAAAGATTTTCGACAAGATCCTACAAAGCCCATTGAAGCTCATAGGGCCCATTTTATTTGGGAAGCGGTTGACAGTTCGAAAGAACAAATTCTTGGTGAATTTCGTGGCTATAAGGTAAAATAATAAGGTCTTCAATCATTTATTTTTGACAGTCCTACTTTTCTCAAATGTATATAATTATTACGGAGGAAATATATTGTCTTGGAAACCTTACGGGAATTCTTTTTGAATTATTTTTATATTGAATAATTTTTTGCATAACAGGATAATGAATTAATGTATAGACATTTGTTCCTAAAGCAAATGATGAATAATGGCTTCTTTGCTGTAATGTTGGTACGCTAGATAAAGTAGGCCTGATAGACACAATGCTGTGACTGAATGCTGTAATGAGGTATTATTTGGGTACTAAATGATTAATTAATTATATGTGCATGTTAATACAGCTGAGGTATTGGAAGTCTAGTGAGGGTCGTCACAAATGGAAAGAGGTAGATATCATGATTACCAAATCAGACAGAAGTAGGCCTGATGTACGTGCTACCATTGATGACCTTCCTGCATATACAGCCCTAAGGGCTCAAGTATCGGTCATGAATATACATAATGTGGGAAAACCAAGTCAAATCATTGACTTTTTCACTCTAGAAGGAGGTGAGAATCTTCTATATCAATATTGATGATATATGTTTTTCAAAAATCTAGATTCGCCACAAAACACCATTAAACATTTAACAAAAATCTAGAAATATTTTTCACTTGTTAGCGATTTTGCTTTTCCTCATCTTCACTGTAATTGTTTTAATCTTGTGCACATGGATTTGAAATAATAATGACCGATATATATAAATGAAAATTTCATATTCTGTCATTAGTGTCTATATCAAGTCAAGTCAAATTCCTTTTATTGCCTCATATCATGTACATTCATACTGAAATGAGGAGACAAGCATGAATATGATCAAATATACAATAATATTCATACAGTGTATTATTCACTATTCATTATGGTTGTCATGACTATTCACTGTATATTGTATCGCAAGAAAGTATCTACATTTTGTGTAGTTTGGGTACACAATAAGCTGATTCTGACATTTTGCTATTAATCACAGTCATGGCCCCTTTTTATGTACAAAGATTATAATAAAAGCTTGCTCTTCTAAACTTTTATTTTGGCTTAAGCAACTTAACTCAAATCAGTAAATAATAAGATGAAATCATTCAATACTTAAAGCACTTAGGTTACAAAAATGGATTTCTGATAAATATCACACAAAGCTTTAGCTTTGATAAAAGTCCTTTGTGAGAAATGTGCTGCTGTTTTACTTGAATATCACATGTTCAGGTCTGGCTTCGTGTTTTTATACTAAAAAGATATCCACCCATTGGCTTATTGATGTCTGTTACACAGTGGACACTCCAATAATTTTCTTTGATAAATAAGTTTCTCCTTTTATGGTAAATGGAAGTTTCCTGTTATTTTTGATTGGTAAATAATTTGAATTACTTCACAGGAATGTATAAATCATAACTGTTCGACAATAAAAACACTTACAATGACTGACATACTGTGCAATTTTGAACTTTTCGCTAAAACTTGTTCAGTAAATTACTGTAATTTTTGACTAGACATCTTATGGGTTTTTCAGACGGATTCGTTTTTCCCATATTGATACTTATTGTTGCTATGGAAATAAAACAAACATATGTCATGTTCATTTCCCGAAACAATTCATGAACTCATAAAGACATAAAAGCTTTTAGCCAGTTCTCTTGTTTTTAAATCTAACAGACAATATTGTTTGACTTAATAACATTATGGCATGTGTGAACTATCTACCAGTTACGAAGTTGTCTGGACAGATACAGAATGAAGAGTAAATAAGGAAGGAATTTGTTGTAAGGGATAGTCAAATATGCCGATTACCATCCTTGAAAGTGAAGACTGTCAACAAGCACTTAGAGCAACTTAAGCATTTTAGATATTGTTTTTCTTATTGCATATTAAAATCATAGTTTATAGGTTAGCTAACTTGGTGCCATTTGCTAAGTCGCCATATGTCTGGCAAAATATGTTGGTGGAAATTTGCTGTGAAAATATTCTCTTTATAGTAGAGTTGATCACCATACCATTGGTGTTATTTGAGTTCCAGTGAGATTTTAAGTCTCTCATTTTATCAAATTATAGACGGCTACACTTTCCATTCCATTGGTGCATTGGGATATCTTCGACTCTATATATGGCGTGTGTCGTTTAATACGATACTCTGAACAAATATTTTCTGTTTTATTCAGAATTAATTTGTTTTACCACGTAACATGTATGTGGCCTAAGAGTACACAACATCAGCACCTTGGATGTCTAATAGTATGACAATACTATTGTTTACTATATTTTCTTCAATTATTTTTACTTTATTGATCTGCTAAGCACATTTCAGCACTCCCAATTTCCTTTTCTGTTTATGAGCCCTTTTGGGACTTCTGTCGCATGTGAATAACATAAAAAAGGTTAAAACTATAAAATCCATTAAAAACAAGCACAGGGCTAGAAAGAACTCTCCAGGAAATACCGGCATTTACTAATATCTTCTGTGTGTCACATTTTGTTCACTACCAAATGATCTAGTTATATGATTATTTGCATTAGCATAGAGTAAGTCATCTGATTAATGAACCTTCAAAATAAATACACATACTTTTGCGCATGAGAGATACCTAATTGGTTGAATTAGTTCATCTTTTTATATTGATTGTCATTGTTTCAAAATGAATATTTTATGTCCTGCTTTTTGTTTGTCATCTATTAAAGTGTTTTATGTAGGTTTTCTCTGTTTTTACATATGACTGTACAATATATGATTGCTCACGGAATTGTCCTCTATGATTGATAGCAAACATTACAATTGCATGATGGGGCCAATAAATTTACCACATATTTGATATATTATGACTTCAGTGAAATGATAATGACAAATAAACTAAGAAGTAATTATCCGACTATTTTGTATTGTTACATTCAGTTCATGGAAATGGTGAAATCATTTTCATAGAACTCTTAGAGAAAGGAAACATCATTTGGAATTGAAGACTGAATCGCATGACTATTTCCATTTCTTTATACGAAACAAAAATAACCCAAGTCAGCAGAGGAAGAAAATATGTTTTTGCAGGCAATATAAAATAGTGGTTACACAGAAATGTTTATTTTTTTCTGTATTTTATGTTAGTGCTTGTGTTGTTTACATTGGATGGAAGATTTGATGGAGTGACAATTCGGTCCTCTAGTAATTTCACTATCATGCAATCAATATATGTGCCTAAACACACAGCAATTTCTCTATATTGATGTATGAGACTGCCACAGGCGAAATGGAAACTTCATTCTAGTGAAGTCAACTGATTTTTTTGTCTCCAGAAATCACCTTACGTGAATATTTCTCTGTTTGTTGAAGGAACATGAGCTAATAAATTGCTTTGTATTCTATGTGAAAACAAAATAATCCTTTTTGACTGTCACATGTAATGACCTCATTATTTTGTTCACAAAACATCCAACAAAATTGGAACAAATTTTCTTCTACGGTTACCACTAAGAATTTAAAATTGATACAACCTGTTAATTCAGTCTTCTCTGTTTTCATCTGAGGAAAGAGAATTATAAAAGCTTGCATTCCCTTGATGTTTGGAAACTTTTGCATTTTATGTCTGCATGACAAGAGAATGTGATGTAACTTCTTAAAATGCCTCACTTAATTTGAATTTAATTGGTTATTATGTTTAATGTTACACAAGTACCACAGTTTTACTATTCTATGCTGTGATAGAAATTTATTGTCATTTTGTCCATACACAAGTTTTGAATGTAATATGAAAATTGACTTTTCAGCTCATGATACTCTTCTGTTTATCTATGACTTAAGTTTTCTTGAAGCCCAATTTGTGTTGTTGTTTTTTTTTTGTAAGACTTTATGTTATCAATATTTTGTACGGAAGTAATTTTTGCGCCTTGAATTTCTTTGTCCTCACTAACCAATTGTTAATTAAGAATAACGTAGTGTTAAATGTCTTTGCAATTCTTTGTTTGTTGTCATTTTGTATGTGCTCTTCTATTGCTAGTGCACATTTAATGTATATGAACTTAGAGTAATTCCTATGTATATATCCTGATTATATGTATATTTGTTCATTATTTATAGTTATATCTTTTTTCAGTACCTGACCCTGTCAGAGAGTTGAGAATTGAATCATATGGGGCAACACATGCTCTATTGAAATGGTTACCACCTGAAGAACCAAATGGTGTGTTGCTAGGTTATGATATTGGTTACCAAAAAAGTAAGAATTTTGTTTTTCATTTATTATGATGAATTAAAACCTGATTTTGTATTTTTTGTCTTTTTATCTTTAACTGTGTTTTAGTTTTATTTATACTAACAAACCTTTTCATGGAATAATATATTCATCTACTCAATGCCATGAAAACAGATGTGTGTTGTTATTTTCTGCGAAATATCATTTTTTATGCGTAATACTATGCATTTTTAAGTCTGACTGATTTTATTTCCTGGGTGAATTATATTAAATGATCAATGTAAAATTAACTTAATATGTTTCCAATTTATTTTGGTGCTGCATTTTCAAAACTTTTTTTGTTTAGTTGTGAAAGGTTTATATGAGGCTGGGTTTTATTTCGTGATTTATTTGTTTGTTCTAAAGCATTTTAGTTGCCTGCTGAGTAAATAATGTCTTACTGTTTGTTTTAAACTACCATTTCCAGTCAGGTAGTGTTTCTTATACATATTTCAGAATAGCATTGAAATCATTCACTTAATGAAAAATTGACAAAGTTTAGAATATCTTGCTTTTAAGCGAAGTTTCATGTAAAATTGATTTTCAAAGACCTTTAAATAATTTGCATAATATCTCTAGAGTTTGAAACCAATTTCTTTAGGAATTAAAATGAAATAAAACAATTTCCTAAAACTTCTGGCGAAATTGTGGTGAGTTTTATAATTAAATGCCTTCTTAATTATCACAACAGTTTTCCCTATAGTAATTAATAGTGTGCCAGAAAAAGAAAATTAGATTTAGGAAATGAAATTGCATCCCTGATTTTCTATAGAATTGTATTAGCTTGAATTCTATTGTAAAGTTAACCCCTATTGAGATGACAGCATATTTGACAGCATTTGAACAATTGAAGTCAATCAAGGGTTTTGATAGAAAAAACACCATAAGATATGTTTATTGCACTCTTATATTTACTGCTGTTGTTAACTTCCTGTAGATAATAAATGGTTGAGGTTTATTGCATTAAAAGCTACATACACAATATTTAGCCTTCCTGCAAAGATTGCATGGGTGAATATACAATTGCATGGTTATGAAATGTTTAACGATTTGGAGGGAGTATGCGCTGAATCTATACAATGAACACAGCAACCAAACATTTGAACTGTCTACCACTCAGTCAATGCGACAATTAAACATTAAAGCTGTTTGCTGAATGGTCAATCAATTATTAAACATCTTAACTATCTACCACACTGTCAATACAACAAGAAGGCATTTGAACTGTAACCTTCCATTCAGTCATTGCAACAATTAAACATTTAATACCACTCAGTCAAAAATAACTGTAAAATGTTTGAACAACCTACCACACATTCAATACAGCCATTGTTTAGTCATAATCAATTAAACTAGCGCCACGCCCCCACCCTCACCCCGGTGTCTATGAAACATTCTACACCACTACTATTCATTTAAACTGTGAATATATCTACTTCCCAGTCCTCATAACAAGTACACAGTCAGTGCAAAAGTTAAGCAGTCATATAGCGTCTGTGGAATCGTCCACACAGCAGTTTGACAATCAAAACAGCTGTTACACAGTCTTGGAAATGCCACAACTGATTTTGTATGAAAACATGACACTCTCTAGCAGTGCCTATTACATTTAATGTTTGCTGATTTATGTTTATTTGAAAACATTATTAAAACTCAACATTTGCGAAATTAATGTCCCACCCATGTAAAGGATATTTCACACATAATGTATAGTTTTAATGTTGGTATTGATTGGATAACTTCACATTCTGACTGCTAGTATTATTTCAGTTCATGTCTGAGAAATAACATGACTGAGAAATAAACGAGCAATAAAATATTAATAAAAACCCATTGTGCCCCTTTTTATGCTTTATCATCTGGACCCCTTGCTGCGTTTATTTATTAAATAATTACAAGAAGGTGGCCCTTTTTTCTTTGTGGGAGCTATGAATCATTGGTAATTTGTCAAGAAATAAACCGACTGTGAGAAGAAATCTTTGGAATAGACTTATAAAAAAACCAAACTGCCGTTTTTTGCTTTGGTTCTCTTAGAAGAAATGATTTGGAAACTAGAAAACAGAATTGAAGGACAAATTAATGGAACTATTTCCTGTTGCAGTTTTGCTGGTAGGGAATGACTCATGGTCTAGGAACGTTTTGTAATTCCAGATTTGACACCAAACTCTCTTTTTTTGATAAAAGGCATCACAATAAAGACCCTTAATTGTTTTAATCTTGACTTCCAGACCCCTCTTTTATAGCCAGCCACCATTGTTGATTCATGCAATTAAGTTGACAAATTTAACTCGGATTTATTCCCAAAGCATTTTATCTGTAGTTGGCCTATCGAAGTAAAACATGCTCCCAACATGTGTCAATCTATGCATGACTATCTGTCACCCCTAATTTGTAATAACTTACTGGTTACTTATTATGTCAAAACATCATACAATAATATGAAGTTGATTAATTTTTGATAACATTTGTGGTTCATGTTTCAAACATACAGTACCTCTAAAAATGGATTGTTTGATTCAAAAGGTCTGTACCATATAGATTGATGTGTGAGGCACAGTTTGACATCTGTGGCAATTCTGGCTTACATTTTTGGTACCGGTATGTGTATTTTGCAAACACATATCATTTCTTGTTTTCTGATAAAGTAATTGATAATAATTAATCTGATACAAATATTTGGACATCTTATACTTATATACACAATTTTAATTTCATGGTAGGAAACCCAAATAAAATAATTTAATTAATTAACATAACATTTATCATACAATTTCAATTGTAGATCCCTTGTCTTTATGATTAGTGATGAGTATTACAGACTGATAAATGCTTTTCAAGTTGGAATGGTTCATGATTTTATAATCCATTAACTTAGCCTTAACTGTTGAAAAGTCCAAGAGAGCTGGTAATGATTTTTCAAGCCTAACAATTAGGTTGTCTGTATGACCATACTTATTGTCTCACAGAAAAACATTTCAGCTGGAGTAAGCACCCACCTATCAATTACTGTGTATATTTATTCCATAGGGCTACTATTACAAATCAAAGCACTGTAGGTACTACTGAGGTTTGAGATGTCAATTACATATATCAGTCTTTCAAACCAATCATTACATTGGTAGGAAATGTAAGACTTTAATACAATGGGTAACTTTTCTCTTATTTACACTGGCAAATTTTCTTGAAACTATTGAATGAAGGATCAAGTCAATTAAGTTACTAATGTTATTATAAACATATTCTATGCTATGTTCTTTCTATTCTAATTGATTCCATGATTGTTTGCTTATCTCACTTACTATCTTACTTCATTTACTGTAAAAATGTGTTGAAGATGCTTTATTGAGATCTTGCTGTATATTTGGTGCATAAATCAAGTTGATACATATGTTTATAATTAATTGTCAATTAAAGGAGAAGATAATGTACTATCAATTTGACACTTTGAGTCATTGTAAATGCTTCTAACATAGGAAGCACAATTAAGTTTGTATGAAGCCAGTCTATAAATAGGACTTCCTTCCAAACCCTTCCAAACTGAAATATTGTCACTTGAATGGCTTGAAGAGATGCCTGTTTTTTTAAACATTAGCAAGTGCTTGCGTGCTCGTTGAAATTCCTGCATGTGTTATCATGACTCATGTGAAGGAATCCACACTATGGCTTTAAAATGCCAACAACTTTATTTCTGATCTGTGTTAATTTGTTGAACAATTTTCAACAATAATTTGTGAAATTCCTCACAATTTGTGCCGCATTTGGAGGGGGGACAATACTATTTATGTGGAATAAATGCTCGCATTATTAGTTGCGTTATATTGTAATTCCTTGAGTGATCGTAATGGTTGGACATTTTATTTCTCAACAAATTCACCAATTTCTAGCACAAGGGTTATTGATCACTGACAATTTACAGAAGCCAGGAAACTGGCTTTCAATGAATATTAAGAAAAAAGGCATTCCTGGAGGGTTTATATCATCAGACAGTACTACAGAATGTCTGTCTAAATGAAGGATGAACCACTGAATTCATTACTCTATTCAAATATTTAAATGAAATAGAAAGTTCAAAGGGCTGTTCTACACAATTTTTTAACATTTTGCCCCAAAAGATAAAAACAAAAAATATTTCTGCATTTTTTTCTTTCTGTGAGAATAAATTGGTAATTTAAAATATCAATCTTGATTTTGTTGACAAGCTGCAGTTTGTTGTATCAATCTAACAGACTGTCACATTGTCGTAATTAGACTTTGTTACTTGTTGCATAATGATCTGATCCTGTTGGATTCAGGATTGTAATTGAAAGTATCTGTCTATTACTTTGTGTAAGAAAGAATGTATTATGTCAGAGTTTTCTTCGCATAATGATTTTAAGTCCTCTAATGGTGACACAGTGAGTGTAATTTACTATTTGTAATAAACTTACAAAACATCTGTTTAGGTGACAGTGCTTCTGAATTATTGACTGCTAAATGAATAACTGAAAGTAATTATGAAGCAAATTTGTACTGAAAGTTTTTGCTGTCATTTGCGGACATAATTACCCACATCTGAGTACTGATGTATATTTGAAGTACTGCAGTTTGGAACTACTGAAGCATATTTTTGAAGGTAATTTTATCTAGGCATGCAGACTTAGCTTTACTTAAACTTAACTAAGTCTTAAAAATTCCATTCTTCTTTCAGTTAGTGGTGATGAGAAGAGCCCTATCACAGCACTTCCTCCCCATATTGACAACCCTGATGCATTAGGGGTGAAAATATCAGGTTTATCATCAAACCACACCTATAGATTCTATGTGTGGGCGAGATCAAATTCTGGCCGAGGTGAACCTGCCTATAAAGATGTCAGAACAAAAGAACGTAAGTTGTGCCCTCTTGTCATGTTGTTTTAATTTTATAGTATTGATATAATTTTATAATATTTTATCATTAACTGATCAAAAGAAGTAAGTTAATATTTTTTAAAACTGGTTGTTTGTGTGAATTTTTAGTTATTTATTGTGATGCTAAAACAGAACTTCTGATTGTTATTTAATTGGTATAATTTAGTTCAGATCTGAATACCGGTACTTAAAATCATTCATATTTTAAGTGGCATTATAATACAATAATATTAAAATATAAATATTGCTCATATATGGAACAAGTTTTGTTTAGTCATTGTTGTAATCATATTTACATGAATTGCATATTCACTCATGTCTGTGTAGTTTGTATAGTCTCAAGTTGCATTATGATTCAGTTCTGTCTCAACTCACACGTGTATTACTCTGTATTTTTTTATGTAAGGGAAGTAACTCTTACATGAATTCCTCCTGCTTCCAAGGGAGGCAAATTTCAGTTTGATCGTAATTATATATCTGATGTTTGGTATTGTATGCGATACTGTGTCACCATTTTCTTAAACATTTGGTTTTATTACAAATATATTTTGATATAAAGTAACAACAAATTAAAAGGAAAAGTAATTTCTTACAATTTGTGGCTTTTTGTCATAATTACATTACTACTTAATCCATGATATTAGAATAGTTTATATCATATAAGGACCTTTCCTGTTTACTGCCATTTAAATGATTTTATATTAGGAAGTTTCGAGGGCTGTTCATACATTTATGTATGTCCTATAATAGCATCTTACATCTTGTTCTCATTGCTTCTTTTGTCTGTTATTATCTGATATTCTTTGTGAGACAGATTTAGTATTGTTAACACAATCCTTGATTGTCATAATATGTGATTATGAAATGGTTCAAAACAAAACAGTCTGTCATTATTGTAAAGTGTTTCAACTTTATGTTTGTAAGTCCAGAAAAAAAGTTGTGTTTACGGTAACCCGACAAACTCCTTTGGGGGTTGACCCAAAGTTTCTAATAGCAAAATCCAGAGTTGGAAAATATTTCAGGACAAATTGTACCTCCAAAGTAAAAAAGGTATGTTTAGCAAATAAAATTGGAAAGAAATGTTTTACGACGTACTACCCCCCTTTTTAGACAAAGTAACTGTAAACATGACTTTTTCTAGCCTTTATAACTTTGTTAATTCCTGCTTTCCTTTCGTATCAAGCAATTATCTGCAGATTGTTGAAGATATGAATGTTTCACTTCCATGTATTAATTTGTATGAGACACATTAATTTCTTAATTATCAATCTGTGTAACATCTAAAGTTATCTTAATTAATTAAGTTGGTATCAGTTGCATGATCTTATGGTACTTCGGTGCAAAGTGTTAGAGTTGAATTTTTTTTCTGCATTTAATCTGAATGAACTCCATTGATATGATTCTATAAGTAGGTGATTGATGCTATTGTTTATATACATACCATAATATGTTTACACCAGATCTTCATGTGATAATTTGATAGTTTCACTATTCCCGTTTGTGTTATACCGTGTTATCTTAATTGAGTGTTGCAGTTTTAACTTGTCCCTTGAGGAATCGATTTGTTCTGCGTGAATTCTTGCAGAAAGTGATAGTTCTCCATATATTCCCTTAATGGTTAGAATAAAGCTTTTGTCATCTGAATAATCACATTTAATTAATTAATTAATTAATTAATTTAGTTGGTCTGATGTAAGCCTGGCTTCAGCTTTTTCTGTCTATGTTGTTTGTCCTTACATTCAAACTATTGTGAATGTGTTTGATATTTGTCTAAAGTGTACTATTCATCACTCTAATTACCATAGAACATTGTTACCATGCATTCATACATATATATGTATCTTTTTCATTCACATAACACTGCTATACTTGTGCAAATTAACTTGCTTATAGCTATGAAAGAATTTCTAAAGATATGTTTTATCTCTGTTTTTCAAATTCATTACTACAGATTTCTTTACCGATGTAATGACAAACTCTTCTTTGCCGAGCTTAATATTTTGTCTATCTCATCTATATAGCTAAATTCACTCCCCTGGGGCGGAGTATAAACATTACGTCACCCCCCTATGTACAAAATGCTGATGCTACTTACACCATTGAGATCAGGCGTCCAGGTAGATACAATTGATATACATCAATTTAAATAGCATATATAAATAATTTCATAAAATTTTAGTCAATTTTCTGCAAACGAAAAATAATTAATTACTGAATTTGATTATTTATGTGTTTTAAATTTAATATTTTTTTGCTGTGAAATAGTTCTTTTTATGATAAATAATAATCAAGTATTTAATTATAGAATAATTGCATTTTTTGTAAAGCATTTTCAATGTAACACAAATGTTTTTATAAATATTTATGAATATGTATTCCTAAGGCTCAAGATGATATTTTAGACCTAAACATATACAAAATTCATTTATACTTCTTACATAAAATAAGGGTTGATCCAAAAGTTTACTTGTTTGTGTATGGCACTTTCATGTTAAATTGATAGTAAAATTACAAGATGAATAATTAGGTATTTATTGTATCAAACTAACTAAAGTGTGGTTGATAGCTATTGATCATAAAATGTTATATGATGAAGGCAAATGTATGGGGTTGAAATGTATTACAGTGGGCCGATTTTTTTTTTTTTTTTGATTTCCATAATTTTGTATACAAATCTTTCCAAATTTGTTAATTGTGGCTTTAAAATTCAAATAGATGCGCAGGTTTTTACGCTTTTAGCTTGTCTGTTTGATATTATATGCTTTTATCAGCATCCATATGATTAAAGTCATGCTTATAGCAGATATCACCAACAACTTGGCTGTTTGCAGTTAAACATAGTACAAATGTCTCATATCTTGAAACCTATTTTTAAGCATGATCCTTTAGCTTCAGGATACAATATATCACATTTGATGAACTGAACTGAATGCTTTTATTCTATGCTCTGTGAGAAGAATTTAAAGGCTAAATGCGAAGTCCTCCATTAGAACTTGTACATGTATACGTTTGTAATCTGAATCTTTTGTTTTCGATGTATGCTCTTAGAATAATCTTAAGCTTCTTCTGAGTGCAAATGTTTGAAATATATTGAAATGGTGACTGAATTGATGATAAGAAACGTTATTTTGTTGATATTGTCATAGCATCTTGATATCTGTAAAATCATTGTGGGTCATTTAATCCAACACATCCTGGTGACGTAAGCGTGTATGTATATGCAATACTTTCATACTGACTCATATTTGGTAGTCGTCATCCATGTTTGTTTTACTTGTGACATCATAATAACAAATGTAACTCCCTTTATGTGTATCATCATCATATTACTAACAAGTTACAAACTTCTGGATCAGCCCTTTCTTCCATATGATATGGTCAGCACAACTGCTTTAACACTTCGGCATCATTTCCTCAGTTGTGCCCTATTGACATTCATGCTGGCTTCTCATTTAATCCATATATATCACCCTGAGCTTTAAACAATAACATCGCAATCATGCAGACAGCATATCAGTAATTTTTTATTCATTCTGGGAAATCTATCTTGCTTTCTAGGTTTCTTGCATTATGGGTAAATAATCAGGATTTCTGGGTAAATTTTCTTGCATTATGGGTAAATATTCAGGATTTCTGGGTTAATTCTATTGCATTATGGGTAAATAATCAGATTTTCTGGGAAAATTTTTATGCATTATGGGTAAATGTTCCGGATTTCTAGGTAAATGACCTTATGCATTATGGAAAATAAACACTGCTGGTTCTCTGATCTATGCTAAGGAATTTAAAGGACTGTTATTATGATTGACAGGTCATGGAGACCACGGCAAAGCACACAATCATTTCTCTGTGACAATTTGATAGAACATATAATAACAAAGATCATTTCTTTTCATCTTTAACTTACTAAGCAAAGTGGAAGAATTCACATTTTCTTACAGACTGAAGGGGTCCTTGTCAATACTATTTCAAGATTATCCCCAGTTAATTACTAAAATTCTGTTGATAAACTCTATCAAAAGCACTACAATCTGTTCAAGTCTTCAAATTTAGAAAGAGGTTAAATTTCAAATGAAAATTAAGTTTTTGTCTCATCTCATTCAGAAGTTGCTATGGTTACGAATTCTAAGATATGCTGTCTAGGTGATTATTTATGTATATGCTTAATGCAAAATGCACATCATTTTCATGAATACCCATTCACCTTAAAGGGCAGACCCATTGGAACTTAGCCAGTGCAGAATGGGGTAGATCTTGGGTGGTTATAAATGACCTCATACCAAACACGGAGTACCAAGTGCGAATTAGCGCTAAAAACAATTATGGTGACACAGCATCGCACATACTTTACAGAGTCAAAACTCAGCAAGAACAAGGTACTCAGATGATTGGTTATTTCTTGTTCGGATAATTAATGGATGAATTTCTTGATTGGCATTACCATGTGATGTTCTCCTATGCTTAGCTTTTGTTGACTTTGAAAATGTTTGAATCACCTAATTTTGATACATGTAAAATCAACGGACAGATTTCTTCCTGTTTGGAAGTTATCCGAAAGAAAAGGTGATAGGTTGTTTATAGTGAAAATGTATTTAAACATATTATCTCCCCGTGTTAAATTATCGTAACAGTATCTATGTATGGAATAAGTTACAGCCTTGTTGTTCTATATAAACAATATATTAAGTGCTGGAACACACAAATGAAGTGATGATTGTACTGTTGTTCTGTTTCTGTTACTAAAAAATACATTTCTGTGTTACTAAAACCATATTAATTGTTACACTGTCTCTGTTAGATCAATTGTTTTACTTCATTCCAATCACTTCTGTTGTTCATGGTGTTTGAAACAAGGCTCCAAAATAATTCTGTTTTCCACTTCTCTTGGTATTTATTTAATTTATAGATAAAATTGTGTATAATTAGTTTCTTATTTCATGATAATAATGTTTACCAATCTGAATCTGTCTGGGACATATTGTTTAGTTCATTCATGTGGAAATGCTGCAGTTGCATATCATTTGTGGAGAATTAAGGCTTCATTTTTCACAGGCAACTTGATGTTTCTTATATGACAATAGCAAATTACATTGATAGAATTTCAGAGAGAACAAATTACAATGTCTTATCATATTGTGCATACACGGTATACTCTCTATCTCTATAGCTATTAAATAATGAATGTATTGCATGGGTGTAGAACTATATGTTTGATGAAAAACTTCCTCTTACAGAAAGCAAAAATTATGTTTGATTATTCATTATAAATAGACTTATATTATAATGCGCACTTATCCTAACTTGGACTGTTTTTTTTTCAGGTCGAGATCCCCACCAGTACCAGCAAGATGAGCCAGCAGGATACAATGGTGACACTAATGGAGCCCCAGTGAATCATCCCAGAATCCATATCTCAATAGCTTGCTGTAGATTAAGAACTTTAATTCTGCATACAATCTTAATTCTAGTCATTGTTAATTTATTGCTGCATTGAAAGTTAAAAGTCGCCAAACACTCAACTTTCAAAAACAAACTTAAAAGGGAGACTACTGATGATTTTTTAAAAAAGGGTAATTTTAGATGGAGTAGTCTCCCTTTGATAAAAAAATAAATCAAATCATATGTGACAACATACTTTATTCTGGAACAGTGTTCAAGTATGGTTTTAGCACAAAACAAGAGATTACATTCCGTGCAGAACAAGTTGATGTACAAACAGTGGAAAAAAAGTGCTGCTACTAGAGATATTTTGTGTGTTAGCTAATAATAGTGCTGATATATTGTCATGGAGAAGGAACAAATTTGTAGGAGCGTTATTTTGCAGATAAGAGACTGTGACAAAAATAACAAGACGTGATAAGTGGTCATCACTTTTGTCATTTTAAATTTCCATTTACCTGAATCATCATTCCATTTTGTGTAATTTGTGAAGTATGATGGAATTAGATATTCCATAGTTACCAGGGTTATAACCTATGAACACAGCTATGGTGTCATATATGTCGGATGTGAAGAAGAAAGGAATATGATCAAGACATTGATAGATTGATTGATTGATCAATTGGTTATTGATTGATTAATTGATTGATTAAATACTCAAAACCTTGAGATTGATTTTAATGCCAAGGTTGTGACCTGTAGGACTAGAAATTCAAATTATCATACTTGAAGGTTGTGAAACTAAAAAGATTTCTTATTTTTGTCAAAAAAATCATTGTTAACTAATTAATTAGATTGTTGTATGTGTAGTGGATATGTGTGACATGTTGATGCAGAAAGTCTGTATTTTGAGATTATTGAATAAGTCCATGATGGGAAATCCCATTGTTTTTAGCCTTTATCCTACTAAATATAATGTTGTGATCTTCTGTGACTGAACGATTAATATTTTGTTGTGTAGAATCATGAACGACCCTCAGAGCATTTTGCTGCATGAGGCAAGTTATGGTATATGAGGCGTGTTCAACTCTGACTCTCGTAATATTGTCAAGATTAAGATATGTATAATATTACTCCAAATATTTTTTTTTTTTCTGCTTTCGTTTACCATATTTGGAGTATAAGTAAGGTATAACGTTGCTGTGAATCCTTCTGTAGACTTTGCACCAAAAATATGTTATGATATTTAGTTCAGTTTTCTTTTTATCAGATGTTAATACAGTACATTTTTTACTAGAAAGAACAATTTGGGAAATCATGAGAAATTCAGGATTAGTGTATTCAAACAATGTTTGGCAGGGTAAAGGTTGACAGTCATTATATTTGTAGTATTGTGCACTATTGTCATCTAGCCATCATATATATATATGATCAAATAATGACATCACTTGTACTATTAAACATCCTCATTTTTACTTTCATTTTTGATCAGTTCTTGTCTTTTATTTACTTTAGTATGGAGTAGAATATGAAGCTCTTTAGTGAAAATAGAATGTTTACAATTTCTGATTTGTAAAAGTCAGTATTTTTTAGCAAACATCTCTGAAAATCATTTCATTTATTTATCAGTTATCCATTAGATGTGCATAATAATCAATTTGCATAATATTTGTGCATTTTTATCAAGTAGGTTGATGTTTAGGCTAATTGATAGATGTAAATATACTAAAACATCTTTCTTCCATTTATGACACTTCACTAAAACCAATAATAGTTGACTGTTGTAGCTCAATATCTACGTTAAGCTTCTACTCAGTGTATTCATTCAGAATCATTAGTGTTTGAAATATGTGCCATAATAATTGGTGAAATTTGCATTCACCTTCGCATCCAAAGTCTTGCCGTATTTATTACTGAGATTTGCTGAATTTTATTCACTTTCTCACCATTCTTTATTCAAGTTACTAAGCATGACCTAGTGCAAGATTTTCTCTTCATGCAATTATACCATACCATTGCAAATTATTTACTTGTCTTGTCGTAAAGTGTCCCATATTTGAATACTTCCTTATATAATGCTGCATTATTGGCACTGTTATTGTGATTGTTGGGAGTAATACAGAAGTATTTCTGTGTAAAAGTATTGAAGTGGTTCATTCAAGCTTTGCTGCCAAATTTCAGAGAAATCATAAATTATACATACTGCACCCAATTGTATAAACATTGGTTAAATTTCAGGTAAGGTTAAATTTGGGGTTAATGTTTGGTCTAGTTACTGGATAAATTTGCCTTAAATTTTAACAGAACTAATTTCTGGTTAAATTTTGGCAGAAAAGTCATCAAAATTCTGTCTGTTTGCTTATCTGAATTGTCAAATCATCTAGTAGCTGGTTCTACAATAACAACTATCTTGCCCCTGATTAACCTTTTGTTAACTCATTAACCTTACCTCAACTTTATCCCAATGGCTAGATGTAACCAATGTTTATACAGTTGGCTGCAGATCTGTAACAAAAGTTCTTTATCCTAATTTATGAGTTGTAAAATTTTGTACATGTTTTATATTTAAAATGTGAATCTGGATTCATATTTTTTTAAAAACTTAATAAAATTAGGTCATTTTTGTAACTCACTGAAAGAGGATTTTTAGCAATCAAGTCTTTGTATATTTTCAAATGTATTTAGTGTCTCAGGGGCTGGGGCACCAATGAACTGTCTGCAAAGTATCTGAAATACCGTCAGTTAATTGCTTTGTGACCATTTGATACATTTTACACAAAATTCAAAAATCTTTCATTGGGTCATGTCATGTAATTTGAATTCAATTAATTTTATGATATTTATGTACTAGTTCATAGTTAAAACTGTTATATGTCATCAGATGCTTCTAAAGTCTCAGCTATGCTCTGTGGAAACAATGACGGTGAATGTTCTTGGTCTAGAAATTCATGTGGTTTATTTTGTCCCATCAATATACTGGTTTTATTGTAATTATGGCAATTTAATTGTACATAAATCTATTAAACATTATATAAATTATTCGAATGAACAATTTTATGACTAATATTTATGACCATTTCTCTTTCTTTGAGCCTATATTATTTTATTGACATCGAAAAATGTTTTCTTTCGATAAAAAAAAACATCGAAATTCATGTATTCAATTTTTTGCTGATTGTGCAACTATAATGCTTGTTTATTTGTACCAATGTGCACTTGGATTTAGCCACTGTGTTTGATAGCTTAAGTTAGCGCATTGTTAAAATATGCCTAAACTATGGATATATGATATTGAGAGTTTTCTGTCAGCATTTATAAGTAAATGATTAAATATATCAGTTTCTGGTATACCAAATATATACTTCTGCATTGATGTTTATGGTTCTTCCATCAATTTTAATACCATTGCTTGGATTACGTCATTTTTGCATGCATATATTGCTAAATTATTGTTGATAAACTGCTTTAATACTCAGCACTATGATAGAGAATATGGAACATAAATGAATATTTTATTATGATGTTATGTTCTTATACTTGTCAGGTTTTGTGAAGACTGTTGAAAGAATCCTCCAAAACACTAATCACTTTGATTGAATGATCTATGATCTAACACCTGTTTCTTCTCATAATCCTATGAAATGAATTGTGTAAATTTCCAATTTTCACAAACACTCTGTAATGTCGTATATCCTTTGTTTACCTGCTATTTTGATCTCATTTGTTGTAAAAGAAAGCAAAAAAGAAATCGGTTTTCAAAGAATCTCATCAATCAGTAGATTTTCTCACTTGAACTAAATGTGTGGTAGGAGTACTAATTGTGTAGATAAAACTGTTTGTGTCCTTAATTTATTCTGTGTAAATAATTATGATGATACAGGTACCAAGTGTCAGACAATAAGGCGAGTATGTCTCTTGCTAATCATAAGTGCAACTGGACAAAATGTTTTTATATATTTTTTCCAGTAATTGATAATCAATTGATTTCAGATAGACCAAAGCACGTCGGCATTCTTGTACATTGTGGAAATAATATTAAACAAATACGAACCAAATAATGTCTTGCTCACATTCAGTTATTTCACCAAAAGGAGTTTTAGGTTCATGTTTATCTTTGCTTACCTTTCCAAGTTGAAATTTGGTTTGTTTATTGAAATTAAAATTTAGGTTACGTTCAGTAAAATATTTGTCATGGCTTGTTCAGTAAATATAATTGATGTGTTCTAAGCACTACAAAATTTTATGACGGCTTATTGTGTTTCCTTACCATCTGAGGCTTTCAGACAGTTAAGTTCCTATACATCTATTTATGTTCTAATAATTAATTGCATTTGACGAATCTTCCTGTTGAATTACATTGGTGTTTGGTTTCTTCCTTATCGTTAATTTGAGCTTCCTAAATGTTAACGTTTTATTCAACTTTATTTTATCAAATAGCTGCTGAGCACTAGTTGTTGTTCTATTTTTTAAAATGAACAATTTCATTATGGGACATTATCTACCTTTACGATATGTTTGATAGGTAATTCATTGATAAATTAATTATGGTACTAGATTCGTGTAATCTACTTCAGCATAAAGTATGGCCACAGTGTAATACATCTTTCATTCCTGTCTATAATTAGAGCACAGTTTACAACTTTGAAACAAGTGCAAAATTTCATTGCAAGCTCCAATGTGCCATGATGATGTACATCATTGTAAATCAATTAAACAAAAAAAAATACTGATGAATTTTAAAGGGATGTTTTAATTTTAATCAGTGTATATTTTTTAGTCCAATTTTGTTTATATTTTATTGATTTTTATTTGTGATAAAATGTATATTGATTAAATTGTTGTAATTATTCTATGTATTTTTCATGTAAATATTCTGTACTATTATATTTAGGGCAGAAATCAAAATGTTAAGTTTTTATCCATTTTGTTTTTATTGTCATAAAATATAGTCCCAATATGTGTGTTTTGTTACATTGTTTATGATTGGTCAGCTGCGTCAAGATTTGAATTAAAGTATTTCTGATTGGTCAATGTTTAATTTTAATGGCTGTAGTTGATTTTTGTGGTCATATTTCTTACAATTTTAGATGCATTCTTTGTGAAGAGGAAAACTCTGAATACATTAAGAAATTGAAACTGAAATGAATTTTAAACAATAATTTGTTTGTTTTTCAGTGGATCTACAATGTATTATTTGATTGAAATTTCTTGCAGATCCCTGAAATGTCATATTCACCAATGTGAGCTATTGAATGCATTTTTATTTACAAGAAGTTAGGCCATTTGCCAATGTACATGTATTACAACATATATAAATGCTATATATTTTACAGATTTATATGATCAATAGATTTATATGAACATTTTCTTTAATCGATTTCCACAAAAGTATAATTACAGCCACTCTAATCAAGCTTTCTTCTGTTATATTTTCTTCACCTGCTTTAATGGTTTATTTCTCCCATGTTCACAATACTAAAAAAAATACATTTCATGTACCAAATTTTAATTCATCTTCTACAAAAGCAGTCATGATGATATTTTTTCACACGTTTTTTTTCTAAAATGTGTTTGAGCATGTTTTCTGCTCATTTATCTTTTGCATTTTTAGATTGTAAAAACGTAGTTGCACACTAATGGCAGAGGGGACCAACGATTTTAGTCAAAGCATCTGCTTTCAGTTTTTCTGTGTAGTGATGTGCGTGTAACTTTTTGTGTGCAAGGGAATGTCCGAGCATATTTATGATAGTATTTTATTGTTTAAAGCACCTTAAAGCAGTTCATCTCATTATCAAGGTCAAACCAAGGTCATATTTTGAGCATTTTTTGCACAATAGTAACTACAATTCCCAGTTACATGCCATATATTTCACTGTATAAGATTTACATTACAATTCTTAAGAACCTTGCTATTTTGAAAATTTCCGATTTATTGCTTTCAATTGAAAAACTACAAAATCACTTCTCATTTGTATCATCCGTGTACATTTAAGAATGAGTGACAACTATGAATATTGTGTTGTGAGAGATGCATGTGTAAAAGTAGAAATTTTTGTTGTGGCAATTTGTGCATTTGGCTATGATTGATAGTTTCCTGACACAACGTAAATTTTCAGACAAAAGTTTCTACTATTACTTGTAGATTTGTAGACATTGATTTTTCTTGTGCAATATTTTAAGAAGCCCATGATAGTCACATTATTTGTAAATATTATTGTACAGTATTCCAGAAGTATGGAGTTACTGAACTGGAGCTCAAATATCTATTTATTGTTGATAATTGTGTATGTATGTTCGGAATGACTGTATTTGTTATATTTTGTCATGATTTTACTCAGCAAAATGCATAAGATCAAAGGTCAATATTCTTCATGGAGGACCTGTGAACTACAATTATAAAACATACTCAGTCATTCTGCTATCATATTACTTTTAAAATTTATTTATTCAAAATTTGCGTCTTCATTTTAATGTTACCATTGGTGCATTTTTTCTAAAGCCTGAAGAACAATTGAAAATTCAGATTAGTTGGCAGTTTCTAACATAACATTACTATTTCATTACATTTAGAATTCCTGACTCTATTCTTCCACATACATAGCTGAAAATAAAAAAAAATATCAAATTTTAGTAATCACTAATTATTGGCATGGCGTAACAAATTTACCTGAACTCAGTTTTTGTAAGTCTTACACAATTTAGGGTGAAACTCTTTTATATGTAAAGAGAACTGTTTCCATTGACAACCTGGCTTTACGGACTGGATGGATTCCCAAAGAATGAGTGATTATAGTGCTAATACTTTTCTGTCCTGTATCATTCCAGAACACTAATAATTCATATTTCATTTCTTGCCATTTACTGCAATGTTTAATTTCTCACAACTTTTGTTTTATCATAATCCACATGTTAGAATTTTAGAAACAATGAGAGTGTAAATTGATTACAAGCTCTCTCTCCTTGTGTTGAACTCACCATGTACATTCTGACTAATTATTATTCAATTATAATTATGTGGTTTGTGATTTTTGAATAACTGTTTTATGATATTATTGGTGTATAGAAAATTATCTCACATTGAATAAACATGAATGAATGAAAATAAACTTCAATATCATATGAATACGGTTGTTCTTTTTTATCAGCACATGTTTCATGAAATTCTTTTGTGAAAAAAGTAAACAAAGAGAACAAAGGATGACCTAGAAAACTTTTTTCACCACTTTTGGTCAAACATGATTACCTCCCTTGTATGGTTTTGTTTTTGAGTTACCTCCCTTTGTTACCTTCTCATAATTATACAAGAGAGATAACTCAAAAAGCAACTACATAAGGGAGATAAGAATTGTGTGACCAAAAGTGGTGAAAAAAGTTTTCTAGGTCATCCTTTGTTCTCTTTGTTTACTTTTTTCACACAAGAATTTCATGAAACATGAAAATCTTAATTTTTATGGGTGACATATTGTAGACCCTTATAAGACGTATTTGTATTGATAATGTTCTGGATGACTTGTCATGTATTTATTGGACATTTAGGATTATGCTTATTTTCATCTATTGTAAAAATATGTTATTTAAAGACTGAATGTTATATGATGAGTATAGATTGCATACTTGAGCAGCATGAACCGTAGGAACCGTAGGCTAAGGAGACACAGAGTTTACAAATATATAACATAAGATAAAATATTAACTTCTATCATTTATTTATCGTAGCATGAAATATATACATTTAAATAATAATCAAATATATGAAACCAATGCACATGTATACACAAATGTATGTATCGATAGCAGAACTTTGAAAACACTATATGAAAATAAATACAACACAATACTGTAGTAGATTCACGTATGTCAGGTATGATCAATATTATAGAAGGTTAAAAAGGTAATTTGATTTAGTCAGTAATAAGTTAATTATGTGATAAACAAACTGCACAAACATTTTGCTAATATCAAATTGGTATTTTGACCACCTATATACAGCCGTAAATTAATCACATATTTATTCAATCAATCCAGAGTTGCCTTTCGTGATCCCTCACATCTCTGTCAGCTTCTTGTAAAACAAGAAATTAAGCCACAAGTGATACAAATGTTTGCAACTAAGTGAAATAATTTCTTCCATGCAATACATTGGAGACAAAAGATGTTATAATTTACCAGAAAATCACAGAAAATATTTCATTCAAACACAAACAAAACACATAAGTCGAACAGGAAAAATTATGACAACAAATAATGCAGAGAAAAAACAAGAATGTGATTTTTGTGAATTGGATGGAAACTAAATGAGACTCAGACACGTTTTTGAACTGCTTTTCAGATGAAGGATTACTAATGACAACTCTGGATAGAGATTGGTATCTGTTATCAACAGCTTTACAGTCATAACATTCATTTCATAAAAAAACTATTTTCAGAATGCATCCATTATTGAAGCAAAAAACAACAATAACACATATTATAAAGAATCCCAAAGTTCAAAGTTGTGAGCAATCTATAACTTCTAACTAACAGTCATTTCTTTCTAGCAGTCAAATCAAGTTTTTTTTATAAGTAACAAAAAAAACAAAAATATCAACACATAAGTCTAGAAACAACATCAATATCTTTACAGTTGACAGAACATGTTTCTGACTCCTAACCGAAGACAAGAATGGTGGAACAAGCTATGGCTTATCAGCACACTACAGTTCATACAATTTATAAAGAATTATAAAACAATTCACATGCTGCATTTTCTAAACTAATAATTAAAACAATGCAAACAATTTGCAACTATGATCCATGTATACAAGACAACAAAGCATACAGGTATGATTCAAAACGATATCAAACAAATTCTGATATCTAAATAACAATACATTAGAGTGTCATATTAACAATACACACATTATTTAGTGCTATATCATTACTAGAATGAATATTAACAAACGGATTCCACTTGGACCTTGTTTGTGCAGAGACAACAAGTACAGACTAACATTTCCTCGACACCGATTGGTCAAAATCTAGGCAAAATTCTGCCTGCAGAATCCTGAGACTTTGTGTATCCATATTGTTTATTGCTTTTCTTTTATTTTCCTTTATGTATTTCTAGGTAGTTAAAACAGAACAAAAAAAATATTTAACAAAAAGTCGGCAAAAATTCATGACAATAAAAAAATCAGATAAATGGAGGCAAAATTGGATTATAAACAAATAATACAAGAGGGCCATGATGGCCCTGCATCACTAACCAGAATAAATATTAATTACCTTGTTACTAAAACAGTAATAAAGGTACACTTGTGGGCAAATAATGGGGAACAATAATAAACTTGATAAAGGACCATCAAAGGATACTACAAAAAAATATTCGTGATGACTGAAGGATGCCACAGATCAAATTTGGTGATGATCCAACCACTGGTTCATGAAAAGAAGTCATTTTAAGGTATTTCTATGTTTAGCTCTAGCGGCACCTAATTGGGGCCAACCATTTTTATTTGAGCAAATCTGATAGAACACTATCTAAAAATGCTAAAAACCAAGTTTGGTAATAATCCATCCATAGAAACATGAGAATAAGTCATTTTAAGGTATTTCTATTTTTAGCCTAGCGGCCCCTAAAATGGGCCGACCAAATTTATTTGAGCAAACTTGAGAAAGGACCATCTAAGGATGCTACAGACCAAGTTTGGTGATGATCCATCGATTGGTTCATGAGAAGAAGATGTTTAAAGGTATTTCTATTTTTAGCTCTAGCGGCCCCTAATAGGGGCCAACCAATTTTTTTTTACAAATCTGATAGAACACTATCTAAAAATGCTAAAAACCAAGTTTGGTAATAATCCATCCATAGAAACATGAGAAAAAGTCATTTTGACGCCAGACAACGGACGCCGGAGCATCCACCTACCCACCCTAACAGCTCACCCTGAACCTTTGGTTCTGGTAAGCTAAAAATTTGAAAACATATTTAAGACATTTAAATATTTGACATCTTGAATATATGAGAAAAAATTATGAAAAGATATCTACATTTTGAATTACAATGTATAAATAGTAACACAAAAATTCATAAATGATTAAAATAAGTAAATTTCTTTCCCTACAAATGTGACTTAAATGTAAATGAAAATTTTCACATACATAAACATGTATCATACAGAAAACACACAAGTCATACACATAAATACGGGCTGCGGCTGTGGTCCAGTGGCTAGTGTTACGGACTTGTAACCCAGCGATCTGGGTTTGAATCCTGGTCACGGCAGGTCATACCCTTCTATGTAAATTTGACAAAAATGCCTATTTTCCACCATATGTGGAGAAGTTGCTGGGTCTTTGTGGAAGGGTAAGTTAGTACTGGTAAGTATAAAGTCCAGGAAAGCTGGTTAGGTGAACCAGTTACCGTATATAACTGAAATTTTACTGAGAGTTAAACCCCAGTGACAATAAGTCATATAAAAACAAAAACACATATATACATGTATACAATAGCAAAGTTTTAACACATACTGAAAATCACAACAATCCCCAAAGAATTAATACCATTTGAAGCTTATGTCAGAAGATTGTCAATGTTATAAAACTTCACATACAGGTTGAAGGTAACATGTAATTGTAAAACAGCAATACTTGTGTATACTAAAAAACTGACATTTCAATAAAAAACTTTCAGCTGAATCCCATCTTCTACCACTGTCATATTTACTGTTGTAACATCCCTCTGTTTGAAACAAACATAGCTCACCAACCTACAAGTAGATTACATCATAAATACTTAATTCATAATTCCAAAACAAGATGCAGTGTTTAATAAACATATATGCCCCAGTGGCATGCTTGACGATAGGTTTTGAATCTATTTGAGACCAATGTGTAGAAAAAGTTTCAAATATACATAAGGCCCTAAATATTCCATATAGGAAAAATAACCTAAGTCCCATAACTGCACCAAAAATATGTGATAACAACCAAAATCAGTACAGTTAAGTGATGCTTGTGCCAGACAAAAAAGTGTAAAACCAAGAAATAATTATTGATGCTTGATGAGACGGTATAATCTAGTTAACAGAGAAATAACCCATTTAAAATTTTGTACATCCAACTGAGATCAAGGTCATTTCGAATATGGGAGGATTGGGAATGATCCGTGGCAACAACTGTATAAGTATCAAAGTGATAGACGAAATGGTAAAATCTAGTTAACCTCATATGAATGGACGAACAAGTCAATCGCTATATGCCTTCATATCAGTAGATGCCAGGGGCATAAAAACTAATAGTTATAAACCAGAATAAGATAAATAGAAAAGTTTTTTAAAAACATGATATTGACCTAAATTTAATTTTCGATCTCCCAGCTTGGTTTCAGGAACGAAGTTAGTTCCGTCTTCAAAAGATTCTTCAATTACACATTAGTCAGTTTGAGAAAAACTGCGAAGGTAATTGTCCAGAGTATTCCATTTGTCACCTGGAAATTCAAAGAGGAAGTAGAACAATTGAAATTTGCCAGTGAGTTGGTCCGAAAACAACTTCACATACATGCTTTACTTTGTTTCCACAAGTGTTTATCATTACTTTGATACGAAAACATTTGAATTGATATACTGGTATCTATTGAACCTACAATACCAAGATTTAATATGGAAATACATTATACTGAGAATGAATATAAGAATCAGAGAAATTTGTTTCAAGCGATTGAATAAAAGGTATGAGTTTTCCTATCAAACCATGAATGAACATAAATTATCAAAGACATATTCCTTTATTACAATAAAACATAAATATACCTACAAACCTTCATCCACAGCAAAACCAACAGTCAGTTTCTAATATCATCCTCATTCACAAATAACTTCATTCCTTCAATACCTTCAATCTCTTCATCTTAAATAGAATGTATTGCATTTGATAAATTAATTATGCTACAACTTTTTTCAAAATACAATCACATACGGTTTATACGGTGTAATCTCTGAATACCGTAGCCTGTCCAGACTGGGTCAAAAGTCTGGTTTTCAGATAGTTCCGGTATTCAGAGAGGTTTTCAATTGAAATTATTACATGATAATCAACCAATGATATTTGTGCGCATGTTACATTAAAATTGTATATAGGTATTGTAGTGTATTCTACGTATATATTAAGCCATTAGTATTTGCATACACAACAAAATAATTTTATTTTAGTGTGAGTAATAAAAAAGATATATATTTCAATCTGGCACCTGTAAATTGGGGTAATCAATAGTAATTAGACCGGTGTTACACATTGAGTAGAACATCATAGTCAACTTACATCTGTTAGTAAAATAAAGTGTTTTTCACGCATTAGCTATTATTACACGCAAACGCTTCATGTAAATAATAGATGACTGACACTTAGTTAATTTAGGGGCCAAGATCATGTTGTTTCAGTAATAATGTGGACCCTTCAGGTCAATACACAGTTCTGACACATGAAAATGTTGGCGTCCGATATTCAGAACAAAATTAAAGAACAGTATTAAGTCCGCGGTTTGGAAAGATCGTCAGGTTTCCGGAATTTAGAGAGTACAGTATTCAGAGAGGGTTTTACATAGGATTATATAGAGAGAAAATCGAGAATTTGAAAATCGTCTGATTTTCAAAGAGTTCCGGTATTTAGAGAGTCCGGTATTCAGAGGTTACACTGTATATAGACCACTTTTAGATGAATGAGAGGAAAGTAGTTTATATTAGAGAATGTCTTTATTCAGAGGTTATAATGAACTGCAAATGCTTGTACTGCAAATAGAACTACTGGTCCATTCATAGGTAGATGGATATTAGCACAAATTTGACAAAACATGAAAACTTATACTGCATACAAACAACTTAATGTACTCCATTTTTTAATGTACTCTCACAGTTATATGCCACATAAAATCAAGAGTCTTTCAATGAGTTTTAATTCCTCAAAATCCTAAATTTTACAAAAACAGCAACGACAATTTTCATTGGTGAAAATGGCATCAAATTGATGAACACCTTCATTCCACAGATCTTGAGAGGTCAATCTTTTGAAGGCCAAAATCTGCATGATGCTGTTCAATATTAATAAATGGAAAGACATACCTGTGTCCCCTAGCATATCTATTCCCATCATTAGGTTTGTCAGCACTGAACGGACCAACATTCCATTCTTTCTGCAAGATACAGAATACTGGGTAACAATGACATGAAAAATTTCCCAACTGAATAAAAAACAACTAAAAATCTTCCAACTTAAAATTTCTTCTGTTATTTAAACAGTCTCTGAATGATGTTATTACTGGAATGATTCTTTTGGCATTTTTATAGTGCATACTGACAGTCTCATGTGCAGTGCCTTACGTGCGGTGTATGATTGCCACAGCACTATGTCACATATTTAGATGTCATTCTAAAACACAGAAGTCAAACCTTGTGAAATGATGACCTTTGTGAAGCAACATGATACAGAATTTTACTGAATATCTACATTACATAGTGTTCCTGATCAGTACATTACATAGTGTTCCTGATCAGTACATTACACAGTGTCCCTGATCAGTACATTACACAGTGTCCCTGATCAGTACATTACACAGTGTTCCTGATCTGTACATTACATAGTGTCCCTGATCAGTACATTACACAGTGTCCCTGATTAGTACATTACACAGTGTCCCTGATTAGTACATTATAGTGTCCCTGATTAGTACATTAAAGTGTCCCTGATCTGTACATTATAGTGTCCCTGATCAGTACATTAAAGTGTCCCTGATTAGTACATTACATAGTGTCCCTGATCAGTAATTACACAGTGTCCCTGATCAGTACATTACACAGTGTCCCTGATCTGTACATTACATAGTGTCCCTGATCTGTACATTACATAGTGTCCCTGATCAGTAATTACACAGTGTCCCTGATCAGTACATTACACAGTGTCCCTGATCAGTACATTACATAGTGTCCCTGATCAGTACATTACATAGTGTCCCTGATCAGTACATTACATAGTGTCCCTGATCTGTACATTACACAGTGTCCCTGATCTGTACATTACACAGTGTCCCTGATCAGTACATTACATAGTGTCCCTGATCTGTACATTACATAGTGTCCCTGATCAGTACATTACACAGTGTCCCTGATCAGTACATTACACAGTGTCCCTGATCAGTACATTACATAGTGTCCCTGATCTGTACATTACATAGTGTCCCCGATCAAGACTAACTTTCAATAAGCTCAAGTTTTGGTCTTTCTGGCTGCACTGTAAAACAAATGCTTTCACTACATTGACAAGGGGCAGTGAAAGTTAACATTAAATTTGTTTGTCAACTTTTTCAATAAAAAACAATTAATGAAACGGCTGTGTCTATCATCTTTTAAAATCAATCAAAATGGAAAACATATAGATCTACAGCCAGAATTTTCTCTATTTCATGACGGTCAGTATAAAGGAGTTATACATATGTTTAACACAAATTGCTTTTGGTAATTAATTTAAAAAACATGTCTGTCATGTTGTACTGTTTGTTTCTTGAAATTATCATCCAATATTTCCAGGTTGAGAAAATTAATGATCTAAGTCCAGCAGTATATCTGAAAACACCAGGAGAAAACTAGGAATATAGCTTACAGAAAACTTGGAAAATAATTTATAGAAATTAGGAATGTTGAGACAAAAAAAACAGGAATTATTCACAGGAAGTGTATAAATTTGCAACCTTTTTCTATATTATTACCACAAACACATGCAATGGGACTGTTTAACTGACCGTTACTGTGTTTCTGCTTCCCAGTCACTTATGAGCATCCATTATGTACAGTCCAAGTTTTTCTCATCATCTGTTATTGTCCCCACCATGCACCAGCGACATCAGACCACACTGTCAGCAACACAGACTGTCAGTTAAACTTCTGGATTGACTTCCACTGCAACTCAAACTTTTAAAACATTAAATACTAAAAATACACAATGAATGGAAAAACACGAATACCAAGAGGTTTTAATTAAGAAAAAATAGGAGAAAACTAGCAACAACGAAAGCTTGCTTACACTATAAGAGTCATGATGATGTTTTCATAATTTTTACAAATCAAAAAAACAATAAACAAAATGGCATCCACATTGATAATTACACTAGAAGACCTTTCGGTTGACTCAATATTGGCACATTCCTGAAATATGATGACAGTCCATGAGTCATTCTAATCACAACATGCAAATGAAAGAAAATATTTTGGAATTGTTTAAATAAAATAATGCAAGTTGCTTTGATTGAAAATTGGTTCAAATCATGCAACTGAATGATATGAATATGACTGACCAATAAGACTGCCATTAACAAAATTATGACATTGCCAAGCCTGCATCATGTTGCTGAATTGTTATTAAAACTATAGAAAAATTATTATAGAACTCTGAATAATATTACCACAGTATCTACATGATGATTTCATGAGACAGGAAATATGTCCAGGCAAATGGACATTGTTCAAGAGGTTTGCTATTTGAAAAAGTTTCACGGCACATTCAAAGGAATTTTTAAGTTTCACTCATATTTTCCTACACGAAGAGGTGAACTTCAGGCACTGGCATCCATTTTAGAGGAATCTCTGCTAACGTAAACAGAGATCAAGATTAGATTGGTGTCTTCTAAATCAAGGACATTAAAAGCTGTCTCTAAAGACCTCCACGTATCAGTCGCACATATAGAAAGTGGTTTATCCATTTATTCCCCCACCCAGTGCATGCTTCCAGACCATCATACATCAACTTTATGTCTGATTCAGATGACAGCTCCGAAAAGGAAGTACCTGAAAAAGATAAATTTTATGAGTGCAACATGTTCCAGCCAGAACAGCTTAAAATTGTTTTTCATTAGTGTTCACCCAATGGGCCAAAAGTGAAACTCCAGTCTCCAGATTGTAGACATTGTATACATCATAAGTTTTGCTGCAATGTGTAAGACATGTGTAAGGCAAAAGAACACTATCTTATGTCCATATCAAACTTGAGCAAATACAACAGTAAATACATAAAATATGTATTTATGTTACTTTAGTCTTGTGTTATATTACTGTTTTAGTGTTGACTTTCTTAAGAATATGGTTTTAAAAATATTCAGTAAATATTGATGAAGTTCGAAACGTGCTGAAATTTATGGCGGCTATGACAGTTTGGGATAGATGGGTGGTGGGGTTTATCTGGTTAATTTGGAAAACAATTTGAGGATTTAATATTCTTACACATTACTGGTACGTAGAAAAGCTTTGTTTAACTGACACAATTTAGTTATTCTCCATTACTCTTTTAGAAAAAATGGAAATGATTAAGAAGTACTAAAATATGTAAAGACGGTGTGCCACGCGAAATTACGCAAATTCGCGAAAACATATGACATTCTATTAAATTGAATCTAGCAGTGTCCATACAAAATATCAACACTTCAGGAATATACGTATCGCGAATTTTCAACACTTACGTGGTAAAAATGCAGATAATTCAAGTTCCGTACGTCTAGACATGTGAAGACAGTCATGCAATTGATGGGCGCGTGCAAAATTAAACTGGTTCCCGTTCACTCTGTCTGTACCCTGACGCACTGCAACATGGAACGGGACCAGTTTATCGCAAAAAAGACTTTCAACAGGGGAGACAAATCTGAATGACTAAAATCTAAACACTGAAGTTCTAATGAAATAAATTAAATACATGACAATATAGTCCATATCTTCAACATCGGTAATCTTTCGTCATCGCAAAAGTAATCAAATATAAACTTATATCAAATTAAAATTTACTTATCATCAGACAGGTTATATCAGAAAAAATACACAAGCAATATCTAGTTTAATACCAAAATATAAAAAAAAAACAAGTACGTACCAAAGAATGTAAACAATAAAACATAATACTGTGAAATTTATGTATGAATTATTTTGTCTGATGTGAGTAACAATGTGATTAAAAATGTATAACACTGTGCTATCACTCTCTTGGGCAATTGTTAAGCTGAATTCATTTAATTTGTATGAGGAAATGATTTGTAATTGAATTAAATGCTTGTTTCTACGTTTTTTTTTCAGATGTTCTTGAAGCATTAATATCTCAGTTTGTTTATTCCAGATAACACTGCTTTGGCCACTCTAGTTTGGTGTAAGTGAAGTTTCATCAAACATGTGGTATTGTTCGTACTGCTGGTTGTAATTGGGACATATGTTATTTTGTTGTTTATTGATATAAACATGGTTTCTCAAGTTGTTACAGAAGGAAAATAATTTAAGACGAAATAATTTTCTCCTGATCATTGAGAAAATTGGTTTCTTTGTAGTTCATGTGTTCTAGTAAAACTGCTAATATTTATCAAATCAGTCGTGGATTTGACTTCTGTTTGAAAGCGTTGGTTTTTCCATAATAATTAGTCTTCCAACTACGATTGATATTTCATGTGGAAACTCGTCATTAGCTTACAGTGAAACAAGTTAGTATCGCCTGCTAACCCACTGTCTACTAGAGTGGTCTGTTAATTGACATATATTTAACAGCAGCACTGCTAGTAAATAAAGTAAAACTCAGTCAAACAAGATTAAGATATCATTGCAGTTTTTTATTTGGGTCATTATACAACAACTACAATAATAACTACAACAATAAGTTTATTCATGATTACCAGTCCAGATCATGGGCTCTTCAACATTGGAGGTAATAAAATTATTTGTATACTAAATTACAACAATGGTGTACCATTTATACAGTGTATACAAGTGTTTTAATACTTGAGATACAAATTCTTAGCAGTTTGACCAAGTTGGAGCATAAAGAAATTGTATATACAATTAATCGAATCTACATAAAGAAAACTAGTTCAAATATAATATTTTGTGACATGAGTACATAATTAAACATTATGACTAACAAAAATAAAAAGATCAAGGATCATTACTAGAAGTTGAAGTATAGATACAACTGTTCACATAAAAGTTCGAGATCATTTCCATGCTAAACTTTGGAAGAGATGCATAAGAAGCCAGTAAAAGAGAAATAATGTTACAATGTACAAAAAAAATCAACAATATTAGCAATCTCAAATTATCTCATTATAAATAGGGTGATATTTTACGTATTTTTCTAATTATTGTATAAAATTCATATCATGTGCCTGTACATGAAAATTGAGGTTTATTAATACTTGTGGAGAAATGTAAAACTAACAGTGCATGCTACAAATTTAAATAATATACACAATAAATCATAGTTCTATTGAATTCAATATTTTTTCTACAATTTTATTAGGAAGTATTTCCTGCATACAAAACTGGATCATTAGATACTATATTAGTCAAGTAAAACCATGAATGAGTTGCTTAAATCTTTTCTTACTGGGGTTAATCATCACATTAACAGCCAATAATTTGGTGACTTTCCCAGCATTACTGAGGAAGGCTTCAGGTAGTACCACTGAACTGGACAGCTTTCTCACATGTGAAATTTGGTCCTGGGTGGTATTCGAAATCACAGCAGCAAGGGTGTTTAAATCTAAATAAATCTTGTATAAGTTAGTTACAAAGCAGACGTCACAAATGATTTACTAAATTAAGATGTTCAATAATACTGACCGGTTAGGACCACGAAAATATAATGTATATATTACACTACAAAGATACCACATTACCTAACTTTTACCTTCTGATAGACAAAGATCACCACATTAAATTGTCACAAAAATATATACAAGTTTGGAACAACGAATACATAATAAACTTTGTTTGAAAACATCATACATGGATAAGTACATTGTGATATGGTGAACAGCAACTTTGCTACAAAAATCACCAACAAAATATTCTACAAAACATCAATAAAAACTCACTGATTTTTAACCCGTACATATTTTTTAATATTTCAAAATCTAGTACCTGAATTATGAAAAATTACTTAATAAACAAAATATTACAACAACAAATTTCATGTAAACACCAACCATTGTGAGGATGGAATACTTTTATCATTATTTGTAGACATCCATGAGTTTGGTTAAATGAAAAAAAAAACTGATAATATGTACATAAAAATACACATGATACTTTGGCACCACCTGTTATCACTGGATTTAAGACAAATAACTTAACACTAATTTCATCCATTTACAAACAGTATTTTCTTATACCACATATTATGACATAAATGGAATATTTGATACCTAGCACCAACAATTAAGAACACTAAAATAGAAATCAACATCAGCAACATGTATGTTATGTAAAACAATAAAACTAAAACATATTGTACACAACATCCAGGAGTAAACACTCTGGTGTTACCTTATTGACATATCTCAGCTAAGATAGCACTTTTTAACTTCAAAACCAGGTTAATGACGTGCATTTCAATCTTCTGCCCTGAACAACTGGCAATTAGACCAAAAACAATTGACAGAAATGAACAATGAACAGTAGAACAGTATTAACTTAAAAACTAGAAATCAACAGAGCTGCATCAATGCTCGTATGTTTTATATTATTTTGATCAAAATTCTAAGATAACAAGGGGCAAAACTGAAAAAATGTAGCTTTCAGAATAATGCCCCTTTTCTCACACCTGCACCTTGTCATGATAATCAAGTACTCCAAGTGTCGTGTTGATATCTTTAAAAAGAGTTAGAGTATTGGACTACATTAAAGTTTTTGCATTACAATGACGACGACAAGATCTACAACAACAACAACAACAAAGCCATCATGTCAGCTCAATTTTTCTACAAAACAGACAAGCTAACAAGGGATGGCAAACTTTATAGTTAAAAAGTACAACCTTAGCTGTCTATGAAACGTTGCCTTCATAACAAAAAAGGATACAAAAAATAATTAATGATCCAAATTACTGTAAATCAGTATACAACAATAACGCAAAATGAGACAGTATTTTCCTTGCAACAAAACAAGGGTCAGAGGTCATTACAATTGAGATTTGTCTCCAATCTAATTTTCAAATGTTCAAATAACATAAACATTATCATAATGAAATTAATTATATAGGTACAAATTCAACCAAACACAAAAGAAAAAAAATGAAATTGGACCAAGGAGACAGTTTGCTGTTTTATAGCCTTAGACATATAACAAAATTACTAGCACAAGAAAACCATGGTTTGCCATTAAACATACTCGTATTTCACAGTTTAACAGACTACTTTACATAATATACCAACAATTACACTGAATATACTGAGAGCCCAATTTATACGTGATGACAGAATTGGCGATTATAAACACCAAAGTTTACAGATACATTGTTTCATTACAGAAACTTGAAAATCTCGTTTAAAAAATAAACAAATAAAAATGGAGAAATTCAAGAAAAACAAAATCGCACATTATTTAATGTTACTCATCATTGGAAGGAATAATTTTCTCAGCATTTATTCATAAAAAAATCACAGGACTGTAAGATGAATTTGTACATCAAGAAAGATTCAGTGTTTTTTATAATAAAAAAAAACAAGACTGATTTCAAAAAGTTAAGATTTTCGAAATATACAATTAAATAATTCTTCAGACAGCATCTTCTGTCAAGTAGTTTAATTACATGCCAATCATCTCGATTTCACATTAATTTTTTATTTAATTCAAATTGAATTGCAGTTGAAACCAACTATGCATCAACAAAAAATTAAATTAAAACATCATTACACAGAGTGTAATCATATATCACTTTTTTGAGGTAAACATATTCACTATCAGGACGCTGCAGCCTCTATGAAAATGCTAGGCTACATCCTGATGATGTTCATTAAAATCCTATCAATCTACAAGTTTTTTTCAAAATACCTAAACTTGTTATGGTTATAGGAATAAAACCCAGTCATCAGGTGTGAATGTTATAAGAATAATATACTTTTTTTTTTACTAAATATCTTAAAATTTGAATCAGTTATAAATTTAGTAACTTCAAATTGCAAGCATGAATGAACATACTGGACAGTTGGATTTTAATGGGTTATATAGTAAGATATTTTATCACTATAAATGTTAAGTACATTTGTACATCTTTAAACTAAGAGCATTTGTAATTAACAAACATAACTTATCAGTAGAATATAATTACAGTCCTTAAATGGTAACCTTTGAAATACAACAGCTGTCTGAATATTGTTAATCTTTGAATACAACAATGGTCAGCATATTGTTAATCTTTGAATACAACAGTGGTCAGCATATTGTTTACCTTTGAAATACAATGGCTGTCACAATATTGTTAGTCTTTTGATATAACAGCTGTATAAATATTGTTAATCTTTGAATACAACAGCTGTCGGAATATGTATGGAATGTAACTCGTTGAATATTATCACTCATTGAATACAGCTGCTGCCTGAATATTGTCATTTTTATATACTAATGCTTTCTGAATATTAAACTGGCGTCAGTAGATGTGGTACTAGAGGACAGATAATCACATCACTCAGAGAAGACAGGTTCTGTTGGTGGAATATGTATCACATCATTGTCAACATCAACACTGGGTACTGTGGCAGTAGCATCCTCGACAGAACGTAAAACGTCTGTGATCTGAAACAATACAATAACATAGTATACAACTACAGAAAAACTTTGTTATCTCAAGGAGCTTTAGGGACAGACAATATGCTCAACACAACTCAGGTGCTTGCTTAGACGGTTTACTATATATAACACCTCAAGTCCAGTCCCTGCATTAAGAAAAAGACACACATTAGTCTGTCTCTAAAGTAAAGGGTTTGATTACAGTTACAAGACATTTTTTGGCAGGGTGCTTAGATTCTATGCCTGAAGTTTAATTCAATAAGAAACATCACAATGGCAATCGCTAGACATAAATTTACTTGAAACTCAAAATCGTATAATTATACACCTCAAATATGGATGAAAAGACGGTCAGTAGACTAGCTCCAAGATCAATGTTTCCATGGAAACATGACGGCTAACAGAATGTAAATGAGTGTACCAATCATCCTTTTTCATTGAGTTTTAACATCATACCAACAGCCAGGGTCATTGGCGACTTTTCCAGCTTTAACAGTGGAGGAAGGCCACAGGTGTACACCAGAGTACTACCACAGACATTCCATTAGCTAGCTGGGCAGTTTCCACACTGGCAAAATTTTGTCCTGAATGGGATTCAAACTTGTGACTAGTGATTACTAGTCAGTGACTATAACTATTCAACCACACAGACTCCATTCTGATCACCCTGCTGTATTTGAGATAATAAATAGCAAAGAAACATCCCAGAAACTTTCCATATATTAGGCTATAAAAATGACTGATATTCACCAGTTCTACTTAACTTACCTTTCAGGTGACTGAAAACCCAGCTGTCATCTTGGAAATAACTAGACACTTGATCTCAAGGTTTTGGATCAATCACATCATAGCATATAATATAAGTATTTCTTCATTATAAAAAAAACAATACTTACTGACCATGTTAGTATAGAGATTATTATGTTGATAAGTTATCAATAAAAAATTGCATAACAAATGACTAATGAAAGATACAGAACAACGTATAAGAAATTTGCTGGGCTATAACATCACACCAACAGCCAGGGACATAACGTGACTATCCAGATTTATGGTAAAGGAGACCCCTGGCATATGCCTGGGTAGAACAATCGACTTTCCATTAGCCAGCAGAACAGCATCCTTATATATGAATTTTTTCTGGTCATGTTTGGGATTCAAACTCAAGCAGCAAGGTGTTAGTGATTTCTAGTCAGAGTTAAGAAATTCAATGCATATGCAATAAACAAAACAGAAGTTTTCCATCTGTGCCCAATTGTATAAACATTGGTTAACTTTAACTGAATGGTTAATTTAACCCAAGGTTAAATTTAACCATTTTGGTTTACTAACCATTAAAAAAGTCATTTAAACATTTAAAAAGGGCTGTCATTTTAGTACTGGTTACTGTTTATGTTAAGATTTAACCAGCATCTTAGACTTGCGTTAGATTTATTTGAGCTTTAACAAAAACAACATTCGATTAAATTTAAACAAAATTTTCTACAACAGCTAACCGAACATTTAATCAAAATTTTAACCAAAACTCTGATTTAACCCAGTGGTTAAAGTTAACCAATGTTTATACAATTGGGCGCTGAAGTTTTCCATAAAGCTTAGTCATAACAAAATAACCCATCCACACTACCATCATGCATTGAACATTAGATAAGGATACGTTTAACATCTATGTACACACACAAGGTCTTTTTCACTAGAAATACTCAATCACTGTCTCAAACTCAATGTTTCGAAGCAAATATTTTTCAGCCACACATTCAGCAAAACAAAATGTCATGCATGTTGTGCAGTCAAACCTGTGAACAAAGGCCATCTTTGGGAAAGACAAAATGTGGCATTCATTGCCAGGTGGCCTTTACTTGGAAGTGAGTTTGTTCAAAATCATCAGTGATGGTTTTTCAAAGAACGGCCTTTATTCACAGGGGTGTCTTTATTCGGAGGTGGACGCAAACACAGGTTTGACTGTATATTATAGATGTAGACATGTAAACAAATCTACCAATAACCAGGCTGTTTGTTACAATCTTCTATTTGTTAGGATGAACAGGGGCCTTATTTAAATTTGTGTGAACCAACTAGAGCCTCAAGACTAACTAATATAGTTATGGCATTTCAGTCAAAATGTGGAGTTTAACACTCATTTAAAGAAAATAACATACAACAGAAGTAGTCAATATGTTCAATAAATTAATATAGAGCTGCAATCCAGCACGTTAAGACTAAGGACATCCTTAAAAAATTGTCAGTTTGCAGCAAGTGATTGACTCATTCAAAATCCCCCCAACCCAGAATTTTTTTGCAAATTTCAACAAAAACGTTTTCTCATTATTTAAGCTTTTTTGTTTTCAGCACAAGCACATAATGTTAGCAAAAAAAAAATGCTTACCTACCAACCCACCATTCAAACTTTGCATCATGTTATTGCAAACCAACATTTTTTTAAGTATGATCTAATATGGACCGTGCTAAATATTATAAGGATAACAAAATATCTACCATTACCTCTAAGGACAAACAAAATAACATTTATGAGTTAACATCTTAACAAAGGTGACACCCCCAGGAGTGTTCTAAACGTCAGCTTTATTGTAGCAACTTGTCCATGTACTAAACTAACTTTTATCACTATTCAAAAATAAGAACTTCATTGAATAAAGTCAAGAACAAATCACTTTAAGAAACTGAAAGTTTTTTTAATTTTGTACAATGATGAGTCATGTCCGGCAAAACAGAAAATAAAGAACGAAGATATTGTTCTCATGACTCAAAATTTAATGGTTTTCAAACTAGAATGACAAATACATTATCAATCAAAGGAGACTTCAAGATTCAATAACATTGTCAGGACAAATACATTTAGCAACAGACTAGATTTAACCTTTATAATTAGAAATAATGTTTCATAATTAACAATTGAATACACAGTTTTTATACATCATAATCAATTCATTCAATACTTATAAATTGACCAATAAAGTCATTATTAATCTACTTAATACACGGGGCCACACAACAGCAACGAAATGAAACTTATGCCAACACAACTGATATAAAATTATACAAGAGGGCCAAGATGGCCCTTTTCACTCACCTGAGTAAAGATTGCAACATCTATGGTTTACCTGTGACTTGATCTGGTGACCTAGTTTTTAACCTGAGTTGACCCATGATCAAACCTGTTTATAATATTATACATACAAACATTCTGTCCCCTAGAGTGTAAACAAGTTTTTTTTATGATTTGACCAATTGACCTAGTTTTGACCCCAGATGACCCATGTTTGAACTTGTCCAAGATATCATTAAGACAAGCATTTTGACAAGGTTTGGTGAACCTCCAATCAAAACTGTGACCCTTAAAGCGTTAACAAGGTTTTTCTATGATTTGACCTGGTGACCTAGTTTTTTTACCCCAAATTACCCATGTTGAAACTTGTCCAAAATATCATTAAAACAATCACATTGACAATGTTTCATGAAGATCTAATCAAAACTGTGACCCGTAGAGCGTTAACAAGGTTTTTCTATGACTTGACCTGGTGACCTAGTTTTTGACCCCAGATAACCCATGTTATATCTTGTCCAAGATATTATTAAAACAAACGTCCTGACAAAGTTTGATGAAGATTCAATCAAAATTGCAACTTCTAGAGCATCAACAGGGTTTTCTGGTGGGTTGACCTAGTGACCTAGTTTTTGACCGGAGATGACCCATATTCACACAATTTTACAAGATCATTAATACAAAAATTCTGACAAAGTTTCATGAAGATCCAATCAAAACAGTGAAGGAGTAGACTGACTGATCACTATAGCTCACAGAGCACTACATGCTCAGGTGAGCTAAAACTTATACAAAGTAATTATGCAACATTCATGAAATGATGAATAGTCCGATTAAGTAAATATAAAATCTGTATAAAATACCCCAATATATATAATGAAAGCATTATAAATGTTATAAAAATAGAACAATGACAAAATCTGTGAAACATTAATGCAGTCATGACACATGAAATTCTTTTACTGAGGTTATTTATAAGACAAGCTCTTGAGTATAAAGACTAAACATGAAACTTTATAGTAAGAAATCATTTACCTAAGTTACAGAATGAATAAAGTAAATATCAAATGTACCAGATCCCTAGAGGTATACATCAAAGTATTGCTTTACATTACTGAAAAATGAGTGTTTAAACAAGAAATTCTACAAGACAACCAGCCTCAGCTTGCTTAATCAATTGCTCATACAAATGTTTGTTATTGCACTCTGAACTGTGAGTAAACAATAAAATATTTCAAGTTTAATTAATTTCACTATCACAGCTTAAGACAAAACAAATAAACAAGGAAGTTTTGATAGAAACAAAGAAAATGGTAGGAAAATGAAACCAATAAAAAAATAAAAATGTATCATCAAGATAACAACATATAAATATGACTGAAAAATACACATAACTGCCAGATAAGAGATTTTTGTATTAAAAATACTAAGAAAAGCACTTGAATAATAAATCTGACTACATTTATATAATCATGAGACATTTTATACAACAAGTACATGTATACCGTTCAATTCAGCATCAATACAAACAGAGCACTTGTTATATATGCAGCCAAACCTACTCCTCAACTTTCCACAGGACAAAATCTGAGAATGATTATCAACACAATGGGGCTTAAACATTCTTCTTAAATAATTTCTCTAGACACTAAAACATCTATACCACATCCTTACAGGATTATGTGGCAAGCATGAAAAATATTAAATCAGGAATGCACAATATTTCCATAGCACTTCATAGCAATGTCAACATCAAATGTTTAACACATGACAGAAAAACAGAAAAATAAACAAAAATATCCAAAGAGCTTTTGCAGCTTTGCTTCTTCGTTAAATGCATAGATTGTTTTAGATAGGTATTTTAGTAATTAATCATGCTTACAAGTTAACAGATAATACAGCAATGACCTGACAGAATCAGGAGTGCCCTTTACTGTCTTTACACTGATCTGACAGTACTTTATATTTCTTAAGAGAAATCCCTAATTATATTCAGAGTCATACTCAAGTCAGGACATACAGACAGATAGAAAGACAGGTCCAACACTTAGTACAATTCTTCCAAGAAGATTAAAAAAAAACACTAATACATACAACATGGCATTCTCTATTGAAAATTATAAAGATTATTAATTTATCACACACAAATACAGCTGTTTCTGCCATTTAAAAGAACATTATCACATGACTTTTTGACAAGAACTAAGTAGGAGTTTGATGTAAAGATATTACCACACAAAAATGAAAAAATTACGCCATCAAAAATAAAACAGTATATCCCCTAAAAATTGTACCCCCTGAAACCGGAATTCTCAAATCACATTTTTTCTTTTCTATAACCAATAGCTCTCTGAAAACCAGAATACTCAGAAAACTGGAATTTTAGCCCAATCCAGGTTCCAGTTTTAGGGTTTATATAATAACATAATCACATTTAGAAGAAGAATACATGATCTCGAGATTCAAACTTTAATGCATCTATCATGGAATGTCAAATTTATATCACAATTTTTCTTTTTAGAAATATTTTCTAGAAAATAACTTTCTTTAGTCAGGAACATGATTTGAATTGCATTAAATTCACATATCTTTAGTGGAATCTCAACAATGGAATAAAAAAATAAAATTTTACCACCAAAGAAAAGTTTATTTTTAAAAAAATATAAAATGAATTATTAAAGTTACTACATGAGATGAAAAAAACTTTTTCCATTCAGTCCAAGCTTTGTAATACGAAATACAAAAACGAAATGATCAAATTGGTTAATTAAAATGTTCACAATCACATGAAAACGTCATTATTACAGTCTAAGAGAAGATCATTGGTCAAGAATTAAACAACCGACATTGCGCGATGTTTTATCCTCTTTTGGTCAACCTCATCTTCGTCACTGGAATCGTCAGCACCACCCTTTCCCTTCTTTTTCTGAAATCACAAGAAAACCCAATCATTCAGCTAGTTTTCTTCGATCGGACTTTTCGTAACCCACCACCATAGAATATAATATGTTCATCATTGTGTACAAATGATACTTTATATAACATAAAGAATGAGACAACTGCACGACTATTGACCAAAATTATCTCCATATAAAAGTAAAGAAGACATCAATCTGTGTATGAGAATTAATGATTAAATCAGACTTTTTCCAGTTCATTGAAAATTCCACTTTACTGAAATGATTGGGTTTTCTGTATCATTCAAGAAAATTTTAATATGTTGCTAAGCATTAAAATCCCGTCATCACATACCATGGGGAACTGTTTGAGCAAATCTGATATTGCAACAACTGAATGCCTTGATTTGAGAACATTTTGTTGAGTTTGTAAAGAGCTTTGCTGCAATACAATAGCTTACATTGTTAACTTCACCAAGCTGCACACAACATGCATCAATTACATTCTACTCAATCAATTATAAACTCAAAGTCCAAACATTTACAAACAGGCTTTTGAATATGTAATACAATGACGTAAATGCACGCATAGACATCAGCTATTAACAATAAAGAAGCTATTTAAGCCAAAATTATACCTAAATATCACATTCAGATTTACCAGAGGTCAGAACAAGCACATTGTTGTAGATTCATGTTAGTGTATGTAAATACAGACATATATCAATCATTAAGAGCACATAACCTCAGTATTTTGTACCAGTATATTTCAACACTGAAGCTTAAAAGCCAGAATACTTCATACAAAAGGCCAACCATTAATGAGCTAACGTCACTAAATAAATGTCAGCATGGTTAAAAATTACCACAAAATCAAGCAATACATGCGTAATTACGTCCAACAAAATCATCACCAAAGATTTATTAAATAACTCAAGAAACCAAGGTATGACTGAATTTATTTCACATTTTTTATCAAATATGGTGGAGGATCAGCAGAAAAATCATCAAGATGGAAGCTAGAACTGGTCATGCTGTTATACAGACAAATCTCACATAGAAGTCATACCATAGAGGTATCAATATGCAGTCCCTATTTCAATCTGTGTAAAAAAAAAGGAACAGATATGCTTAACTGTACATTAATCTCTGGCATCTGTTTCATAATTCCACAGTTATACTAAACAAAGTGTCTATTATAAATATGCAAAAATAAAATATTGCTAATTAACAATTAGTGAGTTATTTTATCATTCATTTAAGCCGAACACAAAACATAACAAAAGTCACAGCATTTACAATGTAAACTTACCTTAAGTCATGGAAAAACAAAACTACACAGTGACAAATGTACTGACCAAAAGTTAAAATACATTTATCAAATAGCATTATTGTTAATAAAATATCATACACACTACAATAGGGAACTGAATTCTTACAGCAGGAAACATTATTTCGAATTCAAATACAATGTCATTTTTCACTATTTAAAACTATTGACAAACAGAACCAAATAAATGCTTTATACTGTAACTAAAGAGTGTTTTACATGTATCAATGTGTGCACTAATATGTTAGTAAATTAAAATATGATCAATTTAAGACTTTTACACAAAGTCATAAAGTATTAATTAGAGTTGAGTCATACATTTCAGCTTACGATACATACAGACATGTCAAGACAGATAAAATGCTTCATATTAAAACCAAGTCAACAACTCAAGCAAATGTCCATTTGGGGACGAATGTCCACTTGAAAAATAAGCACTGGGGAAAAGTTCAACCAGCCATTTCTACTGTGAGCCAAATGCCCTCAAGGCCATTTTTCCATTGGTGGCCGATGTCCTGCACTGGGAGGGGGGTGTAAATGCCAGGATCTCCGTCCAACAGTGCCCATGATACTGAGATTAACAACAGTGTTTGCACTGAGCTGATCCATCATGACTCTAATCTTATCATATCTTTAATTATCATAAAATGTTTCACTTACCTGTCTGACCAGGATTCAGTCCTAACATCAGTCATATCAGACATTCACAGACTGATTGATTCATAAACAATCTAAACATAGATTGCAATGAAAATAGTATTCCAGTTAGGCTAAATTTGAATGGGCACAGTACTAACTAAGAAACCCAGAACTCACCTGCTACACTCAACTGAATGGTGGCTGTTTCACATCACCCATGAACATAAATATATACAATAAGTACAGTAAAACTTGTTATCTCGAGGAGTCATAGGAACAGACTAAAGGTAAACCAGGTGCTCATAATAGTAAGGTACTTGTTTGTAGGTTGAAAAATTTTATGTTGTATACCTGAATGAACCTATTTACATATATTAATGAAATGCTTGTGTACAATTTGACGGGACTTTAAAAGTTCATAGAGATAAGTCGGGTGCTAATGATACTGATGCTCAAAATAACAAAGTTTTACCGTATAGCATTGTTTATGTACAACTGTGAAGTAGCAGAATGACAAATCTGAATAAAAACACTTTATCCATACAACAAAATTACAAACTACTTTCAATAAAGACTTTATTGACAAGTTTGACCATATATGGTAAATAAAATAACCACTCAACTTACAGCTGGTTTTTCTCTGTGTGTATTCACAGCAGGAATGTTGAGACTCTCAAACTCAACCCTACAACCATAGGCCACCGGTGTTAACTTTATTACTGTGTGAAGGGGAACTTTCAGGTAAGGTAGGTCCTCTGAAACGAGAATATTAGACTTATAGAGAATATGCTCATAAAATTTATATCCAGTAACAAATGCTTACGCAATACAAGCAATTCAATCTATACTACACAATGTGACATACACATATTATAATACCAAAAAGACTTTGTAACGCACACCTGTGGACCTGACAACGAGGACTTGATAGTCAGTATTTCATGAAGACTTAAGATTTTCAGCATCATACATTATAAAATTAAAATTACCACTGTTTATTTAAACAAATCTTTTTTGAAAGTTTGACCAACTTATTAAGATTGCTTCAAATTATGTGTTATACATTCTGAATGTTCAATGATCTTTGTTTATCAAGTTCAGATAAAAAATAATGAAATAGAACATAAAATATTAACTACTAAACCATAATAAAAACAATTCAGTAATTACTGTTGTTGACAATAACAGAAACATTTAACCAACTATGCTAAAAAGTTTGTTTTCTATGTTATTGCAAGAAGGAAAAAACAAACACTGACTTCAACAACATATTTTTGGTATAGCAAAGTCCAATGTTTATGAATGTATTCTCATGTATGTTTTTTTTTAAAAAAAATCAAATTTTTCTCTTTCTACATCATAAAACAATCATGAATGTTTCCACGCTATTAGCAACTGGTATCCAGTCTCATATTATGATTTTTGACAAAAGTGTTATTCATGTTATTTAGGGGGTAGTAAATTAATAATGTATTACTGGTGATGTATTCATTAAGAAAACATCAACTAGACCCCTAAAGCTAAGACACAAGTGTAGAAAATTTAACAATACATAAAACTGTCAACATTTTACAGTGTCCAGAGTGCAAAACTTAATAGCCATCAGTGTGACCTGATGAGCATTCAGTTCATATTACCAGTATGTAACATTTGGTTGTGGTCAACACACTGAACAACAATACAGTGCAGACAAATAATAACCATACATGTTTCTGAGCGAGCCGCGCAAACAAACAAAATACATTTCCTTGTTTTATAAGCAAATATGTTAAACAGAATCCAATTCAGAACTATCAGATATTCAGGACTGTCAGTGCTTTGATTGATTTATAATTAGGTGCATTAAACAAGACAGGTGAGATAAAGCGGTGAGTGCTCACATCTACAAAAGAGAAGCATTTAAGTTAAAACAATCATTCAGACTGGCTAATTTACTTAATTTTAACAATTTTAGTTGAGATTATAAATATGAAAAAAAAACAACTAAAAATAGTCATCTAAATAAAACTACATCACTGTTATTTTTTAATATAAATCATTCTTTTATATAAATTTATACACTAATGCACATCCCTTTGTACATTTATCAATTATACATAACTACATAAAACACTGAATATATGAGAAATCAGACTTTATCGAATAGAGCAGGAGTATAAATATGGTGAAACACAACAAACACTACAACACGAAATTGAAAAACAAACATCAAAATTGTGGTAGAAAAAATGTGAATTTGAAGAACAAAAAATTTTTGATAGGATAACAGAGGGACACACCAGAACAGTACCACATGACATTATTGTTTTCCACTGGCGTTTAATGTCCCACCAACAGCCGAGGCCATTTGGTGACTTTTCCAGTTTAAATGGTAAAGCAAGACCCCAGACATGCACCTTGGTAAAACCAACATTGCACATGCTAGATGGATGGCTTCCTCGCATGCGACATTTGTTTCTTGGTGGGATTCAAACTCACAGTGGTGAGGTGCTAGTGATTATTGGTCGGACCAAGACCACTCGACCATGGAGACCCAAAGTGTGCCATTAATGAATGTCCAGCCACAAATTGTTCAAAAAAGCTAAAGCTGATAAAAAAACCAACACAAAGTACCACAATAAATATACATCAGTGTGTAATATATCTAGGGGTATAGTTAGTATACAAGTTAGTAACAAGAATATCTGGATATAAAAGCTTTAATTTTGATTTTCCTTCAATGTGCTAGAGTCAGTTCCCCTGATAAACTGACATGGAGTGTTGATTTTTATCTAAGATAAGCTAAATAAATAGCCACATATAGAGCTACTACACATTCTAAATAATATGAAAACATAAAATTCACCGTGATAATAAAAAATAAAATTAAGATATACAAATATCAAGTTGCCATCACTCCTGTGGGCAAAAAAATGAATCTACACAGTTCTGGAACTAAGCGGGCGGCTCTCACTGTCGCCCGTAACTCGCTCTGAATGACAATATCACAATTAAACTATAAATATAAATGCATGTTGAGAAATAAATTATTTCAATGAATACTTGAAAGTGTTGCGCATGGAAGCGGTCCAAATATTCTCGAAAGATATTATCAAAAACTGCTTATCATATATACTTCATGTTATTAGTATGGCAACAAAATTTCGTACAAATAATTTGATACATAAATATTATACGAAATGATGAACATGGTAACAGATACATGATCTTCAGATTATTATCAAATTATGCCACGATGAAACAGCGAGCTAAGTTTATAGCAGCAGGGTAAAATACAGCAACAACAATAATTTGGGCTGGACATCCTTTACATGTGAGCTCACATTGTACAACGATATCTGGGCACTCCAAGTAAACACGGAAATATAAAATAAAACTTATGTATGTAAATAACTAGATAGAAAAAGGGTGAAAAATCTCTCAATAAGACAGCCACAGAATTTAAGTCTTTAACAAGTCCTTATCATCTAAACATTATAATATTAAAAAAAAAACAATGTAAGAACTGTGTGCTTAGGGAATATTTGAATAAGAACAAAATACTCGAAGTCAAGACAAGGATAACGAACAAAACCAGAAAGTCAGAATTTTATACAAAGAAGTCCAATGTGGTTTACTGAGAGTAGAAAATGTGCATGAATACAAGGGTATTATTCTGAATCATAAAATAGATACCACTGGTAAGTCATGAATATGTATAAATTTATTCAAATAAAATATAAGAAAATAAACATCTTTTTCACTACAGTTTAATGTTGCACCAGGAGCCAGAGTCACTTTGCGACTTTTCCGGCTTTAACGGTGGAGGAAGACCACATGGGTACATCTGGGTAGAGCCACCAACCTGATGTAAGTTAGCAGGACAGCTTCCTCATATGTGAAATTAGTCTGATCGCAAGTAGTATTTGAACTTATAGCAGTGAGAGCTTTTAATTACTAGTTAGTGTTCATAACCATTTGACCATGGAGGCCCCAAACAATAAACTTAAAATATGAAATTAATGCTTGTTTTCAAATACCCACAGCCCATTTAATTCTATGCATGTGTAATACCACACTTTGTATATATATCATTACCAACATGGTAATATATTAGTAAGTGGATAAATATAGACAAATACAGAGTCATTCTAAAAAGCACACTATCCCAACAGAGCAACATAAGTTTCTATGCTGTATTACATTTAAATAAAACACAAGCGAAACTACACAGTAATCAATACGCTGACAACACTAAAGTAGAAAAGAAAATATTTAATTGCTTCAATGTTACAAAGAAACAGACAAAAACAATCAATCTATTTCCAAGACGCTGAATTCAGACACTTAAGATATACTCAGACACGATTAAGATATAATTAAGACGTAATTAAGACATGAACATATTGATGGAACACAGTAGCATCCAGATATTCTTGCTGTCAGGGTTATACCTGAGTAAAGAGATCACAGACATCTGACACTCCCCATTTCCTGTCATATGCATTCTCACGAGACTCTCTTGTGGAACTGGCACGTACGGGATTTCCACTGTTACAGGGTACGAGATGAATTAAAAACTTTTCATTTTTTTTTTGTATAAGAGGAGAAAAACAAAATGGAGAAAAAATTCAACAAAACATGCAGAAATAATTAACGTTTCTGCCAAATTCAAGTAATACCATCAGACAGACAAACTTTAAACATGATGATACCAGAAGGTTTGATAATACAGTCCACGTAGATTGTAATAATGCCACATATAATTAGTGAGGCAGCAAAATATACAGGATCAATATGTTAGGTATAACCACAGTAAAACATTAATTTATCAATTTGTTGAAATAGTGCTACCAATAATTAATTTAAACTCTATGGTATTGTGAATTCAATTTTAATAAACTTAATCAAATTCAAAACAGAACAAAAATCCTCTTACAAAAATATAACATTAAATCAGGGGCCATAACTCTGTAACTCTGAAATTAACAACCAAAGCTAGCAAGGACAGAACTAGATGTTGATCAAAGTTTTGTTTTTATTGATGAAGGGTGTGACTATTCAAAAGCCGTAACGAAGGTGGAAAATAACAACGAAGTAATAGTGAATTATCATTTTACTGTAATAAGGAATATCAGGATAATTTTTTCTTAACTTCAAAACAGACTTCTGAGACCAAGGAAGGATTTACTTAGGGGCAACATTCACACTAGGGCACAAAAACAGCTGAGTTCCAAATAGCTCAATTCTTACAACTGTTTTGTCTTAGAAAAGGCAAAATACAAACTGAATATACAACACCTATCAATGAATAAACAACATTTTAGAGCAACTAATACAGTCCGAATAAACTTAATAAAATATCATGTCTTCATAGTTCACACACCATATATTTCTTTTCCATAACACTAATACTTACTATAAATTCAATGAAAGTAAGTGGAGAGTTTGTCCTTACCTGATGACTTGTCCTGAAAGTAGGCCAGGAGACACCTGGCAACAGCCTGGTGACATACAACCATCACATTCTCCTGTCTCTCAAGTTCCATAATCACAGGTTCAAGTCTAGCAACCAGATCTTGGTAAGACTGTAAATACAACAATACTTCATTAGTTAACATCCAAAAACATTCACTGTCATCAATCACAGCATTACTATGCTGTTATTAAACATTACTCCAAACTCTTACTTATTTGAAGTGAAATCAATAATTGACTGGTTCATGACAGTCATGTGAATAGAGCATTTATCTTATACACAGTCTATGTCCATCCCATTACTGGTTAGTCCAGGAGTTATCTCCTTTATGTCAGTACGTATAAACAAACACAGTCAGAGGAAGAATAAATTTGTTACATAGTCATTTAGTGACCAGCTTCATTGAAGTCCATAAATTTACATACATCGCATTTAGATCATGATAGCCAATGTGACATTACAGCATCAAGCAGATAAACATTGAAAATTGATATGAAAGCAAAAGAATAAAATATTTTACTTGTCTCTCTCTCTCTATATATATATATATATATTTTACTAATAAGAATACATACTGATCTGATAAGAATAATATTAGAATAATACAAAAAATATTTATATATTCATATTAAATAATAGCAATAATAAAATAATAAAATATTAATAATAAAAAAGAATTTTACTTCTCCAGTAGGGTATCTATAATGATATTTGTCTTGATCACGTTTAGCAAACTCTTCAGGATATTTCTCAGCTATTTCTTCATATGTAAACCCTTCACATATACCCTGTAATACAGAAAATAGCAATTATCAAATTTTACATATGCTTTACACTTTTTAATATACAAGCCTCAATAACTCATAAAAATGTATTTTTCAGCAAAGCAGATCAGAAATATCTTTTCACTTTTTTGGGAGGATTTTATGCCTGTTTTCAGCAGTACACCAGTCACATATCAGCGGGCAGATAACCTAGCCAGTGTTCCTGGATCCTGTACCAGTACAAATCTCGTTGTAATTCATTAATATCATTTTTTGTACAACACATCAAACAAAGTGACAAATCAATTCAAAAAGCTCTTTAGGTGATTTAAAAGCCAGGTGTTACATTGACACTGTACTGCAGGCTAAAGCACACTTCATTTATCAATATCAACCTCATACAGACAAATATTTAAATACTGATCTCAAACCATGTGTTGCTGTTTATGCGCACGCTTATATACTACAATTTAAGCAATCTTAACACTAACCCATGATCCAAAAGCCTGGGGCTAGTAAATTTCTATTTGAGCCGGTGAACTTTTTCAAAATTGTGCATTCAGGATAATGGTAAATTGCTTATTTTCAATATCCAACAACTAGTTCGGACTAGTACTAGTAAAAAAACTAGTTTGAACATTGTCACTTAAGTTCATTAAGATGCATACCAGTACAAAGGAGCAAAGTACTCACATTTGATCCCAATACAAGACATCAAAGAATGATTTTGTTCTTAATTTATTTAACTTTAATAAACTCATATTTAATGGATATTACCCTAAATAATGTGAAATAAAATCTCCTAATAAAACACTACAACTTACAGCATCAATCTCATTAAGAGCTTTCCAGTGAGCTTTGGGACTATCAATATGTTGTGCTGTTTGTATGGTACGATGTAACTCACTGGTCCACACCTTCAAGTTTGGTATCTTCTCATTGGCTACAAATCTAGCAAGCTCCTTAGCATACTGAAATAACATCAACCAGAATAATTTGCTTATGTAGATGTTTTGGCATTGAACTTTTTTTATACCTATCCCTGTCAACACAGAGCAACTTTTGTATATGACTGTCAACATATCCTCTCATATTTTACAAAGTTCAACATAATTGTATATATCACCTTCATTTTTAAAATTGAGTTCCATATTTTTTCATGAAACATTCTAAAACTAACAAAAATGCTTAAATATAACATCACATACTTAGACAACCAATGAAAAGAAATTAACTGGTTTTAAAGAGCTAATACAGCATTTTCAATACAAACAATTGATTTGAACTATAAATACAGAAAAACTTGAGTAGGGACTAATTTTTTACTTCCAAAAGAGGATGTTGTACAGTTTTGTCATTATTTAAAAATTATATTTTAAAGAACAAAATTGTTATAACACATGTACCCTATAATGACTAATTGAATGAAATACACTACTATTGAGCTAAATCAACAACATAATGTATTTTTTTAGTACATGAAAAATTGTACCATAGGTCAGACACCAATAAATATTTGCAAAGACAAATGTTACCTCCATTCCTCTAGGTGACAGGTCACTATCTCCACCAATTCTTCCTTGTAAATTCATCATACTTTCACCATGCTGTAACAAACAGATTATAACTAGACATCAACGTCACATTGTTTCTTCTTCAAAGAAAAAACCCTACTCATACATATAGATTTAATCATAAACATGTTGTTATTTCTTGAACAGGGGCCTTCATGGTCGAGTGGTCTCCAACGTAATCACTAGCCCTACTGCTGTGAGTTTGAATCCCGCCCGGGACAAAATTTCAAAAGTCCAGCCAGCTTAAAAAAGGTTGATAGTTCTGCCCAGGTGCACCCTTGTGGTCTCCCTCCACTTTTAAAGCTGGAAAAACATCAAAGGACCCTGGCTGTTGGTGCAAGATTACACCCTGGTTAAGATTTCTTGAACAGGTTTCAGGTAAAAATACTGTAACCGATACCGGGTAATACTTGTTTAACTAACCGTAGTCTGAAGAAACATCGTTTTATTTAACTCTCAACATGGATTAACAATTAACAACAATTAACACTGATACTATGAAACATCAAATAAGAAACCCAAAACAACATCCCAAGAATTCTGACTATTTGTTGCACAGAAACTTAATCATATGGATAAGACAAACACATATTTGATAGCATTTCCATCATGCTTAGAATTTTCACCAGAATTTTACAAAGAATATAAGTGAGTTAATAAGGTGTTGTCATGGTTACAGAGAGATGAATAGGGCATATTTAATTTTATACTTACTCTTGTTAAATAAATAGTCCTTGGAAGTACATGGATATTCATTAAATAATAAACAACTCGACTTTGTAAATGACCTGAAAAAAATGTATAAAAAACAGTACAAAATAACGCAGAAACAAAACACTTAAAAGCTTAACTTACATCTTATATAAAAATAGAGCATTAAGTAATGAATGAAAACAAATGTAACAATAATGCTGTCATTAAAAATCTGTTGGTTTACAGTTAAGCAGCAAACTCATTCAAAAATTCCCCAACCCTATATTTTCAGAAATTCTGACAAAGTGTTTTCCCCTGTTTTTCAGTCTATTTTTTTTGTTTTCAGAGCAACCAAATAATGTTTAAAAATGCTTATCAACCTACCTGCTGTTGAAAATTTGGGTATCTACAAACCAACATTTTTAAGGATGGCCTAATGTCATAATAATTACAAAAAAGATGGAGAACTACATTGTTATGATGACACATTGAAAGGACCTTGAAAAATATACAGTTTGTATTACATCTATCTACGATAGATTGCAGGTAATTTTGATCAGACTATACTTACCAGCGAGTTTGTTCACCAGAAATCTTTCACCCTGATTGAATATTTGTATAAATGAGAGATCTTTATCATGATTGTAATCTAAGGATTGATAATTCTTCCTGTAGTGTTCAATACGCTGCATGAAGTCCTCCACAGCTTCATTTTTATCCATGCCCAGATAATCAGGACTACAAACTTTCACCTCCTAAAAAAAAAAAAACATTTTTGGTTCGATACCATGAAAATGTTTATCGGTAATTTATTGACAAAATTCTGAAAACCACATTTTGCTGTAATATGTTTGAACAATCTATCACAGAGAAATAAGGAGCTAACATACAAACAGCTGTGTTAAACCTTCCAGCAAAGATAACCAGGATGACTAATAGGAGGAAATAGTTCACTGTAACAATTGGCAGTTTCATTTAACCCAGCATCTAACTAAAAGCATATTTGAACCAGACAATATACAATTTTAGCATACCATTATGATAATAATTATAACTGTAACTCACATTGTTTAAGGACGGCAGCCTAAGAGAGGTAATTTTTTAATGACTACACTCTGGCTTTCTATAACTTCAGTTTTTTTTTTCATAAGGGCCCCCATGGTTGAGTGGTTATGGTCTCTGGCTAGTAGTCAAAGTCCAAATCCCACCCAGGACCAAAGGCATTCACATGGTATGTCTAGCTTGCTTATGTAAAGTTAGTGAATGGTTCTACCAAGGTGCATGCCTGGGGTCTTCTCCATTGTTTAAGCTAGAAAAGTTGTCAAATGACCCTGACTGTAAGTGCGATGTTAGACCACAGACAGTATACTCACCAATATATTTGCTTCTATTATATTGATATCATCACATATAGACTCAACAAAGAACAACCTGAAGCCGTATTTATCACAGATCAGTTCACACAGAAGTTTACGTCTTTCTTGAGTTGTGTTCGTAGCATCAATCACCTAGGTATATGACAGATATATGAAACAAATTAAAATGCACTGAGTCATATTTTACCATTAACTTTGACCTAGTGAATGCATCTACTGTGTTAAAATACGTCATTTTGCAAAATGCTGAATAAAAATAGACGAAAAATTATTGAACCTTATAAAATAGCAAAACATTGAAATTTGACAATAAATCTTGTCTGCATGATGCATCATGACATGGCTAACTGCCTGGCATTATAAAATTGCTAGACCAGACTTAGTACTGTTAGTCAGATAAAGCTGAAAAAACTATTAACACATTTACGTAAACTTACAGCTACTTCCCCTCCACTCTGTAAGAACTTACAAGCATCATCAATTGCCATCAAAGCACATTTCCTGCAAAAATACACACCCACAATTCTAATATACGCACAAATTGAGAGAATGCAAAAAATAAATAAGCTAGATCTAGTCAAATGTCTGCAGAAAAAAATACAAACATAAGACTGTAATTTAACAAGCACCTGAATTAAAATGAAGCTTTGACAACTAGATGGTGATAATCATCAAATATCAAATTCTGAATATATAAGCAAATTATCAATAATGACAAATAATGAGTGTTTAATAGTGTTTACAAGATGCTTAAAAACCTGTCCACAAAAAACATTATTTTTATACGTGCAGACAGAGGTTGAAATAAACTTACAATGTGTTAGAGTGAAGCAAAACTAATTGTCTAAAGAGCTAAATGGACAGTGTGCACAGGTGATAAAAATCACTGGTGTGATAAGTGTTACAAATATTGTCTCAATATTCAACCAGAAAGTTGCTGGACCATCGGACATATCAGGTAGATTCGAGCAGGTCCCAATAACTATTCAGCCAGTACCAGACCAGATGTCCGACAGTTGGGCACAATTTACAGCATTCGCCACTTATTTATAATATAATCAGTCAGACAAATTTTCATTTGATCAGACAGAAATTCTATCTTTGTCCTTCAGTAATAATAGTTACATCTTAGCATTAGAAACACAGATACTGAGCTTATCAATCTTTCTGGGTAAAGATACTTCACTGTAATAAATGACCACACAATCCCACATCAGCATACGGTAATAAATCCAATTATAACCTAATCAAACATTTCAGGTATATAAAAGTACAAAGAAATAACTTATAGCTACAAACCAGAACTATTTTATACATATTTCAATCAACTTAAGCAAACAGAATATTGGTATAGTAAGGCAAGAGAACCATGATAATGTGATATTGAACATTCAATTAAGTAGTAATCATTTGAAACTCAATGATTTGTGTTACATCCATTAATGGTGATGAATAAGTGATGATAAAAAAGAACTTAATGTGAACAAATAAGGAAAAAAAATGTGACACCATAGGAGGGAAGAAATATGACCTTAATACACAGTGGACCATGATTCAAAGGTGATAGGTAAGTTACTACTCTTTACATGAGGGTTTTTATTAACACGCAAACATTATTTCAGGAATGAATGAATGAATGAATGAATGAATGAATGAATGAATGAATGAATGAATGAATGAATGAATGAATGAATGAATGAATGAATGAATGAATGAATGGTATTGGATGGAATCAGATACGACATTATGACATGGCATGGCATGGGATGGACAGATGGTGGTCACATGACATACCAAATCTCATCATAAAGAATATGATTCCACAGGTTGATGCCAACCAGGAGGGCAGCCACAGAGAACCCTCAAAGCCATTATTTGTATGTAGCACTTAAAATTTCAACACAGAACAAGAGCAGTGTTTTTAATCATAGTTAAGAAAGAAATCTGCCCTGAAAAGCTTATATATTTATCAAGCAAGACCTAAAATGAGAATAAGCTTCAAGGTATCTATAACAGTTGCATATGTATCAAATAATACGAACAACAAACTGAAATCTTGAAAAAAAATGTTTAAGAATTTAATCATCAAAAAGGGAGGATATTAAATACATTTTATTAAAACCAAATATCCAGAGCAGCAATATTTTATAAGAATATTTATAACATGATTGGTAAATTAAATAAAAATTATTTAAAATTTAGTGTAACAGCATGCATTTAAACAAACAAAGGATGGTATCAAAACATCACCAAATAATGAACAAATATGCCATAAGAACCCTGAATTTTTTATTGGATAAAACAGAAAACTAGCACTATATCTTTATATAAATATATTTTGTATACATACATAGAATTTCACCTTAGGGAATGTAAAACTAATTTAATTCACTCATTTTTCACCCATGACGATAAAAATCAAATAAATGTTTAATAAAACTCAATGGGAAATAAACTAAGTCAATCAAGCAAATCTTATTTTTGTGACTCTAAACATATTTAATATAACTACTCTGTTTCATTCACATTTCCTTCAACGATGGAATAAAACAGAAGTAAACGAAAGCAAGAATGCAGCCAGCTAAAAGTAAATACAGACAGTAAGCTCACTACATCTAAGTTGCTTTCAAAATCTTGTTCAAATCTTTTACAGTATGCAAGCAAAATATTTACAAATGAACTCAGGAACCTAAAACAACATTTCAGAGTAAGCAGTACTGGAAATTGGAACAGAACGCTTGAAAATTTCAGTCTTAAGCCTCTTGACTGGCAAAAAAATCGAGGTGTAAACTAGCAGTAATCACTAAAAGTAGTTGGAATAATGCAAGTAAAATACTAAAAGCAATCTATATAAGTGATAGCGGTAATAAAAGCTATACTTCACTAAACTAAGTAAGGCTTTTATCAATTTGAACGATATCACCACATCAATGATTTTTCTCCATTTATAAATCATCCATACACATTTAACAAGAGGGCCAAGATGGCCCTTTTCTGCTCACCTGAGTAAAGATTGCCACATCTATGGTTTTCCTGTGATTTGACCTGGTGACCTAGTTCTTAACCTGAGTTGACCCACGTTCAAACCTGTTCATGATATCATTAATACAAACATTCTGACAAAGTATGAGGAAGATCCAAGATCAAAACTGTGACTTTTGGAGGGTTTACAAAGTTTTCAGGAGCTTTGCCCTAGTGACCTAGTTTTTGACCCCAGAAGACCATGTTCAAACTTGTCCAAGATATCATTAAGACAAACATTCTGACAAAGATTAGTGAACCTCCAATAAAAAACTGTGACCCCAAGAGTGTTAACAAGGTTTTTCTATGATTTGACCAGGTGACCTAGTTTTAAACCCCAGATGACCCATGTTTAAACTTAACCATGATATCATTAAGACAATCATTTTGACAAGGTTTGGTCAAAAAAATCAAAACTGTGACCTCTAGAGGGTTAACAAGGTTTCCCAGTGATTTGACCCAGTGACTAGTTTTTGACCCCAGATGACCCATGTACAAACTCGTCCAAGAACCCACTGAGAAAAACATTCTGACAACGTTTCATGAAGATTCAATAAAAACTGTGACCTCTAGAGGGTAAATAAGATTTTCCAATTATCTGACCTGGTGACCTAGTTTTTTACCCCAGATGACCCGTATTTGCACAATTTTACAAGATCATTAATACAAACATTCTGACAAAGTATCATGAAGATCCAACCCAAACTTTGACTTCAAGAGTGTTAACAAAATTTCCATTCTATTTGACCAGGAGACCTAATTTTTGACCACAGATGACCCATGTTTCAACTTGACCAAGATATCACTGAGATGAACATTCTGACCAGGTCTGATGAAGATTCACTCAAAAGTGTGACCACTTGAGTGTTAACAACCCCCAGGTGTGGATGCCAGAGTAGACTGATCACTATAACTCACTGAGCACTACATGCTCAGGTGAGCTAAAATATTGCATTTTTGGCATAAAATTATGATAGAATATAAAGTCAATGTCTGCATTTTGAAGTGAGAAAAAAAAAGCCAGTTTAACTAATATCATGAGTGAAAAATAAGATACAGTGGGAAACAATTCACACCACAAGATAAAGCATTGTCAAAATGAACATAAAATAAATCAAAGCATTTATCAAACATTCATACAAAGGTCAAGGTTGTGTCAAGGTCAAATTCTATGTATACTTTCTCAAAGGTTACATGTGCTGTTTTGTTGAAAGAACTTACTGTCGTATCGCTAGGGCTTCTGAATTAGCCATATCAAAAAATTCATGGTTTCGATACTTGTCTGTGGCGGCCCTTCTATATTCACCGACATTGAAAACTGGAATGATAGCAATTCTATTTATAGAGCACCAATCTTATTTATAGACGGCAAGACTCCAAGGTATGACTGGACTTAGGTTTAGCCACACCCTTAAAAGCAAAAATACTAGTAATAATTATACCCATCTGCCACTGCGGTGATGATACAAATCCATCAAGCAGATAGCTATAAAGATCACATACATAACAACATACTCCAGCATTATTAAAGATTGTGTCACCAAGACAAGTATTGGATACAAATGGCCTTAGACAAAACGTAGTCAACCACAAACACATAGAACATGTGCAGTGCACAGATTCAAACTTTCTAACCCTAGCTCTGAGAAGACAGGCTCTCTTCTATAAAATGTTCATTTTTTTAAATTTTATAAACAGCAAAATTTAACAATTTCAACAACATTTTTTGTAGCCCACTGATCCACTTCATAGCTTATCTGATGTACCACAAACTCTGAATAATGCTGATTATGTTGATATGTTAAGTAATGATAATAAAGGTTGGCACAGCTGAGGTCAGGATGCTACTCACGTTCTTAAGTTCTCGGCCTCAGAGTTGTCAGATCTAAAGAAATCATGGCATTTAAGTGTGGTGGCTGCTCTCCGATATTCACCAACATTGAATGCTGCAATAAAATAGCTTTAACATGATGAAGCCTTAAAAGATTTTATGATTTCTCTTGATATTTAAAAGCACATCAATTCTTGCATAAAAAAAGCCTCAAAGGGCATAAATTTAATCAGACTTTGACTGATCTCCAAGAACCATTGAGTGGTGTAGTTATCTAAATGATTAACAAAATCAGAAACGTGCCTTATAGACATATATGTAAGATGCGCTGGAAAACAAATTTTGCGAACTGTTTCCAACAGCTGCCTAAATTAGAGACACGTTGAACATCATTAATTACAGGTAAATAGATCCATTAATATGTTTATTTCATCAGAGAAAAGAAGGAGTTTTTTTAGCAAAACTTTAATCTTTAACATATGCATTCAAAACATTGCCAATAAAAAGTTTCATCTTCATTCAAAAATGTTTACAAAAAAGTGTGAACATGTCAACAACAAAGTGATGTGGTGGGATAACTATATGTTTATTGTAGTGAATATTGTTTACAAGAATGTACATGTCATCCTCAGCTTAGAAACTTGAAGTCTGAAGAAAGAAACCTAGATATCATACAGATAGACAGAAATATTTTGTATCAACAACAAAAACACTGTCTACCAGTGTTATTGCCAAAACATTCACTGGTATTACATTCATACCTGCTTAACAAGTGTTAAGCTAACGACAACTTATCTAATATTTTAACATACAACAGTTGTTTTCATCTAACCAGAGTACCAGGGCTACCCATCAGTTCTGATCCATTTTTTTCTATCACACCTGTATGAATCAGGTGGGCAACAACTTATTTTTCATGTACTGTCTTTTTTTCAGTCAAATTGTCACATAGAGATACTGCTACATAGAAAAAATAATTATTACTACCTAGACAAAACCCCTCTTGCAGTTTTTCCAACTAGGACAAAGCCCCATCACTGAACTTCTAAGTAAGGCAAAGGTCTACGGGTGGCTATTAGCATACACATGTAATCAAATCTTAATTAAGTTTAATAGTAATGTATACACACAGTATCTTGTTACAAACATATTCAAATAACAATGGCATACACATGAAAATCAGTATATTTGATTTAAGGAAAAAGATTTCATTAAGAACAAAGAAAAAAAAAATGAACAGAAACACAGTCAAATAATTATAGACACTGTTTGTAATAAACACGGTTATAGTAATAGGGAAGTACACACGAGCAAAACAAATAGGAGTGACAGTTAATTGTTAATTTTTTAATAGACGCAAACAATCAGTAAAACCATAATACAAATAAAGAATCACCTAGTAATTTGTAATATTTCTCATATATATTCAATTCACAATCTATGCATCAAATGTAAACACAGCAACCCAGTAAATAATCCTGCCTTCTTTTTAAAAAAATTGTTGACACATGAAAATAACGAACTGAAAAACATTAAATTTTTCATTTCATTTGTTACTGAATAAAAGGATAGTAGAAGCTGCTATCATGGTCCAATGTGCACTGGGCTTGTGTCGGGGGTTTTATCTGGGTAGGAAATATCCTTGATAGGGTTTTGTCAAGCAGGGGTTTTGTCCTACTGATACCTAATCCAGGTTTCAAACCAGCTACCACCTAAACAAGCAGCTCTTAACTATACAGACAGAGCTGACGACCAGTGTGGGGTGTTATAAACATTATCATATCCATCCGCACTGTTTCATCTCAGAGGAAAGTATAGACTAAAAATATGTAGGGTTTAAAAAGAGAATTTAACTACGTGAACGATCAAAACATCATGGCAAGTACTGGTAACATGACTAAAGAATGTCCAGGGAAACTGGTTAAGTTAACCTGCCCGCCAAGAATATGACTGAAAAATTGTTGTCGGTGGAGTTAACACCAACTTAAACAAAACAAAACATCATTGAAGTGTAACTGAAAGTATTCACTAATAAGCACATTGATGTTTTATAACAGATATAGAGTACTACACTGAATGAAGACATCATTAAGCCATGATATAATGAGACTAATCTATAAACAATGCAATTCTCTAACAGTTTCCAAGATTTTTTTAATACAAAGACAGGAAATCTGTAACAACAAGAGAAGACAATGAATTGAGGTGCACATTTTTATATTGCATTTGTTTTATGCACCATTATATTTGTTGCATTTGCACAAAAACAAAGCTTACAATATCACGGAGAAGACAATGCGGGGTGGGGGGAACATGTCTTGATAATATATTTTACACTTTGACATTCTAAACCCACACACATTGCCATGGCAACCTGGCAGATGGCAGGACAGTGTAATAACAAATGTATGTGTACACTGTCATGTACAGTATGTGACTACCATACTAAATTTCATGCATTTAATTATCTTAAAAAAGTTATTTGATATGAGGGAGTGACGTATTTAAAAGAGAGTATGTAAGCAAAACTTCATTGTTTACAACACAGCATGACTTACACCAAGACAAGTTTTTTTGTCACAAAAATGGCTTACTTTTATTCTATTTAGTTTCATTGATCATTTGAAAAGTAAATAGAACACTACTAGACAAAATATCTGCACACAGTTTTACTGTAAAACAAACAAAATTGTTTTATATTTTGTAGGAGATATTATCTAGTTCATCCAGCAAAACCCTCAGACACTAATGCAAAGAATTTCAATTCATGATACAAAATGAACCAGGTAAATGTTGAGTACAGGTAATAGAACATACAGTAGCCATACAAGCATTCAACTATGAGCACAAATCTTAAAAAAATATTGTAATTACAATTCAAAAATATAATTTACCAAGTTTCAACACAGATGTAATGAATATGAAAATTTACAATTCAATGAGAATAATTGAACAAAAGATATAAAATATGAGTCTCCCTGTTAAGAACTGATCATGAAGAAATGAAAAATGGGATTTTGAGCTATATGACCTTGAACCTCTGAAACAAATGTCAAGGTCAATAGTTCAGCACATAAATTTCTATAAATGGTCAACTACAAGTATTTCTCATTTGAAGCCAAAATATGAGTAAGTTAAGCTTATATTTAGATCAAGAAATAAGAAGAAAACTGAAAAGATCCATCTCCATTAATTGGTGAATAGACACAGCTATCAGTTTGTAGTTGAACTTACAATACATTCATTTATTCAGTACAAACACAATAATTTAACAATTACGTAAGATCATCTTCATCAACAACTGTATGTTTCCATGGTACCTATGGGAATTCATTACCTACAGAAATAATATTGCACTATTTGCTGATAACCAGAAACTTGACTAACTTTGATCTAGAAGCCTACAAGACAATTAGCAATGAAGTTAAGTGCTTGTATCTAGATTAAGAAAATAAAACCCTAATTCTTAACTCAGCCAAATGACTTGATCATTTTCTAAAGATGGTGTATTTCAAAACTAGACCATATGGCAATAATTACACACTGCTTTTGAACAAGCTTACAAGCAATTTTAATAGTTGTAAAACATTAGGACTGTCATAAACTATCTACAAATCAATTGGAAAATAATCATAAAATTCGTTCTCATTAATATGGAGGAAAAGGATTCAATAAGTGTTTTTCAGCAATTTATTCCATGTTAAAAGGTGCAAACACAAGGTTTAAAAGTCCATTCATTGCTTTAAAGTTAGTTTTAGGAACAAATCTATAACAAGCAAACAAACTCGGGCACTACTGTTTACTCTATTATAATCTTACCTTTTGTTCTTATACCAATCCAGTTAAGATATCTAGTTAATTTCTTGGACATATATGTCTTTCCCCGTGCTGGTAGACCCACCATGGAGATGACTGTAGGGGCTTGTACCATGTGTGGACATGATGCTGAAAATATAAGTAATAATATTGCAGCACATTATCAAGTACTAACTTATACATTCGTAACTCTTAAACTAGACAAAGCTAGGCACTAAATATCTAAGCTCTTGACCATGCGCTTATAGCAAAGACCTTTTCCCCTATATAATCTATATAAAACAAGTGACTCATAGAAATTTCAATCAAAGACAATTCAATATAAAGCACTGAACATTTTAATAGACTGATTAATTATAACCAGAAGTGTAACACAGCGTAACTTTCTCAGGAATAATTCTGTTTTGCTATAAATAAATCACCTTGTCAACAAAAAGTAGTTTCTGAGATAGCAATTCAAAATACTTGGCAGGCAGAGCAGACAGTCACACACTATTATAGCTCTGTTCTTTGTTCATTAACCAGTGACTGACTTCTTCACCATTTTTACATATAACCACTTCTTTTTTTTTCACTAGAGTACGTTGCACCAACAGCCGGGGTCATTGGGCAACATCCCCAAGCTTACACCAATGGCCATCTGTAAGCTAGCTGGACAGCTTCTTCACAGGCAAAATTTTGTCCCAGACGGGATTCAAACTCACAGTAGTGACGGGCTTGTGATTACAAGTCAGAGAACGTAACCTCTCAATCATAGAGGTCACAAACACTTCCTAACTAAATGTGCAGCTTAATACAAGCTGATTAAACAGGGTTACCAGAATAGAGAGAAAACTGCATCCAATTACAGTGTAGTTATTTTGAAAATTGTCTGAAGATTTTCTTTAAAGGAAAAAAGATGATTTTAAGAATAACATTAAAGTGATTTACAAGTATAATGTGTCTTAATCTATTGGCAAGTGGATTACTGAGGAGACAAAATTATCCAATTAGAACACTGGCATTGATTTACCAGTCTGGGTACAAATCAAGACAAGACAAACCTATTAATATTTGGAAAGATTTCAAGTTTTACAGATGAATAAATAATAAATATTCAATCACCAGAACTATAAGCTACATGCATAAGTTAACATGTTTTATACATACCCTAATATTAAACATACTATATACACTATATGTGTATATATAACCGTAATACATTCCCATATATTATACAGTTAGATAAATTTATGTACCAATTTCATCCTGAATACAAAATATCCAGATAAATTGATGAAGTAAATTAAACTGAAGCAATAGAGGAGAAATACCAAAAAGATATCAAAATACACCGAGAGGAAATCAAGAATAAAAATATATGTATACATTCAAATCATTTACAAATAAAAAACTCATTATAAGAACCTATTAAGCCATTTATCGTTATTATCCATTAGAAATTTAGCATCGTATCCATTAGAAATTTAGCATATCTGTTTGTCATAAAAATTTGCTTTCAGTTACTGTACATGCATACTGCAAATAAAGAAATATTCATAGGAATTATAAGCAAACTGAGTGATTTGTGTATCAAGGTTTTACATTTTATGGATAATCATCCACCTCCACATTTATAGAGTCATTGAACTCCAGCAGGAAGCAGGTATCTACCTCAGCTTGCATCTCTGACATTAGATCATAAACAAAGGTATAAATTTCTAAATGAATCTCTATTAATGCCAAGTAACATTGCTAAACAATGAGAGACATATATAAGTCTACGATCCAGGAAAAATAACAACATACAGGAGTATGTAGTTGGTACAGAAAAGCTTGTATGAAACCAACAGCTAAAATACCAAGTAATACAGTACGATTCTAGAAAGCTTGTCCAAATAAAGCCTTATTTAAAAGATGGTAGGTTTGCAGTTATGTGACCAACTCATTTAAAAATCCACAGCCCAAAAAAACATTTTTATAGCGATTTGACATTTTTTTTTTCCTTATTCCAGCTTTTCATTTTCGGTATAGTCATATAATGTTAACAAAAAACACTGTAAAAAAAATAAAATGCTAACCAATCTCACCTACATGCTGTTAAATGTTTGTGTTGTATAGCCACGAACCTGCATTTTTTTAAGGATGGCCAACTAACACTATTCTGAGATACATAAGGAGCAAACATAAAACAATGCTATGCTGTATCCAAGTCTCACTGTATTTGCCAGTCTTATACGGTCTATAAAATTCCAGCCTCCATGTATTGAGGAAAATGTTTGGAAATAGCAAAACATATAGGGAAAATATTGGGATTTAGCTTTCATTCTGGATTACACCAGGTTTTTAGATAATCCATTGTTGAATAATTGGTTATTGGGTTTCTGCTGTATTTAAAGTAAGTTTTTCACTCAAACGATTTCTGTAATAGGATAAGTTCATATGAACACAACAATCTATTATGCTGACATTTATTTTTACATCCTTATTCAAAAAACCCAGTCTAGGAATTCAAAGAAACATGCAAACTTAATTTTCCTTATAGGAATGTTTGGTACTTTGTGTGAGGTATTCAAGGTCAGTTTTAAAACACTGTAAACACAATTAGCACACTTATTACCTAATACAAGAATGGCTTAACTGTCTACTCGTAAATTTAGTGTCTAGACTGAAGGACAAGTTAAGTGTTGGTTTGACCACGCACGCATGCACGCACGCACATACAAATCAGTTATCATTTGTGCTAATTTATGTCCAGAGAGGCAGTTATTGGTATTTGGCCACCTAGCCTGTAGGTAGTGGGTTTGAACCTAAATGTCAAAAACACAAATTCCTTTCTTTTTAAAAAATGGACTTGTTTGTACTTCCACCATTAATTAAAGATCGTTAGTGCAGATAACATAAATTGAGACAATGTTGGAAGTTTTTAATTTGGGCAAGCATGGAAATACTTTCAAGTTTTTTTTTTGATAATCTGATCAACAGTTTCAGTTTTGTGTTCAATAATGATTTAGTGACAATCAACCATGCTAACAGTAAAGAAGTTTATGAGGTAACAATAAAAGTGACACACCAATGTAATCAACTCTACACCACAGAGAATGTACATGCCACACAGCACTTTGATTTCACGTTAGATCTTATATAAATGAAATCAATCGACAAAGAAAGCTGTCAAGTGATAGTAAAAAATGTACAAATTCTGTGACTGGTCTAATTAAAAATTAATTGATTAAGTTATATAATAGTCAAGTGCTTGAATTAATTCAATTATTCAGTTTGACAATTGCCACATAAATCTGTAACCAATGGTCTGCATTCTGAAGTTGTGTACATCACGAAAAACTTCAACCAACCAACAGAAGGAATACTAGATATACAGTGCAACCTCTCCAAAGCAGCTCTCTCTTGAGCAACAACCTCTGTTTAACAACAGCATGATTTTTCCCACTGCACAATTTGACTATTAATTTAACCTCTCTACAGCAACAATCTCTCAACAACATAATTTTGCTTCTCCTAAAAGGTGTTGTTTTGGAGAGGCTGCACTGTATACTTAACAGAAACAACATCAGCATCAAGTCTATACTTTCCTAAGAATATAAACTGGATCATTACATATTTCAGATTTACAAATCTGCAGAAATTTTATCACTGCATCAATCTATTCAAAACCAATATTTTTACATATCATAGCCACAAATGAAAGGCTTCAATAATTCTGAATAAATTCAAAGATAATATATATCAGAGTTATTGGTTGACAATCGCAATAAAATCTCTACCTATATCATCTAGTGTAAATAAGCATGTAAATAAGTAAGTATCTGGATGTTGAGAAAAAACAATCAAGTTCCTACCTGAGCCACATCTTCCATGACGGTGTAGTCTTTTTGGTTTCCCGCATGCTGTTGAACTCATTGTGTTTAAATAAATCGATATTTTGCAGACTAGGCAATTTTCAAGCTGTCAGTGTAATGTGTCTTACAAGAGTCATTATTCAAGCATATGTGAACCTGTTATCATCAAATCAAATTGAGAAATCACATTAACCAAATCATAACTGAAGTGTGACTCATTGTTTGTTATAACATACCCTAACTTACCGCTATATGCTCTAATAACTAAATTAAACATTCTTCGAGAAATTATTTACAACTTTTATCATTTTTATTTCCACCTTTACGACTTATTCATAAAAGTTCGCACCCATAAGTTTCACTGATATATCAGATCTCATGTATATGAAATACATCTGATGTACAACAGGTATATCAAACACAAAATTTTTTCACTCACATCATCTGAATGAGCATTAATAGTCAAAACTCATGTAATACTGATATCTGAGTATGATCGTGGCTATCTTCAAGCGGTAATTCTAGACTAGAAAGTAGAAGCTACAGCATTGCTACCTGTAGAAATTTTAAATGCATCTAACATCAGTTGAAATTTGAATTCATTCTCGAAAACTTGCAGAAAAACTAACATAGGCATGGAATGTGTTTACATGCTGTTGAACGTGTTTTCATGGAAAGCTTGTAACGACTTTGTGGAGACTGGAATAAACATTATACCTACACCAGTATGAAGTATTGTAGATATTACTATATCATACATCATTCTATACTATAACATTCCAGGCTTATAACTATTCATTATTACTGTCCTAAAAATTCACCTAACAACATATGTGATATGCTGGTACTAATTTTTTGGTTTCTGGAAGATGAACCTATGTTCTTATTTATAACAAATCAATTACATGAAAAGAAATACTGTAAGTGGATTATGACAGTGCTCATACATGCAATATTATACAGTTTTAAACCAACTGAAATCAGCTGAAAAATCATGTTGGTTAACATGATTAGTACATATTAACGAACTATTTAAATCAATATTTTTCATTTTATATATGGATGCCATTTAAAGACATTCGTTTCCCAATTCCGACCTAAAAATTCCCAATTTTGACGTTGCACCACACATTTTTCCCAACTACCGGACCCGTTCCAAAAATTGCAAAAAAATCAGTGCCTTGATACATTAAGTGTGTGATAACAATAGACAGAACAAGGGCACAGATAAAAATTAGTGTATTTGAACAAGATGCAAATAAATAAAATAATATAACCTAATGATAAGTATTCATAAAGTGCCCTCAAAGTCTGTCTACTGATTTATAGCAGTAGAGATATGAAACATGAGTAAAGATGTAATCAAAACGTTGTATGTTGCAAGATGAAAAACAAGTCATTTGATAGATCGTCATCATTTAGCTACTATTTTACAAAAGAAGAATATCTGACAGTGTTTTCAGTTCGATTGCAAACATTTATTTATACCATAAAAAATAACATATAGCAAATTCAGTAATCAAGGTCAATGGTCAAGGTCATTATTTAAGGTGTTTCTCAAGACTGCAAGTTTAGTTTTGTTGTAAGATCAAAAAAGTAAGAATTAATGAATGCATTAAAGTGTATTTCTAAAATATTACAATTTTGATGTATCAATTACATTTCGTAGAAGTATGTTATTCTATTCAAAGAAAGGTGTACCATATCAATTATGAAGCATATTTTGCAAAAACCAATTAACATTTTACATAATGGTTCTCACACAACACAAAAATTCCACAAAATATCAACAAGTAATGTATTTGTTAAGTTTGTCCTGAAGTATGGATTCTAAAGAAAAGGTATTCAGGTATTCTGGTCTGCCAGTAGCATTAAATACAAGGATGAAAGATTAAGTTTGCATAAACATTCAAGCACATTAATTACATATTATCTAGAGAAAAATCCTACAATCACATCTTACCCCAGCTTTTACCCCATCTGAAAAAATAATTGGATCAGGTATTGCAATAATATGCATATCTGTAACAATTTTTCTAACCAGAATTATGGCATTAAGTAAATTTGATAAAATCCATTAACATAACCCATTAAAATTTCACTCAATTCAAATTCCACCAAAACAAAGTTTCACCTCACTAGATATATACTCCATATCAATAACTGCAGTCAGAGCAAATACATGAAGTAATTTTTTTCCAATAAACATTTGAATAACTAACTAAGTGCACAACTAAAAAAAACAACAATCACACACTTCAATTATGACACTTGTCTCAAAATCTATCTAAAATACTAATCTAAAATATGATATCTTCCCAATTATAAACTAATTATCTTAAAAATTGAAGAGAGACTGCGGCATAACAATATCCATGACTCAATTCATCAAATCAGCTGTACTAAACATCCTGTGTAAATATAGCAATTAAATGACCTTAACCTTGTTATAATGGAAGGGAGGTAATTCATTCTGACCTTGATACAGAAATTCACTACTAATTCTACGACTGCTAACATACAAATTACTTGTACCAGAACTATATTTTCAAGGTTGAGTGCAGAAGAACACAACATCATTCAATCAATATTTGTATGAGTGTATGTATCCCAGGAAGCATGATATCAACACATACTGCTTGACCCAGATAGAGCAATATACATGTATACTGTTCACTAGTCTGAGGTCTTACCTCATACACAAATTTGACAAAAGGTGATTTCTTAGATATATAAGAATTGTAATAACCGTATCTATGACTTGTGTCATAGCAACACACAAATATTCAATGAAAATAAAGCGTAACATAGTAATAGGCCAATTTATTTTTAATTGAAAAAAAAGCATATTATTTCTTGTTATGCAGAAGCCAATTTATCATAAATGATACAAATTTCCCCTAGGCAGAAAAATTTCTGACCTCAACAGTTTACACTAATTCTTTGACGACAAATATTTATTGTCTTGTGGCCACATAGAAAATAATACAGTTACCAAACACTAGGGCGAATACATGAATTCTGCACTAAATGCAATTACAACAAGGGAGACAACTCAATAACTTATTCATCCACATACAACATTAATTACTTCCCTTAGCATATTTCATAAAGACTAGAAATTTTCTTTACATATTTACAAAGAGACAGACACATTGTAAACAATGCTGTCTGTTGTGACGGTAAACAACCAGTACAATATTACATCATTACACAGTGTATTAAGTATTTGGCAAAGACTCAAATTGACATTAATAGAACAATATCAAAGAATAGAATTTCTCAACATAAAAAATATTCATTCAGCAATAAAGCTCATATTCACACTGACACAAAACTTTATGACTCTATTCATAATTAATAGGATAAGATATTCTCATATCATAAACTGATAACACTAAGTTTTCAGCTTACATGCAGTATCTATCTATTTATTTCTCATAACAATCCAAGGACACATTTATAGTCAATCATGTGCACCAAGATGAACTGTGAATAGAGACCATCTGGCTGTAAAGACCAGTACTTTCATTTATTATACGAACATTTGTTGTTTATTTCTTAACTCTGAATAATAACCACCTCAAATAAAGACCACTTGTTTACTCTTTCACAAGGCTGGAGGTCTGTATAAAGATTTCACTGCATTACGTGAGGTATGAACTACAACCAGTATTTTCTTCTCATGTCTTAAGCTTTACGTAAATAAATTATTATGAATATCCTGATGGTTGGGAGATAATTGAAGATTGATTTTAAACATAATCCACCAAAAAAATCTGAAATATCATCAAATATGGAAGTTTAATTGTATTACACCGAGACACAACCTGAAAACATAGTGACATTTGGTCAACGATACACAGATTTTGTGAAACCTCTTAGTTTCAGGATAATGAACAAGTTTTCATTAATGTAGATATATCATCAAACATGTTGATCGATGTCATATCAATAAACAAACAGTGAGGCATTATGAAAATTGCATCAGTAATAGTAACATTCCCTATAAATATACCACGTATAGTAAATGACAGTATTCAAGGTAATTTCTCAATGACAATATATTGAGAAACAAACTCAATGTGTGGGTAGATGATACAGAAAGTAAGTTTTCACAAAAAACAATGAAGTTTACAGCTATCTGGTAATAATCTACAATATTTCTGACATGCATCGTGAAATACATGTAAATAAAGAATTATTATATGCCTAATTTCACAAATACACCACAGTGTACAAGACACATTTAAGCTTTGACAAACTGGGGGCAGACTTTTAAATCTAAACAACTAACTAATGGTACATATTTTAGACATTTACATAAACTGGATGACAATAAATCCCTAAAACAAGGACTAGGAAAAAAAAATCCCAATTACAAACAAGAAGCCATAATAAGTATAGAATTTGTAATCTTAGGCTATCCTTAGAAAAACGTAGGTTTGTGGAAACACTACCAAAACTTTCATTAGTGTGCAGATAGGTAGGCCTTTTTTACTGATTAACATTTTTTATGTTGAATTGATACTGAAAATGTCAAAATCTCTAAAACATTCTGGGGGTCAGGGGATTATTTAAAGGGTCAATGGCGTGACTGCCGACCAACAACTTTTTAAGTATGGCATCAGCTAAAATATATCTATGAAATGGGTCATTGATGCTTAGTAATAATGGAGATCAAGGCCAAACAACACTGCAAGAGAATATTCCACTCATTTGCACCATACATTTTATAAAGAAAAATAAATAAACAGCCAGGTTCCATTGCACTATCAATATTTCATTCATTTCAGTATTATTGGTTCGCAGCTATAGTCAATATAGTGTAGAATACTTCCTAATTTAGGTATGATTCATTGATGAAGTGTGATCGTCTACACGTACAATGTATCATACACTCACTTTGTCATGTACAGAATAATTTAATAACATTCTGTAATACAGAGTGGAAACAAAAATTAAGAGAAGATAATTCAAGTAAAGACTGTAAAACATGTTTTCTTAAAGTTTGCTGTTGATGCATTCAGAACAAAATGTTTGTAAACATGACTTTATGAAATGCAACAGAAAGCATAGGTGGATCCAGGATTTCTAGTTGGAGGGGGCGGAACCTGAACAAAAATGAGCAGGAATTGTTTGTGAATTGTACGTTATATCATTGTGGTACTGTACATGTAACTGATTGCATTTTTTTACATTTATATATATTTTCATGTAAATATCATATTTCATACCAGAAAAAAAAATTTGCTTGGGCAATTTTGGGGGGGGGGTATGCTGGGTGTAATGACTCTCTGAGTCAAACACAATGGTCCATCATGGGGCAACAATAAAAATCTTGAATACAGCCTTATTCTTGTACTTAATGCCAACATTAAAAAAGATATTGGTTAAGCAACCCAAACTTTTAACATGGGTAGGTAGGAAGGCATTTTCTGTCAAATTTTCATAGAGGAATATGACCTGCCGCAACCGGGATTTTAACCCAGATCTCCAGGTTGCAAGTCCAGTGCACTAACCACAGGACCACGGTCATGGTCTTGTTTTATTTCTAATGTCTATAGAATCCACAAAATCCTCTTGAGTCAATGATTTAAAGATACAGAGGAATTAAGACTACACTATATATACACATTAGTAAATACATGTAAATGGAATGATAAATGTTTCCAGCAATTTGTAATTAATTTTCATTCATCCAAAATTTAACAGTTAAATTTCATTGTCAATATAATTTCAGGACAGCTCTGGTACATTCATTATGTGCATTAAGTACATGCATTATGCATATATATACATGCATTACACTTGAGCATTATGTATGTTTGTTATATACATGAGTTATGCATGTTACGTATGAACATTATGTATATACAGGCAGCAGTTGACCACTACATTGCTCTTGGGTTAACTACCTGTACTTACATGATTCTTTGTAGTAGTACACTAACACCATTCTTACTTCCCAACACCATGTAAGAATCTGTGAAGCTAATAACACAAATTCATCAATGCTATAGTTCAATATAATCAAAATTTTCTACAGTGAGACTGATGAACAAAACCTGCCAAAAGGGACAAAAATATTAAAGGTTTACAACACAGGTGGACTTTAATCAGAGGTTAGCATGTCTCATATATATCAGAACATTTGAGTTAAATTTAGAGTAGTCATTGTTCAAAGTTAACTAATACAGTTCTGTTTTTAAAGTCACGTCTGAACAGCTGAGGTCATTTGAGGTCATTTAAGGTCATTTGAGGTCATTTGAGGTCATTTGGCAGCTTTTCCAGCTTTGTCAGTGCAGGCAGACGCAAAGTAACACCTGGATAGAACCACTGACCTTATGCGCTTGGGTCAGCTAAAAAATTCAGGAACTTGTAAGTATTTCAAGTAAAACCAATTTGTTTTCATGTACTGACAATACAGTGACAAGACATTTGGTAGAATAGTATCACCACGCAATGGCAGCATACATTGCTTGTCTACTGAGAATGGCATGTATGCACAAGATATATGATACAATTGATGTTTAATTGAAATCTCAGCGCAGGAATATGCAACATGAAATCAATAATACTTCAATAGAATTTCAGTACACGTATATACTTAAGTCAACAGAACAGGATGAAGAGTGGAAGCTAGATACAATGTTACATTTGTAATAGGCTTAACTCACTAAGATTCTCATCACAGAAACTCAAATTATGAAAATATCAGGAGTTGGTCAAAATCAAAACTGCAAATCAAAGAACTGAAAGTTCCATCCCTGGGAATTTCATAGAAATGTAAAATTTTAGAAAAGGACCACCCCCTGAGATTATTCTGGCTGGACAAAAACCATCCCCACTTCTGTTCCGGCCATCTTAACAGGTCTGGTATACTAATATGAGTGAAATAGAACTTAGAAGCATTTAATTATCACTAACACATGGGTGCAAGTAGGAAATTCCTAAAAAACATATATGAAAATATTGCTGGGGGCCTTCATGTGAGAATGCTTTGCAGTGTGTCGCAAAAGAGTTGTTTCCCTTTCATTCTTGACTCCCTAAAAGGTGATAGATAATTCCTCTCGACATTTTACCTTTTGTGCTTTGCAGTGTGTGGCAAAAAAGAGTTGTTTCCTTCCATTCTAGTCTCCTTAAAACATTAGATAACTCCACTTTGACACTTTACTGTTTACATGCCATGGGAATGCAACCCTCCCCCTATTTCTCAACAGATTGGACGATTTGGAAAGAGGATGCTCGGAGCCCTTCAAAAACTGGAAATCTGGTAAAAACTGGAAAACTTGCACCCCTGATAACATCTTTCTAATTTTTAACCATGGAGGTCACCTTCCTATATCTAATGAAGAAAACTGACACTGATAGTCAAGGGATTCAAATTACATGAAAAATAGTAACATTTCAAAATGTTAGCAGTTTGTGACCTCAGGCTCATGCCTGTGTCCAGGTCCAGTAAAAATCATCTTGGACAAACACAGAACTGCATGTTCTGCATGTATATAGTGTAAAAACAAAATTTTCTAACTTCAGAGAAACAGTTTCTGTTATTATTACCTCTGTGTCTTTGTCTTTGATATAATGCAACCTTTAAACAAGCTATACATGTAGGCTGTGATTTTTTCCATGTATTTTACAGCTAAATATTGGCTGTTTCCCCTAGCCCAAAAAGTTAAATTTCCCCCAAAAATGCTATATAAATAAGTGATAGTTTTTCAAATTTTCCTCTTTTTTTCTGATTTATTGCACTATATTTTCTCCTTAACGAAGCTACAGGTAGTTTAGAAAAATAAAAAAATTACTGGTTGGGAATGTTTCCATCGTTGAACAGTTCCTGCAATAGCACCTTACATAGCAGCTTCAAGCAAAATTACTCCTTTTCATTATTACTCTATGTCTCTGACTCACATTTAACATATTGTACAATTTCACTCAGAAATTAGAAAAAAAGACAAACATAACACACCAGATCAAGGAGAAAAAAGATTTTTTTATACCTTGAATTAAATCGAAAATAAAAGAAAAAGTATGTATTTAAAAATTTTAACTAAAGTCTATGGTAATACAATACTGAAGCATGGATGGTATAGTACATACAGACAGCAGTATTTCAAGGATATACAATGGAAAACTGTTACTTGTCTCAGCTATAAACAGCAACAAAATCATGCATTATCTAATGGTATCAGGTAAACAATAGGTAATAATTCAAAGAACAATTCTTAAAAATCCAGCCCAAAGTCTTACCTATGCCACCAAGCATACAAGGCATTGTTGCAGTAAATTTCTTTAATCCTATCTTATTCACTGAAGATAACTCACTGATCAATCTGTCACACACCAATGAGCACAACAATCAACAATATATTTATATAAACAGTGGCAATTATCTACCAATTAACAGTACCGGCACACAACTGTCTATAATATATCCAATCATTTTGCTTCACAGAATGCTTAATCATAACACAATCACATTATTATTGGCTTCAAATCTTTTTTATACACCCCAGAATAGAATGAGCCTGACTTTGGTCCAAAATCATCCATAGCTATGTTTAAATAACCCAAACAAATGCTTCAAAAAAAATTTTAACAATTGTAAACAAATAATAAAGCAGGAGTTTATTCAATAATGTATTACAAAATCCAGTCAATATGGCATCAATGTAACTGCATATCTTATCTGCTGACTTGCTATATTCAACAATGTTATATCAATACAGCCAGGTCCAACACATACTTGGATCACAATAACATACACTCCACATATAAACATTAGCTTCCAATGGAAGATTTTTAAATATCAAATACAGCACTCAGATACATGATTGTAAAGTTTATTGTAAAGCATAAATAAAACAGTCAATGAACAATACAATCCAATAGAATCCAAAACATGCTTTTGGCGACCACTCAAGGTGACTTATCAATTTAACGTTGATTTATTTCACTTTAACTACAAGTGTACTAGGTTAATATGTCAAAGTTTGTTTACAAAATAATGTAAGGTAAACGTATTCATTCGACAATCAGTAAAAAAGACATCTGCTGGTATGAATTCAAGAAAGAATTTCTCATTTTTAAGTGTTTAAACTTATATTAATGCTGAAAAAAATGTTGAATGTATTGTTATATTTTGTTATGGGCCGGCTGCCTGAATCATGAATAAATAGTTGTAGAAATTATAAAATGTATCAAATTTCTAAATAAAAACTGAATGTTACCATCGAACTACAACAAATTATTTTTTTTTACAATTCAAGTGTATCTAATTTCTAGGTAAGTTTTAAATATTTACAGTAGTTGCATAATGTAAAGTTTACACTAGCAAAGACCCTCTGACTTCAAACGCAAACTCACTGATACAAGAAAAGATATAAGCAGAAAAACAAGCCTTTCCACAAATTTTACCACAATCTAGCTTCATTTACTCACTTGATGATGCTGGAACAAGCCCCAACTACTTCATAAATCATTCTTGTTAACTGTTTCCAAGGTAATGAACCAGAGGCCTATTTCATATACACTTACAGGAAAAGGAGGGACTGTATATTCATGGTAGCAGAGTGTAAATGAGTACAGGAGCATCCCGTAAGCGAACCACCCCATTTTTCAGGAGACCCTATTTCTCGGGACACATTTTAAAAGGACAGATTTTTTCCTTCTTTGTTTAATTTCCTTATTGTCTGATAATAGGATCACTCCACAACTCGATTCTCAGAGTACCAAATATTATAATTGCTCTTTGTTTAACCCCCATAATCAGACCACGCTAATCCAATAAACAACTTGACCCCATTGTCAAATTCGCAGACAGGATTAGTAATCAGAATGATTAGAAGCTTGTTTTACATATAGGAAACAATGATCTTTGGCAATGGAGGGGTTATAAATTAGTGCATTAACACGTCAATTAACTGTACATTCAATGAAATAACTCCATAGTCAAAAAATATTTATGATGAGTAAAGATGTTTATATTTTGTGAAAAAATTCAATAATGCTGGCATTTATTTGAAATTAATATACAGTATATTAGCTTTGAAAACATTAATGAAAGGTATCAAAATAGTGTGAAAAACTGATTGAAAAATCACTTATTGTACGTAATGTAGTTATTTACCTTGTATATTTTGTTGAATCAAGTTTGTTATTGATATTAAGGCCTGTATTTTAACCATCATAGATTCTCCGAGACATAATGAGATCGGTTTAAAAGACAAAATAAAGCTAATCAATGAGAGCAAATTTAAAGTCAATAAGAAATGGTGAAGATATTTAATGAAAGCAAGTCAGAATGAATAATGCATGTAACAGTATATTTATGTACAGACATGCACACAACAGCATATACACAAATATCAGCTGGATGGTCAACCCCTTAAATAGGACCACTCCAGTAATGAGGACACTTTTCAAAAGTACCCTATGGTGATCCTGTTAGCGGGGTGCTATTGTAAAATGAACATTAATTCTTCAATAATAATCTTTAGAAGAACATCAAGCATATGATGGCATAACTTTCTGAACAAAACCAAACATAAAATATTTATTCAAACTTTGATAATCCTGCATTGAACAACTTAAAGTTAGCCTGCTTTTATGCTCCATTTTTGAGTTTCCCTATGTAAAATAGGTTATCGTTTTTAATCACATTGTAAACAAATCATTCAAGGTTACTTTCAAGTCTATATTGATAACCTTGTGATCTTAATTGTTTTAGTATTTGTTGTAAGGCCTGAAAAAAGAGGCATGTTTCCAGTTACCAAACCAACCTAATATTTTATGTCCCTACTCATAGGCTTTTACAGTGTCAGAGTCGAAGTGTTAGATTGTAACTTACAAAACTCATTAACATTATGGAACATATATTCCCATAAGTTTTGCCAATATAGGTAAAAAAATATAAAATAAACATAAAATATTTCTTTGGGCATGTAACCAAACGTACAGTGTATAAAATATTGGCTGAATTTTTTTAATTTTTATTATGCAGGCGATTTTACTAGATTAACTCTAGTAAAGGTTACCAATCATCTCAGCGATAAAATAAACGATTTTCTTTTTGGCATATTTGTGAAAAAAATGTAATAAAGCAACACACAAAATTCCAAATTAAAGCGCCAAAATAATGTAATTTTTCCCATTTCAGTAGGTACCATTACCTTTTCCAAAATGCCCCCAAAATTTACTGGACTTTTTCCATATTTAGTGCCTAAAACATGTTTTATACCAGTCTTAAACAGTAAAACTGTTGCATTGAAAGATGACCATGATATCAATGTACTAGAATAAGAATTCTTTGTCAATGAATTTTCGTGACATTTCAAAGGATCACACTTCACTTCAACTTCCTGTTGTTATTTTAGATAGTTCTGCACACCATTAATAAGAGGAATAAAACAAAGGATATTCTTCATTGAACACGTAGGTGGCTAGCTAGTTGAAGGGATGGTACATAATGGTGTATTAATGTTCAGTGAACTTCTGTCTTATTCTATATAAATATCCAATTCCCTTAATTGAATTTATTAGTATCATCATTTCTTATTGATATGTAGAATAGGGGTGCAAAATGACCAGGGTGAACAATTAGGGGGCAAAATGGTTTATCGCAAAAATGACCCGACACTGATGAATTCTTCTGACCCAATTTAATCTGTCATAAAACAATTGTTGAGTGATGAAGAAACTACCTGACTAAGCGAATTTCAATTAAAGAGAAACTTTTTTTCATATTTACAATTGTTTCTTTTTTTTCAAATACTAGCAGCCTAAAAATGTAAAGCAGTTATTTATTCTGGAGTCCTAAAAATATTCAATGTAACATGCAAGAGAGTGTCAGGCTAAGCCAAATACACATTTTAAGGCTGACCCAGAAGTCAGCTTAATTAACAATATGGAAATGTATAAGTATGCAAATAAGAGAACCTGTATCCACATAACAAAAGTACTTACAGTAAAACCTCACTTGGTGGCCATACCTACTTTAATGAGTACCAGCTCATTATATTGATGATCCATATTATGACTAGCCTTACTTATATGGCTTTCCGGTTGGCCGATTTTATAAATGAATTCGGAAGGGCCATCCTCTCTGTGAGGGACGGGGCCAAATAAAAAATGTCTCGCCATCACAAACAGCCTAATTAGTTGGACTATATTATGACTGGCTTTCAATATTTCCTCAATACAACAAATTCATAGACCAACCACATTAATATTAAGACAAATTTCTTTAGTCTCTACAGAGACGTATATATTGTAATCTACGTCTCTGGTCTCTACAGTGGTCCTAAAACTGAGGTTTTATAATAAATTAGCCGCGGCCGTGGTCCAGTGGTTAGTGCGCTGGGCTTGTAAACCCAGAGATCTGGGTTTGAATCCTGGTCGCGACAGGTCATACCCTTCTACGAAAATTTGACAAAAATATCGATTTTCCTCCATATGTGAAGTTGCCGGCTCCTTGTGGAAGGGTAGGTTAGTACTGGTTAGTATACAGTCCAGGAAAACTGGTTAGGTGAACCGGTCGCCGTGCATAACTAAAATTTTTTTTTGAAAATGGCGTTAAACCCCAGTGACATTAAGTCACATAAAAACAAAACAATTATATTAAATTAGATGTATTAAGAAATCCTAACAATACAACTAAATACACACACACATATATATACATGTAATTACATTTTGTTGACTGCTTGATAAATATATAATGTGTACATGAGCATTTATAGTAGTCATTATTCGCCATTATTCCAATAAATTACATATAACGGTCAGATTTTTCTATAATAATCTATTAAATATTCGGTTCCAGAAAGTAATAGCCACTCAATCAGTCGACAGCAATGTGGCTAAAATTATCATTGATCTTTGAAAAAAACACTCAATGTGATAAGGGACATTTATGTGACACACGTGAATTAAACACGCGCGATGTCATGATCGTGCACAAACGAAATGCCGTTTACGACGTTCAAGCAATATATATTGATGCAGTACTCCGACATGGCTTGTGGAGTTATCTCCCGTGGAGAAGGATTTATCTGCGTACTGATTTAATAACTAGCCATTAAATAAATAGGTGAACTCACAGTAATCATAATAATTGGATCTAAAAGTCAAACTGAAAAGATGTGTACTTACATATATTAGGGAGAGGATACCGCGACGAATCTTGCATTGTGTTTACTCAACGTGGTCTAAACAACCGGGCAGTCACGACGACATATGCAACAGAAGACAATAAATACCACCACAAGCCGTATCGAAAACTTCCAGGATATCCTAGTTAAAATGTTTGCTCTCGCTAATCTAGTTACTAAAATTCAGTTCATTTTTAAATTATGAACCCAATTCCTGAAAATGTCGAGACTGTAGAAAGACAATGTATCCACAGGATTTATAATGAATGAAATAAATTATCAAATTTATTTTAGTAGCCTCTGACCGTAACGGAAAATACGGAAACGAAAGGATATTAATAAATTAATAAATTGGTACCCGTAGACTCTGGCGTACAGAGACTTTGGTGTACTGCAGCATGGAACCGGTGACCAGTCATAGAGTTTGGTTTAATGTATTACCCGGTCCCCGGAAAACGTTATGACTAGACAGCGGATATGGCCCATATCCGCGGATATATGCGGATATGACTTTTATTTTCATTATATACGCAATTACAATTATTTCTGTTTGTTATTATTGTATTTAACAAATTTAGTTTTATAATTAGATACATTTTACTTAACTCCATGTGTATTTTATCAGATTTTTGAGGGATTTTGCTCATATTCCCCGCGTGAACATACTGAGAATACCCCCGGAAAATCAGGAAAATGATTGAAATATATATATATCGAATTAAAGATGAAGCTCTCAGCTATCAGAAAATGTATCTTATGTGAAATTATGTTTTGGACCATATGTGAAATTCATCAAAATTTCGATAAAACTTCGAGTCCGAGTTCCACGGTCTATTATTTTATTTTGGAACTTGTTTTTACTTTTCTTGCAACATATTAGAGTTAAAGTTTTCAGCCTTCAGAAAATGTTAACTTTTTGAAAATATGTCCGTGATAAATATATTTTTTGAGTATCCCAAAGTTGCACAAAGAATAAAAAATTATCAAAAATAATAATCAAAATTATAAATTACAAGACACAGCAGAACAGAAACATAACATAAATATTTACAGAACAGACCACATAAACAAAACAAAAATGTTTGCAGAGCGGACAAAATAAAGAAAACGAAGTTGTTTTACAGAGAAGAATAACCAAAACAGAAATTAAATTGAAGGGGTTAAAAACAGTTAATGAATAAATGTATTCATGGTTTTCAATTACATCATCCTACTGTTACGCATATACTTGCGAGGCCAATTTTAACTAATATAAAACCACTAAGAGCATTTGTCGCATAGAAGCAAGGCAATTCTAGAATCAAGCGTGGATCATACGAATGCCTGAAAAAGAAATTTGCTCAGAAATCACATGAAATTAGGATAATGAAAACCCTAGAAAAGTCACTGAATGAGTCATTCACAGAAGCAGACTAAATTATGGCGAATAATGTCATAAAATACGATGCACATAATTATGGACTATATTGAAAATAACGACTATAATGAAAATGTCTTTATTTGGCGTCAGAAGTCTGTTAACGTGCGTATATAAATGAAAATGGTCAAATGGCTGACCACGCTCAGGGTGTCCTTAAAAATGTTGGAAAACTTACGGTTACGCGACTATAACTTAGACTATAAACGTTTTTTTACATTAAAATGTACATATATTGTATAAGCTTGTACTGAAAAAATGGCATGAATAACGAACATCATTTCGTCAAAAAATTATTCTTTAAATGAACCAAGTAATTAGGTTTCCTCAGTTATCTTTGTGAATACGAATTAGTCCAATTTAAAGCAAGTGTACAAAATACAAACACAAACAGAAGTCTATAAACTTTATACAGTAATTGTATGTAATAAACAAATACAAGTGAAATATTTCATTTAATTATTTTTACATTTCAAAAATGATGTAATAAATATTGAAAATGATAAACATATTTTCGGAAAAGAATAATTAAATTTATTTACATTTTCTGAAAGCTGAGAGCTTCATCTTTAATTTGATATGCATTTTATTAAAATCGATTGAGAAATAAAACAATAAAACACTAGGGCCGTAAAATCAATTATTTTTGTCGCCGTTCACGGACAATATTTCGACTATTTCACTCAAAAACATTAGCATTTATTGTTCAGAAACGGGTGTATTTCTACAAAAAGGAGGATTTTATTTGATGAATATTAAGATATGGATGCTAGTTTAATTCATCGTGAAATCCTTTGTTTCCTCTGAATGCGATACTTAGGTACTTTAGTTATGTATTTTACGTATGCTCTTTTGGGGCATTTTATTACGTAATTTTTAAATATGCTGCTTTGGGACGCTTTATATCGTCGTTAACTGGTCCCCGTTCCATGTTGCAGTGCACCAAAAGAACGATGTTTAGAGTTGTACAACCAGAGTCAACGGGAACAAGTTTAATATCGTCGTAAATATAGAATGCGTTGCAAACTCTTAATAAGAAATAAAAGCAGAAATGAAATCTCTAGGAAATCTTTGTTCAACATTCTAATCTTAGCTCTTATACTAGGCTGAACGGCGATTCTAAGCATTTTTGGAATACTTGTTTCATATTTCCTGGCGCTAGGGCTGGGGAATATACATTCCCCTATTTCTCGGCGCTAGGGCCGGGGAATACACATTCCCGCAATCCACACGAAACGATGACGTTTTTCACATCGAGGTGCAGATGAAGTTTAGGACGCCTTTGTTATATTTGGTGTGAATTATTATTTAGTGGGTAAGAGGAGTCACTGATATTTTTTTTTGTGTCAGATATGCATTTTTATCTGTTTACATATGAAAACACTGTGTGTTTCTTTTCTGTTAATCATCTTTCATGTATACTGGTGATACTAAATACCGGTGATGCTAAATTTAGACCGGAAATTGAAAAAAGAAAACAAATCACTCCCCATAAATAAATATAGTGATTTATCAGTTCATATCTCTTTTGCAGATGTCAACAGCCAAATGTACAAAATCTCCATTAATCTAGTGCATGCAACCCAATGAGTACAAAGCTGTAGAGTGACATCACTATTTCCTCGAATATACTAAATACCGGTGATCAAGTAAAAATCTCTCAATGTCACATGACGTCATCATGTAGCACCCATTTTACTGTACTGGGTTAAACTTCCAAACTATACAAATGAGCTATATGTAAGGTAACAGTTTCAAATGTGAAACTTTCAACTTAAATGTTTCAAAAACAACAACTGGGCACTTTTTATAGTGTTCTGTCAACTTCCTGTTTTGTTTCCATGCATAGTTTTCTATTAAGTTACATTATGGATAGGAAAAACTATCGGTAGGAAGTTCAACATAGTATCTTTATAACGGAAGCGAGCACCTGCAGATGGCTGTGAAACAAATCCATTTTTTTTCTAAGAAAAACAACAAAATTTGAAATCTTTTGATTGAATCATGAATATTTTTATCATTTTCTTTAAATTAAACTAATTTTAATGCTTATTCACCCTCAAAAATGACATTATAACTCTGTTTCGGCGCCGACAGATGGCGCGAACCAAGATAAACCAAGCGCAGCGTTTGTTGACAACGGTCAGTTTCGCATGCTTGTATGTTATGGCTATTTATAGAATCACCGGTATTTAGTATTCACCGATAATTGGGTTACGAGGGATACTTGCTGGTAGCTCCGAGAGCGAATTTGAAGAATTTTGATCACTAGAGAGATGTGCAGTCAAGATTGCTATCTGTATTTTGACAATGAAGCATCTTTATTCCGTGTCATTAAATTGCAGATTAATCATCATTATAATAAGATATTTTGATATGATGTTATTGCCCATTGCTCATCTTATTCTCAATCATATAGTTCATTACAATATTGTTTTTGATAATCTAATACACTGACACAAATTTCTTTTCAATTTAAATTTTTAATAATGGTAAATTGAATTTCTGGTAATAAATAATGTTCTTGAATTATCTATATGACGAGGTCAAGCTGTTCATTAAGTTTAAATCAATCCAATTTTGGTAAAATTCACTTGATGTGTGGAATAAAATGGAAATTAACAGGGTTTTTTTATTGAAGACCTATTTGTTGTATAGGTCTTAGGTTATGTACCAGTTTTCTATTAGATCTGTTAACTTTCACTTTCAGTCACCATGGCATTGAACCTGCGTTGTAAATCTAAGACAGGACAGCATTATCTCACAGGCTTAACTTTGACATCATCTATTGGCCGGCTTAAGGATATGATATTTGAAGTCACTAAAATTCCAAGAGATTGTATCAAAGTACGTCAGGGATATCCTCCAAAAGTTATTGACCTAGGTAGTGAAACAAGTGAATTGTCATCCCTTCCTTTTAGATCTGGGGACACCTTGATAGTTGAAGAAGATCGTTCATTGAGGAAACGGCAACAGGAACAAATTGATACCCAGATTCAGTCACAGATCAATCAGTCAAATGGAATGTTAATGAGGAAGGTTGTGCCAGCTGACAATTCATGTCTGTTCACAAGTGTTGAATGTGTTATGAATAATGGAGTTGTTGATTTGACAGTAGCCCCGCAAATGAGGGAACTTATTGCCGGTGTTGTTATGAGTGATCCCACAACTTATAATGAAGCATTTCTTGGGAAGAGCAATTCCAGTTACTGTAAATGGATAATGAATAGTGAATCATGGGGTGGAGCTATAGAAATTTCTATTCTTTCACTTTATTACAATATTGAAATTGATGTGGTGGACACACAAACTGGAAGAATAGACAGATTCGGTGAGGACAAAAATTATTCTCGTCGAATTCTAGTCATCTACGATGGCATTCATTATGATCCTCTTATAATGGAACCTTTGATCCCTGGAGATGATTTGCAGTCTATATTTTCAACTGAAGATCAAAACGTTCTTGCTCAAGCCATGGAAATTGCAAATGAAGCAAAGGCCTCACGACAATTTACTGATGTAGGAAAATTTACATTGCGATGCTTAGTTTGTCAGAAATCATTAATTGGGCAAAGAGAAGCCCAGGAACATGCTAAAAATACGGGTCATATTAATTTTGGTGAATATTAGAGCCATTGCAGTATTGAAATATAATTTCTATATTATGTGTATTTCATTACTTGATTTATGTGATCAAATAGCAATTTACCAGTATGTGATTGTGTTGTATACTTTCACTGAAGTTAGTCATCAGTGAAGTTAAATATAGTCTTTCAGTTTCAATGGTTGTTGTTATATCAGGTTTTCCTATCATGATTTGATTTTAGAAATCTTGACTGCAGAGTAAATGACTGATTGTTGATCATTTTTTGGCATTATGATTTATAATCAAGAATTTAGATCAAGACTCAAGTACATAGCTTCCCTACGTTTATGTATGATTTTCCTAGCAAAAATGGTCATTTGGGCATCAAAATCAGATGCTATAATATGGCAAGAAGTGATTAACCGTTAATGCAAATTGTTCAGTGTTTAATTTGTTGGACAAGATTTTCACTAGATGTCAAAAGTTGAGGGTCACAAATGACCATTGGCTGATGATAATTTGAAGAGTCAACAAATTCTTTCTAATTTTATTGTAAAATTAACCCTTTGGTACAAATTCTCAACAGTCAAAAGCTATATTTTACTGATTCAAGAGTCAAAATGCTATTTAAAGGGTCAAATGAAAGCCCTGTGGGAATAAAAAGGGAGGAAATTCAAACTTCACTGTTTTGTAGTGCACTATGCATATTCAGTCATCTATATATAACGCAGTATTTTAACTAGACCACGACTGGCAGTGTCTGTACAGTAATGATCAGGACTTCATTTAAACTCATCATTTATGTTAATTATTAAATCAATTATGCATATACAGTAGAACTTCAATTATCTGAAATCGATGGGTCTGAAATGTTTTGGATAATTCATGGTTTCAGATAATCTGGGAATACCAGACACTGTTGTATGAAAACAAAGGGAGATCACTCCCAAATAAATTATGATGTATACTGGTCCCCGTTCCATGTTGCCATGCACCAAAGGAACAGGTATGGACAAAATTATCTGGCACTCTGATTGGTCAATGCGTTTGAGCCATGTGATTGGCTGTCCATTTGTGATACATCAGGAATTTCCGTATATCTGTTAAATATAAATGAAGATGTTACTGATGCCTGAATACTTCAGATACAAAATGCACCTTTTAATCAAAATATGAATACTGAATGCTGGATTTAGTGACTCTACATAACATAATGTAGAGACCCTGATGTTTTGATATATTTTTAAATTACACGCGAAATATGCATCAAGTGAAAAAATGTGTGGCGTTCCAAATGCCAGATTTCAACCTCAATTGATGAATCAGTGGCCATACCAGTTGTCTCTGCACACCAGAGTCAACGGGTACCAGTTTAATTATGATGAACATGTCAATATATTATTATTAACAAAAAAACTGGAATGTGTTATTATTTATGTTTTTTTACGGAAATAAGGGTTTTACCCTTTCTTGTGTTATCCCTGATACTGGTGTGCATGTCATGGTGTGTATACTGTGCTGTGTTATGATATGTATCACTACATGTTGTTTTATTACCATGTATGTACTATATGCCAACACAAATCTTATCTTATAGATTTGAATATAAATATTCATATGTGCTGGGGTATGTGCTGACCTTTGCCTGATGAAAATTTGAAGAATAAACAAAATTTCCTTCTGATTTTTTGCAAAATTGCTCCTTTGATACAAATTCTCAAGAGTCAGAAGCTTTATTTTACTGATTTCAAGAGTCAAAATGCTGTTTTAAGGGTCAAAATGACTCAAATGAATACCCTGTATATAACGTAGTTAGTATACAATTATTAATAGTACATAAGAAGTCAACTGGATCTGACTGTGAAACTAGGCATATGCAAAAAATAGCACATTTCTTACGAAGCACATGTATTTACCAATAAAACATAATCTTGAAACCCTTCCGTTGCCACAAGATATATCATGTTTGTATTCATTTCCCAAAATGGAATGATTTGTTTTTAGCATTTTGTGACAATTTAACAAGCACCTTAAAATGAAATCATTAATGCTATTTACAAATCAAGCCAAAGTTAAAGGTGAATCATGTAACCTAATTTACATCAAAATTACACCAGGTTTTTGGATAATACATTGTTTAAAAAAATTCAGGTTCTACTGTATTATGATTTGTATTCTTTGTAACTTCTGAGATTTGCTTTAGTACTTTGATACAAGTATGTAGGTATGATATTAATACAAAAAAAATAGTATCAAAATGTTTTTCTTCTGTTTTTATTTTTAGTGTATTTTGTATTAATTGCAATAAGCTAAATCTTAAAAAATATTTGCACAACAGATAATCCTATGATAGAAAATGTAACATGTAAATATATATGTAAACCAGTCTAAACGATACATTGTTAAAAAATATTTCTGTGGTAGAACAAGTAAACAACACCATCTTAAAGCTTGTATGAACAGTCAACAGTGCTACTATGACACAGGATGATTCAAATGATATTTAAGTCATGGTTTCCGATTGATTTACAGAGGAATTGACACAATCCTAGTTTACAGTAAACAGCAAAAACATATTCTGTGACTTCAGAATCAATTTCAATGCCATGCAAGTGTATGTCCAAATAATTTAGAGAATAACTCATACATTAAGACTGTGCTGTTTGTATGCTGTATGCAGCTCAGAAAATTTGGTATAAGCACACAAAATGGAAGTTCTCGTATTCTTAGATTGAAAAGATTGAATTATACAGACTGCTTTGTCTTAACAATACATGCTTGTGCTTTGCTCGAACTTGAAAAAACTTCGGCAAGAATTTTTATCATATTGAGAGCATCTTTGATTTTTTCCTCATTTTCAGTAGTAGTGCCATTGATATTGTCTTATTTTTGTTTATTTCTCACTGATCTAGTCTACTTTGAGTTAGATAAGGAAAAGAAAGTGAGTTATGAATTGTTAATGAATATTAACAACTCTTTTCTGGTTACCAAGACATTAAACCCAACAAGCAAATGTTTTCAGGATTTTTTGCTGGTAGATTTCACATGCGTGTAAAGATTAATAAATGTATTATACAATCACATGGGATGAATTTCTGTGCTCTTAAAATAATAAAAAATTCCACGAACTTTGCTTGTTATTTGGCTAATGATACCCTGAAATCTATTTTCATCTCTGTCATCTACCCTACGTCAGGCCAGCGATCTCTAGCGATCATCGCATGAAACAAAAAATAAAATTCTGGCCTTAGTATTAATCATCTGAGTATATATTGTAACATTTAAAAATACTGTAGTCCAACAACTCAGTAACTTTCCCTTGGTACAAGTGCACGACATTCAAACAAATAATAACGGTAGATGTCTAATTCGCAGCCTGTACACGCATCAATTTCTTTGTTTGTTCCATAGAGACTGCATATGTATATACACGAGAATCTATCACCATACCAGCTGAAGCAAACTCTGAAAATAAAGTAAGAACACATAATACAACATTAATTTTGTATAACTGGTAAAACATAATGCAATGCTTCAAGTCGCACACATTACTGTATACATCTTAATACTGGCTGCCATTTTATTTTGGCAGTGCCATGCCAATCTAAGACATCACTAAAAATAAACAATTATTTTTCCAAAGAAATGTTACTTTTCCAATAAAAAATCACATTATATATTTATGCAGGCAGGACATTGGTCTGTTTCGGCAGTTGGCTATGAAATTGCCAAATTCACAAGCCCACAAATTCAAGAACATCTTAAAAAATGCCAAATTTTACACCTGCAGAAATAAAGACTCATTCAGTAGGACATTCACCTAACATCAGCAAAACTAAACGTATTGACACAACTACACAAGAAGGTAAGTGGATTAAAATCTGGAAGTACAATTCTTCAAATATTTAGAACTTTGTGAAAAAATATACATTTGGTTTATATATGTGTTGGTTAACTAGCAGGAAAACATATTTGATAAAATGAGCAGTTAAAAACAAGCAACTCCAATTAACACTAAACAGTATGTGCAGTACACATCAATTTAGAGTTACATCCATTACAGCTGCCAGCTGCCTTTTAATAACTCTATATTTTTACTGCATATTTCATTAAGTTATGTTGCCTGTTCAGAATGTTTTGATGTGGTGTTCAGTCCCTTGCCAATGTACTAGTATTCCAATTGCAGTCAACACAAGTAAATTCTTGGTAAAACTTGTGAACCTGACACATGTAACCAGACACACGAAGCCATGGAAACAAGTCAACTAGTTGCTGCACATAATTGTTTGGAATGTTCAAAATAATTCCAATGCCCAGCACATGCACAGAATTGCTTCTTCCAATAGCATTTACACAAAAGACTTACACAGGGGTGTAATTTTTCTCTTTTCAGGATTTTCTCTTTTTTTTTAGATTTTTTATAACAAATTCTAAAAAAAAGTGTTATGCAGGAAGTTCAACTCAAATACGAAGTTTTTAGATTGGTATGGTAGCTTCCTCCACTCCAATGTTTGTGCAATCACACCTCTGCTTACATTAAATACTTGCCCTCTACTTACCATTTAATTTAGATAACAGATCATCTGTAGCTATATTCAACACCTCAATAAATTCTGTAATATAAGTAAAACATCAGGATTACATACTAGACCTGTCACAATGCTATCTAAATATCATATTATATAACACAACATTAAAAGGGGGCTGAGGGTATAGACTTGAATAATATCATTATGAAGAAAAATCTCAACAGCTGGCAATTATGAAACTACCACATACAAAGATGGTGTCATATAGATTTACTATAGCCAGCAATTGAAAATTACATACAAACACAACATTGCCAAGCATGTGTCAAACACATTTCAAATATTCACTCATACATAGACAACACTATCTATTACTTTTATAATGACTTTCATTTATGGAACCTTGTCTCTACAAATTTAGCAATGTATATACGCACAAAGTAAGATAATTGAATCAATAGATATTTGATTGACAACAAAAGTTAAACTTACCTCCCTCCTCTGTGGAATTATGAAATCAAAAAAGAAAATTTAAATAGGATTACATGAATACCATCAATGGTGAAACATAACATCAATGAAAAAAGGCATGTGTATGTTTGCCATATGTGTAAGTAGATAATTTCATTAAGTGACTAAGGCTTTCATGACTGAGCAGTTATGGTCTCTGACTAGTAATCACTAGCCCCTCACTGCAGCAAGTTTGAATCCCACCCTAACCAAAGTTCACATGAGGAAGCTGTCCAGTTAGCTTACAGAAGGTCAGTGTTTATACCAAGGTCTAGGGTCTTCCTTTGCTGACAAGGCTAGAAAAGTTCAAAAATAATTTTAGCTGTATGAGCAAATCTAAACCCCAGTGAAAAAAAATTAAGTGACAGCAACAAAGAATACTGTATGAAATATGACACCATCTTAGCAAAATTCAGTTGAACATATTGATAATATAAAATTTTTATTTGAGCTGGGAGACTGGTCTTAAGGTTTACAACCTCAGGGCCAGTGTTTGTGAAGGGTGGTATCTTTATTACTACAACTGCATCAAGTTTTAAGCATAAAGGTCCAAATTTATTTAGTATCACAGAAAGTGACAGATTTTTTACGAAATGCAAGTCAGAGTAATAGAACCCATCACTGTAGGTTATTATATCATGTCAAACATTAGCATGAAGTTTACATACTTGCTCAGGTATCAGCCTATATACAAAACAAATACCATGTTCTTGGTTCTACGACTTCAGGCATTGTATCCATATATGTATTTATTTTACATATCTGATCTATGCTACTCAAAAATGGTACTAATATAAAAATAGTATTGCCAAATATCATAATTTCTCTGATAGTTACCCTACATACTTCAATTTATTTTTATGATACATTTTAAAAAATTTGTTATCAGTTTTTATTACCCTTATTGACAAATATTAATTCAAAAAATTGTTTTTGAAAAACTTCATGGTAAATCATTTTCCATCATATAAACCTATAAAATTTATTAAGGTGCCCAAAATTTGAGATACTAATTTTGGATATTATGGGTATAAAACCTTAGTCAAGTTGAAGGATTCTAGAGATATCCATTCCTACATGTAACAGTATGTCCTAAAAATAAAGAAACTAACTTTACTAAAACCTATTACCTAATTGTGCCTTTGGTTTATCATTTTCAGGTAGATCTCCATCAATCTGAAACATAATATTACAAGTCATCTTATTACGTAAAGCTTAACCTTTATTATACGAATAATTGAATAATACCTGGTTAGACATAAACTATAATCAGCCGAACAATGTATGGTATTTTGATCCTCAGTAAAAAGACTCATCATCCAAATTTGTTTTTTTGAAAAAGCTTTCATGCATTGGTATAAAAAGTCAAGGCAAATGCCAATTGGGTGAAATTATACAACCCAAAAAGGAGACCATGGTAAGTTATATACCAAACAAATATAATAAGATTTACAATAAAAGTAAAGCTGATGAAATGACTGCCTATTATTACAACGTAACAATTATTTCTATAACGATCAGCAATGAGCAGTATGTTGTTTAGTTGATCTTGAACAAATATACAACAGGAAGAATCAACCATGTTACAATAATAACTACCTCTACAGTGACTAGTTGAGCAGTAGTGTCACCAACTCCAGGATCAAGACTTACCGCTGAAAAAATACCATATGAATAATAGAAACAAAAATACAAACATGGTAATCAGCATTATTAACAAGGTTATAGCAAAACAAATTGCAAATATTTATTCATAGATCTTGTTATTCATTTGTAAACTAGACTGTAACAGTCACATTGATTGAGAATCTTTGGTCCAACCATTTTATATTCAACCAACTTGTAGAATGCAACATTACAAGCCAATGAAGCAAAAAATGCCAATGATTTTTAAATATATTAATGTAATAAAACCTTAATTCAAAATACAGAGAAATGAACTACTATTTTATCAATCTATTTTTTTATTTCATTGATTTGGGTTTACTCCATGCTTCAAAATTATCTACATGTAGTTATGTATTGACTCCGTCATGAACTTGTACCAATGTTTCTCCAAAGGCAACTAACATCTCTACCTAACAGAGACAAGTTATGTTGAATGTAATATATTCAGTAAATTGTCCTGGCATACTCTAAAAATTTGCCATTTAACATGTCGCATATTCACATATAATAATTACCTGGTGATATATGTTTAACTATACCAGTGTATCCAGTCTCTTCTTTCAGTTCACGTAAGGCACAAGTCTCCGGAGTCTCATTCGGATCCAGTAATCCTGAATTGTGAACAAATATATAAGCCTGTATTAAAAATGTTTGCCATTAACAACCACCAAACTTATTACCGATAGCAGCCACAAAGAATACATATAAACACGCACACATGTATTCAGTTTCATTGAGGCATTTCTACCTTTTGATTTATTGATAAGCAGCTTCCAAAGTTAGAACACTAACAATGATAATTATCAGAAAATAATAAGAAAACAATAATAATTGTTTACCTAAAGACCAAGCAGGTATGTAAATACAGGTGCAAGTAATTCTTATTTAAGTATTTCATAATACTGTGTGAAATTTCTGTACAAAATTATCTTCACAAATCATCTGACAGTCAGTGTTTCAACAAAACACATTTATCAGAATACTTGAATGATGGAGAAGTTTAATAACAATTTATTCTAATGAGTCATAAATCACTTAAAACTATTTCTAGATTCAGTACGATTATAATCTGAAAATTGAAAGTCACTATTTTTAATTTCTGATAAAAGAATATCGAAAAGATCTATACCTACCAGCAGGAAATTCTATACTATAGGCTTTTATTGGTGGTCTGTATTGTTTTATCAATACAACACAATCATAATGTAATGTTCTTTTGAGGATAGGAATGGATACAACAGCTGAAACAAACAAGATATGATAACACATACTGGAAAACAGCATGAGGTTGTATTCCATTTTAAATGTCCACATAAGTATTTGATGTGTAAGCAAGTCAGAAAAAAACCAAATGTCTAAACAATGAATTTAAATTAAAGAATTAAGTGTCATGTTCACAACTAGAACAGAATAATATCTACATGTTAGAATTTCCAATGGTGGATGAAGGCTATAAATTATTATAAAACACACTTAAGAATTGAAAGAAAATTACACATGCATGCATGCAAACTTGACCCAAAAACCTTTGTAAAATTTACTGCAGACAGAAGGTATACCACAAAATACAAGTAAACATGTTAAGTAGTCATTTGTCATTTTTCAAATTAGCTCTATCACTATATATGTATTTCATACAAATATGTAATTGACACTTTTTACACCACAAGTTTGCACCTGTTCGCAAATAACAATATACCTCCTGTTATTGTTAGACTGTCCTGAAGAACAAGAGCACTGCCTTGGTCTCAAACTCATGGCATCTGAGGTTTAAGCAATCCTTTAATCTATGACCAAAGCTTATCAGACTTGCTGTATACAAAATAACCAAATAGATATAAAATTATACAAACCATCTGCCGAGTTTCCTGGCAATTTTGTGGTTCTTCTCACAGCTTCCCAAAATCTGAAGATGTACAACAGTCCTGAATTAAATGAGTAAATCTAAACTTGACCTCTATATACATCATAATACACAACAGTCTACCTTATGTTTCTGTTTATACAACAATGTGCAACTTTAATGTACACACAAAATGAGGACAAGCAAAGATTACTTCAGACAAGCACTATTCATTATATCAAATATACTGGGGGCGTTTATTAGGGAATATATGGTACATAAATATACACTGAAATAACAGAATTTTACTATTTTACGTTTCAAAAGCTTTAGATGTATGAACAATCAATTGTTTATTACACATAAAAACTTCAATATTTGGATGCTTGTGTCATGACTGCACAAATATTTTATATTTATCATTGATCAGATTCATTAGTTGACCTCTTTATGCAGAATGTATATCACCAGGATTGATGAACGAGAATGGTAAGAGATTATGAAATAAAACATTATTAACTACAATATTACAGATACCTTTCTTTTCCTGTAGGATCTTTGTATGTGATCTTGCTCAGTTTTATCCACTTGCCACTTGCTATATCCTAAAATACAACAATTAGAGTAGAGTAAATTGGGTGTTTATATAATTAAACAACATAGGATAATTAAAACAGTAACTTAGTCATTCAAAATACGCTTACTACAATAGCAAAATAATATGCAGCAATCATGTAAGTTAAATGTGTACAACAATCAGTTATGACTGTATGCATATATAATACAAGTCCAACTAATTAGACTGTTTGTGACAGCGAGACTTTTTTTGATTCTGCCCTTTCCTGCTCAGGATGGCCCTTCCAAATTCATTCATGAAATCGGCCAAAAGGAAAGCCGAATAAGTAAGGCTAATATCATATTAAACAATCGAGAAATCAAGCAACTTTTTACTTCGTATTATTAATCAGATTAAATTTCACCCCGAAATGGTTTTTGTTATCTCCATATGACCGTCTCAACGGTTTTTTACATATCGTCCAAGTAGTTTCCTCGAAAATTGTTTGACCAATGGCCATACCTGCTCCTTGACGAATTCGCAGCGGGCCTCTTGTGGTTGGACCTCCTTGACATTAATGGACCGGGCGTTAAACATTGTCTTATTGCGTCCTTTGGCCAAATGAGGTAATTCTAAACACAATATATTTCTGTTAATTAGTTGACAAGAGGTCCTACTGTAGATGTATACTTTATGCATTAACATTCACCGTGTTTGTAAACAAACTGACGGTGCGTGTTAATACCACTTCATGAAAATTTAAACTAGGTTAATGGACACAAAACACGATTGGTGAAAAAACTGCTTGTAAGCAAGGTGTCCCGATTTATGAGTATTATTTTTTCGGTAATAAATCAATTAGCTAATCAGGGACTAAACTACGTAAAATCCCTAAATTAATGCAGATCTATCATGTAGATAGTTTGCAGACAAACCTAATTGTTATTAAAACCCTTTAACAGAAGAGCCTAGTGAGTGCACGTGTAGTTGTAAACCAGTAAACAGACTTATATTACTTCAAATTCTATTCGCGTTTTCATTTTTCTTAATTTTTCGTTGTCAAAGTCTATCTGTCCATATAAAAATATTTTATTATTAATTACTTTCCGTACATTAGTTAGTTTTCTACTCAGGATCTCAGAGATATTTTTGTAAGTGGAAGAATTCTGCATGATACCCTCAGAGACTTTAACCAACGTGTAAATATTTGTACAGCATCTGTACAGCATTCTCTCTCTTACTTATTACTTATTCTCCTTTTCGTATCAATACACCACAAATTACACTGAACTAAAATTGACAACCCAATGATTAAACATCTGCAAACTGTGTGGATATGTTTATATCCTTATATGTGTATTTCTGATATCCTTCACCAATCCTTTATCCGGCGGTGTTCATTTTGTGGCGAAGAATAGAATATTCTCTCAGTTTCGTATAATTGGTTACATAATTATGCACGTGTATATATACGTTTCTAACTGTACCGAACACAAGCATCAATAATGAGCTTTATCGACTTTACAAACATCCAGGCCTTAAGATGTAACTGTGTGTGACATTTCATTATGGACAACTGGTTAGTAATTGTTGATTGGCGTTACTGTCCTGAAATCTCTAGTTTGGTCAGAATGTCCACAACAGATTCTATGTTTTATTCAGACCTGAGATATATGTGTAGCAAAGCCTAATGCACCTGGCACACGTGGATTTGAACCCGATACTAGTTCATTCGTTCGTCGTCCGTCCGTACGTAGCTGAAATCATATTGATGCAGTCCGGGAAATTGAATGCATCGTCTGTATGTTTCATAAGTTAAACATATTTAAACAATTTGAAATGTTAAATAGAAGCGTCATAATATCGCAGGTTATCTTCAGTCATTGTTTTTTTACACGTGTTTCGTTTTAAAAAAGGTCTACTGATTTAGTTGAACTGGTTGCTATAAAATATAATACGTTTGACTGTACATAGTTAGATGTTAGACACAGTCATTTCATGTTTATGTTTAAAGTGACCACCTTTGTAAGTAGTAATGGCTGTCAAAGACCACAAGGTGCTTGACTAATTCCCGATTTCCGACCGGGTGTAGACTGAATGTTTCCGTGAATCAAACATTGAATATAACAATTCTGAAAATATCTTTGTAATATTTCCTTTGAGTTCGACAGTACATGTAATTCTAAAAAAAACAACAAGCAAGATGATATTTTTTTGCCAAGATCTTTCAGCAATTACCCGCTAATCAGTGGTTATTCGCTGTACGTTGTTGTTTAAACATATTGTTCAATTGGTTTGAATACGATATTCTTAATGTTTCGTTACAATCAACAACACAACAGAATACATCAATCCCCGCTTTGCTTCTATTTTACGACCGTCTTATTTTGCTGGCCACTTTAAAAATTGTTGATTTTCTGTTTCGCGATCGACCCTTTCAAAAATAAAAAAAACACCCACTTTTAAAAGTTTTGGGCGCGTAAATGCATAACAACACTTTTAAGAGGCGGTCTTAAATATAATGTATACAGAATTGCGTCCTTTTGTTATTTTTATTCACTGACAACGTTGACCGAGGCCTAGGATAAAATACATATTTATCTATTTATTTATTTATTCATTCTGATAAAACAGGATTAGACTTAACAAACAACAACATAGGTATGTACACCCGGATTACGTTTTTGTTTGTTATGGTGTGACATACAGGATTTTTGTAATGTATATAACACGTTCTGTAACGTGTTACTGCATGCTAGTAACGTATGCGTCAAAATTCAAAGAATGTTGTAAAGAACTAAACAAATTTATGTGTATTTTATATTTTTTGTTGAAACTTATTTACTGTGTAGGCCTAAAGGGGACAAAATGGATTTACATGTATATAAAGTATGGAAATATTTACTGTCGATTGGTTACATGTTACCACTGTTACACATAAAAGGTGCGTATTTATTAATTCAGATCGTGTAGCAATTTTCTCCCGAATTTTAGACACGTGATATTCAATGACACTTTCTATAAGTTTGTTTCAGTTGACATCATATTTCGCAATGGTCGGATACCGTATTTCGTGGGTTATGCACCAATGTTTCCGGATGCGAATCATGTGATGCAAACCACAGGGGGCTAGCACGTTGAAGGGATGGAGTATAATGGCCTAAAATGGCCACATGGACCAAAAACACGTTTATCATATATATGTACATATACAAGGGTTACAACTTCGGAAATGACAGTTTCTGCACCAAGTTTGTTTAAAACTACGTAACTTTTTAAGGAATCGCTCAAATTTCCAATAACTGGTGTCTACAGATAGCTAATACATTATACTACACATAACCAGTAAGCACTTTGTCCAATTCAAAACAATGAAGCAGATATTTAATCTTTTTCCTCCGAAAAATCGTCAATTTCGTATAGTCGAACGCGACATCGCAACACCAAATTGATCAGAATTACCATTCTAAATACACCTTAAAACAACAGGTAGAGTAATCACAACGCGTGCTAACCATAATTATCTCTAAAATACACTGATCCGGCACAAAACAATAATCTAGGATTGTTCAACTCACGTAAAATTAACAAAATCGTCGACTCCGTCATAGATTTCCACCTCGCTACGCCATTATGATTCAGCCAATGAAACGTCCGCTTACAAACAAATTACGGGGCAAAAGTCACTACGTCGTAATATTTGAAGTTTCAATCATGCGGCGATTTTTGTGAATTGAACGTGAATAGAACGTTCCTGGATTACATTTTTGCGCTGAATCAGTGTATTTTAGTAATATTTATAGCAAGCATGCGTTGTCATTACTGTACATGTTGTTTTAATGTGTATTTAGAATGGTAATTTTGATCATTTTGGTGTTGCGAGGTCGCGTTCGACTAAACGAAATTGACGATTTTTCGAAGGAAAAGGTTGAAATACCAGCTTCTTCGTTTTGAATTTGAATGTTTATTGGTTATGAGTAGTATAATAAGCTATCTGTAGACACCAGTTATTAGGAATTTGAGCGATTTCTTGAACAGTTACTTAGTGTTAAACAAACTTGGTACAGAAACTGTCATTTCGGAAGTTGTAACCCTTGTATATGTATACATGTAATGTAGGTGTTTTTTGTCCGTGTGGCCATTTTAGGTCTAATACACCATTATACACCATCTCTTCAACGTGCTAGCTCCCTGTGATGCAAACCACGTGCGTTGTTACACTGCCACGTAAACATATGACAGGACATATCTAATCTTATCACACTCTTGGGAGATAGGGAAAACAGTCCTTAGAATACAAGATTTGCAATGCTATATAAAACCAGTAATAAGGAACCATTTAAAGTGATATTTGAAGAGTCTGAACCTTAGACTGTGAACAAAACCTCATATCAAACAAAATTGCTTACTTCTGGGCATTTTATGACACATAATACATTGTCATTTTTCTAGATATCTAAAGAATATGTATGAAATATTTACTGCTCAGCGTCAATTTCATATTTGTATTTCTCTGCAGCGTTTCTCACGTTTTCATATTTTCAACGCACCTCACAACAGTTCTTAATATCGTACACTTTGATCTTACCGTTAATATTAATATCAAAGAAATGTTGTTGTGTGCTTTTTTTTAAAAAAAAAGAACTATGGAAAGATATGGCCTTTATGCACAGTTGGCATTTGTTTAGAATATTTCGTCTCTTATATCAATGTGTACTGTGGAGTAAGTAATGTTCGCTGATGGTGTTCATTCGTAGATGACCATTGACCCAGGTTTTATTTGTCGATAAGCATTGAGCTAGGTTTTATTTGTGGATAAGCATTGACCCAGGATATATTTGCAGGGGTTTCTGGCGATGAACTGTGTTATAACATCGTGGAGCAAGAATGGCACAGTTGTGCTGCAGGTTGCTGTGGCACTGGTGGTAATGTACAATGTTGTTTATCCAATTTTGTTGTGTGTCTGATCATACTTGGAGTGATGTTGTGTCTAGTGGTCGCCATTATTACTGCCTGCTGGATATACAAGAAAAAGACGTCGTTCCGAAGAGAAATTGATCCACAGTGCACGCTCCAAGATCGTCCTAACTGTAACGTGTCCGTAGTTCATAATTCTAATCTTAGGTGTAAGTATATTGGCAAATATTATTAAAATATTACCAAATTTCGTAGGAAGTCAGACTGGTCATATACATAAAGTAATAGCCGAACATCATTTGAATGTAGCACAATAAAATTGACGAGGCAAAATATATATATATAAGAACATAAGTGCTATTCAAGTTTCAGGTCTAGGAGCGTTACGTACGTGTATACATGTATATGTTTTAAAAAATGCGACATTTTTCAATAGGATAATACGTTTCATGGCGGTCTATGTTATTTTGTAAAAATCCTCTTACGCATAAAGTAAAAGATTACGTCTATTGCTACTGGCTTGGAACTGTTTATAATTACTTCTATCTTCAACAGGGCCTTTCATTACTCAACCGCTTCAGCCTCCACCATATACAGAATCTCCACCACCGTACTTCTCTTCAACTCAGGAAAATAATGTATCCAGTCCAGCATCGAATCAACAGCACGTACTGTCTAACAATACTGAAAACCAACTGGCTTCATCACAAATTCGTCTGCCGTACCTGGAGGCACAGTCTACACAGCAACAGATTCAAACAACACATCACTATCCTCATTCATTTACAGACCAAAATAGGACGGAACATTCCAATGACTCTTTATTACAAGCCCCGCCCCTTTATTCATTTAGAGACAGACGTAATTCAAATGTTCAAAATTTAAGCTCAGAACCTCCCCCACAATATGGTGTATATGCTGAATTAGTCCGTACACCTCGTTGATGACATCTCCAGCGCTATTTCAGCATACAATAAAAATGAACCAAGAAGACACAGATTGGTGGATTGCATTTACAGTCGACTGTCATTATAACAAATTCTACGTCATATAGAGCTAAATTCGAAACTCCGGATTTCCTTTCATGTACTACTGAGGATAAAAGACATTCTGTTCGGACATTCGTCGTTAGTTAGCAAGTTGCTCTTTTTTCAACAGTTATAAACATATTTCACGCTTAAAAAACATGATCCACTTTCTTCTAATGATCTACGTTTGGGAAAGAACCAACTTACATCTTAAAAACGGAAATTCTACCTTTTTAATGCTCAAAGAACTGACATGATTTATCACCGATTCTTAGAATATGTTCAGGTGTTAAAACCAGGTCTAGTAAATAATTATGTTACTGTACCACTTATTCCTGTGTTCTTATTTATTGCATATTTATTACAGCAGGGATATATCAGTAGCAGTGGATCAATTGTAACAGACATTGTATGATATCTTGATATAACACAGTATGAATTAAATATGAATTATTGATAAGAATTGATTAACAAGAGACTGTATGTAGTGCACGTATATATGCCCAGGATAATATTCCTTTGTGAAACGTAACTTCTGCTTTCTAGTGTTCAGATAGTAACATGACATTTCATGATGTTGTTTTTTGTACCAGAACTGGTTCTCCGGGCCGGACCCAATCTGTTAGTTGATGAGCCGCTATAATTATATCTTGTCATTTTAGGCCAAACGGTTAATTAAGCTTTTGAGACACGTAATAAATGAAATTATTCTGCCAATAAGAAGAAACAACACAAACGAGTCAGGACAAATTCAACGTATCGGTCGGTGTGAAATGAACGAAGAATTCTAGTTTTGCATTAAGTGGGTCCTAATAGAAAGATAATCTATTGACTTTCGATCAAATTCCGGACCAGGTTGGCCGGACTTTCGTTCAGCAATTCAATGTTTTCCTGTGATAAATCAAAGAGTATTGATTTCATCAATTGAAACACTGAGGATATATAATAACCTCGACATCGTTGGTTTAGGACATATTTATTGACCCTTTTACGTATGTGATCAATATACACACAAACATACATTGTACATGCAGTATAAACATTGTTGTATGTATTACCACCTGACATCACAAATCTCTTTAAATCTGGATCATATTAAAATGTGACAGAGGATTAAAATCAGTTTGATCGATATTTATAACTGGTCATTAGGTTAACTAACTTTTATTTGTTGCGTGTATAGCCATAGCTAAGGAGTGAATAACAATCATGCCAGAGGGACGGCGGCTTTTTGGTGTTTTATGTGTTTTATTACTGCTTTATATTAAAGGTAAGATATTTCATGATTTTTACACTTTTAAAGCATTGCTATAACTTTGAGATTTTTTTGTAAGGTTTCCACGCCATTTGTGGCCAATACTTGTAATAATCAGCGCTACCTTCATTATTAAGTTTCCTAGGTTACTGAGGCAGTACTTATACGTTTTCTCCACAAAAAGCTTACGATGACAAAGAGACTGCGAGTCCGGTGATCATAACAGCAATAAGCATTATGATCTATGGGTAGAATACGAGAAAAATAATTGTCATTAATGAGATAAATCCAGCGAATTAAATCTAAAAGTCGATTTGTCAGAACATCGGTTAATGACTTTATAATCATAATCATTCTTTTTCGAATTCTTCATACAGATTATAATTCTTGTCATTATTATTGCCCATACAGAAAATAATTATTGACAAACCTAATACACCGTTTAAGAATATAAATATACACAGGATTGATCTCATAAATTTCAAAATTAAAACAACAGCGTTCATTTTATCTCAGTCTGAAATGGCCCTCGAAATAATGACTTCTTCGGACATTTTGACGAATAGGTTTATACTGTTATTTATCATCTGTAGGGATTTTACAGTTTGTAGTAACTGTACATTTAACTTTTGAAAAATATCACCGATTTGTCGCATAACAAAATTTTAAACACACGGAAAAGCAAAGATGCATTTTATCTTCTACCATTCTAGCATTCTTTAAAAATTCAATTGAAAATGAGAATATTATTTTTGCTATCATGATAATAACTTGTATATTACCAACACGATACTTGTATATTACCAGTACGGTAATACTAACAGCTCGGTACTTGTATATTACCAACAAAGTACTTGTGTCTTACCAGTACGGTACTATTACATTACCAGCTCGGTACTTGTATATTACCAACAAAGTACTTGTGTCTTACCAGTACGGTACTATTATATTACCAGCTCGGTAGTTGTATATTACCAACAAAGTACTTGTGTCTTACCAGTACGGTACTATTATATTACCAGCTCGGTACTTGTATATTACCAACAAAGTACTTGTGTCTTACCAGTATGGTACTATTATATTACCAGCTCGGTACTTGTATATTACCAACAAAGTACTTGCGTCTTAACAGTACGGTACTATTATATTACCAGCTCGGTACTTGTATATTACCAACAAAGTACTTGCGTCTTACCAGTACGGTACTATTATATTACCAGCTCGGTAGTTGCACACTACCAGGACGGTACTTATATACTGAGACCATTATACACTTAATGCATAATGGTCTCAGTTGTACATACGCATTTATTTAGCAACGATGAAACATCAAACTCTAGTCAATGCGCAAACCAATATAGTAATACGGTATAATTAGCGTGCAATAAGTTCTATAAGTGATGGAACTAATGAAATCACTCTTATTTATTATCCATGCCGTGTTTCAATACCGGTCTTCTTTCGCTAAAAGATGAATAATTAACGAACTTTTAGATAATTGATATCGGAAGGATGGGAAATGTCGTAGAGGGCGCTTCATTCTGACCGTAGTTACAGATTTAAAGAAAACCTATGATATTAATACCATCTTTGTGACCAAAACGGGATTAAAATTGTGTTGGTCTCATGAATGAGTTGAAATATAGAAAGATTATAAAGAATATATAGAGAAAATTATACGGTCTTTATAATGAAGTGGTCGCAATATTGAAGCCTCCTCTTAAGCTGTAAGATACGTATATTGCGAGCGGTCACGTGGTGTGTTTCATTTCTTTGACTAAAATAATACGTGTTTTCTTGACACAGGTGGGGAATGTTACGAAACTTGTTACAACCATTACTATGGGACGTATTATGACTGCCAGCACGGCTGCTGCGGCGATTACTATGACTACGATTACGGATGTTGTACTGTCACCGGTCAGATCGTCGGGGGCGTCATCGGAGGACTCATACTGATTGGCATTATAGTGTTCCTAATCGTGTTTTGTTGCGTCTTGAAGAAAAAGGGCGGAACTGGAAGCATATTTGGAACCAGCAACAGAGCACGCACTGTTGGACCCACTACGACATGCACTGTGGTACAACCACAACCACACCGTAAGTACAATGATTAAAAGATTTTTAATAGAAATATATACTCAATATTCATGTATAAGTACATGTATTTACCATGAAAGTGAAGTTCACAAACTTAACCATTTGCCTCATAATACCACATTTCCCCACATCTGAAGCAGATGACTTTTGAAAACATTGTGGCAAAAGAAGCCATTGCTTGTAATGAGTAATGGTTTCTTTCGCCAAACTGTTTTCCACTCTGCCAAAAAGAAATAACTCAATTTTCTGAAATAAATTGATGTTTTGTGTATATGCTTTGAATTTGGGAGAGTCTAAAATATGCTTATGAGGTAAAGGCTAAATGCTTGAATCTTCGACCTTAGAATGACATGGTATGTACGTCAGTCCTAGAATTTCGGGTTTAATATTTGAAATAAGTAATCAGGCAAAGCAGTTATTAAACGTCTGCATCACATTGTCAACTTAAATTACACTGTCCTCCATCCCGTGTCATCGGTGAAGTGTTTGTGAAATATGTACTCAGAAAATGCTGAGAAATGAAAATGGTTGATTTTAACCAGGAAGTACCTTAATATATCGGTTCTGTGAATGTTGATTGCCCAGTAGACAAGGTCAAAACATTGTAGTGACCAAAATTGCTAGTTGGTTTAAACAAATTTTGCTGCTTCCAGTTTTACATAAATTTGTGGAAATATTTGCAATATAACACAAAAGGTCGAGCTACAAGTTCCAAAACTTAGTCAAGGCGCTCCTCGTAATGGTAAGTACGATGCATTTTTACATCTAATATTGATCTCCTGATACACGTATGTCAAAATCATGAATTGATTATTTTGTTTTTATTGACAGAACCCTTTGGACAAGTAGCACCACCGCCCGGTCCGGCACCTCAACCATACCCTGCTCCCCAACCATACCCCGCACCCCAAGGACCGCCAGGGTATGGCATGGCACCTCAACCACCACCCGGACAGTACCCACCACCACCAGGATATGACCCATCTTACCCACCAAAATATTAAAAAGAAATGATGAAAGAAATACAGAATGAAGAACAATTTGTGTGGAAACAACAATCTTTATAATGTGATTACGTGTGTATAATGATTTTACTGTGATAAGTGTCCTGTCTCTTTTGTAATCAAAGGGACTCAACATCCAAATTGATATGCGAACTCAATGATTATATAAGTGTGTAAAAAGTAATTTTGTGTCATTTATAAACGTCAGTTTTGTTCATAATTTTTAGATATCAAAAGTAAATCACTACTGAATTCAATAGCACACTACTTCCGGTTGACTAACGTTACATTTTCCATGCCTGTACAGTAGATAGTACAGAAACAAGCTTTGAACAATTAATATTGACACATCGTTTCTTCACTTTGTTTGTAATTACAGTAAAATAAAAGGACTTTCCAGATTTTGTAGCATTAATCATAAATATAGAGAAAAATCCCTTTAATCGGTCAATATTCCAGGCTTCATCTGTCAGAGCACCTTCAACAGCCTTTAAAACATCCTTATTTCGAGAAAGAACCTCTTTAATCGTATTCTGTTTATTTATTTATTACATTTATGTCGTTTATTATTCCTATGCATGTTATATGTACTTTATTTGTTAGGCCAGGCAAAAAATGGTCGTGTTTAGGTTTACCCGACCGACCATATTTTTGAGGGGCGACCCAAAAGTTTATAACGGAAAAATGCAAAACATGAACATATTAGGGAACGAATTGTACTTGGAATTCTCACAAAAGACGTTTAGTAAAAATAGAAATGAGAAGTTTTTTTTCGTCCTGTCTGTCCTATTTTTAGGTCCTGTAACCCTAAACATGACTTTTTATAGCCCCATCTATCATCATCCGGCCAAACGTCTTTGGTTGTGTACCATATTTGTATTATCTTCCATCAAGATTTTGCGTAATGTTTACAAAATACGGCTCAGTCCTAATTTTTGTTTAATTTCGATATGATGTGAGGTGTAACGAATATGAGAATAATTCTTGAAAGGGTCTATTGCTCAATATTTATACTAAGGATTCCTGAGATTTGCAAAAGAAACAAAGTAACTGTTTTCTCCAGATGATATAGAAACTACATGTCCTGAATGTAAAGTTTGCTAGAAAATTAAATATTATATGTACAATAGTTATTTTTATAATGTATTTGTGCTACATTGTATCATGTTTGAAACACAATTTTTAGAAGCTGTGCTTCGAGTCTGTGTTGATTACATTGTTTTCAATAAAAATTTATACTAAAGAAACCGAACTTTTATTATACATTTTACGACCATATCCATCTGACGACCATTTCTATGACATGGCGCCCCGCTGATACGACAAACTTAAGAACCGACAGTATGTCTTATACAATAACCACACAACTAATATGTACGCTCCTATTTTTTTCGAAGAGGCAGATGTTGAGTATAATTACGTTGGTAACATATTAGTTATGGAGGTATTAAGTCTAGTATATGACTTCTGACCAAGAATGTATTGGTGCGCATCCCGGAAGCAGTACTTTACGGACTTCCGTTGTTTCTTCACAGTCCTTGAATTATGCCAGAGTACTTGCCTGTCCCACCAAACAGACGTAGAGAGAGATTAACAAAGTTCAAAGGCATTTGTTTAACTTTTGACTAACAACCATGCTTAAATAAATCGATTAAGCTTTGGGAAACACAGTGTACATGAACTATATTAAGTACTTGTATTTTCAGTTATTGTAAAATCAAGCAATTGTTTTACCAAAGTTGTATTGTAAATGCTATCGTTGGGATTTGACATTGGTTTGAAACGATCTATATTTTTGACAATAAACTTTTTCGGGAAATTGGACAAAATAGACCATGGTGGTCACCATACAAGATCCTATTTTATAACTGGGTATGATTGTTTTAAATGTTGTAAACACTGTCCTAGCTTACCAATAGTTTGGTTTAAAGTATTTTTTTCTTGATTTATATATTCACTTTGCCATAGCAGTGCTTTGATAACGATCACATTATATTCATTAATTTCGGAAATTGTATGCAACCATAAAATGTATGAATACACACGACTAGTATGGCGTCTGTCGAACAACGAATCGGTACAGTGTTCCCTCTCATGAGCAACATTTTGCGGGGACGAACAAATTGGTTGTTTTAGAGAGGTAGCCGTTCTGGAGAGGGAACGGTTCGTTCATGCCGTTTGTATGGAAGAGTACATAATTATGTGTTATGATCCTTAATTTATATTTTGTTTGTTTGTACTAACAAATATTCAATATTTACAATGTACAAAAACCTTGTATCTGCACAATGACTTGGCAGAAGATAAAAGCGTGAAAGAAATGTTAAAATGACTTTCGTCTTCAGTTTGTTTCCACTCCAAAACAGTTGTGAACTAATTCATGAATTGAAATTCGGTTTCGTATTGTATTATTGTGTTGAAATGAACCAGGCGTTCTTGATTATGGCAATTAAAATTATCACTAACATAACTGATGGGTCCTGAGAATATGTGCTCTTTGAAATAAACTATGCATAATCATCCTGTGAAAAACAATCGATACAGATATACTATGTACATAGTAAAACCTCGCTTAGCGACCACCTTACTATTGCGTCTATCTCGTCATAAAATCACTAACACTGTGACCGGGTTTTGATGCTTATTTTACACATGTACATTTGTATTTCAACTTGATAGTGAGACCACCTCAACGAGATCGTATTTTATACCTAAAGAAGCCTTAATATCGAGGTTCTACTGTACATGTATTTCAATATACGGCGGTACATTTAAACAAAAGAATTTTTTTGCTCAGTTTTATAATTTCTGACCGCCGTATACAACTGTTTTTTTTTTAAAAAAAAACGGCGTTAAACCCAATGAAAAAATATACTTTCCTCTAATACTCGTTTAAACGGATTATATACACTGTACTTGAAATACTAAATGTAAAGATATAGCAATTTTGTGACTTATGTCTACAATATCGCGGTTATGAACCAATGTATTTTCTGTTTAAACATAACAAATTTATGATCGTTTGTTGTATGAAGATTTATACTTCATGAACTTGATACATCATAACTGAATTATACATGCATCGAATAAATATAACGATCTACTCGAATTACAATATTTATTTTGGGAACACATATTGGGTATTTATGGAACACGTATTGGATTATTGATCGCGGTCCGTCCCATGATAGATTCGCCTCTGCTTTTTGCCAGTTAGTTTCGGAGAAGACACATTTACACGTGAATTGAGTGCAAATCAAGTTATTGGAATACATATATGACAGAGGTAATACAATTATTCTGTATTTATCATCCACACGCTTATGTTCATGTACCTAAATTATTCTTCCTTTTGTGCTTACTTCTAAATTTCTGATTATTGTTTCTGAAAAATGTATTTATCGCTCTTCTTGCAAATTTCACGTTTGATTTTGTTTGTATTGTTTACAGTTTTTATCTCAATGTGTACGTAACTTTTTACTCCGTATATATTTATGTTTCATGCCCCTATTTGGTCAATTATATTCTACACTCTACATAAATGATGGAATGACATACCGGAGCCCGTCAGTGACCTGAACTTAATAATTCATTTCGTACCATCTAATATAATGAATATTTTATACGTTAACTAACATAACTGTGTCTATTTGTTGATAGTTTGTGTGTGTACACACTGAAGCTTGTCAATTGAAGATGCACGTGCAAGTTAATGTAGCACGTGCTCAGATCTTTTTGATGAGGTATCGAAGACATTTCTCATTTTTTTGTATTTATATCACAACATATTGTAACTCACAACACCGGACAATATTAGGAATTCAATGCTGTAAAACAATCGTTTTCTATCCTTTATCAAATTGGAGACTTTTTGTAAAGCATTTCTCTATATTGCGTGCCAACATTATCAAACTCGACAGTCCGCATTAGGTTTTGGGAAATTTGACTTATTGTTCTGCGTGTATAGTAAGATGCCATGATAATGCCTCAATATTGATGATGTACAATTTTGGTGGAGCCATTGAAATATTATTGCATATCAAAAACGTGTAGTTCAAAAAATAGAACGTCTTTGTCCACGTGGTACTTTATGATGCCAAGGGACTGAAGCCAAGTACGAGGACTTGGCAGCGAAACCCTCTCAACACGATACAAGCCATCTATTACATAAATTGAGATTACATCCTGTTGACGTACAAGTGTTCCCAAATATGTCTCAGTATTAGTTCAAGAGACAAATGATCTCACAAGCATACATTTACATATACACCGGGTCATTATAAACTACATATATAGTGTTCTCATATTACAAGTATATTAGGATATCTGTCTACTACAGGTAGGTACACACTCATACACACCAATATAATTATTGTAAGTGAAATTTGATCTGAATTTAACTGTACTTTAAACATGTGCATATTGCTTTCAAACCAAATTGAAAATGAAGTAACTTTGTGGCGGGTTAATGACTGCAATCATTACACAAATATTTGCGGTTCCCTGTCGTGTGGTAAATCTTTGTCGTGTATATACATACACAATCATGTTTTAAGTAAATACTCGTACATTAATACTATGTGGACACTCTAAAGTATTTGAACATTTATTGGGGAAGAATACCACCTTGTACTTGTGTTATATGTCTATACAGAGTTGTTTAAGTTCAAGATTTACCCAGCTATACGTTCGGCAAAAAGTCCACTTATATAAAACCATTATTACATGTACTAGTATAATTTAGTTTTGTTTCATTTATATTTGATGTTGAAACAAGTGATTTTGCTTATACTGCTGGAGTCCGCTTCCTGGACACTACTGCGTCCGAAAAAAATGGAATTGTTAAGCTCATGAACGAAACCCGTCGAAGCCAGGATTCGAACTCAGGACCTTTGTGTGAGAGGTCTACATCTAGACCACGATGCATAATGTTTATAGCAGCTCTCAGTATCCGAACAAAACGTGACTGTCACGTCAAAAGTGGACTGAATAAGATGTGTTTTAGTTGTATTTTGAATGTCTTTCAACTAAATATATTAAGACTATTCCCGGAAGAATAGAATGTGACCATTATTAGACGCGATCGTCTGTCAGAGGATAAACTAAACTTGTTCAAAAAATATTTATACAGTCATGTGGTCTCTGTTCAAATGTAGTCTATGGCGCAGGTTTACCCGATTCTTTTTTATAGCCTAAACGTTTAAACATTGTTATCTTCGTGGCATCATTTGTGCTTTGTCGTCTAGTGCATAATGCTTTTCTTTGTTTGCGGAGTATGCACACACGCATGTGGGGTCTTTTGTACTTGTTGTACTGTGTGTGTTGCCGTATTCACAATGTACCGTATACATGTATACGTTTATTTTTATGTACATGTATGTTTGTTCGTATGACAAAAGATGCGTAAGTGTCAACCTGTTTATAGCCTGAAATTGTGAGTCAAATATGACAATTTAAAAGAGTGAACTACCTCGCTTATTTGAAAGCATACTTTATATTTTAGAACACTTGAGTTGCTTTGAATACAAAATTGATTTAATACAAACTTTTGTCGTGTTAACTTGTTGACCTCGTGATGATTTATTTACTTTGTAATAATAATTCATTCGGATTGTTACTCTGACATTACTATATGCAAACAAACAAACACACTTTTATCATCTATGATCAAACTCGATGTTTGACAGTGGCGACCATTACATAATCAACGATCTTTCGTACATAGATACATGTATATAGTTGACTCGTGTCCGAAAACAAAGTCAAGAGAAGACAACTCTGATTATCAAACATTTTGGTGTACAATATACATGTGATATGTTACATTCTACACATTATCATTTCTTTGCTATCATTTGAATAGGCCTACACGTCTTTGAAAAGAACGCTATGGCCAGACATGTTTCTAAAGAAAACTATACAAAAGTCGAATTACTTATTGCATATAAATGCAGAAATATTCTGCGTAACCTTTAATCAAATCATTCATGCGATAATCAATATTCGATAATTCGTCGAATTCCTTTTACACTCAATCGATTTATACAGACTTCCACGCAAAGAGCAGTAAACGAATGACTTTGAATAAATATTTAATTTAAACTTGAGTTAATTGCCTGTAAGGCAGAACAATCAGCGACATACCAATCTGCATATCTGGTGCTATCATTTAACAAGAATATAATTATGGGGTTTATTTAATCAGTCAATAGTTCAGATCGATTTTTTACATTAACAGGATTGCTACTTTTTTGTTGTGATTGAACGACAATGTTGTTAAATAATGGGTAAATATTTGGCCGGTTGAATTGTTGTAAAAAACACACATTGCATTACTTTTTTATAATTTTGACCCGATGTTTGGATTAGTATAAGAGCTCTATTCGGCATCGCGTATGAATAAAATTTCTTCTTTTCTTCTTTCGTTGAACTTTTAGAACCTCTACATCATCCAACAGATAGTTTGCTTGCCTGATGCTTAAATTATGTATAAAGCGAACAGACGCATTTTTTTGTCATGCCAGAAGTTGACAAATTTAATCGAACATATAGCATTGATCGTCTGCCAAATACTAATCATCAGATTCATCTGGATAATTTCATTTATCCTTCATTTATACATGTACCACCAGAATTGTCCGAAAATGAAACAAACCATTGTATGCAGACGGCAGTGTACACGTGGAAACTTCCGTGAATCACTTTGTTTTCGATGTTTTTTTAAGTTAACAGAGCTGTCAGTTGCAACTGTTGAAAGTTTGTATCTTCTCTTACAAACAGGCAAATTGTATAAACCTGCACTGTAAGTGTTATGGATTATTCAACAACATGTTTGTCAGCAACGTGCGCTATAAGCCTGTAGTACCAATAATATTCGCTGTTACATCGACTTGTAGCAAAATTTCTTCTATCAGAACAGGGACTCCATTTTAATGTAGAATCACTGGTCAGAAGTAACATTCAACCTAATTGAGCACAAGCAAATGCTTTAGAAAGTTTGTTTTTTAATGTGGATTGACCGATTTTAAATACCATTCTGTGTACGTTCAGTCTTTACAGGAATTCTCCATTAATGGCACCAAATGAGTTTGTGAACGCGATTAGCTATTGTGCCTGTTGATGATTAATTTGGTGAATATCAATTATGTGTGTCAAATTTTGGATATTATTGTAGAACATCTGAAAACGTTGGGTCCAAATTAGCTGCCGATATCATATCAAATCATGACTTCGGTATTAATTAATTTTGTTTCTTTTCACCAAACGCTATTTTTTTCATCACCTGACTAGTTCTAATGATCGTGTCTATTAATTTACAGAGTCTCGGGATGAAGAAAAAAATCAGCACCGTCTCCAGGCCACTTCCGGTCTGGCTACGATTTTATTTGTACGGGATGCATGGCTTATTAGACGAAATTGTATTTACTGCGGTGTTCGATCTGTTGTTTGAACCGGAAGGAAATTGGCACCTTAAAGGTTATACAACTTTATTCTCTTTCCTTATCTATGGGAGCTGCAGCACTTTTGCGGAGACGGTCTACGTGCGCGTATTTTTGAAAAACGGCATTAGATGGCACAACCGAATGTTGTTATACTTATGTTTTATCTACACTTGGGAATTTGTGTTCGGATTAATTCTACGACAGTTTGATGCGTGTTCGTGGGATTACAGTCACTATCCATTGAATCTTATGGGACTTGTAACTCTAGTTTACGCACCAGTGTGGCTTGTAATAAGTGCGTACCAAGACATGGTGTTTAAATTTCTACTCTCACTGCGGATAACAACAGAGGTACACGGTGAAAATGGTAATGCGTTTAAGCTGGATTGATGATGGTACTTTCCGTAGATCTAATTGACATTTTAATTAAAATTTTGCCCAGACATGCATTCTTGGTTAAATAGTTGTTAACGAGTGTGCTGGTGAAGAATATGGTGCCAATTGATCTTCAATTAAACATTTTTGTATACCTCCCTTTAAACCAGGGACAATGTAGAGTCCCTGCTTTAAACACATTGTGGGGATAATGGCCTGCGTATCCGCAGTCCAACCTGTAATTACTATTAGTATCACAATTTGCACTTTGTACGTTCAGGGCCTTGGTATCATGTAGGAATTGTATAGATTTGCAAGGTTATTAGTTTTGCTCGTTATTTTTCCTTATAAGGTCTTAGAAGCAACATAAACATGTTTACAGGACCTATAGTGTTATTATTTAAAATAAAAATGAAAGTTACGTGAACCAGGAAGTCTTGACCTCACAAAGCAACCACTTCAACATTACAATCACGTCATTATGACGAATAATTTTTCAGACTGGTTTTCAATATTTCCTTTTGATTTCAATGATTTCAATTTGATCATGTAAGCACCACAATATTAAGACCATATTCGCAATGTATATCAAGGTTTTATTGTACTCGTAATTAGCTTACTGAGTTGACTTCATTTTTTGTTGATCTGGCTTATCATGGTACAAGGAAATAATTGTGTACTCGAGTTAATTCACTGGTTACGTTGAGTAAGTGTTAAATTGGTATTATTATGTCTTAAAATATATACAGCTCAAATATGAATGTATACATACACTTCAGGCGCTTTTATACAAAATTTCGATGTCCTTGTGATTTAAGCATTAATTTTAAGAAGATAATGGGAATTTTTTCAAATCAAAATGTTATTAGTTCATGTCATGTTTCAGTAATAAGTTTTATTCGATTTTTAGTTGTAATGCTTTTCAATTGAATGACTCAGTGGGATCTTTGTTCGTTTTACTGAGCACATTGTGTATAAAATATCAGTCCATAAAATCAACAGTTTTTCTTAGTATCTCTGACATGATTGATAAATATCACATCACATCTAACTAATTACATGTATTCTTTAACAGAAGTATTTATAATTTATAATGTCTGACTTGCCTGAAATATGTTAAGTGCTATGGGCTACAAAGTTTTTATACAGGTATGCAAAAGTAAGAGCAAGGCAAAAAAGTGGGGAAAAGTAAAAAAAAAGTAGGGAAAAGTAGGCATCACTTGTCAGTCCGCAGATTTTATATTTACTCATGTGTACATTAATGGAGAAAAAGGGGGTCTATTTGATGCAAGCGGGGAGGGGGGCTTGAATATTATCAACAAAAAAATGTGACTATGCATTGTGTATAGCCCTTAAGATAAAGGGAGGTAAGCAGCTTTTGTCAAAGAAACTATTACATATACAATGTGTATACATAGTATTTGATGTTTTAAATTTGATTTAAAATTTAGTGCGCTATTTTTAAATTTTAAATTAGAACTGCTTCAAAATGAATAGCTACTTGGGTTTGCAATTTTTAGTGCCATGTTAATACATTATTGTTAAGTAACTAGAAACATTGTCCTCATTGTCTACATTGTATATTCATTCCAACATTTGTCCCACACTTAAGTAACATACAATTCAGTCCAATGTGCTTAACTTATGCAGTCATTTAAGTGTAACACAAAACTAAGGTGAAGATTATGTATAAATGTGTGTGTGACTGATAGTTGAGTATGAGCCAACGCCCGGTTTCATAGACTTAACTAACACAACAATTTTTAAACTTAAAAATCTTGTTATTGATATATATTCCAGACAATCACTTTAACAGCTGACAATAGATCTCCTAAAGAATCAATAGGATAAAACACTCCCAATTAACAAACATGGAGTAGCGAGATTTTTAAGTTTAAAAACTGCTATCTAAACTATGTCTATGAAACAGGCCCATGGTCAATGATAAAGATGTCGTATGTTAGTACACAGTTAATTCTTTTGTATACATGTTTTACTTTCATGTGATAATATTCCACTGTGATCTTGTTAAAACACTAGAGTAGAATAGGGTAATTTAATGGTTTTACATGTTAAACATATCTTGTTATCTTGTGTTTTCATTACACAACGAAGGATGAAAAAATTATTTGCACTAACTTTATACTTGAATGATTTAATTTATTTGTTTGTTAAATGAAGTTCTTTAAATTAAATTGCTTTGTGGTTCTGTTGTTCCTCCACATTTATAACAAAAAAACACAACTGTACTGTAAACAGCTGATGGCAGCTGGTTCTTGTTCCTTCAATCATTATTTAAATTTACAGGTGAAACAATTTACAAAAAATTAATGACATCAGAACTAAATTACAGAACTAGGAATTACTGGCTGAAATATTAACATTGGTTTTAGCAAAGAACTTTACATGAAGTTGAATTCTACAGTTTTAGATAACTATTACAAATTTACAATATGAACATAAAACAACCATTCAAAACAACCCACGCCACATCCCATGAATACAAAATGTATGAATATTTTTAAATTTTATTTCATTCAGTAAAATAAATACAAGTACATGTGCGCATAAAAATGTGTCTAAATTGAATTAATCATGAACACAAAAAATGTTGTAAAATATGGCAATTTACCAGTTAGTGAACATATACAAGATTTGAGACAGATTTTTCTTTGTATGTTACGCTTATATCAATGGTAAATAACGAGGGGGTCAGCGTATCTGGGCAAAACACATACCTCAAAATGTTATACCAAATCAGGACAATGATCTAATTTCATAATATTATCACAACAGACATTAGGCAAGAAAAATATTTATGTTTCTGGTTACTTGACCAAAATAAATAGAATAGGTAGGTAGGTTGCATAAAAAAATTTACTTTTCTCTGAACTTATCTTTTGTACTTTGGAGGCACGATTCGTCCTCTCATACTTTTGTACTTTGGAGGCACGATTCGTCCTCTCATACTTTTGTACTTTGGAGGCATTCGTCCTCTCATACTTTTGTACTTTGGAGTCCTCGTCCTCTCATACTTTTGTACTTTGGAGGCACGATTCGTCCTCTCATACTTTTGTACTTTGGAGGCACGATTCGTCCTCTCATACTTTTGTACTTTGGATATGCTGTACACAACTAGGGATGGTGCCAAACGGTAACCAGAAACACAACTATATTTTTCTGGTCTTATCATGAAGCATTGCAAGCAAGAAACGATTTAAAACACACTGAATGTCATGTAGCGTGTTATTTTAGACAAAAAATCAAACAGACAACTTATTAAAATCTTCATAACTTTGTATAGCTTATACATAAATGTAGACTGTTTAAATCAGATACAGTAATACACACTTCCAAAAAATTTGACAACATGCCCAAAATTTGTTATCAAATTGTAAAATTTACATTCATCAATTTTCAATGGACAGATAAACATCACTATTTATCCTTTATCTGCTTTACTAATAAAAACAACTAGGTGTCTTCATAGAAAACAAACAAAGATGAAAATTAACAAAGCTGCAAAATTTGAAGCACATCTACAAGACATTGTACAACAGTACAACAAAAATGATTTCTATTCATAAGGCCATCCTTGAAAAATTGTTGGTTTGTAAGTATTTTTAGCAATTTTGACAAAAAAAATTGTTCTTTATTCCAGCTTTTCATTTTCAAGCCAAACATTCAGAAATGCTTACAAACCAACCCACTGTTTAAAGTTTGGGTCGCTTATCTCTAAACCAAGGACAGCCTTACGCGTAATTAAATCTATTGCAGCATATATGACTGCTTTCTTGATTGGCCAAACAATTTTAAGCTAACAATTCTGGGTGAATATAATCAGGAAGTTACCAGAATTGAAATCAACACTTGATCAACATATTAAGACAAAATATTACAAGTTCATGTGAAGTTATAAACCAATGATTTTTATCACCCAAGGGAGAGAACTCTTGCATTTAATATACAATGCACATACCTGGTTACCTCCCTTACCCAAACTATTCAAAAGGCAGATAGTATCAAAGTCAGATGCATTCAAAGGATAAAAACACATATAATCGGACAGAAAAGATTTGACAACATACTATAGTTTTAACAGCATCAATAAATATGGACTAATTGCTGTACATGTCACAAGTATGTAAATTTAAATCAGAATGTTATGCCATCACTAAATTCATAGGCTTTAAACATATTACCACAATTTCTCACAAACTGAACCAAACATGTGAATTACAGAGATATATAATCTAACAGCAACATAAGATAATTCTAAAAAAATAATTTATATTGATTAAAAATGACCAAAGGTAGATTTTAAATAAAAATAAATATATATTAAATGCCACAGTTCAAAATCAAAACTACAAAATTCTAAATGCCATATGTCAGTCTTTTTCAGTGATAATACAAGAAACAATCACCAATAGCAACAACACTTCCATAATATTAGCGATGTTTTTCTTTTCAACCTAATGTTTTACAACCTAATATCCAAACTATTCACAAAATGTCACAAGTACAAGATAATGATTCAGACTATATTCTTTTAAAAAATAAAATAATTAAAAATATGAAAAGCTGAGGTATTTTAAAAAAGAACACAAAATAAAAATAATTACTGGCATCAAGAAAATAAAAAAAAAACATTTATAAATGAAATTAAAATTACAAAAGCAAATCTAAGCTGTTTTCATTTATGGAGCATGTCTTTTTTATACTCACTTCAATTTGACAAAGCATAAATGAACATAAACTCAATAACAGACATACAAGTTTGTTTAACCTTTCTGACTGCATGTTTCAGAGTGTTAAAATAATATGCATGTTTCAGAGTGTTAAAATAATATGCATGTTTCAGAGTGTTACAATAACATGCATGTTTCAGAGTGTTAAAATAATATGCATGTTTCAGAGTTACCTTTGTATATTTATGGCAATAATATTCAGAAAAAGGTGATAAAACTTTTTGTAAAGACACAAATGATGAAATATTCTGTAAATATAATATACAAGTCTGCCTGCAGAATATAAATATAATAGATATATAGTGAAAGTCAATATAAAACAAGGCTTTGTAGATTTCTAAATGTTGCAAAAAATTGTAAAGGTCTTAAATTTTGAGTATCAACCAGATGTCATCAACAGTATCTAAGATCTGTTTAAAGATAACATAATAATATTACCCAAATCTAAAAGCTGCCTTTAAAATTTACACTTTTTTGTTTTAATGAGTACATACAGTATCAATTGTACTTATGGATGTATTTCTATATTACAGGTAATTAATTTGTATCAGTAAAAAGTAGTCAGAATGACTTACATACATTTTGACAAGTGATCACGGCTATTTCAGAACTTTCCAAAGCAAACTTACAACAACACATGAAGTACGTAAGTTGAGTATTCACTTAATGACTTGATAAATGTTAATGCCATTCATAGAATCATGACAAAATAATTCACCATTGCAAATGTATTAAAAGAATGAGGCAAGAGTTACACAATACATACGTAGAAAGATTTTGTAAATATATCAAACAATACAATGAAAAATTTAGCTTTTTTTCAAATCACTCCCAAACATCAGATCACCTTCCTTCTTAGCTAAAATCTTAACTTTAGAAACTTCTGAAAAATTTATACAGATTTATTCGGAGTTAGAACGATTTTGTGATATTGATTACAGTAAAGAATATCAGCATAGACACAGTATGTAATACATCAAGTATTTAGTATTTCAAGCCACTACCAGTCAATTGTGTAATTGAAAATTCGAGAAAAACAACAAGTCTGAAAAGTACAGATTCTATTTTAATGAAGAGTCAGTGTAGATAGTGAAAGACATCAATAAACCTATATCTAACCACAAGTAAGACATCTGAAGGCACTTTCAATAAAAACATAGAAAATATCTGGTATAACCTGCCAGCTACACCTTAATAAAGCAATCAATTTACAATAACCGTACTAAAGACGAAACACAATATAACATGATCTATGGCCTTAGATTGATGAAGATCAGTGGTGAAATAAATCACTTAATTTGAGAATAAAATTCGACAGAAAAATGGGAATTCTACTAAAGTTTGATTGCATGAAAATTGCATGTGTTTCAGACTGGTATGAAACAATTCTTTTTTGAAATATGAAGCAGACACTAAGATGCTATCACATAAACCAACCACTGTTACGCTGGAGTATACACTCGCTAAAGGTACTAGCCTCCAGAGTGATGAATTCATGTGAAATCTAGAAAATTCTTTCATATAATAGTTACTACATATATATATAAAGTTAAATCAATATTTTTATACTGTGTTTATTAACTAAAACTCTTAGTCTTATGATATAAAAGAAAATACAGTCGACTCTCGTTATGGCGAAGTCGGTTAACACAAATTTTCCGTTATGACGAAGTATTTTTTAAGTCCCGATTTCTTCGTTCTAAAAGTGTATAATATTCTGTCACTTAAGACGAATTTTGCCCTCGAAATTTTTCGTCATATCGAACTAATTTTGAAGTCCGAGTGAACAATTTCGCACCTTTATTACAAAGTCAGTCAATATTATGCACTTGCCCCCAATGTTTTTCACACCTCACTGAGCGTACAATGAGTTCAATTTAATTTTTAGTCAATAACAATAGGGAGAATATTATTGTTTACTCTTAAATGCAAACATATCATCATATGTAACTTAATAGTGGACAAAACGTTGGATTTGTAAAACATGTAATGATGAAAGGTATTTGTAGTTTAGTATATTTTTATATAAATCACCATACATGAAGTAATATCATTTATTTATCTATTTACTTGTAAATATATAATAACAAAACATCAAAAATAAGTAATTCTTACAACACACACACACAAGTTGTCATGAACTAGTGATTCTAAAAATGGCCAAAATGCCTAATGAAATACCAGTAATCGTCGGACGTTTATGTCTAATTTTTTTAAGACGAAGTATTTTCTCGGACCCAAAAAAATCGACGTAACGAAAGTTGACTGTATAAAATACTCCAATATTAATCAAGGTTGAACTTAGCAGTACATCATTTCAAAATTCATAAAATATCTACAAGAGTAACCGCCATAAGGATCACTATATCAATAAAACAATATTTTGTAAATTTCCATCATTGTGATTTTTATGTTGATCCAGAGTTGAGTCCCTTTATATGAAAAGACTGAATAAAAACGTACAAGTTAAATTTAAGACTAAAGTAAAGACCTACAATATGTATGTACAACTTTTAGAGAGAATCTTCAGTCTCCTGACGATTTTAGCAAATCTACACTGGCAATAGTAAAACTACACAAAGAATACATGCCTTTGTATTGTCAGACTTTTAGCATTTAGTTAAACACAATTTAAAAAAAAGAAAATTTGGTAAAAACTTCTATTGTATGTTTAAAAAAACTTCAATCAATCTTGAAATACCTAAAATTATATACATAATAAATAAAAAAAAAATTTGAACAAACTAATTATTGCAAATTTGAGCTTGAGTATACAAGTACAATAAATATTTAATTTGTGTTGATCTCACATCTTGATTTTAGGAAACATGAACTTAGTGTCAATTTTAATAAAAGACTACACACAATGAATAAATAAATAATCCACTTCATCGTGCAGCTGTTTTTCACATTCTTCAATACAATTAGTGATTTCAGAATACATGTTAGAAAAATGAAACTATTTTATCATAAATTGGAAATATAAAAAAAAATGCAGTGAGATTTCTTTTTGACATTAGAAGTCTTTGTTTTGAAAACAAAAATCAGTTAAACATGGGTATATGCATGAAGATCAATGAAAGTAATAAAAATAAATACAAAAAGCTAATAAATTTTTCAACTGACAAAAATCTCAAAGTTGTGTATTTGTACATTATTTAATAAAGTTGATCGAACATTTTGATTCCTTGACATACCTAGAAGAATATGCAATATCAAGTCTCAAATTAGTTGTATCAACTTGAGATAAGACCCTAAACATTGACAAAGTAACAGTACTGCCCAGTAAAAAATATAAACCAATTCTATGGCATAATCTGACAACAATTTTATACGCTAGACAACAAATTTATATTAAACACTATATGGTGGTGGTGGCCCATGGGGCCAAGGTAAATCTTTAGAGTCTTTGCGCTGAAATTCTTTTGGCATAGGAGGCACTTGTGGTACAGGGCCCTCTTTCGAATCATCCTGAAGGGCTGGACTGTCCACCCCAGATGTAGACAGCAAGTTAGCTGAATCATTTCTCATTTTCATACCCACAGTTCTATCAACTTGAGCACTTGGGCCTGAATTATCACTTTGGCCAACTTGACCAGCATTTCTGGACTCATCGATCTGCTGAAAACTTCTCGGATCGTACTGTCTACTATTTGGATCATTAGGTCTCATACCTTGTGTAGGATTAGCATATCCATAATTAGGAATATAATTATATCTCCCATGATGCATCTGATCATCAGTTGTGTCATCCTCCGTGGTTTCAGATATTGACGAGTCATTGTCACTCGTATGATCAGTGGTCGTTGAATCCACCACAGGAAGATTTCTTCTATCTATAGGGGGCATCACTCTAACAGGTTCTCGTAATGGAGTGATCTCCCTTTTTCTCAGTCTATCTATCTCTTTGTTAGGAGATTGTCTGTTTGATGTATTTAGAGACTTCCCAGCAGAGTATTTTCTTTCAAGAGGACTGGATTCAAAATCAAAGTCATACACGACATATCTGAAACAGTCACAATAAAATTTTAGGCCAATTTATAACTAATTAATACAAAATCAAGAGTTACATTCAATTAAATTTTAGACAAAGAATGAATTTTAATTGACAGTGTTCCACACATTCAGCTAAAATAATAAAATAATAATACAATCGAACCTGTGTTTGTGGCCACCTCCAAATTAAGGCCACCCCATGAATAAACGCCATTCTTTGAAAAATCATCAGTTTATTTAGAACAAACTGACCTCTGAATAAAGGCCATCTACCAATAAAGGCCATATTTTGTCTTTCTAAAGGGTGGCATTTGATCACAGGTTTGACTGTATTTAGAATACAGAATAAAATATTTCTGAAGAATTCCTGTTTAGTTTTTCATTAAAGATTCAACTTTTCCTTCTCTACAGCATGTAAACAATTGTCTGCATATTAAGCCACTTTCCAGTAGTTAGAAACATTGTCTAAGTGGTAGAAATCTGACTTCTTGTTAAATACAAGTCAAGTCTCCATGTTTAAATCTCAAACCTATGATTTCAAATAATTTTATTCACATTATAATGAGGTACATGAAATAATTATTTCATCTTAATAAACCCAAGACCCTGGTATTAAGCCAAGTGCTTAAATTTCTTTACGTGATTTCAGACGTAACATGTGCCGTAAAACTTCGTGTAGCAATCAATTCAATATTAAGCTAACATCGTAAAAACGCCCACTTATTTTCAGACCAGATTTCAATATTTCCTCGATACTTCATCTTGATAATGAGAACATTTCAATATTAAGACTGTTTTTTAGTCCCAAAGATGGCCTTAATGTAAAGGTTTGCCTGTATACCCACCTGGTATCTGTTGGTGCAGTGTGCATTTCTCCATCCATAGGATATTTGTAGACTTGATTTTGTAACATGTATTGAGACATCTGATTGGATGGTGTGGTTGGAGACTGGTACACATTATCATGCGTGGTGGAACCGACATTTGTAATTGGATACCACTTGTCCCCAGGCTGGGGTCCACGGTCTACGTCTGAATACAGCACTTGCTGTTGAACTTGACCAGAACCTTGACCTTGACTTCGATTCATTTGAGGCGGTTGGAATGGTGAATATAGACGCCTATCAGCCATGTTTGTTATACTGGCCTGGTTCCGGTCCATATCGGGACGGAGTGGAGGTTTGGCACCTTTGTCTGAACTGGACTGTGAAGATGGTGGATTCCTTTCTATAGGACAATACCTGTTCACTGGAAATTAAACAAGACTTAGATCAGTTGAATACAGGGACAATGTTAATATTGAAAGAAAACAAGTGTTACAAGATAATAAATTAATTCTAAAGACAAGGTTTTCAGAAAAAAGGATTTTATGTCAATATCTATGAAAATAGGAAGCTTATTACAAAAACAGATAAATTCACTGAAATAACACATCCAGAGTGTCATACTAGTACATTTCATGTTTAACAAAATCTATAAGACAGCAGAAATGTTTAACTTCTACCTTTGATGTAAAAAAAACCAACAAAAAATGTACAATGATTATGTAAGTCATGATGAATTCACACTTGGAATCATCGGTTCTTTATGCAGTATATTTGCAGAATTTATCTTACGAACAATGGCGTACAAAAAAACACTTCACATGCCATGAAGTACCTAAGCCCTCTAAAACACTTAATGCACTTGAGATCCATTATTATACTGAAGTTTGAAAGCACTTATGCAGTAGAGATCATAGCCTGAAGCTACGCATAGCACTTTATAGGAAGCTATATATCAATTCCCAGCTGTAATCAAATTCATAGGTAATTATCACACTTAAAGATAAATGAGAACAAACCATAGACTGGTTCCAGACTAGATGACTCAATCATACAGCATGCTGAGTAAAACATCACTTCATGATTAGAACCAGTCAATGGTAGTCAGTTAACTGTGATGAAATTCTATGATTTGTAAAGGGGCAGACTGCTTTAAACAACGCATTTTGAATTTCATTATTTTTGAGCATTCTGTTAAATAATTAGAACAATGTGTTGAGAATATATATCACCAGACACTAAAATAGACCTACTAGATTCATGTGAATTATTTTAAGACGAGCAAATAATAGAAAAATATTTAAGTTCTGAATCCTGACAATGGTGTTTGCTTGTTCGAGCTTGACTTTGCACCAACATTCTTCAGTAACATAGAGAAAGTATGAGTTTATGGATTGCAGGTATAATAAAGCCACTTAGACAAGTCATAATTCCATAATCAGTCATGTCAACCTGACATCAGGTCAATGAGCGCTTGAGTACCAAAGTATGATGTACTACAGCAGAGAAACAAGTTCATTCAGGATCTTTGATCATTTTCTTTAAAAAAAACAAATACACTGGAACCAACTGTATACAGTACAGTATAACACAGTTACAATGAACTTCTGAGGACCTGAAATATTGGCTCATTACATCCATATTCACTATATTCATTACATTCAAATGTATAAGGACTTGGATGGGGAAAAATGACTTCACTGTATCAGATTTTTCACAATACCTGAGTTCACTATAACCATGCCATACTGTATGTAAATTTTATGTGTGGACATATACCTTGTTGATTTGGGGTGGTTCCTCGAACACTTCTGTCTTGTCGATTACCAGACTGGGATGAATCGTTGCCTTGCCTTTTCTTATACGTATACATAACCCAACCTAACACAAATAATATAGATATTGTCCCAACAACAGCCCCTATTATCAAAGCTGTCTGACTCATGCTGCTCTTACTGGATTGTGGTTCAACATACACAATAGAATCTGAAATAATAGTGAAAGTGATTGATCTTAAAGTACACATAGGATGGTTTGTACTATGAGCAATTTCTGATGAAAGGTGTTTACATTAAAAATAGGGCCATCCATAAAAAAATTGATAGTTTGCAGCTACATGCTGAATCATTAAAATTCCCCAAACCCAAATTTTTCTAACAATTTTGACATTTTTTTTATGTTCTTCATTACAGCTTTTCATTTTCAGCGAAAGCATACAAAGTTAACAGAAAATTGACAGACTACCTATCAACCAACTGTCAAAACTTTGCATAACCACAAACCAACATTTTTTAAGGATGGCCTAAACAAGGTTTATATAAAATACAGGTAAAAATCGAAACTACAAACCTAACAATTCATTAAAGCCATCAAACAAAAAAACACAGGTATAAAAGCTACTTCGTGCAAGTTTTCCTACCTTTTTCATTTCACAAAGTTAGACAATTTATAAATTTCACTAAAGAAGACTAAAAGGAACTGAGAACATTATTTACATATGCCCTGAAGTATACCTAATGAAATTTCTACGAATAGAATTACTAGACAACATAACCAACCTGTAGTTGATTGATCAATGGATCCACAAAATGGTTTTATTACGAGAGAAATCACATAACTTTCACCATGGTAATTTTTCGTCTCTGACACAGTGACCTTGAGATTATTTTTGCTCGAACACCACATGGCTGGAGGTACCTTCTTACAATTAAAAGTCTGGAATCAAACATGATACAGTTTTAGATATAATCAGTTTTTTACTAAAATGACTGCATTATTAATCATGCTCTATTTTGAAAGGCAGACTGTGTGTACCATTGAATATGTGTATATGCTTAATCAGAAAAAAAAAAACCTGCAGCATATATAGCGTGATTATGACTTTATCAAATTAATCATTTCCTCCAGCTCTAGTAAATCTTTGTTTCGTAGAAATAAAAGAGGTCAACACAAATATTTCTCAGAGGTTTTGTCCCGACAGTTAACTAATTCAATGAGACATGGATAATAGTTAGCATGTATTGAACGAACAATCAATGAAACTATCAATATGAATCGATTTACAGTCAACTGGAATAAGGACTTGTTAGATTGTACATCAAAATGGAAGAAGTCCATTAAAATACAACATGAACTTGAAAAAGAAATGTAATCAGACACTTAAAAGAGGGAGATTCAATAATCATATGATATTCCACAACTGTACAAATCTTACATAAATCTCACAAGAAGTATTTTTTTGAAAGGAGGAATATAACATCCCTGAAAAACCCCAATCCCACTATATGATTAATTGAAAACCAAAGCAGATTCTTTCAAGAATGTAAACTTTGTCAGGACGCCTCTTATCTCACAATTAATCATTCCATTTATCATAACATGCCGAACAATGTAATACGATAGATGGGGAACATATGACAACATCAATCAGACCGTGAAAATATACATCAGGTAACTGCATTTCCCATCATGCATTCATAATACCCATCATGCAATCAGATTACCCATCATGCATTTCACAGTTCAAATTCAAAAACAGCTGTAAAAGCATCAGGCATGGCAAAAACTATCAGCATAATATGTTCCTTCCATGTTAAACTAAAAACCAGCAATGCATGAAGATAATGCTTTCAGTGACCTGAGTGTTGTAAAATTGGTACTAAATATACACTTTTCTGGGCAATTAGAATATAACTTAAAGGAAAGGATATATAATTTTTTTTTTCTTTCAGTCAAGTCAATTCATCAAAGTCTATTTAAGAAGAGTAGCTATGATGGGACTGAGTTTGTCAAAACTGCAGACAAGAATGACCTGCATACATGATGCATGATGTCTTGAGGGAGGAATACTATCAGTACCCCCCAAACTAAAGGTACACCAGCATACTCAAGAGGCTTGATTGCAAAACATGGAATGTTTGAATCCACTCTGAGTCAGAATATCACTTTTTAGGGTCAAACAAAATAAACACCAGGTTTCCACTTACATATTCAGGGTTGGTTGGTCAGCAGGACATTCTAAATGATTTTTTTCATTTGGAGAAAGAGTTCATATGAAAATGAAAATATCCGCAAGACAAAAATTGACCAAGACTGAAAAAAAGTCTATGGTCAGCAGAAAGAAACAGGGTTGGTCAGAAACCAGGAACTTTTATACACCTAAAGAATAACACAAACAATGTATGAAGTACATGTATATTAATATGGGGCAAAATTTGTACAACACATTCTTTGCAGCATAAATTAGGTAGCTATTTATAATAAGCTTTCATATATTTACAAAAAAAATGTTCATTGCCATAGTAACAGGTAATGGAACTTACCACAGGAGTGTAATCAGTCAAACCATCATGATAAGCCATGACCACTTCACAACTCTTCATAGTGTAACTCAGGATTTTAACACACAAACTAAGACAAGGGTCATCATGCCTTGTTCCACCTTCCCATGACCCTGACTGGATGAAGGTCAAAGGGCAGTGCCCATCATGGACTACCCCATTGGCTGAAGCCCTGAATACATCACCTGCTTTGTAATAATGTGTTTTTGAGCAACTAGACTCATTGTCCATTCCCACTGAAAGAAAATACATTTCTCATTGAACAATTTTGCTATGTTACAGTACCAAGGCATATTTAAGATTATTTCACTACATAATTAAATTCATGATGTTGAACATTTTATCACAAAATATGATACACAGACAGAAAGACAGTTCATGTTATAATAACTCAATAATAACAATTTTAACATACATCTTATACACAAGGATTTAATGTAGATGTATATTAATGTTCTCCATGATATCATCACCAGATTAAACATTTATCAATGGGAAAATAATTTACACCATACTGAAGGTATTTTGTGGCTCTCCATCCAAGAACTTTACGTTAACATATTCAACAAATCATCGAGAATTATAATGTAAGGAAAATATCTAACATGATGCAAATACAAGGGCCATAACTCAAGATATGGCGTCTGTTTGCATGTTCTGTCCATTTAAACAAGGTGAAAGTGTAGAAACACCATGAGATCATTACTTGAATGAAAAATTGAAAAATTACAATGTTATTATACAACTGAAATACAATCTATAATAGTACTGGATAGATCTAAATTTGTACTGTTCAGATACTGAGTAGTCTCTCCTGAATACTCTTCGTTTTGAAGGAAGAAAACAATTCTTCAAGTTGAAAAGAATCGTCAGTTCACAACTTCTATCATTAATTTGGCAGTCTAACAGATAAATGAAGACAATTACTGTTGATAAATATATATTTTTGACAATGGCAGATTACATTAATAAAAATGTCAAATAAAAAGGGATATTTATATGCAGTATGGTATTTAAAATAACATTAAAACTGGGGTCAATGAAAGACTCTATGTAATCTGGATAACTTCATGCCAATGTTACTGCCAGAATTGTTGGAAAAGATAAACAATGCAAATATTTGTGAAATCATTTAGATAAGTGAGAGAATTTATGAGCATTTCCTCATAATGTGCAACGGAACATCAACATCACAGCAGTAAATCTTAGAATATCTTCACTTTGGAGCCATTTATCATGTTGTACCTGCATTTTAATTTCAGGACGTTTAATGAACGAAGCTGTATCAGTAGAGCGACAGAATTCAGTGAATCTTGGTATGTTTGTAGCAACAAGCAGCTCTGGCAGTTTCCTGAGTCCAAAATTCATCCAGATACATTATCTATCATAAACCTTATAATGATTTTAAATTACTATCCTGCTCATTGACTACATCAAACATTTTACAAGCTTTGGAATGACACACAGCAGATATTTCTGCAGGATTCTGCTTTTTTTAATTTTCAGGCATACAATGCACTGTGCATTTGGTTTTATATCCGCTTGGCCTACAATTCTCACCCAAAACAACTTCTGGAAGATAACTAGAGCTGTAATGTTGGGACACCATACTACACAAGGAGACACTACAACACAAATAACAGTAAATAAACAAATAATCCAAATACCATTAAAAAATAGAGATACAGACACCATATTTATGAGTTGTGACCGCGACTGCAAACTGGAAATCACAACTTACATGTATACTCTCCAGCATGAACAAACGCTGCAAGCATCTCTGTGAACAGGAAGAATGACATCCAGTTTCCATGGCAACAACTGTTATATTTCATTATGATGCGCTAAGTACCAATTTTTCTCTTCAATTTCTTAATTTTCATCTTGTCTGAAACAATAAATAAATATACTGTAACAGAGCTGTATATATAATATATGTGTTTATAGTAGTTTGTATGCCCATAAACCCAATTAGCTCAGTTGGTAGAGCAGCTGACTTGCAGAAGTTCGCAGGTTCGAGCCCCGCATCGGGAACTTTATTTTCTGCCTCCTATTACACTACAATAAAATGTACACACTTTACCTTATGATTTCACAACATGAAGCAAAATTTGGACATGTTACCAATTAAACAAAGTGAGCCATATTCCAAGTGAATATCTTCCTTGCTGTCAGAATATAACAGAAAGTGGTCAAGATAGAATAGCTTGTAGTGAACATCTGCCAGTCAAAATAAACATCATGCAAGAAACACGCAGATATCATGTGATAATTCGATGTAAAATACAGAATAATCTCTATTAAAGTACCCTATCTATATCAATGTCCCACCCTTTATGTGAGAATGAAAACGAAACGAAGACTCCCAATAAAATATTCAATAATACTTTTATTTTTTAAATTTTATTCAAAGACTCTAAATATCGTACTGACAGTAACAGGACTAATTGGGCACAGTTCTGTTATATGTAGCACCCTCAAAGCAGGGGGGGGGGGCATTTGTGGAGAAATATTCCAAAATAAATCCTAGAACTGACCATAAATCTTCTTAATCAGGCAAGAAAACCTACTGTAAGTTATGCTATGGATGTTCGTTTTTTTAATGTTCAACAGACAGGTGTATATCATTTTTCAAGGTTATAATTAGACAGATAACAAAATAATGAGCATTTTAAATCTATTGATGTTTTAAATGTACACATTGTATAAATGCACCTGCCTGTTGTAATTACTTTTCTTTCAACTGGGAGGAACCCAGAAAGAGATGAAATTTAAACTATTACAGGAAAAGCTTGGCACTTCCGCAAATGCTCTGATGATGCTGACATGATTTACAGACTGTACAGTTTTCTTTAATACAAACTGCACACAAATCAACTGAGTTCACAATGTGTGATAGGGGAGTGTTTATTTGCGCGCAAGCTGCAGGTAAAATACAAGGAAGTGTGTTTGACTGAAAATTTTGTTAATTAGATTAAGCTAAGTTGGCAGACATGCTGTGTTTTAACACCCAAGCCTGAATTGCCAATTCACAAAGGAATTCACAACATTTCTGCATCTCTCGTTGACCCACATCTACGGTCTAAAAGTGATCAAATTCAATGATCAATCTCTTCATCAGGTATTAATTCATGAAAATTACCTGAAATAATCAGATGATTAGCAAAATATGACCGTTGGTGCATGCTATATGGTTTAGGCCAGAAAAAAAAAATGTTGTGTTTCTGGTGTCCCCACTGACCCTACTCTATTTGCGCTGATCCTAAAATTTCTAAAAGAACAATCTGAAGAATGAAAATATTTGGGAGCTGTCAAGATATGCAAGGTAAGCTTAGACAAAAATAGAAGTTTTTTTACCTAAATAAATATTTTCGGTCAAATAACTGAAAACGTGGCTATTTTTTGTTCTAGCCTTATAGGATACAGAATCTTACACAAGTATTAGAAATCATCAGAAAATCTAACCATAACAGCTATTTTTGTAACATAAGATATACAGTAGTATAATATACCACACATGGCCAGCACTTCATTGAATTAAAACAAATCCTAATCATCATTATGTACAGTAATTAAATTTTCTTATTTTTCCCACAAAACTAAAACAATTTAACCAAATGTAAAAAAGGTTGCCAAATGAAAATCATCCTGGTGCACTCATGTAAACTTCAGGTTCACAGTCTAAGAATGCTTTCTCTTTCATGGGAAGTTCCACAGTCTAGCAGACGTAGGCTTACATAGCAGACGTAGGCTTACACGTAGAACATACAGATAAGGCAGATACAAATCTGTTATCTAGTTCATGTGGTAGTACATATAGATAACAAATCATCATTACCTACATCAACAAGGTAATGTCCGAGATAAAAAGTTTGGTGTGAATATAGAAGGAAGTAGGACAAAAGTACATACCAGTCTGAAACTCCCCAAATTATCACCAACTCGCCCCTCTCAATGAAAACATGAAATTGCAACTCAGCATTATAGATTAAGGATTTAACTATTTTTCATATTCTATCCCAAGGAACCAAAAACATTCTAGCAACTTCTTAACATATTGCAAAAATTGTTGTAACCCCCCCCACACACACACATTCATTTGGGAATTTTATGCAGTACTTCCACAGTACATTCTAGTTTTTATTTCACAAACATTAATCAAACGCTTATGTGAAGATTGAAATTGTTCAACATCCTCCAAAAGAATATTGCACTGTGACAATGGTCTATTTGTAATTATGTCTGTAAATGAATCATGAATTAAAATTATTAGGGCATCGGTCATGATTCACTGCCTCATTCTGAATAATTTATACATCACTCTTTCATGAAAACTGAGTTTTAAGTTTATCAATGTTTTCACATTAGATCTGACCAGTTCCCTATTTTGTAAAAGTGTAATTGTTGTGATGTGTCTTATCTTAAGTCGAGAACATAAGATTCATGAAGGTTAGTAAGTGGAGGAATAAAAGTAAGACAAAAGTTGATAAAATGTCTACATCTTAAATTTAGAGACAAAAACTTAAGACAATACTTTAGTTATTATGTTTTTGGCTATTAGTGGTGCTGAGTAACCTGTTGACAGAATCACTTTATTTTATACCTTCATAGCAGCATTTACCAGTGGTATATAGAGTAATGTGACCAGTAATTCTGGGCTACCAACTGATAAAAACTTATTCCACACTAACACAAAGTCCTATCTAGTTCATACAGACAATAGAAATTAGGACTGACGTCACATGTTTGAGATTCAGGCAGGGAACACGATTTTCTGTAACTTGTTGGGGGACAGTTGGCAGTCGTTCAAAGAATAACAAGGAATTGGTATGTACTGGTTTAAAGCACAAACACTGATGTTTAATATACATAAATGATATGATATTAATAATGGATTAATAAAAAATCCAGGTAAGTGATCAGTGAATCTGTGATGGAGGACTTTTAAGCACCATCCATCCAACTGTCATGCAGAATCATGTGCAGCACTTGAGACTCCAACCTGTGACCTCTGGATTGACAGTCAGGCATTTACCAGTCCAGTTCAGCAATGTCCCTTAACTCTTTGTTTTCATAGAAGATTTTGAAAAATTGCCTTTTTGACAAACTCCACATTATTACTACTACTAAGGATTTCACACGTGCCAGTAGTTGATAAGTTCTAAACAAGATAACAATGTGTGAAGGACAAAAGGACAGAGTGCATTTAGGCATGCCCATATTACTCATAGTGTGTGAGTAGGTACATGCAGAGATGACAAAAAAATACATTTAAGATGTTGTAAACACTAACTAATGAAGTAGTATCATTGCCAGTGAAGTACGTAGTACAGATTTTTTATAACTTTACAACAATAACATAAGAGGCCCAGTGACAATTACATAAGTGGCCACGCACATAAAAATATGGAGTTCTCAAGTACCGACCTTAAAATGTTAGAAAGCGTGATGCACTGTACATGTGTATGTGTTTAGAAGTTCAAGATTAATGGAAGCAGAAGTCTTGTAAGTCAAATATTTAAATCGGCTCAATGACTGAAACAGCAGGAAAATAATGGCTACACGCAGGGAAGACACACATGATGTCTGTTCTGTTAAATGATTTACCATGTCTACAAGTGACACAAAAAATTAATGAACCCAGTGACAGACACACATACATGTAATAAAATAATAGACAAAATGAATACTGGTTCATGTATAGGTGGAAATAAACATAAAAAGAATAAAAAAAACTAACCAAGAATGGAGATTATAAAAACCATGTAAATCACACGCTTGAACATCAAGAATATATATTATAATATACAAGCACAATTAGCAACTTTTCACAATGAATAAGCAGAATTCTACATTTTTAGACCAAAAGATTAAAAAATGTAAATGTTTGTTCAGTTGTAAATGAAAATATGTTCATATTTACAATATGGTCTGCGGTTTCCAAAATGTTACAGAGAAATAAACCTAAGCAAACAGAACATCACAACATCACAAAATATTGCAGCCAGTATCCTGAAGAACTTAACTTCTGTTAAAATGTGCAATAAATATCTAGTCTGTATCAGTCACATATCTGTTAAAACCTCATTTACATCCAGTCATTCCCATCCAGGCATATAACAGCAAGAATTAACTTGACACTCAAAACATACAAATGAAGACAAATGAGCAAATAATCGCCATGGAAACTGGTTAAAAAATGATAATAATTCAACTATATCACTCATCAGAGCTAAGTCTGGTAAAGGATCAAACGGCTTTTCTCATTGCTTTATAAATGATGTATGAATTACATGGATGTATTTTATCCTTCATTCAATTTTCATTTATCAAGCAGATTCTTTTCCCAAATAGTAAGACGAGTATATTCTGTTCTGTTCTGTGATCTATCAACTGTGAACATAAACATGACAGCGCAGGTGTTAAAGCAAGGCAAATGTATTTTTGACAATACATGGTATCAGAATGTACTTCTTTCTCAGAGCAAGTCCGGTTAAAGGGCTCATTCTTAACAGCAAAAAAAAAATGGCTATTTGCTCTAAATTAACCAATTTTCACAACGCAAGTTTTTCAATTGACATTGTCCAATGTTGAGTATTTTCAAGATAAAAACTAATTATAAGAAATGATAACTTAGACAAGTACCAATTATTTAACAAACAGGTATAAAAATACGGAGTTTCATATTGTAACAAAAGCAATCACACACTAATGGTTTCATTTTCAGGCTGAAATCATATCAGACAAAAGGGAAAGCTTTGAGGTTACAAATTTAATACATAATACATAATATGCAAGATGTTACAAGTTTCTTCATTTTACATCAAAGAAATTAAAGCACTCGAGCAATCAGCCAACTCTAAATTAAATCACTTCTGTTGAAGACATTCTGCACATTGTTGAGTAAGTTCAAGTATAACTTCCATACAACATTCTACGAGCATGAAAAGTTTTTGTTGTTGCCTAGAGATACTAGAATGAATGAATTGTACAGACATTGTCAATGAAACAGCTGCACTGTATCCTCAGGCTAAAGATGCTGATTTCAAAACACGATATGAACAAATGTGTGAGAGGTATAATTCAATACACGTTGCTCCTTTTTACAAAGCTAGCAACAGCAATTTAAAATCCATAAGAACAAGACATCAAAAGATCTATCTCTGAAGAGCACCCTATTGGAGCATTCCATTGGTCGGTTCAGAGTGAACTCTTTAACTGACCAATGGTAAGGCTTCATACAGAAAAGAAACACTTAAATTTGATTTGCAGAGGACGTTACTTCCAAGTAACCTGGAAAAGGTCAATTCTTGACTGAATGACTGACTGACAACTGTTCTAGCTTCTCAAATGATTTGCAAATGATGATAGAACAAATATATGCTCGATAAAAACCTTTGTGCAATTAATAACCAGAAAATCAACAACACTGTACATTAATGTGAGAAACCTGATAAGATAAGTGTAATAAACATGAGGGTATATATGTATACAGGTACATAGTTGTGCCTTCATACACATGTATACAGGTACATAGGTATGCCTTCATACACAAGTATACAGGTACATAGGTGTGCCTTCATACGCAAGTATACAGGTACATAGTTGTGCCTTCATACACATGTATACAGGTACATAGGTATGCCTTCATGCACAAGTATACAGGTACATAGGTGTGCCTTCATACACAAGTATACAGGTACATAGGTGTGCCTTCATACACAAGTATAAAGGTACATAGGTGTGCCTTCATACATCAAGTATATAGGTACACAGGTGTGCCTTCAAACACCAAGTATATAGGTACATAGGTGCCCCTTCATACACAGATTGCAGACCATTGTAATGAACATCCAGTATAATAAATCTCTGTGATCAGTTACATGTAGATTAAAGACATAGTTCTTATAATTTCACTTCAGGACACCAAATCCTTTATTATCTTTTGGTATTGCCGAAATATTTAGTGCACAATAATCCAAAAATTAACCATATAATATAAAAGAAATCACTGGACAGAAATATGAGTAGAATTCAGAAGATTTCAGGGGTTCATGGAGCACAACATGTAGCATTGATAACAAAATTAACATCACACCAGATTGTGATACATGAAAACTACATACCATCACGAAATACCAGAATTTAACCCTTCTTTGATAGTTCCATAAAGTTATCATTTCTGTACACACATGTTTCTTCTTATTTCAGATGTATTCCCACTAGTATTTAAAAGAATCTACATACAATTCAAGTCAAATAGATAATTATAAGAAGCACCAGGCACTATAAACATAATAAAACATTACTCCATGTTTGATAGGCATACCATGAATATGTAAAATCAATTTTTTTCACACAAAACTTCCAAGCACGTTCCCTATAAAGTGATGTGTTATGTCTAGAATCCATCCAGAAATGATCATATTGCCATGTGATCACTGTACCAACGTGACTTACATAATAACTGATAGAAGTAAGGAAAAAGAATTATTCTTCCAGGTCTTATTTTCATACAAGAGATAATGAGACTTAATCATTACCAGGACACTGAGTCAGATACGCAATTGAGGGTACTGGACGTAAACATCTTTATTGACATTTTTGTAAAAGGCAGAGAAGACTGCACTAGGATGTAAGCAAAAAAATGAGAATTTATTTAACCCTTCCTGAAAATGCTCTTAGTTCTATTATTTGTATGTAGGGCTGCTATTGATTCAAGATTTCTTATTTGTCAGTATTGACGATAAATCAATATATCAATATAACACTTCAAAATAAACATGCCAATCATGCATACTTTCTCGTGTTTTGTATAACAATGTGTAAGTTTAGTTCAACAATGTATGGTTTAACTATAAATATAATTTCAGAAAAAATAATTCACATTCAATAGTTTCAAAATTCTGAAACAAGGCTGTCTCTTTAAATAGTCTTAAAACAAAACCTTTCCAAATTTGAAATGCCATACATTTACTTTTAAATTTGCAACCATCATTTTCACCCACAATAGATATTTTAAAATGTGTATTGAAAATCAATCTGCAAAGAAGATATGTTGATATATTGTTATCATTTGCTAGGGTATAGAAATGAGTCAGGACCTGGAAAAATCAACCAGCTATTCGAGCATTCTTGTCAGCTACTTTCTACCCACGTGGGGTGTTGCCCATTTGCCTCCTAATGGGGGGAACCATCAGAACCCCCCCCCCCCCTCTACTTTTAGTAGCTTACTGGCTACATTAAAAGTTGTCTAAACCCATGCATTTGATTGCATATGATATGACAATCACCTCTAATACACTCAAAGTTAATCACATGATTCATAGTCACATGACAACTCGTTTATATCAATTAACTGCAAATATATTCCATCAAATTTCAATTATTTTTTGGATTACAGTGTCTATCTGATGTGGTCTATGTACACGGGGACGTGCGTCAGATCTTGGCTCATTTATAGATCTCATAATTAAGCCCTAAAAATCAATTAAGACGTAATTAATTCAGGTATGTAGATGAGTTCATTCCAAAGAACATACTACGCAGAACTTAGTAATAAATGTAATTAATGAATGATAACTTGCAATAAAATGTCACAAAAAATATCTCACAGATACAAGTTGAATACAGACATAATATACCTCAGTTAATATTACTTGTTGAATAAATCCACAATATTTTACAGTGGTAACATTTTGTTGAATTTATACAGACAGAATTAAGCATTGATCTGTAAATTTTTTCCAGTTAAATATCACAAGCGTTCCACCATTATTCCAACAAGCTTGTATTTCACAGAAATTCTACTCAGTTATAACCTATAGATGAGCAATGAGAGTAAAATTGTTCATAGCTTAGCCTGGAATTACCAGATGTAAAAAAAAAGCCTTGTACACTAATCATACAATACATCAAGTTTCTAACTTCCTAAAGCTGCCTACACATGGATTATAAGATGTTTTTATGATTCTTTAGACAAGATTTCGGGATATGAATACTTATATTTTCTTCATGCATTTATGAAACGGACAAAGGCATTGTTAGTTAAGTTCTATTACTTAAATGAAACATTGTTACTAAGACTTGAGGATGGAAAAAGAACACATGCAAGTAGAGGAGACTCGTGATGTTTAGTACAAGAGTTCGAATCCTGATCTAGGAGAGACTGAGTCCTGGCTTCACAACACAAAATTAATTCCAAGACAGAACTGGAGCAAAAAGGTGCTGGAAACAGCCAATGAGATGTTTATGTAAATTGTTTCCTACAGGCAATATAAATATAACCAATACAGATGAAATATGTTGATACATGGAATACTATCATACAGTATCTATCATTGTTAAATGAAATGTAAAAACTAACAGACACTATCGATTCCATGGTCCACATTTATTGTATATATCAGTACTGACAAAACAAATTGAGGACAACAGCAGCTTTTATGAATTGTTGACCGGCATTAAACTAAGTTATCAGAAACATTGACACATATGTACTTCCAACATGCAAAAACATGCTCTAGTGGTGAGGCCTGAGTCACGTTCTTACAACAATTAGACCAATATATATATATGTCCTTTGTTACATAAGGCATAAAAATTTATTTGTTTCTCATCACATGCTCATTAAAATAGGGTACGTAGGTAAGGGATTTTTTTTTCTTGAAAGCCACAGTATAGATTATTTTTGTGCTGAAAGGTAAAAAAGTGATGCAGTGTTCCTCCGGCCTAATAAAAATCTAGGGTCATGGGGAAAAATTTAAGTAGGTCAGGTAACCTGAAACAAACAGTTATTTAAACACCTAAATTTGACACAATATATGTTTGTTAATTATATAACAGATAAATCCTTTCAGTCACCTAGTTTTCTTGGAGCACCTAACTCAACGTGCTTGTTGTCTTGTAAATATGTCACTCTCATGTTTAAAATTCTACTACAGGCTGTTAAGTGACCTTCTGCGAAAAAGTATGGCTAAATATTTCAAAAAGTAGGGCCAAATTAGGGATTTTGCAACTAAAAGTAGGGATGGTTGGGATATCTTCTTTCCTTTCATTCAGCGAAATTCATAATGAAATCACTGTACTGCAACTAGGAAAAGTTAGGCCCACTTGACAGCCTGACTTAACAATATCCAACAATGGTATATATATATATATATAAAGGATATATCGATTGACAGGAGGGGTGGGTCACATTTTGAACTAACTGTAGAAATTACTACAAATAAAAATTTCAACATAAGACAGAGAGATGCCAACATAAATAAAGAAGAATTTATGTTTAATAGCCGAGTAATCTCTTTGTACAAGGTGTGTAAAGATAACCTCAAACATAACACCAACATAACAACATTACTTTCCTACAACAGTAGTCTATACCTACGGGTAAATATAGATATAGTTACAAGATGGATATTGCACTGTGTTTTTTTTATTTACTAACAGATCACTAAGCCTGATGGATTATACGTTAAACTAACATAGAGATAAATGATAAAACAGAAGGCATGTAATAACTGTATCTTTGTCAGATCAGTGATGACAAATTTTTTTTCCTCCTCTTTTATATTTATTTAGCAGGTTATACGCTCTTTTCGACAGTAATTCAGTTATATACCAACAAACAGCTAACCTCATCTCACCTCATCCAACCTCACCTCAAGTGCGGCCGTGGTCCAGTGGTTAGCGTGCTGGACTCGTAACCTGGAGATTCGGGTTCGAATCCCGGTCACGGCAGGTCATACCCTTCTATGAAAATTTGACAAAAATGTCAATTTTCCTCCATATGTGGAGAAGTTGCTGGCTCCTTGTGGAAGGGTAAGTTAGTACTGGTTAGTATACAGTCCAGGAAAACTGGTTAGGTGAACCAGTCGCCATTTATAACTAAAAAATTGTTGAAAAACGGTGTAAACCCCAGTGACAATAAGTCAGATAAAAACAAACAAAAACAATCTAACCTCACCTAACCTAACCTAACCAGTGTGCCTGGATTTTGTACCAGCACTAATCTTGCTCTCAGCAAATAGCTGCCATCTTCTCCGTATGAATCTCTCCAACCAGAAGTGGAGTTTGAATGGCTTGGTACGTAATATCCTCAACTATACTGCCTCAGACATGAGCTGTAACCAGGGTTCAAACCCAAGAACCATAAGCCCGTAAACCTTATGCTTTCCCTACTAAACTAGGCAGGAAAGCTTGTGTGGATAAAGATACTATACACATATTATGAAAAATGGCAACTTTGTGCTTCTCTAAGGCAAAGTTTAATTGTCCTGGACATTAAGAAAGTGGTTTGGTCACAGATTGGCATAACCTCAATCAACACATACCATCTGAAGAAATAAATCTATACCCCCCTCCCCCACGAAAAAAAGTATCAGACTGTACATTCCAAACATTTAATAGAAATATGACTCATAGCAAAACATCTTCCACTGCTTACTAATTTTAGAGCTACATTAAATAATAAATCAAAGATAGCATTATCTAAGCTTGTTGATTGTTCATAGCTTAAAATAAAGGTAAAAGTTTGGGATTATAACCAAGCAGTATTACCAAGTTCAGAATCTTCAAACACCTAACACTTTGGGGAACATGAATAATGGTGATAGACAAGTCACTGCAGAGTTATTAATTCATATTTTTCAGTAGTCACATGGTCACTGAGACAATGATATGTGTTCCAGCAGTTGTTCAAATTGATGACCCTCCAAATGAACATCTAGGCCCTCCACGAGCTGAGCTTGCCATCAACCAAAATTGTGCCAATAAAGATCTTAAGATATTTTAAGCATTTCAAACAACATTTACACCATATACAGGGTACAATAAAATATTACTACATTAAATTGATCTTATATGAAAATTACTTATTGTTTGTTAACAATAAGAACTGATCAAAGTACAGCTCTGACCTTGTGCCCAAAAGTACAATGAATCCAACTAAATAATTAGATTGTTAGTAAAGCAACACTTTAATTACCACGGGGCACAACAATTTTTCAGGCTACTCATCCTGCAGGACAACCGGTTAAGAATTTAAACTAGTTCTACAGCAATTTCAACTTGTCCTGAGTCAATTCTACTCGTAATTTCGAGTGGATGAGTGGACTTGTCGAGCCCTAATTACAGAGCAGTCAAATACAGGTTACAAAATGACTCGTCCAAAATAAGTATGAATTAAACCAAAAAAACAATAAACACTCCCCCGGGCTTATCAGAAGTAAAATACAAATTATAATGACTTAAAACACATCTACATTACAGACTTAGAAGATATAAAAATGAAATAATGTTTAAAACACGACTGAAGTACATCAGTTTCAGACTTAGATGATAGATAAAAAAACTTTAGTACCTGTGAATGTACAACTGAAACATTTACATCCACTTAAAATCATTCCATGTCAGTAGATAACTTCAACATTTCAATATGTTCAGCATTAAAATTTTCGCTGCTAAGTTAAAACATCTCACAGATACCAACCAGTACACATACAGCCATCAGGCAACATCCGCTATTTCTATGATAACACTCCAAATGCAAAATATATCTGTTTTTCCAATTACTTGAAATAACTTTGATCTCAGCTACACTATCAAATGTTATTTACACATAAATGTTAAACAGAAAGATACAGCACCCTCTAGTACTTCCAACATAGATGAATGGATGAATAGTTCCATCAGTATTCATATACAGGGTGAGCCCAAATGTATTATCTACTAAGTCGATGGTAATACATACATACACTACAAGCAGATTACCATTCCTGGGAACATTTTTGGCTTATCTTAGTACTATAATAAAAACAACATCAGTGCTAAAATCACCAGATTTAATTGAATAAAGATTAAACTAATGATAATGGATGAAAATGTAGTATATGGCTGCATATTTTGAAGCACTTCATGATCATGTTAAGATAAATGTTTTATCTGACAAAAATCGCTTGAACAGAAATGAAGTTTCAAGTCCTGATAGATCTGTGTAAGTCACAGAACATCAAATAAAAAAAATGAAAAATACACTTCATATCCTATTTCATTCACTTTAATGATACTTATACTTAGTGTTCCAAAATAAATTATACATCTTCAAACAAACAATTAAAATATAATTCAGCATCTTTGTTGCCTTTTGTAAAGGTGTTATACGAAATTAATTGGGAGTTCAACAGATCAAATGTACATTTGGGTCTTTTTCATCATAAAAATGAGTCCAATGTGTCTTGAAATACAAATTAGAGACAAAAGAAACATAAAATGCAGAAATTTTTATGAAGTTTTGAGAATTTATTCACTGTTTACTCCGTATGAAACTTTGACTCTTATATATGAAACTTGCGTCATCTCGGCACATTTACAAGGGAAGATTGGATATCTAAACCTAGGTGTATTTATTAGGAATACTGGATATCTATATCAGGGTGTATTCATCAGGGAACACTGGATATCTATATCAGGGTGTATGTATTAGGGAATATTGGATATCCATATCAGGGCGTATTTATTAGGGGATGTTGGATATTTATATCAGGGTGTATTTATTAAGGAATATTGGATATCTATATCAGGGTGTATTCAATAGGGAACACTAGATATCAATATCAGGGTGTATTTATTAGGGAACACTGGATATCTATATCAGGGTGTATTTATTAGGGAATATTGGATATTTATATCAGGGTGTATTCATTAAGGGATATTGGATATCTATATCAGGGTGTATTTATTAGGGAACACTGGATATCTATATCAGAGTGTATTTATTAAGGAATATTGGATATCTATATCAGGGTGTATTTATTAGGGAATATTGGATATTTTTATCAGGGTGTATTCATTAAGGAATATTGGATATCTATATCAGGGTGTATTCATTAGGGAACACTGGATATCTATATCAGTGTGTATTTATTATGGAACACTGGATTTCTATATCAGGGTGTATTTATTAGGGAACACTGGATATCTATATCAGGGTGTATTTATTAGGGAATATTGGATATTTATATCAGGGTGTATTCATTAAGGGATATTGGATATCTATATCAGGGTGTATTTATTAGGGAACACTGGATATCAGGGTGTATTATTTGGGAATATTTGAGATCTACCTATGCTTTTTGAGTATCACTAAGTTTAGGCTAAGAACACTTTTCAAACAGCCTGTATGTTGAGAAGTTGTACATAATGGCATACCAAGGGCATATAGGAAAAACAAACAATTCAGTAGAAAATCTGTATCTCACAGACTGCTGAATCAATGAAAAGAGTTTTGTCCAAACAGACTTATAAATGATTTTAACGATTTCTGTGATGTTTCTCTCAGGAATTTAAGCAATGTTACATAAGTATAGTATGGGATAACACTTGTACAATGTTAATTTAAGAATTGTAACTATAAATGCAATGTATGCAAACCTTTGCAAGAAAGAATGCCACAAAAGGCAGATACAATAAAATCAAGATATCTAAGGTATAATTATCATCTTCAAGGCAAGCTGTCTACTTTAGATAAATCAAGGTTTGATTCAATTAAACTTTTAAAATGAATGGTCATTTTAAAACAAATATTCCCAGTACTTTAAAACTGATGCTCTTTCAAAAGATCGAGGCAAGCCATGCACTTAACTCCTGTCTTGCCAAACAACATACTACCCATTTTCCTGAAGTATGTATCATGAATTTTGTGGCTATTTTGTTAATTATTAATATCCCTCATATATTACTTTGACAACACAATTATTTATCTAAACATTCACACTGCCAATCACCCACAAACTACAATGCACAAATAAATATGAAAACCTCACAGATTAACATCTCAGAACTACAATAAAAATTCATGATTTATGATATGGTGGGTTAGAAGAGCAATGTAAACAATCACCACTCTCATTCTACAGATATTCAATCAACAAGTACAAGTATGAGATATGAACTTCAACAAAATCAATGCAATAATATCAGATTTATTTGCTGCCTACAAACATAATTACCATCAAAATCCAGTCACACAGAAAACAAAATGAATGGTCAAATTGGATTTTTCTCACACATAAAGATTTAGCATGAATGGCAGCCAAACCCATTTAATGGAAAACTCTCTATTTGGTTTAATTTTGACTTCTGACAAAAAATAAATTCGTAGTCATTAATAAAGATTGGACATTTTGATAGAATGATCTTGATACTGGCAAATAATCATAAGTCTATTTGATGTAAAATACATGTATTAACATTTGACAATTAATGATACTCGTACCTTTTCTTGTCAATTAACAGTAATTCAGTCCAGTATGGATGTCAGAGCCAAAACAAACCAGTCCAAAAAGTTAAACAACAACATATCAATGATTTCATAAACAGAACATGTTGGATGTGCTACTGTTTGACTAATTGTCACACAGACCACAGGCCCTAATTGGGTGTTGAACCTGTAACCTTTTAATCAACAAGCCACAACTCTGACAACTGTATTGACTGTGGTTTAATTACAGGAAACAGTCAGAAGCTATTTGATCATCATAAAATCAATGGATGGTGTGTAATAATTAAGGCCTAAAATGGCAACATGGGCCGAAAGCACAAATGTATGCATGCACGAATGTATGTATGCACATATGGACGTATACATGTATGTACGTATATTTGTGTGGCCATTTTAGGCCTTAATATAGACCATCCCTTCCACATGCTACCCACTGTGCTTCAACCTCTACTTACTTTTCAAGTTTTATAATCTGGTTTTATTATCCATCAAAACAAACTATATCCCATACTGAAGTTACTGCTGTCCACTGGTGTACGACTACCGTAACAAAATAAATTGTATCAATCTATGTCAGTCAATTACCCAATTACGTCAATTACTGTGGAATTTCCTATGTTGGTAAATAAAATGCAATGGCAACCAGAAATTACGAGACTACACACATTCATATACGTCACACAAACAACAGATTGCCAAGATTAAGCATAGTGATCCAGCATTGATTGTGTATAATTACCAATTACCAGGTCTGTCATTCAACTTATGCAGTATCTGTGGTAATAAAATGACAAGCAGGTCTACCATGTTTCTGTGTAAAGGGGGTTAGGTGTCCAACTTTAAGAGTTAAAAGTCTGCACAATTCATAATAATGATTATCAAATTTGAAAGGCAACAACAAGGGATGGACAATAAAAATGATCACTTCAATATGTTAATTTTTTTATCACTATTATTAGTGTAGTGGTTGAATTGGTTTCATAGAATTAAATAAATTTATTTGGTTGTTTTAAAACTTGTACAAGGTTGTACATGTGCATGAATTAATCTTTTACAATTTAGTTCATACATGTAGTATACACTAGTTTAAGTCCTTTATTCTCAGAATAATTCGCATAGAAAGTTATGTATGTGTTTGTATTACCACATTTTTAAAAATGGTCTCTAAAACTTTAAAATAACTCCATAAGTAGCACATAACAGATACATACAGACTAATCAGAAAATGTCAAGTGGTAACCCTGAAAAAGCATGAATTTAAAATAAAGCTTTTTTCAATTTCTATGATATTAAATGAGCATGACAACATATTTTAAGATATTTAAACGTGGGAGTCAAATAAGGATTTCCATCCCGCTAACTATGGACAGATTACAAATATACAGGTGCTCAACACCCACTATAATATGTGAACTAAGTCATCATGTATTTTCAATTGATTAGCTGAATTATAAACCACTAGAACGACTGGTTCCAAATATTTTAAAAAAAGCCCAGTACTCAAATGATCTTAAATTCATAATTTTATTAATATACTAGGATAAATACATAATTTTTCAAGTTTGTCTGTAATGCATTTACTTGTTCTGACCATCATAGCTGATATCCATCAGTATATTTTGATAAGGTAACTGACATTCAAATATAACTCTTGTCATTGGAACATTTATTGTTTCTGATCATTTCTGACACTATCCAAACCATAGAAATATCCAGCCAAAATAACATAAAAAGTCCTATTGAAAACAGTAAGTCCAGACAAAAGGCGACTTAGACTGGCAAACATTTGCTCTAAGTCCAATGTTTGCCCCTTCAAATGTGCAGGGTAAACATACAGCTTTTTGAATCACTTATAAAGTGTCCTTCTTACATCAGCATCTATTTAAATATTTACCTCCTTGAATGGATGGAAGAAAAAATTTTGATGACCAACACCCGCAACTTTGGTTTCATAACTTAGTGGCACCAAATTTCTGTCAATGAGCCCATAATAAATTTTGGTTAGTTTAGTTAAAACTGCAACCTCAACCTAACACAAGTATTAACAGTGTCAGAATATTCATGAATGTCACAAAAATATGCCTAGCTTTTTGAAACTTCTGGCAATCAGGGCATAGCTGCAAAATAGGATTTGAAAAGGAAAGGATGGCACATAGCAGGGTTTCAAATGAGTAGGGTGGTACCATGCCATTAGGAAAGGGGTTAATAGAAACACTATCATAATAGTTAATACAGAGGTTGGAACTCACTGACCCTGTACATGTATATATGATATCTATATGTATGTATGTATGCAGTCTCAGATCACCATCAGTTATGCGGTGACTTCCTAATGTGTTGCTGTTCTAAATACAAGACAAAAATCTATTTATTCATGACTTCATTACATGCTAAAATTAATCATGGCTTGTTTCCTTCTATTATCTGTAGCAGGGGCCACATATAGGTGTCTTACCATCCAGACAATCTTTATAATCATGCAGTTTTTCCTAAAATTCAGTTTACATCAAGCTTATTTGCAAAAATGCGGTGCTGCTTTTCCCCAAATTTAAGAAAAAGGCCCCCCCTACATGCGAAAAAATGTCTTGCTAATAAATTATAGGAATAAGTCCTCTTGAATAAAACAAACAGGTAGGATTATATACAAAACTGAGGACTTACAACTGGGAGTTCTGGTAATGGTATAAACATGAATGTTCAAGTAATCATTTATAAAATAATATATGAATACGCCAACCACAGACCGTAATACAGGCGAACGGTTTAGAGTACGAATCGTCCAAATAAATAATCGTACAAAACAAGCACTCATTGAACAACTCTGCGTACAAAAAGTTACGTCTTTGTTAAAACAGTGTAATTTAATGTCGTTGATATCACTGAGATAAAAATAAAGAACCTGCGGTATTCTTAATGCACTTAAAAAAGTTAACTCACCATTCGTGCGGTACCTTACTGTCGCTGTTTTAAGATACACTAGTTACTTCCCTTCATTGATTGATTCAGCATCTATCAAAGTACTGAAAGTATTTTACATAAATTTGAAACCGCTCGGGTAAATTGGTTGCTCATGTACGTTCTTGTCGTATGGATCAACTACTGTCGTGACTTTAAACTAACACTGAAGTTATCATTGCGTTTAAAAATAAGAAAAAGACTTTGAATACGATTATAATGAAAGCTTTTATTACTTGTCGAGCTGCAAGCTTAATTCTTAATTCTCGCTCGTAAAAGCCTGGGGCCAACATCTATATATAGAAGTTGAATATTGGTCCCAGGACAAAAAAATCCATGACAATAATACATAAAGAATGCCTGACCATTTAAATATGACATCAATGATTTTTCATTTTTTTGCCTCTGGTAAAAAGGGACTTCATTATATGAACATACACTCATGTAACTAACACAAAGTTATTCGTCTGAGCTAATACACATAATATATTGCTCCCAGTTCAAAACAAGTTTGCTAAACTTATGTCTTTCAAATATACATATGTAATATATTACTTGCAGTTCGTATCGAATTTCATTTAAATGTCATTTGGTTTGTATTAATGACATTTAATTGTGGAGGCACCCGTGTGTAACGTACCATTGCATAAGCAAAAACAGAAAAGAATAATATATATCCAAAACAAACAGTCCAAGTGAAAGTTTTGAATTTTCAGTCAATGAAATAATTTTTACAAGAGCTTATTCTAACATACATGATTATAACTTACGCGATTTTGACGCGATGTTTCAGTACCATATTTGATTTAATCTGTTAAGTTCTGTATATTTATAACTAATGTACTATTGTTGGGATAAACGACCGGCAGAAATTGCTTCAATTCTAGTTCGATCATAGCTAAGTATTCATTATGTGACACCTGTAGATATTCAAGTGAAACTAAAAGGTGAAAAATTTGGGTAGTTCACTGAACACGAAGTACATGAATGTTAGTGAAAACAAAGATTTCAAAACCAGGACTTTGTAATTATTGCCGGCACTTACTTGAATGATGTCATCATTTTGTGAACAAGAGTTTATGTTGAAGAACTTTTGGCTCCATCATAACAGACCATCATTATTTGTCACACCACAGGTGAGATTTTTTTGTTATTTTATATATTTTTTTATATTTTTTATATTTTCCATTATATATATAATATTTGATGCAAAAGGCTTAACGGACAAATAAGTAAAAGTGGGAAAATTCAATGCAAAAATTGTATATATTTGTTGTACTTTTTGTTGAATATATGCTGTAACTATGTTGTCCTCATGGGCCTAATGGATTTGAAAATAAACTTATAACATCACATATCCATCGACCGTTACTTCATACTACATGTATATGTCTTTAACCGTACCGAAATTAAGCCCCGATCCTTTCCCACTTTAACTATTTGTACCTAGTAACCTATTTGTCCATTAAGCCTTCGGAATCAAATATACTTATATATTCAAATTTATCGCACCCATTGTCCGCCCCTTTGCGGTGTGGTACATTCTAAGCTTCGTCGTTGATCCCTTCGAATTGTTATGCTTCTCCCTGCCTTTCACGAATGTGTATTCATATATGTATTCAATTTTCAAGATTGTTCATCCACCCATTTAGGTATAGATTTTTTGTCTCCCAACAGTCGCCCTCTTTCTAAACCTCATTTGGTCTAAACTTTTGCAAGCCTAAATTCATGTGAAACATTGATATAGTTATGTAACCACTTACTTTCCATCAAAAATTGATTTCGCATACATTAAACTTAGTTTGTAGCGTTTACACTATAAAAATAAATAACACTTGATTCTAATAAATGACAAAACGAATGATTTTAGATAGCCATTTCGTTCCTCGTCAGTTGACAAAACCAGACCTAGCATAGATACTGTCTTTGTGACAGAAAGCGAGTTGCTATCGTGTTTTCTGATCGTCAATTTTGGACGTCAAGGCCAATAATTTAAAAGTTGGTCGGTCATTGCTTTGTAATGAGATAAGAAAGACAGAACAAGATTATAAAATCATGTCAAGATTTGTGCAATCACGAACAGGAGTCTTTTTGACCTACAAGTATATTTCATTACATATACCGGAGCATCAGTACACCACACGGCCATGACTTAATTCTGTGAAGATAAGATTTTGATGATCGTCATAGACAATAATGATAAGCATCCTTCACAATTCTCACGCCATTAAATTATCGTGTCGTTTAAAGGTCAGTTGCATAACAAAATCGTGATTTACTAGTTCTTTTGTTTGATCTGGCGTACTATCAACGTCATGATTGTAAAATCCAGGACAACAAAGGACAGATCACTTTTATCTCACAATATCAGCGGACAGCCAGATGCATATTGGGTTGTTTTTCTCCAGTTAGGAGCATGCATTTTTGTAACATTCACTTTATTTCGTATATTTAGACGAAAGTCAATACTCAAATTGAATGCATCATCTATTAAGGGCCAATAACATACAACGTACATGTCAAAAAGAACCCTGCAACGAAATTGCGACAACTGAACTAGAAAAAAGATTGCCAACTGTTTTGTAACTAGTGTAGGTAGTAAAACACAATGGAATTTGGTATATTGGAACCGGATAAATAAATATAATTAATTCACGATAAAATTAATCAATACATTTGAATGTTATTTATTACAGTTCGGACCACATGCGTTGTATCCGGCATGGCTGGCCATCCAACTTACGTATCATGTCATCGCTCTGTCACTGGACGGGTACCAGGCTGGACAACACGACGGGGAACCAACGGGGAACTATTTAATATACCTACCTAACTGGACGTATTTGATGTTGATTGTATCAAATATTGTTGATATTTCCGTTACTTTGTACGTTCATTGTCTGGCAAAGCATATTCTGGACGAGCGCGAGCGTTAGTATGCTCAAACAAATGTTTAATAACGAATATGAAAATTCATCGTGAAAGAGCACACAATGCATGTTAGCTAAAAAAATTACTATGTGACTTGTATCAATAAGTAAATTCTAGTACACATTTAAGTGTATGCACATGTTTGTAGAAATGTTTAAAATTCTTGGTTCTATTTACACATTTCTTCTTTTTGATCGATGATAAAACATGTGCGAAGTGTTAATTAAATTGTGCTTTGAAATACAAAAGATCGATAATTTAAACAATTGTTAATCTGATGATAATGAGTGCGTGGAAGGGTCCTCTATTTTTTTTAATAATAGTACTCTTTGTTCGGCGGACACTGTTCCCTGGACCATCTTTTAATCAAAGCCACACAAGAAATGATAAATTTAATCTATATAAGGTGATACCAACCACTAAAAGCTACTATTTCTAATCGTTGATCTAATTTCAACTGTGTAAATTATACTACATGTGTCAGACTGGTTGATGGTCATTATGCTACAGGGGTGTCTAAGAGGGGAGTCTCAGAAGTTCGTGGAATCACGCTGTAAAAATAATATTGATTTAGAAATAAATTAATGTTGAAGAATATTGAATTAATATCAACGTTTTATCCATTCAAGTTTAAATTTCGTAACATTTTACTGTTCGCATAAAAGTAAATAAAATCTATAAAATGGAATTAAAATGACAACGACCACGAATATAAGAGACGTGCCTCGAATGGGCACAAACAATGGATGCATCTTTATAATGAATGTAATCACCTAAACTTAACTATCTTACAGAAACAAAAACAGAAGCCGCAGTTATCATGCGAAACAGAGCAATCAAAATAAGTTACAAAACTATGGGTAAGTTTACAGATGTTGGTGTCACGAAGCAAACTCGTCGACACATGACTTTTTATTCTGCTGATATGTGTCATAGTAGAAGTGACGAACTAGAATTTTAACTATCTACAATTAAAGCATGACTAATTATTTTTTTAATCATGACTGTTTCATACAACCAATGAGAAGCAAGCAGATAATGCGGAACTACCATGGACAGAAATCGACAATTAATGCCAATTTTAATGCTTTTGTGAATGCTAAAACGTATGCCGGAAAATGACATCCTTAAAAGCTCATAAATGTTAACAAAATGTTAACCCAGTCTTTTTATTAAAAAACATAATTTCTACTTTATTTCCTTTTTTTTTATTCTATTAGGGGAGTATTACATAATGAGAGGATATTTAAAAGTGTCATGGGTTTTCTTCACCTTATCAACAGTAACTGGTGTAACAGTAAGCTTTCTGTATTGGACGTTGCACTTTCTAGGTATGAGAAGCTTGTGCGATCGCACGCGTATCTGAGAACATGTATTACTGTTATTATGTGCAATTGTTTCATTTGTGTTGTTATTGTATTTAACATATCTGTCAGACCAGAAAAAATAGTCGTGTTTCCGGTTTTTTGGCGCCAACCCTAAAGTTTCAAACAGCAAAGTCCTAATTACGAACATATTTAGAGTAGAATCGTGCTTTTAAAATGCTAAATATATTTTTAGCAAAAAAAAAATAGTTTTGCAACCTCCCGATTCTATTTGTTTGGCCATCTTACCGGAAATATCATTTCTGGCCTCAAGTACACACACTGGTATAGATTGGTTGACTTTTAACTGGACATTTATTACTAATCAAACATTATTTTTTTCTAGCGCATTAGTATTTGACAAAATCATAATTAATGAAACAAACAGCAGAGCTAGTATCCGACAGTAATCGGTGTAAACATCTTTTTTGACAAATTTTCAGTTTGAGAAATATTTTGTTCATTTATTTAACATGGAAACTGGTAATTAGTAAAATATGAATAATTAGATTTTTATCTTCTGTTTTCAGATTACGGTTTAGACTATGGCTTTAACATAAATGCTTCTCTACTCGGAGAAAAAAGTACGAATCATTCGAGATTTATCAATAATATATATTAGTAATTGTTCATACGCGTGTGCGACTTAATTTGGTTTACCTGTCTAGGAAATCTGACACACGTTAATTGAATCAAACTTGAACATACAGTAAAACCTCAGCAAACACTACACCACTGAAACCACCTCATCAATAGCGGCCTATAATTTCGGACCGGTTTTCACTATTTCAGTCTGATAAGGCTACATCACTTTAAAGACTTGAATATTATGGCTCCAAAGGATGTCTTAATATCGAGGTTTACAGTTGGCATTTATTTGGCAAGAAATAGTTTTAATTCAATGTTTTCAATCAAGTTTTATCACAGACATCAGCTTTGAATACATTTACGTACACAAATTCTAATAGAATCGTTCTATTTTCAGCCCTTGATTACGGAACGTTGGCGTTCAACTTCATCAACACGCTGGTGATTTTAATACACGTTGTCCTGACCGCAAAACCGCTTCGACTTCTTCATTTTTATATCCCAATGATTTACTTCACAATCTATTTCGTCTTTAGCGTCGTCTATCAGCGCATAAGCGGGAACTATATCTATAAAATACTTGACTGGAACCAAGTTTTTATAACAATTGGACTGGCATACGGTGTGGTTTTCATCTTGGTACCACTTGTACATCTATTGTTGTTCGGTTTTGTGCAACTCCGCATAAAGGTTGGTACGGTCTGTGGTATAAGATATGCATTCGCAAAATGGAAAACTAAGAAAGTACTTCCATTGGAACCGGAAGTCAATAAAAACACGACCATTTTGAGATGGATCAATTCTGAACGCTCCGACATTCCTCCAGTGCTAGTAAGCAAACATGAAAAACAGGTCAGCCACCGAGGAATTCCGAACATAACAGACGAGGAACAAATAAACGACAACAAAACATCCTCAGCAGACGACCAGACACAGGCTCCAGTGAAATCAAATTTGAATTTGTTCAATCAACGAATGAGGGAAACTCCCCTGTGATCAGTTTGACTGTGACGTGTGTACAACTAAACATCTTTATCATTACTACATTTTTAATATGATCTCTTGTACTTTGTGGAAATGCAGTTTGAACAATAAAGTTGTGCTTAAAATTGTTATATCTGTTAATCGAATTAGAATACATGTATATGACTTCAATGCATATCATAAGTGAAGTAAAAGCCTGATCACGGCACAAAGCTACTAACCGTGGTTTCACAGCTGGACAAAGTACAATCTGTATGTTCTAAAGTATAACAAAAAGGATTGCCTAAAATAATTAACTTAAAATGACATCTAATTCAATCAAGCACTTTATTAAGACCACACCCACAAATCCGCTGTAAAATGAATCACCTAGCGAGACTTTTGACTTGAAAAGACTCCTCACATACAGAAAATGTGGAAAATGTCATCTTAGTGCTTTTCCGTGACAATTTTTCATTGTTTCGGATGTCGAGCCATTTGCTTAAGCCACAATCAGGTCCACTATACTGTGATATTTACAATGGGATACAAATTCTTCGTCAATATGTTATCCAACATTAATATGAATAATCCGACCCCACGATCCGAACGCCTTCCAGCAAACATTACCAAATCTAAGTTATATTCAACGTTTTCTGAATAAAAAAGTCCGGTGCTTAGACACACATTCGCAGGTGGTAAGCAAGTGAATCCTTATTAATTTCGTAAAGAAGGCATAAATGTACATGTATTTTATTTTCAAATCCGCCCGAAACGCATGTTCAAGATCTTAAAAAAGCTGTTTTATGCCGGGGGTCTCGATCCCTGGCTCCTATCCCGGGATCTGCTCTGGACCCCTATCCTAGTATGAGAATCCGTGCTTGAAAAACAAATGTGCATTCAAATAAAAGGACGTCGTCCCTGAAAAAAATGCTATGGCATAAAGTGCGACCGAAATCGCTTGCATAGGAATCATTGACATAGAAAATGACTAAGTAACCTTAGAAATTACATAAGCATCAGGCATGCAACAAATTGTACAATCTCTGAATTATAACAACACTGAAGTCAAGATTTCGGACAATCTGTAAACATGTCTTAATTTAGCACGATCAAGTCACGATAATACTGTTATAAAAGGCCTGAAAGAAATCACGGCTGTACAATCTAGGAAATAGTTTTCATAGCAGTGGACTAACTAAAGGCTTAATAATGTTACGAGTATTAATGCTGTCATTACTTATCGGTAACCAAGATTATATAGTTATAGAAACGTTTTCATTTATTTAATTTTGTAGGAACTTCTGTAAAGAAGATATTTTTGTGTTTGTTAATTCGTAAATACACTTTTAGTTATGATGTAAGTGCAATTCTATTGATGTTATTAATTCATGTATATTTACTGAAATAGTAACAAGATCTCACACAATAAAACGACCATGTCAATGAACGTGACTAAAATGAAGCAGTTTTTTATTTGCTTGGACTTGATTTTTGTGATAAAATTATAGCAATATTGAAATAAGTGTAGATGGTTCAGATGAGAAACACGAAAAGTGAAAATTTAGTTCGCTCAAGATTCGAGTGTTGACACCTAAATTTCAGTAAACATTAATTTTTGCAAATTCACTACTTTAAATATATAACTGTATATATAATATTCAATTCTTTATTGTGATATACATGGTCACCTGTTCATACATAAGTAGAACAATACATTGCAATAACATGTGTACAATGAATGTGAGGATTGGCACTGATGACACAATGACAATGAACAAAATTATTGTCAAAAACATGTCAAATAGTTGTTCCATTTTATATACATATACATACAACATACAAATGCTATTATAGTTGTCTGATACAAGAGAATCTCGAATTTTAAAGGTATGATAAAGGTACACAGCTATTTTTGGAATTTCTGTATTTTTACTGGTCATCAGTTGAGAGAAGGAATTGTTACACATCTTTTTGGTACATATTTGAAGTGAATATCTGAATATGATGGACATATCATAATAAAGTGAAATTCGTCTTCAATCAAAATTTCACAATAAAGACAAGTGCGAATTTTCTATGTCAATTTTAGTATCTCTCACGTTCAATCATTAGATTATAGCAAGGACTTCTGAATGTAGTTAAAATGATCTAAACTTTTTAAGATCAATATTTAAGTACACAATTTTCGACCTCAAAATTTGTTTTATCATTAACAAAATACTGATGTTTTACATTTTCATGAAATTTTGCTGACCGCAATTGTTTATATTGATCATTAAACCTTTGAGCGAAGTGATATAAAACAATTTATCAGTTTCTACAAATTGGTTTTCTCATACAAAACCAAATCCATTTTGATTTAAACATTTTACTCTAGAAACCCATTTGGCATGACCAATATTGTTAAAATAGAATTGCATGTCATAACACTAACGTACTTATCTTGTACTGGGCATTTTAATATTTTCAACCTATATTTTATGCAACATTTAGCAGAACTTATGTTCAATTGTTTTGGCAATAGATAATAAACGTCTGTTAGTATCAAACCAGCGACGTATAATACTAATTAAAAAAAACACTAATCAGATCTCTTAAAAATTGCGCCAAGAATTGATAAAGTTGAAGATAAATTGATATTATAATTCGTAACAATATGTAACAATATGTAAAAGATATCTTAGTTTTTATTTTTTGTTAATGTAATTCTTCTTATTGGCTCGACCAATCCATCTTACACATATCATGATCATATGAACATTCTATTATCAGTACAAATGCGTTTTAAGGGATATATTTAAAACTGGAGTTTGAAAAAAAACATTAATCTATAACTATCCTTTTCAGCATATGTGTGCGCAGTTCCATATGGTAAGTGTGAAATTTGCTTCGTTAAATCTGATTTTTTTTTCACAAAATATTAATTCCAAAAATATGCTATTTTAGGCAGATATCATACCTTTTTACATTTACATATTGCCTTTTAAACTCTTGGTCATGTTTATTGTCACGACAAAATAGTATATGTACGTAATTATGTTAAGAGCTGGTCGTCTAAATTAATAAACTAATCCTATGTACAGTGTCTCCTCTGAATGTATACAAATTGTAAATCTGAACATAATACTACAGGGTTAAGTAAATGCTTCCCGACACGCCATTGCGCCATTCTACATCAACATTGATTTGCATTTGCCAACTGTTGTACGTTTTTATCGGCGAGTATTGAAGTTCATGTCAAATGAATATAAGGAAAAGGATTCTTAGAGAATAAAACACATATAAAACCATCACATATTCCCCAAAATACTATCTTCCCTAAATACCCAAACCAAAAACCCATCCAATACATGGTACTACACAAAAAAATGGAAAACAAGACACAGCCTCCGAGAGGGTACCGTTTTAGGACGATTTGTAGCACTGCTTCAGTGATATTAAACTAGTTCATGGGCTCAACTTCACATTTTACACACTCGTAATTTAAGCATAATTCTGTTGTTCTTCGATTGAAAGAAAATCATAAATATCACTTCAGATTTAATATCACTATTTTCATTTTTTAGAAATTTGTTTACGCATAAAGTATGTGTATTTCAGCTAAACGTGCAGAATCATGTATGACAGATGCAGACTGCGCTAATCACACATGTAATCACGGATCTCCAAATTGTGAAGTTCACGATCCAAATGGAGAACATGGACATTGTAACTGTCATTCAGGTAATGTACTAAATACGATGCACGCACTGACTGACGGTTCAAACGTTTTTTTCAGATGAAAATTAGTACGTAAATATCAAGTAATGTCAAAACGGAATGGAACATTGATATGTATTAGGTATTCCATATTTATTACGGATACATGTTGCCTTTTAAACCCTTTATTCGTGCTTATTGTCGAGATAAAATAGTGCATATGTCATCTGCTGGTCGCCTACATCAATAAACTAATTTTATGTACAGAGTCTCTCCTGAATGGATATAAAATTCCAAATTCAGCGCGTACACGCCAATTTCAGTGCTAGGTAAATGGTTAGTGAAACACTATTGCCATTCTAACTACAACATTGATTTGCATTTGCCAACTTTATGTATATTTGTATCCGCAAATTTTGACGTTCTTATCAATAAATATAAGAAATAGATTCCTAGAGAAAAAAACACATTCAAAACATCCCACCTCCCCCAAATACTATCTTCCCCAAATCCTCCAGCCAGAAACCCACCCAACACATAACGCTATACAAAAGATAGAGGAAAAATATGGTCTCCCGGATGTTACGTCTTGGAACTATTTGTAGCAAAGCAACAGGTTGGTTGAACTAGTTTTTTGTGGGCCCTACCTGACTCATAAAGCACTCATAATTTAAGCATAGTGCTACTGTCCTTCGATTGGAGGAAAATCATGAATATCACCTGAGATTTAATATGTGTATTTTCATTTTAAATATTTATTTACGCATAATAGTATATGCGTTTCAGCTGAACGTACACCGGCAGAACAATTTACGGTATTGGTATGCTGTGCTAAGCATGCATGAAATGTATTTATTACAGCAAAACGAGCTGGTGAGCAATGCAAAGTAGACGCAGACTGTTCTGGTACAACATGTCATCATGGATCTCCACATTGTGAAATTCACGATCCAAATCAAGAACATGGACATTGTAACTGTCATTCAGGTAATGTACTAAATACGATGTACTCACTGACTGACGGTTCAAACGTTTTTTCAGATGAAAATTAGTACGTAAATATCAAGTAATGTCAAAACGGAATGGAACATTGATATGTATTAGGTATTCCATATTTATTACGGTTACATGTTGCCTTTTAAACCCTTTATTCGTGCTTATTGTCAAAATAAAATAGTGCATATGTCATCTGCTGGTCGCCTACATCAATACACTAATTCTGTGTACAGTGTCTCTCCTAAATGGACATAAAATCCCAAATTCAACACGTATACGCCAATTTCAGTGCTAGGTAAATGGTTAGTGAAACACTATTGCCATTCTGCCATTCTAACTACAACATTGATTTGCATTTGCCAACTTTATGTATATTTGTATCCGCAAATTTTGACGTTCTTATCAATAAATATAAGAAATAGATTCCTAGAGAAAAAAAACACATTCAAAACACCCCACCTCCCCCAAATACTATCTTCCCCAAATCCTCCAGCCAGAAACCCACCCAACACATAACACTATACAAAAGATAGAGGAAAAATATGGTCTCCCGGATGTTACGTCTTGGAACTATTTGTAGCAAAGCAACAGGTTGGTTGAACTAGTTTTTTGTGGGCCCTACCTGACTCATAAAGCACTCATAATTTAAGCATAGTGCTACTGTCCTTCGATTGGAGGAAAATCATGAATATCACCTGAGATTTAATATGTGTATTTTCATTTTAAATATTTACTTACGCATAATAGTATATGCGTTTCAGCTGAACGTACACCGGCAGAACAATTTACGGTATTTGTATGCTGTGCTAAGCATGCATGAAATGTATTTATTACAGCAAAACGAGCTGGTGAGCAATGCAAAGTAGACGCAGACTGTTCTGGTACAACATGTCATCATGGATCTCCACATTGTGAAATTCACGATCCAAATCAAGAACATGGACATTGTAACTGTCATTCAGGTAATGTTCTTAATACGATGTACGCACTGACTGACGGTTCAAACGTTTTTTCAGATGAAAATTAGTACGTAAATATCAAGTAATGTCAAAACGGAATGGAACATTGATATGTATTAGGTATTCCATATTTATGACGGTTACATGTTGCCTTTTGAACCCCTTATTCGTGCTTATTGTCGAGATAAAATAGTGCATAAGTCATCTGCTGGTCGCCTACATCAATAAACTAATTTTATGTACAGAGTCTCTCCTGAATGGATATACAATCCCAAATTCAACACGTACACGCCAATTTCAGTGCTAGGTAAATGTTTAGTGAAACACTATTGCCATTCTAACTACAACATTGATTTGCATTTGCCAACTTTTTGTATATTTATATCGGCGAATTTTGAAGTTCATATCAATAAATATAAGAAAAAGGTTCCTAGAGAAAAAAAACACATTCAAAACACCCCACCTCCCCCAAATACTATCTTCCCCAAATCCTCCAGCCAGAAACCCACCCAACACATAACACTATACAAAAGATAGAGGAAAAATATGGTCTCCCGGATGTTACGTCTTGGAACTATTTGTAGCAAAGTAACAAGTTGGTTGAACTAGTTTTTTGTGGGCCCTACCTGACTCATAAAGCACTCATAATTTAAGCATAGTGCTACTGTCCTTCGATTGGAAGTAAATCATGAATATCACCTGAGATTTAATATGTGTATTTTCATTTTAATATTTATTTACGCATAATAGTATATGCGTTTCAGCTGAACGTACACCGGCAGAACAATTTACGGTATTTGTATGCTGTGCTAAGCATGCATGAAATGTATTTATTACAGCAAAACGAGCTGGTGAGCAATGCAAAGTAGACGCAGACTGTTCTGGTACAACATGTCATCATGGATCTCCACATTGTGAAATTCACGATCCAAATCAAGAACATGGACATTGTAACTGTCATTCAGGTAATGTTCTAAATACGATGTACGCACTGACTGACGGTTCAAACGTTTTTTTCAGATGAAAATTAGTACGTAAATATCAAGTAATGTCAAAACGGAATGGAACATTGATATGTATTAGGTATTCCATATTTATTACGGTTACATGTTGCCTTTTGAACCCCTTATTCGTGCTTATTGTCGAGATAAAATAGTGCATATGTCATCTGCTAGTCGCCTACATCAATAAACTAATTTTATGTACAGAGCCTCTCCTGAATGGATATAAAATTCCAAATTCAACACGTACACGCCAATTTCAGTGCTAGGTAAATGGTTAGTGAAACACTATTGCCATTCCAACTACAACATTGATTTGCATTTGCCACCTTTATGTATATTTGTATCCGCGATTTTTGACGTTCTTATCAATAAATATAAGAAATAGATTCCTAGAGAAAAAAAACACATTCAAAACATCCCACCTCCCCCAAATACTATCTTCCCCAAATCCCCCAGCCAGAAACCCACCCAACACAGAACACCGTACAAAAATGGAGGATAAAACACAGTCTTCCAGAGGGGTGTCGCCTAAGAACGATTTGTTGCAATGCGTCAGTGAGGTTAAGCTAGTTTATGGGCCCAACCTCACACTTTACGCACTCGTAATTTAAACATTGTACTACTGTTCTTCGTTAGTAAGAAAATTATATTCATCACAAGAGTCTATTTTCATTTTTAGAAATTTGTTTACGCATAAAGTATGTACATTTCAGCTAAACGTGCACCGGCAGAACAATGTATGGTAGATGCAGACTGCACTAATCACACATGTAATCATGGATCTCCACATTGTGAAATTCACGACCATAATCAAGAACATGGACATTGTAACTGTCACACAGGTAACGAAATAAATACGATGTACGCACTGACTGACGGTTCAAATGATCTTTTTAGATGACAATAAATACACAAATAATATGTAATTTCAAAACGGGAATGGAAAATCGATATATATTAATTAGCATCTTTATGAATGCAATTCTGTATTTCTAAACGGCAATAGGTGACAAGAAAATGAAAACAATCTCCATGAATGTACATTGTATATAGATTCCCGAAATTTTATAGAACACACATATGCAAACCGCAGTTTTGTGAAAATGGTTCGTGTAGCAATGAAGTAATAGAAATTTGTAAACATAAAAACATGAGGTCGTGCTATTGTCTAAAGGGTGCGTCACAACCGAAGAAGTAGTCTAAAGAGGATTCGAAAATAGTGATATTGGCGATAAAATTTCGTAATGAAAATGCCATGTCATGGTACTTTAATAATCTCTTAACCAAAGAAATTAAAAGTGTAATCAGAAATGTATTCATGCAAATGGCTTTGGCATTACAGCAAAACGAGCAGGCGAGCAATGCTCAGTAAACGCTGACTGTGCTAACATAACATGTAATCATGGATCTCCACATTGTGAAATTCACGATCCAAATGGAGCACATGGACATTGTAACTGTCATTCAGGTAACGTTCTAAATATGTTAGCACCGACCGACAATTCAAGCGATCTTTCAGATGGAAATAAGTACACAAATAACATGTCACTTTAAAAAGGGAATGGACAATCGATATTTATTCAGTATTCCATATGTATTACTTTCACATTTTACCTTTCAAAACCCTTAGTCCAGCAAGGATTAGAAAATATTTTAAGTCCTCAATTGGTGATTATATTTTGAAATGGAAATGTCATAGTACAATAAAAATCTCTTTACCAATGCAATTATAATTGTAATCAGAGACGTATTCATGCAAAAGGCTTTGACATTACAGCACAACGAGCAGATATTAGAATTTTTTCCATATTTTATCAGAAGAAAAATTATTCCAACAAAGGTTAACAAATATGTTAAGTCCGCAATTGGTGATCATGACATGGTATTACATGTATACATAATAATCCTATACCAATGCAATTATACGAACATTGATTTACATTTGCCAACTTTTTGTATGCTTATTTCGGTGAACATTGAAGCTCATATCTTCTCCACCTCCAACCAAAAACCCACCCAACACATAACACCATACAATAAAAAGAGGACAAGACACAGTCTCTCAAAAGGTACCGCCATAGAATGATTTGTTGCACTGCTTCAGTGACATTAAACTAGTTCATGGGCCCAACCTCACATTTTACGCGCTCGTAATTTAAACATAATATTTTTTGTTCTTCGATTGGAAGAAAATCATAAATATCACCTCAGATTTGATATCACTATTTTCGTTTTTTAGAAATTTGTTTACGCATAATGTATGTGCATTTCAGCTAAACGTGCACCGGCAGAATCATGTACGACAGATGCAGACTGCGCTAGTCATACATGTAATCATGGATCTCCAAATTGTGAAATTCACGATCCAAATCAAGAACATGGACATTGTAACTGTCATTCAGGTAATGTTCTAAATACGATGTACGTACTGACTGACGGTTCAAACGTTTTTTTATTCAGATGAAAATAAGTACGTAAATATCAAGTAATGTCAAAACGGAATGGAACATTGATATGTATTTGGTATTCCATATTTATTACGGTTACATGTTGCCTTTTAAACCCCTTATTCGTGCTAATTGTCGAGACAAAATAGTGCATATGTCATCTGCTGGTCGCCTACATCAATAAACTAATTCTATGTACAGTGTCTGTCCTGAATGGATATAAAATCCCAAATTAAACCAGTATACGCCAATTTCAGTGTTAGGTAAATGGTTAGTGAAACACCATTGCTATTCTAACTACAATATTGACTTGCATTTGCCAACTTTTTGTATATTTATATCGGCGAATTTTGAAGTTCATATCAATAAATATAAGAAAAAGATTCCTAGAGAAAAAACACATTCAAAACATCCCACCTCCCCTAAATACTATCTTCCCCAAATCCCCCAGCCAGAAACCCACCAACACAGAACACCATACAAAAATGGAGGATAAAACACAGTCTTCCAGAGGGGTGCCGCCTAAGAACGATTTGTTGCAATGCGTCAGTGAGGTTAAGCTAGTTTATGGGCCCAACCTCACACTTTACGCACTCGTAGTTTAAACATTGTACTACTGTTCTTCGTTAGTAAGAAAATTATATTCATCACAAGAGTCTATTTTCATTTTTAGAAATTTGTTTACGCATAAAGTATGTACATTTCAGCTAAACGTGCACCGGCAGAACAATGTATGGTAGATGCAGACTGCACTAATCACACATGTAATCATGGATCTCCACATTGTGAAATTCACGACCATAATCAAGAACATGGACATTGTAACTGTCACACAGGTAACGAAATAAATACGATGTACGCACTGACTGACGGTTCAAATGATCTTTTTAGATGACAATAAATACACAAATAATATGTAATTTCAAAACGGGAATGGAAAATCGATATATATTAATTAGCATCTTTATGAATGCAATTCTGTATTTCTAAACGGCAATAGGTGACAAGAAAATGAAAACAATCTCTATAAATGTGCATTGTATATAGATTCCCGAAATTTTATAGAACACACATATGCAAACCGCAGTTTTGTGAAAATGGTTCGTGTAGCAATGAAGTAATAGAAATTTGTAAACATAAAAACATGAGGTCGTGCTATTGTCTAAAGGGTGCGTCACAACCGAAGAAGTAGTCTAAAGAGGATTCGAAAATAGTGATATTGGCGATAAAATTTCGTAATGAAAATGCCATGTCATGGTACTTTAATAATCTCTTAACCAAAGAAATTAAAAGTGTAATCAGAAATGTATTCATGCAAATGGCTTTGGCATTACAGCAAAACGAGCAGGCGAGCAATGCTCAGTAAACGCTGACTGTGCTAACATAACATGTAATCATGGATCTCCACATTGTGAAATTCACGATCCAAATGGAGCACATGGACATTGTAACTGTCATTCAGGTAACGTTCTAAATATGTTAGCACCGACCGACAATTCAAACGATCTTTCAGATGGAAATAAGTACACAAATAACATGTCACTTTAAAAAGGGAATGGACAATCGATATTTATTCAGTATTCCATATGTATTACTTTCACATTTTACCTTTCAAAACCCTTAGTCCAGCAAGGATTAGAAAATATTTTAAGTCCTCAATTGGTGATTGTATTTTGAAATGGAAATGTCATAGTACAATAAAAATCTCTTTACCAATGCAATTATAATTGTAATCAGAGACGAATTCATGCAAAAGGCTTTGACATTACAGCACAACGAGCAGATATTAGAATTTTTTCCATATTTTATCAGAAGAAAAATTATTCCAACAAAGGTTAACAAATATGTTAAGTCCGCAATTGGTGATCATGACATGGTATTACATGTATACATAATAATCCTATACCAATGCAATTATACGAACATTGATTTACATTTGCCAACTTTTTGTATGCTTATATCGGTGAACATTGAAGCTCATATCTTCTCCACCTCCAACCAAAAACCCACCCAACACATAACACCATACAATAAAAAGAGGACAAGACACAGTCTCTCAGAAGGTACCGCCATAGAATGATTTGTTGCACTGCTTCAGTGACATTAAACTAGTTCATGGGCTCAACCTCACATTTTACGCACTCGTAATTTAAACATAATTCTGTTGTTCTTCGATTGGAAGAAAATCATAAATATCACCTCAGATTTAATATCACTATTTTCATTTTTTAGAAATTTGTTTACGCATAATGTATGTGCATTTCAGCTAAACGTGCACCGGCAGAATCATGTATGACAGATGCAGACTGCGCTAGTCATACATGTAATCATGGATCTCCAAATTGTGAAATTCACGATCCAAATCAAGAACATGGACATTGTAACTGTCATTCAGGTAATGTTCTAAATACGATGTACGTACTGACTGACGGTTCAAACGTTTTTTTATTCAGATGAAAATAAGTACGTAAATATCAAGTAATGTCAAAACGGAATGGAACATTGATATGTATTTGGTATTCCATATTTATTACGGTTACATGTTGCCTTTTAAACCCCTTATTCGTGCTAATTGTCGAGACAAAATAGTGCATATGTCATCTGCTGGTCGCCTACATCAATAAACTAATTCTATGTACAGTGTCTGTCCTGAATGGATATAAAATCCCAAATTAAACCAGTATACGCCAATTTCAGTGTTAGGTAAATGGTTAGTGAAACACCATTGCTATTCTAACTACAATATTGACTTGCATTTGCCAACTTTTTGTATATTTATATCGGCGAATTTTGAAGTTCATATCAATAAATATAAGAAAAAGATTCCTAGAGAAAAAACACATTCAAAACATCCCACCTCCCCTAAATACTATCTTCCCCAAATCCCCCAGCCAGAAACCCGCCAACACAGAACACCATACAAAAATGGAGGATAAAACACAGTCTTCCAGAGGGGTGTCGCCTAAGAACGATTTGTTGCAATGCGTCAGTGAGGTTAAGCTAGTTTATGGGCCCAACCTCACACTTTACGCACTCGTAGTTTAAACATTGTACTACTGTTCTTCGTTAGTAAGAAAATTATATTCATCACAAGAGTCTATTTTCATTTTTAGAAATTTGTTTACGCATAAAGTATGTACATTTCAGCTAAACGTGCACCGGCAGAACAATGTATGGTAGATGCAGACTGCACTAATCACACATGTAATCATGGATCTCCACATTGTGAAATTCACGACCATAATCAAGAACATGGACATTGTAACTGTCACACAGGTAACGAAATAAATACGATGTACGCACTGACTGACGGTTCAAATGATCTTTTTAGATGACAATAAATACACAAATAATATGTAATTTCAAAACGGGAATGGAAAATCGATATATATTAATTAGCATCTTTATGAATGCAATTCTGTATTTCTAAACGGCAATAGGTGACAAGAAAATGAAAACAATCTCTATAAATGTGCATTGTATATAGATTCCCGAAATTTTATAGAACACACATATGCAAACCGCAGTTTTGTGAAAATGGTTCGTGTAGCAATGAAGTAATAGAAATTTGTAAACATAAAAACATGAGGTCGTGCTATTGTCTAAAGGGTGCGTCACAACCGAAGAAGTAGTCTAAAGAGGATTCGAAAATAGTGATATTGGCGATAAAATTTCGTAATGAAAATGCCATGTCATGGTACTTTAATAATCTCTTAACCAAAGAAATTAAAAGTGTAATCAGAAATGTATTCATGCAAATGGCTTTGGCATTACAGCAAAACGAGCAGGCGAGCAATGCTCAGTAAACGCTGACTGTGCTAACATAACATGTAATCATGGATCTCCACATTGTGAAATTCACGATCCAAATGGAGCACATGGACATTGTAACTGTCATTCAGGTAACGTTCTAAATATGTTAGCACCGACCGACAATTCAAACGATCTTTCAGATGGAAATAAGTACACAAATAACATGTCACTTTAAAAAGGGAATGGACAATCGATATTTATTCAGTATTCCATATGTATTACTTTCACATTTTACCTTTCAAAACCCTTAGTCCAGCAAGGATTAGAAAATATTTTAAGTCCTCAATTGGTGATTGTATTTTGAAATGGAAATGTCATAGTACAATAAAAATCTCTTTACCAATGCAATTATAATTGTAATCAGAGACGAATTCATGCAAAAGGCTTTGACATTACAGCACAACGAGCAGATATTAGAATTTTTTCCATATTTTATCAGAAGAAAAATTATTCCAACAAAGGTTAACAAATATGTTAAGTCCGCAATTGGTGATCATGACATGGTATTACATGTATACATAATAATCCTATACCAATGCAATTATACGAACATTGATTTACATTTGCCAACTTTTTGTATGCTTATATCGGTGAACATTGAAGCTCATATCTTCTCCACCTCCAACCAAAAACCCACCCAACACATAACACCATACAATAAAAAGAGGACAAGACACAGTCTCTCAGGAGGTACCGCCATAGAATGATTTGTTGCACTGCTTCAGTGACATTAAACTAGTTCATGGGCCCAACCTCACATTTTACGCACTCGTAATTTAAACATAATTCTGTTGTTCTTCGATTGGAAGAAAATCATAAATATCACCTCAGATTTAATATCACTATTTTCATTTTTTAGAAATTTGTTTACGCATAATGTATGTGCATTTCAGCTAAACGTGCACCGGCAGAATCATGTATGACAGATGCAGACTGCGCTAGTCATACATGTAATCATGGATCTCCAAATTGTGAAATTCACGATCCAAATCAAGAACATGGACATTGTAACTGTCATTCAGGTAATGTTCTAAATACGATGTACGTACTGACTGACGGTTCAAACGTTTTTTTATTCAGATGAAAATAAGTAGGTAAATATCAAGTAATGTCAAAACGGAATGGAACATTGATATGTATTTGGTATTCCATATTTATTACGGTTACATGTTGCCTTTTAAACCCCTTATTCGTGCTAATTGTCGAGACAAAATAGTGCATATGTCATCTGCTGGTCGCCTACATCAATAAACTAATTCTATGTACAGTGTCTGTCCTGAATGGATATAAAATCCCAAATTAAACCAGTATACGCCAATTTCAGTGTTAGGTAAATGGTTAGTGAAACACCATTGCTATTCTAACTACAATATTGACTTGCATTTGCCAACTTTTTGTATATTTATATCGGCGAATTTTGAAGTTCATATCAATAAATATAAGAAAAAGATTCCTAGAGAAAAAACACATTCAAAACATCCCACCTCCCCTAAATACTATCTTCCCCAAATCCCCCAGCCAGAAACCCGCCAACACAGAACACCATACAAAAATGGAGGATAAAACACAGTCTTCCAGAGGGGTGTCGCCTAAGAACGATTTGTTGCAATGCGTCAGTGAGGTTAAGCTAGTTTATGGGCCCAACCTCACACTTTACGCACTCGTAGTTTAAACATTGTACTACTGTTCTTCGTTAGTAAGAAAATTATATTCATCACAAGAGTCTATTTTCATTTTTAGAAATTTGTTTACGCATAAAGTATGTACATTTCAGCTAAACGTGCACCGGCAGAACAATGTATGGTAGATGCAGACTGCACTAATCACACATGTAATCATGGATCTCCACATTGTGAAATTCACGACCATAATCAAGAACATGGACATTGTAACTGTCACACAGGTAACGAAATAAATACGATGTACGCACTGACTGACGGTTCAAATGATCTTTTTAGATGACAATAAATACACAAATAATATGTAATTTCAAAACGGGAATGGAAAATCGATATATATTAATTAGCATCTTTATGAATGCAATTCTGTATTTCTAAACGGCAATAGGTGACAAGAAAATGAAAACAATCTCCATGAATGTACATTGTATATAGATTCCCGAAATTTTATAGAACACACATATGCAAACCGCAGTTTTGTGAAAATGGTTCGTGTAGCAATGAAGTAATAGAAATTTGTAAACATAAAAACATGAGGTCGTGCTATTGTCTAAAGGGTGCGTCACAACCGAAGAAGTAGTCTAAAGAGGATTCGAAAATAGTGATATTGGCGATAAAATTTCGTAATGAAAATGCCATGTCATGGTACTTTAATAATCTCTTAACCAAAGAAATTAAAAGTGTAATCAGAAATGTATTCATGCAAATGGCTTTGGCATTACAGCAAAACGAGCAGATATTAGAATTTTTTCCATATTTTATCAGAAGAAAAATTATTCCAACAAAGGTTAACAAATATGTTAAGTCCGCAATTGGTGATCATGACATGGTATTACATGTATACATAATAATCCTATACCAATGCAATTATACGAACGTTGATTTACATTTGCCAACTTTTTGTATGCTTATATCGGTGAACATTGAAGCTCATATCTTCTCCACCTCCAACCAAAAACCCACCCAACACATAACACCATACAATAAAAAGAGGACAAGACACAGTCTCTCAGAAGGTACCGCCATAGAATGATTTGTTGCACTGCTTCAGTGACATTAAACTAGTTCATGGGCCCAACCTCACATTTTACGCACTCGTAATTTAAACATAATTCTGTTGTTCTTCGATTGGAAGAAAATCATAAATATCACCTCAGATTTAATATCACTATTTTCATTTTTTAGAAATTTGTTTACGCATAATGTATGTGCATTTCAGCTAAACGTGCACCGGCAGAATCATGTATGACAGATGCAGACTGCGCTAATCATACATGTAATCATGGATCTCCAAATTGTGAAATTCACGATCCAAATCAAGAACATGGACATTGTAACTGTCATTCAGGTAATGTTCTAAATACGATGTACGCACTGACTGACGGTTCAAACGTTTTTTTATTCAGATGAAAAAAAGTACGTAAATATCAAGTAATGTCAAAACGGAATGGAGCATTGATATGTATTATGTATTCCATATTTATTAACTAATTCTATGTACAGAACAATGTGCGTTAGATGTATGCTGTGCTAATCATGCATGAAATGTATTTATTACAGCAAAACGAGCTGGTGAGCAATGCAAAACAGACGCAGACTGTTCTGGTACAACATGTCATCATGGATCTCCACATTGTGAAGTTCACGATCCAAATCAAGAACATGGACATTGCAACTGCCACTCGTAGGTATTGTACCGCATCAAATTAACGACTATTGCAAAAAATGCGTTAAAGTTATTATCCAAATTTATCAATACCGTTCTGATTATAACCACATCATCTACTTTATTAAAGCCGCCGAGCGTTTTTTTTTTCATGACCTTTTAAAATTAAGTGTAGGGGTCACCAGTTCAAAAAGAAATCCATTCTACCCGCAAAGAACCTGATTTTTTGTTAAAATGTCCTCGAAGTATTTCTACTTTCTATTCAAAAACTAAAAGGGCTATGCTAGTTCCGGTTCGAAAAGTTCATCTAAATCAAATACCCCAGAAGTCAAATTGGAAAAAAGGAAAATAATTTGAGTGACACGGTTACCAACGAAATGTGGAAAAGAATTCTGCAGCTTCAGATAGCACTTTAGTAACAGGGTATTTAAGATCAGCTCCCCCCCCCTAAATAAATACCTGGTTTCCGGCTTCCATTCAAAACATAGCGTCGGCAGGAAGGAAGAATATCTTTTCAAATATATTTTTTCAACTGGAGGTATAATCATATGAAAATATCGGTAGCAAAAGTCGGTGGAAAATAAGGTCGGTCTGGTCAGTGGAAAAAACTCTTTAAAGTGACAAATGTAAGGTGATTAGGTAATATTTCGGCGGAAGATTATATTTGTACAATACTACAATGAACAGGGAGCTAGCACGTTGAAGGGATGGTGTATAATGGTGTGTTAGGTTTAAAATGGCCACACGGACCAAAAACACTTATATTACATATATACATACACGTATGTATATATATGATATACATGTTGTTGGTCAATGTGGCCATTTTAGGCCTAATACAGCATTATACTCCATCCCTTCAACGTGCTAGCCCCCTGTGCTACAATGAATAAGCAAAGTATGCTAATCAAATATGAAGTAAGTGCTCTTCTATCTTACTGAATCGGGTCAATAAGAATGAAAATTGTAATCAAAATATATCAGGATTCATTTACAGTCAGTCTTCGACATTGCATGATTAAGTACATGCAGTATATTTTTTTGCCAGAGATGACAGGAATATTATAATGTCAGACTAAAATATATCTTTTTTAGGTAAACTGAATGAGACAAAAGCGAAGAGGACTGTTTTTTATTGGCATAATCATGTATGTTTTTTTTGCAAATAAAGCGCATATAAAAGCTGAATAATTTAGACTGTTTTTAAATGTGTCAACTTGCCATTCATTCTTGGCATCATTCTTGACAATTATCCGGAACTCATTACATAAATGGAAATAGTACCAAGTAATCAATGTAATCAGTGCACAGTATAACACAAATTTGGTCATGGCGCCATGTTACCAATTTGCATCACCACGTAAAATGGACTTTGTACCAAGTAATTAGGCAAGAATACCATGCAAATGTGCGCCAGTTAACTAATTTACCACACCATACACATCCTGACAGTGCACCAATTAACTAATTTACCACATCCTGACAGTGCACCAATTAACTAATTTACCACACTATACACATCCTGACAGTGTACCAAATAAGCTGTTTACATTACCATACACATCCTGACAGAGCACCAATTAACTAATTTACCACACCATACATATCCTGACAGTGTACCAAGTAATCGGTTTACATTACCATACACATCATGACAGTGTACCAATTAACTAATTTACCACACCATACACATCCTGACAGTGTACCAAGTAAGCTGTTTACATTACCATACAATTACAATCATTGTACCAAGTAATCAGTTTACAGTAACACTTGAATGCAGAGATTGTACCAACAAATCAGTTTGCAGTAATACACAAATATTGTCATTGCACCAACTAAACAGAAAATTGTCATAAAGATATGAACATAGTGCCAAACAGTGTCCAATACTACACAATTATATACACTACATCAACTAACACTAATATTACACCAGCATATCACCAAGATGATACCAAGAGCTTACAAACTAACAAACCAGTAGGTTTCTTTGCATATAACTAAGTATTTTATTGCCATTTATAAACAAGCTTTTTATGTTGCGGCTACTGAGTCCATTCACATTCAAAGCCATATTTAAGTTAGTTTTAACAATTGATTTTATTGAATTGTCTAATATCAATATATTTTTCCAAGTTGCCAGGACAGATTCTTTTAATTTTGAATATTCAGAGTCAATTAGATTTATCTTTTCAGTTATATAAAACTTCATTTTAATTTATTTTTCCGTTTTTATAATGTCATTTATGAATACTAACCAGAATTTATCCATTTTTTATACATAAGACATTTTCAATGATGTTTTATAAATCTGTTTACCTTGTATGAGTTGCTTCAAGTCATAAAATAATGGTGGATTCTCAATTTTGTTTGTGTTACACAATTCGATGTGACTTTCCAAAATTTCACAGTAAAAAACAGTAAATTTCTTTTAGGATTGGGAGAGATTTTCGTGAATCAATCTTCATTTTAAAAATGAACTGATTTGGGCCGAACTGATCAAAAATAGAGGTATAACTTTCCAATTAGAATCATCATCTTCACATAATGTTTTAGTCCATCCCATTTGTAATGCTTTATGTAAGTAGCAAAATCAGGCATGTCTAATGCTCCACCAATTATATTTGAAATTAGAATCGTTTGATTTTCTCTCTTTTGTTACTCCATAAGAATTTATTAAGTATTGAGTTAATATTATTTATTTATGTTTTGGAGTTGATATTGTCAGCACTAAATAAGCCAGCCTTGGTAATATCAAAGTTTTGTTAACAGTTAATTTTCCGTACAAAGTGTCGATTACTCCAGCTGTTGATTATGTATCTGTTTTCTATTTTATTGTTCCAGTAGTTCTCTTGAGTTCTCTCCCTTTATCATATTCCATGAAATTCTTGCTTGGAAAAAAGTAAACAAAAAGAACAATAGATGACTTAAATAACTTTTTTCCCATTTTTTTTTTGCAATAAACATCCATTTTTACCTCACTTTCTTAACTGATTTCTCTTCCTTTTACAAATTAAAGTTTACTTCAAATCAATTATATAAATCAACATTTTGTCTTGTGTTTTATATTTGTCTGCTCAAGTTTGCAAGCTCAGATGTAGCTCTAAGGTACCGTATTATTTTTCAGACTCATAATCTATAAAATCTTAAGGCTTTAACTTGATCCCTCAACTAAAATAGATCGAAGATAAATGAAAACTTCATAGAAATGCCTTAGTTGCAAACAATTTTACAGTGACTAGCAGAATATTTGTGAATGGCAAAATGCAGTAAGATTTATTACTATAATAATGTAGGATTACTGTTATATATGTAGGTATACTGTTTGCTCAAGGCAACACTGGACATTCAAAAGGAAAGACTCATAAAAGTTTAATAATGTAATTGCTGCAGTTGTTTAGCCATTATACTAGATGCTTAACAGAAAGCATCACCCTAGTTAGTTCTGCCATAAGACTCTTATACAGCTAATAATATAGGTTGCAGGTTTGTGACCAGCATAACATTCCCTGGTTCATTACAACTGAAATGATTGTATTGCATTCATCATTTGCCTTCCATCTGTTTTAGCATATTACTAGAGAAAGTTGTCAGGAGATTCTAAAAGAACACTTCAGTACTGCCAGGTAAACTTGGAACTCTTGTAAAGACAATTACAATTTTTTGCGCCAAACACTAACAATAAAGTCACATGTTTCATACCGACTACAATCAAATTCAATTTCATGTTTTTTTACTCCAGAGATAATAGGGCTTTAAGAATATAATACCTTGTCAATGAAAATTACAATACAATCATGTCAGTGATAACTTTGGGGATTGACATTAAAACAATATAAAATGGTCATGAATACTGGTTCCTTGTCACAGTCTGGATTCAAAAATGGCATTTCTGAAGATATTTGACAACCCATTTTATCATTAAACAAACAAGTGAAGAGATATATCTAGAGAAAACAATTTTGATGGTACCAGACCTTTCACAAAATCCAGAAAAATCACTAGAAAGAGAATAATTCTGGTTTATTTTCACAGTATATCTTAAGTGAAACAATAACGCCGGCCATACAGTTTATATTTAATACAAAAAATCATTTGATGTTAAAAACAGAGAATAAACATTTGTTTCTAGCTATGATACACTATAACAAAGAATAGTCCAGGCAATGTAAATGAAGGGGAGTATGCTAAAACATATACATGTTATCCAGTTCAAATGAAAGAATTGAACTGAATCAATGTATCTGGTGAAATTTGAATTAATGAAGAGATAACATAATTGTATAAATGACACAGTACACAATGCAGAGTCTCCCTGTCTTTGTAATGTAACAATGCATGACACATTAAGGATGAAATTCAGATCAATAATCAACTCAAAATAGAGATTTCAAAATGAATATAAAGTAACATCTGCCCAAAGGAATCATTAAAATTCAAATCATTCAATTCATTACAAATCATGTAAAGCCAAATAAAAATCTATCCAAAGAAGAGACAAAGTATTACCCTATTTTGAAAACGATTTTGTGTCGTTTTTAAGACAAGCTATATGTAGGCATTTCACAAGACTAATTATATGTAAAGCAAGTTTTAACATAACTTTGACCTATTTTAAGTTGACTATGATAATTGAACACATTGATTTCATTTACATATTGGAAAATAAAGCAAGTATGCATAAGGAAACAATGCATTAGTCATATTCATTTGATAAACAATACAATACAAGTTGAATATTTTTGCTTGATGATACAGTACTTTATGTCCCAGTTCTCATAGGTGGTGAAACAAGGATTACTCCATCTCCTCTCACAAAAAGCATAGGGATGTTCCTCTTTGTTGACTGAAAAAAACAACAGAACAATGATATAACACACCTAATTATATCGCTTGATTTATACATGTATCTCATTTGAAAACTGTTACGCTAATAATAATAATCTAGAGTATGTTGACAAAGAAATTTGATATCCATATTATTCTCCACAAAGTAACTATTCAAGATATTTCAGACCAGTGTTCACCAATTAAAGCCACTATTTACAAATTGAAAATATTTCCTTCATCTTTGTGTCATGCAAATATAACAGTACATATAATGTTTGACCTTTCTGATGACCAAACAAAACATTTACTGCTATAAGACGCTTGCATGACATTTATGAATTCATAACTTACTGATATATTACAAAAACCCCTTAAGACCAACATTTTTTCACTGGGTTAAATACTATTTTTCAACAATTCTTCAGTTATATATGGCAGCCGGTTCAATTAACCAGTTTTCCTTGACTGTATACTAACCAGTACTAACTTACCCTTCCACAAGGAACTGGCAACTTCTCCAGATATGGAGGAAAATCGTCGTTTTTGTCAAATTTTCAAGGATGGGCATGACCTGTCATGACCAGGATTTGAAACCGGACTGCCAGATTACAAGTCCAGTGCACTTACTAGTGAACCACCAGAAACACACAGGAAATGGATTTGTTCTGACAGCTGACTTTAAAAACACCAACACTTAGCATATGTGTTATAAAGGAAATCCATGCATGATCGTGTAATAATTAATCATCAACTTTCCATTGGTTGTTCAATTACATAACAATCTTGAACATTATCGTCTTTGTTTCCTGATGTAATTTCATCAGAGTAGAAAATATTGATTATTTATAGAAAGTGTACCAACAGTGAAAGATAAATGTGCACTGATTAGGGATTAACATATGCATTATAAATCAAAAGTGTAAAAATGTGTATCTTGGGTGCAATCATAAGACTACAAATATGCGTATCTGAGCAGTAATGGGTTAAATCACAACCTTGTATATTTCTTCGTATGTTTCCTCATCAATTTCTACAGTAGTGACAGTTTCTTCAACATCGCCCATTATCATGTTCAAATGTTGATCATATGCCTATACAAAGAAAAAAATTCAAATCACTGTAAAATAAATAATTTACAGCTTGACAAAGCACACACATCTTACACAAATACTGTCAAATCTTAGTGGGACAATAGTCCCACAACAGTTAAAACTACCCTAAAGTAATATTCATGGTACATTCAATCAACAAATTAAACAATACATAAAAATCCATACTAAATCATAAGTATCATAAAATAAGAAATTTTTTATGAAATATGCAAAAAAATCCCAACAAATTCATGTTTTGCAAATAACTTTGAACAGGCAAGAAATCCTAGTTTTTTGATACATGAAATAAATTAATTGATATATATATATTACCTGATTAAAGAGCATTTAACAAGTTTGACAGACGGTACACTATAGTAAACACTGTAGTAAATAAGACGTCATTGGAAAGCAGGAGCGATGTCAGAGATCTCGAGATATTATTAGAACGTAAACAAAACCCATGAATCTACATACATTTTACATACATCGATGATGTATCATACAGAATATATTTTTTTACAATTTACATCAAAGATCAATATCCCTGACATTCATGTTTCATTCTAGAGGAATATTTCAGAAAAGTTGGGGGAAATATATCGCGATATATTTTAGGTAAAACGACAGTTAAAAAGTGGATACAAGAACTTATCACATACATGCAATCGTCCTCTAAGTTCCCGCTCATTCCTCATTTTCACATAAATTCTCTCATCCAAGCTCAGACGTATCAGATCCAATGGTTCTTCAACTGTTTGAGCAGGAACTTGCTGAAATTAATACAAAAGAGGTTGGAATAAATTGCAAGAGCGAAAAAGAATGAAAGACGTTAATACACATAAATATACAATCAGCACAAAGAGTTACAAAATAAAAGAAACGAAACAATATATCGCGAAAACAAGTTGCATTCATCAAAATTAGATTTTTTAATGCACTTGAAGCGTGTCAATTAGATTCATTACGCAAGATACTGTGGATGTGGATTAACAAAATGACTGCGACCTATATACAAAAAGATTAATTGCAACAACATAATACAATACAATCCATTTGAAATACTTTACCGGTTCAGCTTCGTCGGCCATTTTGAATGACCGTGATAATAATAATGACGTGACAATTACATTTTGTGTATGGCCAGACTCGCGCAATTTTCCACATTGAGTTACCGTTCCTTGTATTCACTTTCAATGAATGCAGTGTTCAAACACATTTTAAAAGCTTGGAATCATTTTAGATCCGTTGAACAGCAACATCAACATTTTCCGTTGAACTCTTATTTTTGTAAATTTTCATTGCCACCTGATGAATAGTATTGAATGGGCCCACATTGAATAGAGTTCATATTTACATCTGCAGCACAGGAATATTGGTAAACCCATTGTGTGGAAAAGCAAAAATGTAATAACATACATATCTCCATAAGGATTTAGTAGTCACAATATCCTTTTGTGGTTGAGATAAATACAGATATTGCTTGTCTGGTTGAAATATTGTACCACTCTTCAAATAATATCTGCAGTCATCCATTCTAATTATATAGAACATGTTGACATTGGAGTAGGTCCTATCTAACAGGTCTCGCTAGAGTAAATCATGACTGCATGGAGATGATCACTCCAGCAGAATATTTTTGCTATTGCTGAAGAAATCCTCTCAGATTCTTCCCACACAAGATATTACTTTGTGTTTATTAACGTAAAAAAATAATAAAAAAATTAATATGCAAGGCAAGAATTTAATCCCCATATATATTGTATAGCATTTCATATCCCTTGTACAAAAATATTTCATGCCCAAATGTGACACCTCTCCAGACCATCATAGATTCCTCATTTAATCACTAGTAATCAGGTGCACTACACAAACATATCAGCCTATGGTTTTGCCCTTATATGCATAAACTTTTTGAAGTGGATCAATCATTCTAATTGACCTCTCAGTCTTACTGATAACTGAGTTACTCCTAAACTGACCATCCATCAACATATGTACATTTCCATAAAGCACCAAATTGAATAAGCAAACCTTGTTGAAATTTATGTATACCAATATATGTATCTTGTTTATCCAGAGTTCAGAACATATATATATGTACATTGCAATATATAACTGAACATAAATTTCATTTGAATGTATAAAGCTGAGATTTTGTGTAAAACTGTGAATTTGAAAAACTGCATGTATATTTAATTTTAGTAAATGTATGAGACAGTAACATTCCAATGATTGCACAGGTGAGTGACAAATAGATAATTACATATTTCTTTCAATGCTGGAATCAGTGAACATTTGCAAATTCTTATGTTTAGGAGGATGCACATAATGTCTTTCTTTGTCCTACATAATGAATTTTCAGACTATTTGGGTTGTGAAGTAAGTCTTAAAACCAATAACGTTATGCTATCAATGATTACAAATAGATGCTCAACAGAAAGCAACTATCAAACCAATCCTTTAGTCATTCAGTGTGCACTAAATTCACTAAAGAAAAGCCTTACAACTGTGCTATTTTACATAGGTTTAATGCCGTTTTTCAACAATTTTTCCGTTATGTACTGTAGCCATTCACCACACCATTTTTCCTGGATTGTATACTAACCAGTACTAACTTACCCTTCTACACTGAGCCAGCCACCTCTCCACATATGGAGGAAAATCAACATTTCTGTCCAATTTTAATAGAAGGGTATGACCTGCCACGACCAGGTTTTGAACCCAGAACAGTTACAAGTCGAAAGTGCTAACCATTAGACCACGGTTGTGGCTACACAACTGTACTTTATGCTACTAGTACAAGAAATATACAACAAAATATCAGAGTAATGATTAATAAATATCGATACAACCATTATTAATATTGCACAAAAAGTTATACCAGAAAGCATAATTTTCAAGATACGAACAGCAAGCAATAGACATATGAAAACAGAACAATCATATCACAAAATCTACTTAACAGTATAACAAATATTTATCTATGTACAACATGTACGACATCTAATATGCTTTAACTATGAACAACATTCTATAACAGACTTGTAGAACACATGTTCAAACTCCAACAAACAGGTACACTTTGGGGTAAAACCTATTTTAAACATCTAACTGCAAAATACAATTTATTGTTTAAAGGTACTTTTTCCATAGATTAACGTAACAAGATACTTTATTCCTGATAGGGCCTTGTGATGATTTAATTAACCTAAGCAGGCATTACCTAAACATAACCTGCAAAAAAAACATCAATGTTGACTAATTCAAGTGAATAATATTTTTAAAATAAAACATTCCTAAACATCAATTACATTTTTTTCAGGGAGAAATAAAACTTATCACAATGGAAACAATGGAAGACAGTAAGCATTTGAAATACTGATTACCATACTTTGTAAAATGATTTTGGATGAGTTTTCAACTATTACAGAATAAACGTTCAGCACATATATCATAGAAAAAAGCTTTACATGCTTAGAGATAAGATGTGGTCATCAATAACATACAATAATTTGATTTTACTATGAGTGAAATAAAATAATAATAAAAAAATATGGAAAGCTATTCACGTTATACTAATTTTATGTCTGCACAATGATAATATTCTCATGACACACCTATGATAGAAAAATGAATGAACCAAAAAATTATCAGATTGAAATCAACAAGTAAAAATTGAACTTGCTGATGTCCAAAAAAATCAATCCTAATTCATTAACATCAAACATCAAAGTAAATGATTTAATTACACGTTCTGATTGTAAAATTATAATAAATGGAATTGGTCTGTCATTTTTTAATCACATCCTGTTTTCAAATACATTAAACACAAGATTTACAACATAATATCAGACACAAATGCAAGGTAAGCATATAAGAATGTACACTTCATTATAAAGAACACCGCACATATTTAATTGTATTTATATGAGTTCTATATGAACAGAGAATCTTTTGGACATTACTATCACAGATCAATGAAGCATTTTTGACCTTATGCCTATATCTTAGACAAATATTGCAACATATTATAAACATCAAAAGTAACATGACACACTGTATCACAAATTAATACCAAGAAGCACTGAAATATTTGATCAGGCAGTATTACAACACAATTTAGAATAATAAAAAGATAAACCAATTAGCAACTGATGTTTCGAGTTACATTTTGCGAGTTAAAAAATCGCAAAGCTAAGACCACAATCACAACACGGTATCATCTTTAAAAAGGAAAAGAAACTGGTTCAAAAAGATTGAAATTCAGTCTAAAATCATAATTGCTATCTTTGATGTAGGTAGATATCTATCTAGATGATGAAATTTTGTCTTATTTTAGAACATTCAAATACTCATTATCATGATAAAATCTTCCTATCAGAAGTTTGAATAATTCAAATGCATCACCAAAGCATTTTGATTGGTCAGTTACAAAATCACAGATCAGCTCAACATCAGTTTTGATTGGTTGATATTTTTTGTTATTCTTCAGTGACAAAAGATGACTGGTATCCTGTTTAGCAGATGGTAGAGTAGAAACTGTATCAGATACGGACAGATGGAGTTTATCATCACTTATAATCATTCTGCTACAAAATGCTACCAGAGCACGGCTGCAGACACGAAACCTGAAAGTGAAAAATAAACAAAATGGTGACATATATTTTGTATGACTAATATTAATCATGTTTCAACAAACATATCTCTAGAATATGGTACAAAGCATATAAGATCATTCAGTCATACAAAATACTTGAGTGAGGTTAAAAGACTCAAGCTTAAAAGTTACTGAAATATGGACTAACATGTAAAAAGCATTATTAGGATACAAAGGCTGACCACAAAATGACATAATAGCTCACCAATATTAGTTTATTAAACTGTTCAATTAGTAAAACTATGGTTAAAAAAACATACTGTTCAGACAAAGAAGATTTCTTTCCTAGGCCAATGGCTCCAAGTAACCCTGTGGTTGTTCTATCATCTCCATATCCTTGTATTTTATGAATAAACTTGTTAGTCAGTGTCACACATGAGGTAACATCACGTCCATAGTCAAGTTGTCGCAAAATAAGTTCAATAACTTTGTGCCACCACAATAACAACTTACTTTCATTGTCTGAACTGCAGAAAGATAGACAGCATACATTTCAAAGTGGTATCAAACATGTATAGAAATATTTGGCATAATAAATACATCTATTACTGCAAGGTGACTTCCAATATATGGAACCAATCAATTGGTTCAGGTAAATAATTGTATTCCAACAAAAGATCAGTATCAGTGCAACAGCCTCCCCAATAAGGTCAATAGGTAAGATGTAGGTATACAGATCTCAGCTTCATAAGATTAAGTCTTGGCTATGATACTTGTTATCTGTGATAATTTGATTGGAGACATTATGTCCAAAGCCAATTGTCCTCTACTGCTGATTCAAGAAGATAAATTAGCAGTCACTTTCAGAAAACAAGGCTAGTATTGGCACAGAACCTAGTAACGCTGGTTAGGCTTTCTGCCTGCCAGTATATCAGAGTAATACTGAAAATAGGTGCAAATGCCAAAAAATTAAGATTAATCATAATCATTTCATTATAGTTTGTTAAAAACATAACCAAAGCAAAACGTAGTACTTCTTGCACTAGACATCTCTACAGGTGATAGGCCAATGAAAACATGACGTACATTGATCAGTAACTTAGAAACAAGGTCCACATTTTACTTTCTGTAGTTGAATTTAAAATTCATTTTAGAGCAACAATACAGATCTCTTGAAGCTGGCAAAGCCTATAGACTTGGATGAGCAAGATTAAATCTAAAATGCGTCAAGCAGATGTGAAAATGGCATAATAAAAGTCTCACAATAGTTAATGTACCTTAGTTTGGCTTTTTCTGTCCAATCAAGAATCAATTCAATCAACGCCTGCTCTTCAGGTAATGTTTGACACAGAGGTAATCTTTGAATGATGTAACAATACAACAACAAGAAAGATGATTCTTGTAGACAAGTCTGGAAAAAGTCTTTGATATTCAACTCTGGTATTTGTATGGCAGCCAGTACACTGTTCCATGGATTCTTTGAGTTGCTTAAATCTCCAGCTGTAAGGGTGGAAAAATACAATTAGAAATGGCCAGTGAATTTCAGATAAGTAGATAAAGAAATTAAAAAAAAAAGGTTTGACATGGAGACAGATATGACTATGGTTCCAAGATAGGCCAGCATCGAAATATTTAGTTTGCAGTCTTGTGTGCATACCTGCACCTAAAGGATTAAGCAAGCAAGTGAAATTCACTTACATGTGAAAATGTGATGAAACACTTCAGAGTGATCAAACAGGGTCAAGAAACACTGTCTCCACAGAATGTATGGCAAATATATATCTAGGATTGGCACATGACTATTTATTGCGAATAATTCACTTTATATAAGTTGCAATGTAATAAGTTCATTCAACTGATAATACAATGTACAGTAAATGTGTTTAATTGAGTTTCATGAGTATGACTCATCAAATGGGTAAGATTAACATTCATTACATGACTATTGTATCACATGACTTATATATCACATGACTAATGTATCACATGACTTATATATCACATGACTATTGTATCACATGACTTATATATCACATGACTATTGTATCATGACTTTTTAGCCAAAGAAAACAAAAAAACATGACAGTAATCAAAATAATCAAGTATTATAACTAAGGTATAGAAAAATATAACTTCTTACTTGATACAAAAAACAGAGTGATACATTGTTCCACAATCTTAACCATGTTCGATAAAGAGGCTAAGTTTCTCGAAGCTGCGTGAATACATGGTGACAGTAAGATTGTTTTAGGAGATCCTTTTAACCAGTCTATTATTGTTGTCATGACATTATTCACACCTTGGCATTCAGGGTTACTGTTATTTAGAAGGCTCAGAATTTCTTTCATCATATCAGTGCTCTCTTCTAGTCTGGTATGCGGATCAGGAACTAAAATACATTATCTATATAGTTTCATCTGAATCACATTCTTTTAAACATATTCTCAATAAAACAGATGTTTTATAAAGATATTGATAAATAAAGTCTTGATATGAATTTGCAAAACATTAGAAATAAGATACAAATAACTAGCTTTTACAACTTCAAAGGACACTGGTTTGAAAGTACTCATGTTTCAGTTCACAAACTAACCCAGCCTAGCCATAACAATGGATTTTCTTCCATTTTTTGGAAGGGTGATCACTTTATAAGAAGGATTATTCTATAAAGGAAAATATAGACTGGTTACCTGCAGATTGAACAGTCTCTGTTTCAGTTAGAAGGTTGATAATCACAGTAGAAAGCTGACCTGAGTCACAGTCTGGTAGATAAGTACATTGACAGATAAGTGCTGTCAGACAATGTAGATAAGATAAGCGTTTAATGAGCCAATCATGTGTCAGCATCATAGACACTTCAACATTGAATCCTGCGGCAGTTTCTATTACCCTATAAATAGAAAAAAATTAAAACTTATAGCTTGACCTCAGACAAAAAAGTTCAACCAATGCTCTGTTTAATGTAAGTATTTCCAAGTGCTGGCCTAAGGGTATTGAAACTTGAGTTTAGTCTCCAAGGTCAGAAACAAGCTCTAAGCTTAGTTTGAGACATAACTCATAAATGCTGATGTTATTTTAGTTTAGTCTGAGTTTGTGCTCAGCTTGAGCTGAGATTTTAAAAAAGTTTTAAAAAACTCGGAGCTAGATGGTTTTCAATTCCACACTGCATCTCAGTCATGCTTTAATTGATTGATACCACACTGCCAGTGAGCATTTCCCTCTAATCATATTGAAAACTATGTATTATATTCATCCTTATGGAACTATTTGGAGAATGACAAAAAAACATTTAACTACATGTATTATATATGGTTTAAATCAAAGAACAATGGTGCAATACACTAATAATACCATCTTTGGGATAAAAAACAATATCAGTATACAACGATGTGTTCTCATTATCGAGTCATAATGTAACGAAATATTGAAAACTGGTCCAATGATAATTGGACACTGTATTGAGTTGATCTTAATATTGATATGGTTGTTACTTAAAGTTTTACTGTGTATACTATTTCAACTGAATATTTCATACCTGAGACCCAAAGCCTCTGGGGATGTTCGTCCCTTCAACAAACACATCGGGTCACATGACTGGAGGAACCAGGAACAAGCATTCTTAAAGTCATCAGCAGACAAATACTGCCATTTGAAAGTTTGGGCTTGAACCAGTAACTGCTGAATATCAGGATTCTGAAAAACAAGTAGCAATCAGTAATTTCAATAGCAGCCAAATAACATTTGATAAGAAATTGACCATGATTGACAAGTAATGCTTAGCTGAACTCCAGAGAAAGTTGGTAAAAATATGGTAGTAAGTCTATCATAATAGTAATATTAACAGTGATTGTAAGAAAAGTGTCAAATAAATGTAGCACGAAAACTTATTCACAGGACTTTATTTGAAACCAATAGTTAGATTTGCCCAATAATCCTATTAAACAACACTACTGAATCATATGGTTCACATATGCAAAAGAACATCATGAATTTAGGTCAAATAACAAATACATATAAATCAAACATTTCTTACAGATTTCCGTGTACTTATTAAAGTAGCTGTAACACTCTTAGTAGAAGGTTGTTCATGAAAAATGCGCTTAATGTTATTCACCAAACAAGTCGTAATTTCACATGTACAAAAGAGTAATGACAGCAAAATTCACTTTGTACAGATTCAGTAAGACAAAATCTTTAAAAACAAGAAATTCATACCTCCACATGCTTCTTTTCAGCAAAGGTTTGTATCAACAGAATAAATAGGCAACCCTCAAATTTCATAAGTATTTCTCGGCTATTGAAGGATTCATACCAGTTTGATATCTGATTCCAGTTTATCATACCAAATATATCGGCAACAAGATTAAACGCAAGACTGAAACCAACTTCCTTCAACTGAAAACAAATAAACATTCAAGTATATTTTGTTGATTTTGTAACATTCATTAGCAGATAAGTATGTGTTTCTCACCAAAACAAACACAATATCTTAAGGAATTTAAATACAAAAAATGCCATAATCGCAACAAAATTAAAACAGACAAGCTTTCTGAAAAAAAAATCACAAATAGATATGTAAGAAAAATTTCATAAATAGATTATTTAAAACATTGAACATATGAAGCAGTTAAATGACTTCCAGAATCCCTTTATATGTTTGTACCATCAAACCATTCATTATTTCACAATAATAATCAAGAACTGTAATCATATGAGATATGAGAGGCAAATCATTCATGATGTAAAATTCATCAATATTTGCTAAGACTGTGAAACAGGAGTTTAAGTAAGTTTAAGAGAGTGATTTCCTTGTTGCTGTTTTAACAAATACATATATGGTTATCACCAAGTACATGTATGGTTATCACCAAGTACATGTATGGTTACCACCAAGTACATATATGGTTATCACCAAGTACATGTATGGTTATCACCAAGTACATATATGGTTACCACCAAGTACATATATGGTTATCACCAAGTACATATATGGTTATCACCAAGTACATATATGGTTACCACCAAGTACATATATGGTTACCACCAAGTACATGTATGGTTACCACCAAGTACATATATGGTTATCACCAAGTACATATATGGTTACCACCAAGTACATGTATGGTTATCACCAAGTACATATATGGTTACCACCAAGTACATATATGGTTATCACCAAGTACATGTATGGTTACCACCAAGTACATATATGGTTATCACCAAGTACATATATGGTTATCACCAAGTACATATATGGTTACCACTCAGCACTAGCCTGTTTTCCACACAAAACTTTCCATAATGAAGTATAAATAAGAAGTGAGAGCTGCCATACTCAGGTCACAAACCCCATAACTCTGGATCAACATTCATCTGCCTTCTCTTATCTGGTATAATCTAACTAGGTTCCATTAAACTTCATGTTAACGTACCTTGGTCATTGTTTCCATCACATGTATATTAGGCATAAGTTGTTTCCAAGGTAACCCTACAAACTCCATATTGAACACAGAAACAACATCAGCAGTAGCATCAGGTGTACACAGTACAGTAGCGAAGTACAACCAAAGGTGAGACAGGAAATCATTGTAGAATCTATGACGAACATCTGTCATAAAATATAAAGGTAATTACATCCATAAATAATTAGTTATGTTTGTACATCCAATAATCTTGTTAAACTTTAAGCATTTGATGTCAAAATGAATGGAAGCATAATATCAGTATATGAACTTGACTCATCAGTATCTTGTACAATGTGAATGTGTTGAAAGAGAAAATTCACCAGATCAGTAATAATTAGATTAGTAAGTTAACATATAAGTATTACAGGAATAACATGACTTGGCTCCACTAAATTCTTGACATAAATGTGAAAAGTGTAACAAATCAGCTTTTACAAACATTTACATAAAACACTGGAGTTTACCATGACAACAACAACCAGGGTTATTTGGTGACTCCAGTTTTAACAGTGGAGGAAGACCCCAGATATACCTGGATAGATCTACTGACCATCTATAAGCTAGCTGGACTTCTTCCTCACATGTGAAATTCTATCTCAGGTAGTATTCAAACTAACAGTGGTAAGGGACTTAATGTGAAACACATGCAAAAACAAAAGTTATAACATTGTTACCTAACTCTGATAACACCAGACACAGTTTCAGTGGCATAAGTATTCTAACCAGGTGTACATAAACACAATTTTCTATCATAAAATGACTACATTACTCAGACAGTATACCTTCAGTTTTATAATGAGCATATCCAACAATATGACACAGAGCTTTCACCATGTGGGTAGCAACCTCTCTGTCATCAGGTATCCATGGTTGGTACACAACATTCTTCACAGACACAGTCTGTATCCATGGAGCAAAACATTCCACGATAATCTGCCATATTCTGTCAAAACCTGTAATGTCACAATGCACAATTTGTATCACCACACATGAACATAAATATTTTAACATATCTTTGCGCTAAGCAGACCTGATAATTTTCAATAGTTGAAGTATATGAATAACATCAGGGATCAATTTTTAGACAGGCAGTGTGAACTTAGTCCTATCTTTATCAGGGTTTCCACTGGACATTGTATTTTTTCCACCATAAGTACATAGGTGAGGGTCTGGGATACAAAAAAATTTGCTTAATTTGATTTTTTTTCACCACTTGCAGATTTTTTTTGCCATTTGCGAAACTGGTGAATGGCAGTGGAAACCCTGGTTTATTAAAACTAATCAGTGTTTACCTTAACCATATGAATATTACGATACCATTACAATAAATAAGTGACTTTGTAAATACAGGCGTGTACAAAGTGGAAGAATCTCCACTTTTTTTCTTAATCCAACAATGATACCGTCCTATTTTTTGTTATTCAATCCCTGATTGTCTCAGAGAATGTACAGACTACATACATGTATGGTAACTAAAATAAATCACCAACCTTCCTGTGTAGGTGCATCTGTGAAGTTAGGCAGCATTTTATCTATCAGACATTTGGAGAGATCTTGTATTAATCTTGCAAGGTGAGGAATATATATCTTCCATGATGGATAAAGTCCAAAGGTTACAGCTTCTTTCTGGTTAATTCGTATTTTCATGAATTCATGTCCTAACCACAGCAAGATATTTCTGATCTGGAAAATTACAATAAATACAGTTTTTCAAATATATCTAGTGCATCACCAAATCTCCAACTAGGATACATTGAACAACTTACAGCAAGTTAAACAAAAGGTAGATATCGCATTTACTCCAATAATAAGGTCAAGATCAAAACAGTTGAAAGGATTAAATAAATTAAATATACACAAAAAATCCACAAAATCAAACTAGGACTGTCAAACGGGATAAGTACAGCCCATTGACTTATTTTTGGCAAATTTAAGGTAAATTGTATGATGTTGAAGAAAATAATGAGAATTTTAAAAGTGAAACTGCTGTCAATATTTACCTCCTCTATAGATAAATCAGATGATACTTCAGGGTATCTCTGACCTCCTTGTGCAGTGTCTTCATTACCATGGAAACACGCTCTTAGTAAAACTTCCCAGCATTCAACATTGACACGCTGTCTAGAAGATCCTGTTAACAAAAAGTTACCTTTTCTTTACAAGAAACCCGTCTATATATAACATGCATCTGCATCTTCATGATCAGCTGGAGGTTAACTACATCTAAACTTATGCAGGCGTGGTGGGATAATGGGAAAAAGTTGGACAATTCTCATAACCCCAAATTTATAACATTTTCATAACCCAAACATGTAGGCTAAAATTATGATTAAGCTGATACAGTAATTTAAGGAGTTTATACAGACGATGTTGCACAGAAGTCCTGATATTCAAATATATTACTGACTGTTTCTGAGACCCATCCATCTGTTGACCAATTGAAAGGCTGCTTTTTTGAAAATGACTTCACACTCAATTTATATCCTTAATAACATTTGAATACAGTATCTTGTAATTGGTATAATAATAAAACGTCTGATCAAACTAACTGACTTTTAATTGATAAGGGAGTGTACAGTTTTGAAATGATCACTGGAGATGATATATGTATGATTAAAAGGGTTCAAGGCAACAGTTAAACAGATTATGAAATCATTTACCTTGCAAAAGAGCTGCCAAAATTTCATGTAGGTACAGAGGAAATCTGAACTTCAATAGAGTTTTTTCATGACTTCTGCATAACTGTGAATAAAGCAAATCTTAGAACTTAAATACCTTTGCAGTATTACCAGGCCACCAAGTATCAATCAGATACTCAATTAACTAGCACTTGGAATGATTTTGAATACTTTATCTCTCAAATACTTCAAATAAAGGCTATTATATCTATTTAAACTGTCAACATCATTATTACACTAACATCAGTACACTTAGAATAAGAAGTCTGATATACTCATAAAATCAGTAAATGTTGTTTCACATATTTATTGGAGGCCCGTCTGAGGTCATGTGGTTATAGTCTCAGACTAGCAGTCACTAGCCTCTCACAACTATGAATTCAAATTCCCCCAAGACTAGACAAATTTCAAATGAGAGGAAGCTGTCTAGTTATCTTAAAGAACGACAATGGTTCTACCCAGGTGGGGTCTTTCTCACCTATTAAAGCTGGTTAAGTCACCTAACAACAATGGCTGTTGGTGTGATGTCAAACTCCATTGAAAAAAAAAACAGATTTACTGTTATTGTCTAATATATCATTATCTTGAATGATATAATGAAACCACTTACCATGAAAACAGCATCAAATCCATCTTTAGGGTTGGTCCCGCAAGCAATAAATGCGTCACTGAGATGTCCAACAAGTACTTTCACAGCTTGTTTACTGGGATTATATTCAGACAACCAGTTCAGCATATCAAACTGATGTAATAAAAACACAGTGTAATGTTAAACTCTCATTATCAAATAAAACACCATAAAAAATTCAACATGATCCATTATTTTGAATTTAATAATTTGGAAATGGAAATAAGAGGAATCCTTTCCTCATTTTTATGCTATCCCTGGTATTGGTGTGCATTGCATGGTTTTTATTATTTGAATATGTATGATCATAAATTTTATTTATGTAATACTAATAAAATTTTTTCGACTGATGAATTTCACAGTTGTTATTGTATTGTATTTATTTATCCATTCATTTTGTTTTAAATTGCCATGTTGTGTATACTTGCCAAATAAAATTATTATTATTATTACATAATGAAGGAATATATGTGAACTATGTTATTGCAAGTTAAACCCTGAATTTTAAGCTAATAACAGTAATACATCATATATCAGAAAGACAAAATAAGCTTTCTCAGCAAGCTGTGAATTAATATACTAACTAAACATTAAAAACAATTTTTTGATGCTCAAATGAACTCACACCCTAATGAAACTGAGAATGTAATATTTATTAAACAAACACAGTAGAACACAGTTATGGTGAGTCCATGGTGACCTAACTGATTGCTTCATTATCACAATATTTTACTATATACATATCAATGAAATAAAGAAGGGCATGTATGTGGGGAAATAAATACTCCTCTGTATCTGATTCATCACTATATCAGAGTTCACAATAACCATGTTTTACTCTATAACAGAGACCTACCTTCGTAAGCAGCATTGCAACCACCTCTAACCCAACATCTTTGCCTTTCTTGTTCTTGAAGGTCTTTTTACCACCTGCTGCAGCATTCAGAAGTTCAGTCAGTTTACCATACAGAGTTACATACAATCCTGGAGAAAGTATAGGTCTGAAATGTGGTGCCAGTAAACCGCCTATATCTGGTCTATCCAAAGCCATAGAAAGAACCTTCTCTGTTTGTTGAGGGTCATTCTGCACGAAGTCCTTAAACATACAAATGCAACATTAGACTAAACAGATCAGGTAGTAAAACTAAACACCCACAAAAAACTAACGTCTCACACTGAAATCAGAATATTATAATCAATATACAGCTATGTATGGATTGTGGCTAATATAATAAATAGAGTGTGTAAAAAGACTTCATGCCAATGCATTTTACAGCAATTTACACTCCTAGATGATGTTTCAAACAGGAAAGGTACTAGTATGGAGTGTTAGCTTCCAGTGCAAAGAGAAGCGAAATGGATCCAAGCACAAACCAAACCAATACTCTAATGCATTTATAACATAAATACTAAATAAGTACATGAAATATTTTGCACAAAAATGAAGATATAAATGATCAATTATCTAAGTAAGCACAACAACTGTGATTTTAAAACCTAGAAAGGATACAATATGTGTCAATCAGTGGCCACATACCTTGCCTAGTACGTCTATACATGAAGCAAAGAACTGTTTGGTTGGTGGGTATTTCAATATACTTTCATTCACTGTATCTCCCATCAAGAAGAACAAACAACAAGCGATGTTGTTTAATACTTGTCTTCTTCTGTCATCAGTGCTACCTCGATACATCTTCACCAGCATTCTGTAAAAGAGTTACCTTCCTTCTAACACCATTTACAAATTAGAGTTCTTAATTACAACATTTACAACTTCCATCATTACATTGCTATTAATACATCCTCATAATATCTAAATACAATTCCAGGAAAAAATCTTGTTGAAACATGATCACACAGAAATAGCAATGCTGCCTGAACTAAAGATTATAATTCGGCTTTCAATAAAAAATATAAATGGGCCTTTAATGAAGAAGGAACATATGACCTATACTTAAATATGCACACAAAACATCCATTGATTTAATAAAATTCAGCTATTATAACAATAAAATTTTAAACATTGAAATGATATTAAATGCAAGAATACACTATACAATGCCAAGAATATGATTCAGATAGCACTTTCTTTCATTCTTATGATCAAGAGATCATGGCAAATATTTTTAGCTGTTCATGTCTTGTAATGTATAAAAGAACTATACGATTTTCACATTGCAACAACAAAACCTTCAAAGATTTCAGTAGTTGTTTGAAGCACTTTAATCAAATATGAAACCATTCATCACTAGATTAATTGAAATACTTATCATTGGAAAATTACAATATTTAAATCAATAGACTGAAAGTTTTTTTCTTTTATACTAACGTGATTGCATTTTCCATATGTACAGCACATACCACAATGTTTTGTGTGGGAGGTTGCGTACAATCTATGTTAATTTGTTTGTATTCAGCTCGGTTTTCATCAGCCTGTCTCTGTATTATTGGATCATTCCATTTCTGGTTCACCTAAAAACACAACTAAACATTAATATGAACTTACTAAAACTATAACAAGTCTATGTCTCCTAATTCACTATCATGGCAGTGTTTAAATAAGCACTACCAGTTGTTTGTTTATTCAAAATGACATCAGCCACACTTTTTCCATGAGAAGCAAACAGTTTCTTTTATTTTTTATACATTCTATAAAAATTCTACTAATTTCACAGGCTTCCTCATAACTTGTAGTTCAATAGAATCACTCGGCATCTCTAACTTGATAAACAGAGTACCAAATACATCTGAAAGAGAAACATGTGTTAATTCAGTTCAGCGACAATGATAGACAGCAGCAGTAATATACCATATAAAAAAATCAAACATAACTAGACGTATCACTGAATTGTAAAAAATACCCCCGCAAAATGGGGACAGACTGCACGAAGGACCAACTAGCCGACTGACCAACCAACAACGAGGGTTTACAGGGGTATAAATATACTACTAGATAAATCAACCTTACATGTATGGTTTGTGAGGTAGGTTTGGAACACTTATGGAATGGATTCACCATGCTCGTACATTTCAACTGTACATTTACCTGAAAAATAGAAATTTACCAGTTAAAGCAAACTGTATTAATCAATAAAGACAACTAATGAATAAAAAGTTAACGCCAGGAAAGAGAAAATATTAACTCTACCTAAAATTCACATGTTCATTAAATTTACCCATAATTCAATACAAGGTAAATTGTACCTAAAATTCACATGTTCATTAAATTTACCCATAATTCAATACAAGGTAAATTGTACCTAAAACTCACATGTTCATTAAATTTACCAAAAATTCAATACAAGGTAAATTGTACCTAAAACTCACATGTTCGCTAAATTTACCCAAAACTCAATACAAGGTAAATTCTACCTAAAACTCATATGTTCATTAAATTTACCAAAAATTCAATACAAGGTAAATTGTACCTAAAACTCACATGTTTGTTAAATTTACCCATAATTCAATACAAGGTAAATTCTACCTAAAACTCATATGTTCATTAAATTTACCCACAATTCAATACAATGTAAATTCTACCTAAAATTCACATGTTCATTAAATCTACCTACAATTCAATACAAGGTAAATTCTACCTAAAACTCACATGTTCATTTTTTTACCAATAATTCAATACAAGGTATGGAGCGAACTTTTTCCAGGTAAAGCATCGACTTAAATGTAAGACATTTGAAGTAATATCTGTATTGCCAGGAATGAAATTTTTAAAAATTTAATAATAACTCTGTACTTCTTACAAAGAACTTAAATAGTCTGAAAAATATTACAAAAGGTATGTCTATTCATGAATTCAAATATCAATTTAAATCCTGGCATGAAATTAACATGAAAACAGACATTAAAACAGCTGAAAATAATAACAGCAGTAAAATTAATCTTCTTATCAGTGATAATGATAGATGAATAATGTAATTATAAAAAATAATTAAATACAAGGCAAATGTGTCTTACTTGTTGATTAACATTCTTATACAACTTTGGAACAAGGTCAATAAAATCATCATCCACTGTTTTATGATGTTGAAGTCTTGTACAAAATTTTCTGAAATAAAATAAGTCAGGAATTGATTAGTATCAGGTTAACAAATTCTAAAATTGCACATACAATTGTTTTTATCTTTGTCTCCATTTTCAAACAAATTGTATATACATCATGTAACATGTCGTGTCACCAACAGTAGTGAATAGATTCATTTGAATAACAATAATTATATAAGCACTATATGACAGTTATATATAATTATATATATGAGGAAAGTCAGACCAATACAACCGAACACGTTTAGCTCAATGATAATTAAGTTATTTCTGTTTGAAAAGAATACTTAATGTCCATAGTGAATCTAAAATTCAAGCTATCTGACAGGCAAAAATCGTACAGCAAACATTTAACTGTCAATTAAACCTAATTGATATAAAGTCACTCAAGGAATAATACATTATAATTTATACAAGCACATTGAATATTCAGGGTGATCCATAATATATAATACATATACATTTTTATACACGCTGTAGTTTAACATGATTTAGAAAGTAATATCTTCAAAAAAGAGGGAATTAAATTTTCACATGTACCAGTAAAATATCAAAATACTTGGATCTCCACTTACCCAGCATAATCTTTGAGTATATTTAGATCTGACTGCAACATATGTAAGATGGCACCCTGGTCTTCTAAAATAACAGAGCTTATCTCTGGTACAGGAGCCTTCACAGGATAGACAGGCGGTGGTGGTAACGGGGTCTCCCATCTCAACAATCGTGTTAGTATACGATCAGCTCCTGAGAAGAAACACAATGAGTCCATATAAATATGACCATATTAAATAATGATGTTTTCACCTGATGTCAGAAATAAATTAAAGACATGAAAGGCAATTCATCTGAAGCATATAATTCAACTTGAAACATGACATTAAAGCGTGAAAGAACTTCTTTCAATAGTTTTCAATTGGTGATTTCAACTAGAACAGAAAACACTAATAACTACACAAAAATGCAGATGCTAAGTCAACCAGAGGATGCAATCTTACCTGTAGATGGAGCTGTTTTGGTTTCTTTTGATACAGGCTCCTTCAATTTCTGGTCCAATGTAGAGCTCTGTAACCAGTCTGAGACAGAAGATTGTATACCAGTCTTCACTGTGTAGAAGTCAACAAATTCAAACCAAGGTTCCTATAAATAAATAAAAGACAAATTAAATTCATAGACAAGTGAAAAAAAGGTTAATTCATGGGTAAAACAGACAGAGTTCCGAAAATGACCTTACTGTAACTTTTCTTCAATGAGTACAAAGACTTCCTAAAAACACAGCATCAAAAAACTACGCAACTAACATTCTGCCATAGAAAAATTGCAGTAAAAACACTGATTTTATTGTTAAGACTAAACTAAGATTTATTATTTATTTTTGTAATCTGCAAACTACTTTCATTTGATAATGATTATGATAAAAAGTAAAATGGATTTCAGTGCAATAAATATGTAACGCAACACCGGCTTAGATTACCTGATACCATGTATATGATAGAGTAACAAATACAATGTATGTGGTAGAATACCTATATCACCAGTTATGTAGTAGATACAAACAAGTTTCAATGTAGCTGTACCACATTTTCACACATACAAATTATCAACAAAATGATCATTAGTGAATGTCAGAGCTGCGACCCTGGTCCAGTGGTTAGTGTACTGGACTTGTTTCCCAGTCATCTGGGTTCAAATCCCAGTCAAGGCAGGTCATATTATTCCATGAAAATTCGATGTTGAGAAGTTGCTGGCTCCTTGTGGAAAGGAAGTTAGTACTGGTTAGAATACAGTCCAGGAAAACTAGTTAGTTGAACATACTGCCATATGTAAAAGAAAAATTGTTGAAAAATGAAGTTAAACCCAGTGAAAAAAAAATGCCACAAGCCCTGTCAATCTAGAGCTTGTTCCTTTTCAGTATAAAAAAGAATTAATAACTGAATGACTTTCATTCACACATCCAATCAAACAGACAGGAATTTGTAATCAATGTAACTACAAAGTTTTAGTCATTTACAGAGAGTAATTGAAAGATTAATCAATCACAAAACTTAATACTTACCTTCCTATTATGAAAGATTGCCAGCAATCTATCTGACAGATATTGTGGAGGTAATGATGGTAAATATAACGTAGCATCATGAAGTAATGGTTCCTCCACCCATAACTGCATGGTCTGGTATAATCTAGCTAATTTGTAACACAATTCCTTCCTAGATCCTCCACTATCACTGTCATCTATTTGATCCACTGAACATGAATACAAAAAATAACATAAGTAGCAGTTTCCAAACCTTACATTAGAAAGTATATACTTAAGACACCCTAAACCATAGACACTCATAAACAGGTATGTTTTTGTGTACTATTTACAGATCTTTTTTATGTTACCACGTTGTGTTTTGTAAAAGTTTGTAGTAACACCATGTAAATACTTAGACAGACATTCAAAGGGGACAAGGTTACATTAAAAACGAATTTCTTTCAACACTTATGCTCTCGAACATAAAACTAACCTAGGTTAGTGTAAATGTGTAGTGTGGCAAAACGCCCGAAAACTTTATTTGTTGTTAACACATCATACTATTTAGTAATGATAAAAGGTATCAAAGTAACATACCATCTGTCTCCTCTCCGCACTGTTTAGTAAAATAATCAGCTGTCTGACCCAGTTTTTTCTTCATCTTTTTCAGTATACCAGAGTAACCAAACCCTGAGAAGAACCTCTCACCTACACTGGCTCTCTGTGGAATACTGCAATATAAAAAATACAATTCGTGAAAATGTACATATTGTTTTAAATTTTGTAGTTAGCTTGATACAACAACACAGAGATCAGTCATAATCAATTTAATATTTTTACTTACACTGACTATAATAATAATAAAACACCAATAATGAAATAAAGGGCTCCATATTTCTCATGAAAGAATGTTTCTATAACCTTCAGTTTATCCTTTTGAGTGTACAGATACTGATAAAGCCAGTAACAGCAAAAATAAATAGAAACACAGTAATTGATATGTATTAAGTATTTTTCAGTCTAAGAGGGCATGACAACAATTGAAACTTGTATGAGTGAAAATGTGATAAAAAGTGTGTTAGTGATTAGCATGTCCACAAATTTTCATATTTGACTTCCTAATAAACAATTTTGCTGATGGGACAGAAATTTTATCACTGTTTTGACAGCTTACTTTGAATGGGTAACGTGTAATCTTCCTAGAAACAGAACAAAGAATTGTTGCCATGCCAACGCTGTGATCGGATGTTCCATTGGCATATCCATAGCTTGCTGACCCCATCTGAAGATGTTCAGTCGAGCGAAAGTTGGTGCTTGGTCAAGTTTTAATCTCATTATACACTTCTGTAATAAAAGAATAATATGTTATACATTCGTACAAAGTTTGAAAATAGAAATCCATAGGCCAGTATTATGATTTAATGTGGCTCTCAGGTGATAAATTATGATCAAAGAGATCAGCTTTAAAATCAGATATCTATTGTTTCCACTACAGTATGAAAATTGAGGTAAAACATGGCTGTCACATACATTATCTGAAATCAAATAAGTAACCATAGTTTCATTCTTCACAGAAGTAGTGCACTTTTGCTTCTTCTGATAACAAAACTCTCAAAATCTGTTCACAAGTGCTCAGACAAAGTCAGTGGAAACTTTGTTTTATCAGCTAAAACAAAGTGTTGCGACTTAAATATATATTTAACATATACTATTAAGTTTAAATGTGAATTATTTTGTAGAGTGTAGTAAAGAAAATATTCACCCACCTTCAAACAAGAATCAGCTCCCTGTTTTTCATTCATCAGCATCTCTTCTTGTAAACTAGACCACAATTTAGAATCAGTCTCATAATTTCCTTCCAAAGTCAATATCACATATGTTAACCAGGAAAATTCTCCACAGGATGATTTGTCAAGGAAGGTTGGTAACGTGACACCAGAGGTCACCCAGTTAACTATGGAAGACATTACACCTTGACCTCTCTGCTCTTGTCGATATTCCTGCAAGCATAAAATGAATCTGCTGCATCATCTTTGTATTATTTTGTTTCATTTTTTTTAAAAATATACCATCTTTATGAATGTTATTATGCTGTTTTTGCTCATTGTTGTTATTCTATTTCATAATATGAATTCACACAGAGCAACAACATTGTATATAAGCATAGAAATAATAGAAACTACTAGTATACATTTCATACAGAATGATATGGACAAATTGCTGAGGTCCTAGGAAACTGGTGGAAACACAAATCATTCAAATAAACTAGAAAACAATTCAGTCAACAAGCAATATTAACAGAAACAAAGCCTTTCATCAGAAAGTATTACTACAGTATTAACAAACCCTGACAATAAGTTCAACACTAATGGAAATAATAAATTTGGATCAGCACACTGCAAACATTTTAAAAAGATTCCAAAAGACATTTCTAGCATATTGATCTTAGTCAAAATTAGATAATACATGGATTTGTGAATACTTTCTCCTGACAGTTCCTATATGTGCAACATAAAATATTACTAAAACGAACATAAAGTTAGGACAAATATAGTCACTAAAACATGATATACCTTCATTCTTTGCACATCATTCAAGAATATCTAACAAATTATATACAAATAAATATCGGGCTAATAAAACAATAAAAAGAGTAAGTATGTTTGAACGTAACCCAACACTTGTAAACCTTCAGGTCTGTAGCTAAACAGAGGTATATTCTTCCATCAAAATACAATCAGGTTTATAATATGACAACACCATTGTACATTGGTTTTTATGCTATATAATAGGTACCAATAAATTTTTGCAACATTTTCTAAATCAAGAAATTGTTCTTTAAACACTATTAAATGTCTGATTTTTCTTTCCTTTGTCACACATTTGTGAATTTATGTAACAAAGAACCACACAATGTAATTTTCCCAAAATCAGTCATAACTAGTGCCTTCCTATAATGTGGAAAAAATCACTATTCTAGTAATAAAGCAATGTTTTGAGACCATACAAACTCATTTATTCTTATTATTAAATACATTTACAACTGTTTTTCTACTGAACTTATGTTAAGCAATACAGAGTCATAAGCTGATAAAAAGTTGATTGATCTAACTTAGTAAATACTATCTAAACATATCAATATATGTATATATACCTTATACTTCTGTGTAAATATTTCCATCACAGAATGATAAACAGGTTGTTTGGTGAATGCTACTTTAATCAAATCATCAAGCAAACAACAACAGTTTCTGAAATATAAGGACACCAATAAACAACTAATTAAATGGTGAACCAGGGCTGGTGCAGTGGTTTAATAGCAAAGCGCTCGACTAGCGCTTGATAGGTTGTGGGTTTGAATCTCAGCTGTGGCTTCTGATTTTTCAGGCACGTTTTTCAGTGCCCCCCTCTTCACTACTGAGCCCAGTATTTTGTTTAGAAAATCAAAAGAAATGGGTGAGGCATGTATCAGTGCTTTACACCAGGCATGATAAAGATCCAGGAGGTCTATTCGAAGAGTATGGCTATATATGCCCGGTTTTCCTGTATCTTCTCCCCTCTCTGAGGTGGGTCTGAAATGACTATGGCTGTTGAATGGGCCGTTAAACAACAGATAAACAAAGGGTAAACCATTTCATCATCTAATAACTTCTACACAGGAATAGCTATATATGTTTAACCTTCAAAGAAATGTTACATATAAGGAGTGTGTATTTTCATAAATGTTCCCACAAGTAGATTGATAGTATTACACTAACCTATCAACCTGCCAATTTATGACATATCAGGGTCAAAGTGCTATAAAACTCAACTAAATCAACCATCTATTAAAGCAGCACTTCATAAACAAGAAATAACAGAATGATGGTCACAACATTACCTGTCTTGGTACCATTTTGGAATCTTTAACAGTATTTGTACCCATAGTCCTACAATCATACACATGGCCTCATCAGATGTTCCACTTGTAACTTCAACCTGACTCTAAATTCAACAAGGAAAACAAACATAACATATCCAGTGTGCACATTGGTATCATGTAAGTCCACTTTTCTTTTAAACAAATCAAGCAAAGCATGATCATCAGCAATAAAATCAATCATTGACCTACACTTAACTAAATTTGGTTAAGAGCATAATGATTTGTCAATTAACATAAGGTAACATTTACATCTAAGAGAAGAATTTGTTCATGTAAAGTAGGTTTATTACATAAAAATAAATAAAATACAAATTTTACCTCTCGACATTATAACAACATTAAAATCAGTGGGACACTAATTCCTAACATTACAATCATAAAAGAATAGAAGGCAAACAGAAATATTCTCTGTAAGACAAACAAACCAGCTTCCTGAATGACTTGATTAAAACTTGACCTAAGAATATAAGAATGATGAGACAGTCCTATACCTGAATCATGGATATTAAGAGTTTTGTGATTGGTCCGGGAAAGTTGTATGACAATAACCCTTTTACAGCAATGAAGTATGATTCATCCGCTTGAAGAATGGCCATCAACACTCCTTGAAATCTAAAGCAGAACAACTAGTAATAGTACACTAAGTATCATTGATATGATAAGCATCAACCTCTTTAGAATACTGTACACATTTAAAACAGATCTGTTAAGTTTTGATACAAACTGTATGTATCATCACATTTATGCAAGAACTCAGTTGTAGTTAGAGAAACACTAGAAATGAGAAATGATTGCCCCTTCTATGTAAAGGGATGACACAAAAAATGCGTAATATGGATGCTGGTATTTGTAAACTATGACCTTGACCTTTGCAATATGGTTCTTACATGCAACAATTCATCTCGTTAGTGCCTAATTTTTTCTTTAACCAATTACTGAAGGCAACATTATGAGCTAGACACACATACATGGACTTAACTAACACTATATATGCTGTATTATTAACTTGGACACGTAAAAAAATAGATTCTACCAAATTATATTTGGTAAATCTTGGATATTATGATTGTACAACAATATTATTGTATATTGATTACTGAATACATTGTTTCCAATGCATACATTGAATGAATGGCCACATACCTCATGCTATCTATAATATGCTTCTGGTTCTCTATAAATATGGGAATGTTGTAAAATATGGCACTAATCATTGGTTTGAAGAGTCCCTGAGCGGATAGTATCTCCAGCAATGGTATACCTTCTGACAGGAAGTCTTGAATGCTGTAAAAAAATGTAAATATTGCTTATTTTATAAGGATAATACTGAAGATAAAAGAATAATGAGGGCATCTGAAGATGAAATCAATTTATGGACTACAGTAACATTCAGAGAATAGGTTGAAGACAGGAAGGCTTTTACCAGCAAAATGAAGTGAAAAAAAACCCAAACACTTTCATTTAAACTCAGCATGCCTTACATATAAGAAACTTCGCATTAATCAAACACATGTGTGCAAGGCTCTGATGCCAGAGAATGACAGGAGAATATTTAGTTTAGTTAGGGTAACAATTTATTTTAGCTTGATCGTGAAACAAGCTATTTTTCTAATATTAATCACGCTTGAGTCCACTTCCTGGACACTACACTAGTACCGCATCCAGAAAATGGGGTTGTAAAGTTCATGAACAAAACCCGTCAAAGCTAGGATTTGAACTTTGAACCTTCGGATCAGAGGTTGGATGCTCTACCTCTAGACCACGATGCCTCCTATAAAACATATGACTTTCTAACATACCTATGACCATACATGGTAAGGAGTAAAGTGACATAGCAAGCAGCCGGGTTCTTCTCTTTAATCCCCTTACACAATGGTAGAAGAGAATCATCCGTATTGACATTAGGTACATCCTGAGCACCAGCAGCTAATAATCTATCATCATGTGGCAAACTACCACGATGTAGGGATAACTTTTGTAACAAATCCCAGCACCATGTGTAGAACTCTTGTTCTGTTGTCATTGACTGCTGAACAGCAGCAGAAACCTGCCATAAGAACCAACATACAGGTAAATACAAGAAATAATTTCAAACATATTGTGCGATATGTATTTAATTGGTGAACAATGTAAAATATTGTTTTTCAATGAAATCTTGTATGTAAAATAAATACATGCCACCTATGGCTTGGACACATTAATTTTCATAAAAAGCAAATCATGTATCTTGATTATGGTATTTTTGTACAGAATATGTTCATCATCAAATAAATATACACAATAATATATAGCATTGTTTACCATTCATTGATATCTATAAAAGAAAAAAATGGTATTCAACATATTAATATTTAAAGATTTTATAATCTACCAGACAACAAGATAATTTTCATATGCAATGGTAAAATTTTAATATTTAGTAAAATCCATACATTAAATCTTTATTAAAACTTTAGGTTACTAGTTCCTGACACAAGACATACCTGTTTCACTCCATCCATGATCATAGATCCAAGATGCTTACCAAATATGAACTTTTGATAAGCTTCTACAACAAGAACAGCAACTTGTTTATGTATATACCAAGGTACCATCAACCTGTCCCCCTGAAAAATGTCATCATATCTCACATAATGATATTGATTAAACAATCATCATCAGCTCACTCACTGTCACTAGAACGAGTTGACAAATTGTGATACAAGTACATTTTGCTGTGCAGTAATGGTTCCAAATGCATATGGTTAAGTTTTCAATACAACTACATTATATGCCTTTGGAAAATCAAGTTTCATTCGGACATATTTCTCTGACAAAGACGTATACCTCAACTGGCATCTAAAAAACGAGATATTGAACAAATCTCACATACCTTTGATGAGCATCCCCAGTTCATGTTACTCAATACTTGTTGAGCCATATGATTTTCTGGTGATGATAAATTGGAGTTGAGAAGCCAATGTCTTATGATAAGCAGGTCAGCATCCATAGGAAGCCAAGTCTCCATAGAAAGACCTTTGAACAGGTATAACCCCATCTATAGGTGAAAAAGTTAGAATTAAGAAACATCGTTCAGTTCATACAACCAATGCAGCTACACATCCTTAGATAAAATTGAGTTTTTTTTATCAATTTTATACAAAAGGGACAAATGTGTTACAAAGACATTTAATAATTACTTCACCAATTAAAAACTAATTATTCATTCTTTACTTTTCTTGCCTAGATGTACTGATTAACAAGGAGGCTTTTTAGTATGACATACATTGATTACGAAAAAGTCTACAATCAAAGAGTACCCAATATATAACTAATCTGAAAACATAAAATTGAAGCACTATATGCTTGCGCAAATTTTTATGACCGATATTAATAAAACATTTGCATAGTGTAATAGCTTAGCAAGGAAGCTAAGCCCTTCTTCCTTATCAGGTTTTGGATTGCAGGCAGATTAGTAGCTAGATACTGAATTCTTCATAATCCCTTAAATAGGAGGCATTTAAACAGTGTTGTTATGTATCATAAATTGAAGCCAGAAATTATGTTATAAACATCCATATACCTGTCCTAATTTCACCATGTATTCATTGACCTTCTCTATGAGTACAGACATCATAAATGGATGACAAGTTATGACGGCGGATAACAATTCTCTTCCGATCTTAGAACAAACATCTCTCGTTTCAGGGCATATGTATGACACCTGTAATACAAAATATACATAATAACATAGTTTTATCAACTATTAGAACCATAGACGCAAGAGAAATCCTTGAAATGCTCATGATGCACACACTGCCACATCACAGAAGCAAGGTATTTTATACTGTTATCTTTTATAAAACATTACATTCACACTGTACTGAAAGGACTATAAGAAAAAAAAATAACAACAGAAATGTCTAGTTGAAAATGAATTGCTTTGAGCAGTATATGTTAGTGAAATAGTATAATCTAATCAATATACAAGTATCAGGAAAGTCTTGAATACTTATTTTAATGACAATCAAGGTAAATAAGGTATTTTCTATGTTGTGATATGTAAGGAGATCAAACAGAAAAATATGAAATTTTAACAGCAAACACCTCAGTTAGTTAGCCAAAAAGATCTGTAGTTGAATACATATCAAATAAAAACTACAGGGCTCCCTCAAAAGAGCAACACTTGTCAGAGTCGCAAAAAAGTGTTGTTCTTTGGAGGGAGTCGTTGCTTGGAGGAAATTGATACATTCACGAAGATGTTTTTTGTTTTGCCTATGAGTGCCTTTTACAGTTGTTTCTTGGAGGGAAGCAGTCTTTGGAGGTGACATTACGGGAGGGAGCACTGTACCAATAACACAAACCTCAAATACTGCCATGGTAACAGTTTCTATAAAGTCAAGGTCAGTAGGCGTACAACTTTCTGTCATATTGGTCATTGTATTCAGTAGATATACACCTTCTGATGCCGAGACACGCTGAAGTAAATCTGACAACTGACTTCTACAGGATGAATCTAAAATAATAAAAAATAACATACTTCATTTCTTGACAAGAATGATTTTGCAACCGAACCTCAAAATGAACTTAAAAATGAAAATATAAACCTCAAAATGTGTATAATCTACATACAGTCAGCCTATAGGCAAATGGCAACAAAACACTGGATAATTCTTTCCAGCAGCCATTGCATCATAAAATAACTGTATAAACAACAGATAATTATTCTGAACTTGTAAGTACAGTCAGAAAATTATATTTTGCATCAATAAAGAACAAAAAAAGAATCTTCAACAGAACAGGTACAAAACTTAATTCTTATTTTTATTACAGTCAAACCTGTGTATGCAGCCACCTTCAAATAAAGGCCACTGTGTGAAAAAAGGTCATTCTTGGAAAACAATCATTGATTTTTTAGAGCAAACTGATCTCTAAATAAAGACCATCTGTCAGTAAAGGCCACATTATGTCTATCCTAAGGGTAGCCTTTATTCACAGATTTGACGGCATATTATTGGAAAATTAGAAGTCAATTACTTCTGTGTTTATTAATCAAAATAATGAAACCATAGACTCAAAGGTAAGTTAAGTACAAGTCAGAACATTCTAAGAAACAAGAAGTTTGTTTAAGACTATTAAGATCTATTAAATTGATTGAGGTCAGTAAGATTTTAGATTGAGTAAACATAGTTAATAATAAAGAAATAATCACAGACAGGGTTTTTTTCCAATTTGGAGGAAATGGCCTGGCCTTTTTATAGGGGAAAAATTAAGCCCGAAAATAGCTGGTTTGGGGAAAAAATAAGCACGTAATTGGTGATTTTGGGGGAAAATATCAACAATTACACATATGATATGGTACATTGTATAACCTATTTAAGTTTACATGTTGGGAAAGTAAAGTGCAAAGGTCAAAATTCAGGTCATTTGCAGACTGCGTTTTAGTGATTTGTTTCAACAACCAAAAATAGTAACAAGTGACAGGAAGTGTCAGAAAACCAGATCTTCATTTTCCAGACATATACCACAAATCCTACCTTCAGTCATAGCAGGTCATTGGTCATGGGGTGGAAACATTTTGCCTATTACTGGCAGGGCTCGACTTCAATGGAAATATACCATTGATGATGTTTCACCACACTCAGCAGTCTGTGAGTAAAACAAATAGTCTGAGCCCGAAGCTAGAAAAAAATGGCCCGGACTATAAAATCCTCCTTATGTTTAGTCTAATCAGACTATAAAATCTACCATGAAACTAGATTTTTCATTGTTGCTTAATATAAATCTTTCAAGGATTTCATTTCGAAATAAGTTGCACTCAGCTGAATTACACGCTGGAATGACATCATACATTGTGGAATAAGTCAATATTGAGGCAAACGATAGGTCTTTAAAAACCAAATTGTCATTTTAAGGTTACTTCACATGTACCATGAGTTGATACATCACATATTTTTTTATGTATATCTCCATGTAAATATCTAATTTTAAAATGATGGGTGAATATTACTTAACAAGTAGCAGTGATCAAGGTTAAGGAGTACAATATTAAGATCATACAATCTAACAATTTTTTTTTAGATTTCCCTATTTTGCACCTCAGCATTAATGTAGGTCATTATTTGATTGTCAATTTACATAACTATGTGTTTCCAGAAAAAATATGCACATGCACATTGGTTTTACATTTGTAAGCAAGCTAAAATATTATGATTTTTCGCAAATACCATAAGAGTTCATCAATTTTTAGTTCACATGTTTATCATATCTAAAAGTATTTGCTGGGGAATTAAGTCTTTGAGGGAAAATTCAATATAAGGAAAAAATATTCCCGAGGGGAAAAGGCCTTTATTTGGCGGGTGCCAAAGAAGTTTAAAAGCCCTGATAGACATACATATAAGTTACACTCAAGAGTAGCACGGAACTGTGCTGCATATTAGTTAAACAAATATTTGTAAAACACAGAAATTAACATAAAATGCAAAATGTTGTTGTTAAGGTATTATATCCATAATACTACATTTTTTTGTACAATGCTACTCAAAAATGTTAATGCTATAAAAATAGTATTCCCAAATTGATCGGGTTTTTTTGTTATATTTACCCAAGATATACTAATATATTCTAAGGCACATATTGAAAAATTTGTTAAAGTTGTTGTCCTCATTGAAAAAAAGAGAAATATTTGTTTTTAAAGATATTGCACAGTGACTTATATTTTTCTTCAATAAATAAGATTGATATTGATTTTATGCATCTTTTTACCATGAATTTTCATTGAAATAGGTATTTTTTCATTAATTTTTGAAAATCTGGTTACACCCATAGATTTCTATGCAAATGTAAAGGAACAATAACTCAAAGATTTGTCATTGCCTTCTAAACAAAATTTTTATGTAAACCTATAAAATTCATAAAGCTCTGTTATGAGATAATATTCTGGACATTAAGGGTAAAAACCTTAACATATACACATATTTATTTAAATATCATGGCATGTGTCCAGTATATTATCTTTTACAGTGAATACTATAATTGCAATTCTGGTATATACTTTGGACATTTTATAGCACTGCCTACATTAGAATGAAGAGTTAAAAATGACAATAAAATGTAAATAACAAGTTAAACTACTCTATGTAATATTATGTATTATAACAAGAAATGTTCCATGAAGACATAGATATAAATCTAGGTAAAGTAGGAAGTAAAAAAGTATCAAAGTCGGTTTGGTATTGAAAATTCAGCATTTCAAGGAAATATCTTGCTAGATCAATTATGAAAATACACAGTAATTAAAGGAAATATCTTGCTAGATCAATTATGAAAATACACAGTAATTCAAAATTTCTATTCTTTAAAAATATGTTACACGATAACATACGTGTCTGGCCGTCTCAAATCAACTTACGCAAATTCTTACAATATAAAAAGCTTACTCCAAAAAGCCATGAATTAACTTAAAACAAAATGAAATATTACATTTACAATAAATGCAGCTTTCATTTACTCCAGCAACAAAGATACCAATTAGTTATTTTTTTAAAAATTAATGAGCAAATGAAAATTATTATATAACTCATTACAAAGTTCATTACACAAAAAACATTACCCTGAGCAAGTAAGCATTCTGTAAATGACAAAAAGTAATAAAATTATAAAAACATCAATATTCAAAATATATCAGAACTTACAAAATTGTAACCATTGACATCACTATAACCATCCCTCCACTATAACAATATTGTAATTCAACAAATGTACAAATAATTCACCTTCATACTGTACTGCGGATAATTATTGTTTGTTTTACACAATATGAAACATTGTTTGCCACATATTAGGAGACTAAACCAAATGTATAAGATTTGAATTTACTTATACTGACAGTACATGTGCTTGATTACGGCACATTAAAATTGAAACAAGAAATTAAGCTTACTATAGTGATTTGTATATAATACCTGCAAAGAATATTTTAAACCATGATTGTTACAGCTCTCCTGAATTTGTAATTTTCCTCATAAACATATTTGAAATTACTCAAAATTTTCATTCCCTCTACCCACCATCACTTTTTCCCCTTCCTCAATCCTATCCCATCATTTTTATCACCTGTTTCTAATAATTCTGTTCCTCCATCTCAGTCATTATACATACAAAGACTAAATAGTAAAGAAATAATTAAAAACTTACGTTTCACATACTCAATACAATCTCTGGCACATGGTATGGCATTGAGGTCAAATGACTGGCCTTGACCTTGATGTAACAACCACAATATCTTCCACATGGTGTCCTTGGAAATATTATCAAATGGCATATCTGCTATAAACTGCCAGGAGCCCAATCTGCAATACACATTAAAAATAGACACCTAAATTTATTTAATAGAGCGAAGAATTCTAAAGTCTGAAGTAGGTTTTGACCAATTTATATGGTAAGTCCAACAGTCATGTATGGCAATTTGAGTGAGATCTTTCTGTACATGCCAAGAACTGATACCTTCTTCCCTGTTTGACACATCAATCACAAAGGTGAGGCAAATGACCTTGTCATTCAGAAACGCATAAACTATACAAGAAATTATTAAAAAAAAATGTTAATGTAAATATTTTATTTCTTACCAATGAAAAATACCTAACGTGAAACAAGCATGTCATTTCAAATCAATTAATATAATCTTCACACCAATAATTCATCAAGAAAATTATCGACTAATGTTTGTAATAATTTTGTGAAGTGTCTATATAGTTAACAGCAATTATGGACTTATGTGTGTATTACCTTTGTGAAGTATGTATGTAGTTAACAGCCCTCAAGAAGAAGGCATCATATTCCACTTGTAGTTTTTGTAGAGCTTGCGTTGTAAGAACACCTTGGTTAGAATCAGAAAATGTCTTCCAATGATCTGATATGAACTGTACACATTGCCTGAAATAATGAGAATCAAATAACTGCAGTAAAACTTCACTAAGCAACCACTTCAATGATAACTTCACCTTATCACAAAATTAAAATCAAATTTCAAGTTAATTACGAGACACCCTTTACTTTAAAGGACAGTTTCTGGTCTTAATGCGAATGTTTTATATCGCACCAGCTTTTCAATGATACAACAAAAATTACATACACTGTCCACAATAACATTCTTCCATCCACTACACAACTTTTATCAATGTAACTCAAATTCATTTATATTATAGTTTAAGCCATCCTTAAAAATGGTTGTTTATAATGCCAGGATACGAGGTCTTGGTCATAAAAACTTTAGTAAACTTGTGTATTTCTTACACAAAAGCAACAACCATACAACTAAAAGCCTTCAAATAACTAAATTGTTTGATTTAATTATCAAATAAAAAGGTTCGTTATTTCTAAAAGCTATGAGTCATATAAATAAGACTTACAGATATAAATTCTTGAAATGTTCAGTTTTGTATAAGTCATGAAAATAAGACTAAGACCAATAACCAGCTGGGTAAGTAGTTCAAATAATTTATATCAAAGGATCAAAGGCTGAGACCAATGTTGTTGGATTGACCTCCGTCACGATTGACCTCCGTCACCAATCTAACATTTTATACAGTTGCCAATGTCCAAATATAGAAATAAGTTCATTTAATTTGACAATATCAGTATAAAATAAAAGCACTATAAATGTAACATAATAAAGTATATCAAGAAAATAATTCAAAGAATATAAGACAGAAGTATACAAACCTGATCATTTTACCAAGCCTTTTATTCAACTGTCGGTATCGAGCTATGTTGTACGTTTTTAAGCCATTCCCTAGTAATCTGATGAGACACGTTGAAAATGCAAACACACGATACATAGTAGACTCCGACGTCTTTCTGATATCATACAAATAAGATGCTGAAATAAATGATTATACATCAGTAACTGAAAATAGAAGATTCTTCAGTGCTTATTTCTTGTTATTTTATTTTGAGTAACCAATTTCACTGATACACCAACCAATGTTAATGATATCAAGCCAAAATATATTAATTCACATACAAAATTAATGAAAAGTCAAGCAACTAGACAAGGACTTTCACATTATTGTAGAAAATTTAGCATCAACAGGGACTTGGATTTCATCCTATAGACAAAGAGGGATTGGAAGTCTTCACAGCAAAGTTTTGACCAATGGAAGTGACTAAGTTTGCATCACAAAAAAAACACTTACTAGCCAAACAACAGTTTCTTCTTTTCTTATATGTCTGCTACCTGTGACCTATGCGTATTTTACAAACGGGCATGCACCAGTGAGGTTTGCAGTAATGTATTCAATTAAATTTTTAACAGTCACTCACTCAAATAAACTAAAAGTGGGGCTCTAAATTCTTATCATTAAAAACCGTCAATATAATTACCTCCAGTGTCCGATTGGACGATGAAAAATATGTGTTTGAAAATAGCAGCCAATGGTATCTGTTTGAGAACATCAACAACATCATTCTCGTGTAAGTACATCCAATTACTCTGTGGATCTTCATCCTATAATGAACCATAGAAAAAAAGTCATAAAATAAAGCATAAAAAAGTTCTTGATTGCAGTTAACCTGACAGACTGCTTTTTTTTCTGCTGACCCTAGATTTTTTATATTAATCGGGTAATTCTATGGTAAGTCAACAATTATTACACAGGCTGATATCAGCAGGTAGTTGCTTTATGTAAAAAATGGTTATATAGTATACCATGTAACATTAACTTCACATAATAGACACAGTCAAATGAAGCAATATGGTTGCTATAACAGCTGAAGAAATAATTAGAGGCCTTATTTTTTATTCTTATTAACAGAAGCCAATTATTTCTGTGTAATATCTTACCTCTTCACCATCAGAATCAACTAACACCCAAGAAAGACTCTTGTTATCTTTTCCTGTGGTCAAAACTTTTTGCATCTTACACAGAAACTCACTACGATAACTAAAAATTGTATGAAACAGACATTGATATTGTGAGACAAAAATAGTTTGAAAAAGTGAAGCATATAGCAATCATGAAAACAGAACTTCACTGATAAATGTTGGATTATCCCATTACAATTTGACTAAGACAGGATTAAAAAAGATGTAATAGGAATGGTTTGATTATTAAAATCATCTAAATGTTGAAGAGAATCTGGCTGGATTTTCAGACACATCACTTTTAATCACAAACATCAGAGGTATTATCATATTCTGCAAATCCTGAAGATGTTTTTTACCTTTTCTGTTTGATCATAAACACTGTCCGAAAAATCATAGCTGTTTAATGCAAAGGTTTGAAAATTCATGCTTAAATGTTTGATTGTTTTGGAAAACGAGTACATCATAAATCAACAGTACATGGTACTTAAGTTGAATTAGTCAAATCAATAAAATAGCAACAAATAGAAAACTAAGCTTCTCTTTCTTCTATTGAATAAAATTGAGTTTGAACAATTAAAAATTAAAATAACTAATTCAGTTCACCTAGTAGGAATTAATACTGTTGAGAATGCTGTAATCACATGATCAAGACACGGATTACCAAATACCAAGGGAGAGAACTCTTCATTGCTTGGAATGGACGGGATTTGTACTAATCGTGCTGCCCATGAACCAACACCAGCTGGACATCTCATAATATGATTTAATACATACAGATGGTCTTCAAATGTTCCAATACGAAGCAAAGTGGCAACCTATGGTATCATATGAAATCACTTAGAATCAAAATTTCTTATCAAATTTCTTATATAAAACTAAAATTACTTAACAGTTTTTTTAAAATTATAATAAATTAACAAGTAAATATAATGAACATAACCATTATATGATATTAATACAGTTATTGTGAGATTCTGCCATCAGATATGTTGTATAATTTGAATACCATTAGAACACCACAAAATAAAGGAATGAATACATTGCTTCTACATGAGAACAAAGAGATAACAAACCATTCTATCTGTCCAGATTTGCAGATTTTGTCTGAACAGTTTGTCATCAATAGGGAGACGATGAAATGTGAACAATATGGATATACAATCATGTAATTTCTGTATTTGATGTACCATGTCTGGATTCTGTCTCTCACACGCTGAAACAGTAAGTAAAACACTATTTTAAGTACACTGTCAGTATTCACAGAATTAGATTTTCTACTTTAATGCATTTTGTCAGGCCTCCATCCTTTTGTAAAAGGATTTAATCAAATAGCATAATTGGATGAAACACTGGTATGCCATTCTACCCTTCAAATATACACTTGTACATGAATTCCATATTGAATGATGAGTTGGAGCCTCCCCTTGTACATTATAATAGTTTTCAAGCAATAGGATTATTCAAAACTGTTAAGGTTAAAACTAATCTTGGTATATTGATAACGACAAAACGTAAAAGGGTAAGACTGGTGTCTAATATATTAAAAGTAATAGGGTAGATATCAATGACAATAGACATGGTAATAACACATTTTCAGTATAATTGAACATGTTGATACTAAAGCATACTTAGCACTAGGTATATAAACATAAAAGATGAATGAAATGAAAAAATTAAAAGCGAAAATTGTACAAGTACAGTACAAACCAAACACAGGGAAATTCTTTGGAACATCACGTAACCCAGGTGACGTGGAATACAAATTATGTATGTAGGATTCTACTTGTAATCTGAAGGATAAAAATATCAGAACTAAAATCCATTCATAGCACTTAGAATCAGTTTAAGAGTGCATATTCAACTATAGTAACACAAAAATTTACCAATGATTACCATGTATTTATTACCAATAATATAATGTTATTACTAGTTTTAAAATATCAAAATGTGGATTTGCTATATTAACCATCAGCTCCTTACAGGAAAACCTATCAAAGTTACACAAGCATACTTACTGACATACTAACATATTTACAGACATTCAGTCAAACCTGTGAACAAAGGCCACCCTTGGGAAAGACAAAATGTGGCCTATATTGACAGACAGCCTTTATTTGGAGGTCAGTTTGTTCTAAATAATCAACAATGGTTTTCCAAAGAATAGCCTTTATTCTCAGGGTGGCATTTCTTTGGAAACCCTTAAACTAATATATTTTCCATCAGTAACACAACAATTGCTTTCAGCTCTTGTTGATTAATACTTCAGGACACTGACCAGTACCTAATTACGGGATGATGAATTATACTAGTAACCTTTTAACTGGATAAACTATACCTGACAGAATTATGCCACTGTGGGGGTTTGAATCAAGAATTCTGAATCAAGTATTTGCCACTCAACATCAGCACAAAGTTCTCCGAAATTAACTTCATTTTTTTTCAAACTGTGGCTAGTTATAGCAGTTACAAACCTAGATAGTTGATCAGAATATGAATGAAGAGCTAGTTCATTGTGTATCTGGTCTTGTATATTCTTCAAGTTCAAGGTCATTCTAGACAAGGCATTGTAGTCAATATGAGCTTGGTAGTAGGTATGTGTAGCTGTACAGTGGCTATTATCTCCACATTCACCCTGTAATACATTACATAAATGTCATAAGAAATATTAAAATTTATATATTTTTATGGAACTGTTAATTCACCTTTACCATAGGCTATTTTGCAAACCATAAATTATGTCACTGTATTTGTATTATTCATTCGAATGAATCAACATTTCTTTTGATATCTTAAATTGTTAAATAGAGCATTAGTTTTTTATTTGAATTACATCTGTCAAGAAATCCTGAAACTTCTGAGACAACATTATGGAACATATTCATATTCAGCAACAACTTAGCTGAAACTATGATACATTACACCTGGTTTAAAATTGTAAAAGAAATATTTTTAATAACTGCTTTGGTTATAAAATACGATAACAAATGTTATCATAAACCTTAAGTTTTACCCTGTTCTTTCCCTAAAAACTTCACTATAATGATTTAAGAAGAAGACTTAAATGAATTTAACTCTAACAGTTTCATCCAGGATGCTTACTTTAACAGTTTGTGTTTTAGTTTCTGTGATCCATACTTCACCATGTGACTTTCTGTACTCCTCTTCGTAACTCTTCAATGCAGCCTCACACTGTAACAGATTTTTTCTCGCGCGTTGGTAATTCATCAAGATCTCATAAAACTCATGGTTCTCCCTCTTCATCTCTGCCTGTTCATGAATAATAAATTCAACATAATACAAATATATAAAATATACAATACATGAGTATTTTAATTCAATCCCAAAGCTATCACTTTTACAGAATAAAATCATGCATTCAAAACTATTCATTCGACCTAATAAATTATCTGATATTGTTGCGTCTGTCATAAATTATGTACACCTATGAATGAATTCACTGACTTCAACAACCTGCCGCTCTATATATTTTAATTACCTGAATGAACTGATCTATGTAAGCCTGGTTGTTTTCAAGTCTTGCATTATAGTACAATGTGTTCAGTTGTTCTTGGGTTAAAGGTTGAAATTCATCGCTGTGTTCAGCTACGACAGTTTTATGAGCTATCACATGAATATCTTGTCTTGGTTTTAAATCCGCCTCCAGTGGGGCGGAGCTAACAACTTTCAGAGGGGCGGAGCTGACAACTTCATGTACAGCAGCATTTTGGTCATTATTAATTTCATGAGTTCTAACAAGTTCTTGTTCAGCATTCAGTTCTTCTGTACCATTTAGTTCAACATTGGATGCTGGCTTGACAGCTGTAACAACTGCATTTTGTGCATTAGTTACATTACAAGTATTGCCATCTTCAGATAAATGTTCACCCAGAGTATCATCAGTTTTGTTGGTTTCTACATTTGAACCATCAAGTTCATGACCAACACTAGTAATCACATTTGTCAACTCTTTAACATTGTCAGCTGTTTCAGTCTGAAAAGGCAATATGAAAGTACATGTAAATTTATATTCATCTATCAACAATCAGGTATTAAAAGTAAGACATTAATATGTAATGTTAATGTAATACTGATGAATGAGGAATTCATTTTACTGCTGTACTAGTGTATTTATCAGTAAATGATTGTAATACAGCTTTAACTTATCAGGAAGAAGCTTCATCAGTTTTTTTTTAATTTAAAAGCTATAGATAGCATACTTGCATTGATGCAAGGATAATAAATATCACACCTCGCGTTATCTTCAAAAATCAAATTAAAATCCAGGAAGAATGCAATACACACACACTGAATTTTTGCTATCTTCATAGTTCAATCAATGAGCAAATTTGACTTATAATATACAGCTTAGTTAAACAAAAACTAAATTTAACTATATAGAAACATAATTCATAGAAAAGTACATTATCAGCTTACATATATCTGTAAAAAGTTTCTGGATCGATGTTATGAGACAGACTCATTCAAAAGTCTAATCTAAAGAATTCTCTGCAATTTAGACAAACATTTTTTTCATTCTTTATTAAAGCCTTTCATTTTCAGCCTAGGCATATAATAATATGATAAAAAATGCCTTCATACCTACTAATGTTACAAGTTTGGGTCACATAACTGCAAACAAACATTTTTCTAAAGAATAGCATCACCAGAAAAACACATCATATTAAAATAATTTTTTACCAAAGATAAACTTACCAGTTGTCCTTCCAAGATTAATTGTTGAAGTTGCTCTGATAGGTCAGGATATAAATTTCTTTCAGGCAGTTTGTGCTTTTCTCCATCAGTCCTTTCAGGGTGATTAGCAACATTCATGTCCAAGGAAGAAGGAGGCATTCCATCCTCAACCTTGACATTATTTTCTGTGCTTTTGTCATCTTCATACATATTTTTGTTTCTTTCAAGTGGTAAACTTGTCTTAGATTCAAGTCCACTCACTTTATCAAACTCTTTATTGTCATTCAGTTCATTCTCACTGTTGTGCGTAAGTTTAACATTTTCTTCTTCATATTTGTCTTTCAAACTATTTTCAACCTCAGTCTGTGCAGTTTTTTTGTCAAGTGCATCCTTATTGCATTCAGTTTCAGCTTTTTGTATAGTACCAGACTCATTTTGTGCAGCAGGATTATCAACAATTGCCTCATTCAGAAGATTTGGTAGATCAGAAACATCAGGAATACCAGCAGAAATATCTGATTCACTTTCAGTAGGTTGTTCTGATATATTCTTTACCTAGAATAGAATATGACGTTTCACGATTATGACAAAATAAAAAAATAATTAACATTTAATGAAGAATGTACTTACTTTTACATTCTTTAGTCTGTAAGATTTGATCATCAATATCTAGGGAGAATTTGTATCAAACTTGTAAATTTCATATCAAAAGGTAAATAAAGCACCAGGTGAAGGGATCCATTTGATAAGCATGAAGTATTATGAGTATTCTGACAATAGTTGCAATTTAATACTGGTATTCTGTAGCGAAAATACGAAAATCATGCAAACAAATACATTTAGATCATAAAAAATGTATTCCAACAACTGCATGTACACAACAGATTTCAGACAATTCAAAGTGCAATTTTTATGAATTCCCATACAAATTTGAATATCATCAGCTTTCCAGATAAAATTTCCTCTTCATTTACATAAAGCTTTCCGAAAGTTGCCCGACCATCGGCTATGTCAAGCAAATTTCAAGCAAGTCCATTAACTTTTCGGCAAGTACCGGACCAGATGTCCAGCAGTCAGGCATGATTTACAGCATTTATCACTTATTTATAATATATTAGGTCAGACAAATTTTCATTTGGTCAGACAGAAATTCTAACTTTGCCTGACCAAATGTCAGGCAAGTATCCCAGCAGTTTCGATAAGCCTGTTACATTAAGACAAATTTGATTTTACAAACGAAATTTGTGATTTTTCCCACATTTGCTTTAGTTCTGTAATTTATAAACAAATTGAATACTGTACATAGTGAAAATTCAGACAAAGTGTCATTATAGTTTTGACAATGACTTATTTTCACAACTAAAAGGAGGAAAGCATGCAAGATTTGTAGGAATAATTGTCTTCAGTTGACACTTAGTGAACAAGGATTAGATAAATTGATAATAAACAATATTTTATTTTACATATGATATGGTACTTGTATATAAAATCATCTAACGCAGCAGTTGTACAGAGTAGAAGTTTGTCATGATATGGTAAAATGTATGGTACAATATGGCCGCCTGCACACAGTGTACTACACTACATGCTACAAAAGTTTAAGTCAAACATTTGAATTTTGGCATTAGATACTGAAAATTTATGGCTCAGTATTAAAGATTATTGTTATAACAGTTATATTTATAGATTTGAGTAAGTTATACCAGTTAATGATGCAATTCTATGTAATTTGTGTTTCTGCACATAAATATGCAGTTCTTTGAAAGGCTGAGACAATGGTTCTTCCGAATTTGTTTATGAAATTGGCCGACCTCAAAGTCGAATAAGTAAGGCTAAATTCATTTATGAAATTGGCCAGCCAGAAAGCTGAATAAGTAAAGCTACAGTTAGTACAATAATTTGGACTAAGGTGAACTTAGAATTTATACTTATTCACATATGTAATTCATTGAAAGTTGAAACAGAATCTGGTAAATAAGAACAAAAATAATGACTACAAAAATATCGAACATGTGATCAGCTGTTTAAAAGTGAAAGTAGAAAGGGGAAGGTTGAAATAAGAATTCAGACATATAACAGCCACATTTTCATGTTTGTTTTATTTCAGGCTTCAAATTAATAGAAACTTCGATTGTTAACCTGATAAATAACCATTAATAAACCATAACAATGCGGTAATCATATATAATATATCATAGGTTATCGTCGTCTGGCCATTCAGTGCTTCTGCGCAGTTCGAACGGATATGAAAGTCAAAATAAATCTGAAAAGCCAACATTCTGTATTTCGAACATCTAACACAAATATTTCTTAAATAATAAGCAACTATTAAACGAATGTAAGTGATTCACAGGATCAAGAACTACAGAAATCCCTACAAACCTTGTTTTTACGTTTCACGGGTCGAACTGCTTCAGCCATTTTCTTTGTTTTTATCACATGACCAAATTTAAATTTAGAATAATGTGTAAAACACGGCGTTCATATTATAATATCAGGGAAAGAAGTGTATTTCCCGGTCCTACAGCTAAAATAAAAAACAATGATTGATTTCGAGTCCCTAGCGTTTTATATTTTTATTTCTCTACCGATTTTTATCAAATATATATTAAATTAAAGGTAAAGATCTAAGCTTTCGGAGTATGCAATAATGTCTAATATATCTTGCTCAAAAATGTTTTAGAACCATGTGAAGTTCATCAAAATTTCGATCCATAAGAATACGACATATAAAAAGAAATACTTTTATGGATCACTTTGCGGCCAGTTTATGACTAGCAACACAAAGGGGTCTTTCGGGCGCATTTATTGTGTCGTTGTGCTCATCTGAAACTAGCATTTTATTAAATTAATTCAATTCCTATTCCTTTGGCAAATAGAGCGCTCGCGAACAAATTCAGTACACTAGTCTTTCTGAGACTGTGCAATGAAGAAAAGAAAGTTTGTATCTCTTCCAATGAAAAAAAATACTTTCACAGAAAAATTTTCCGTCGAGCCTAAAAAAATCATGCATAGCGTAGGTCTGCACCTGAGAAAAAGATAATATCTGGGATCAACATACACAGTATATTGGTCCCAGATAATATGTATAATGGTCTCAGATAACACATGCGCATACTACTTGATATTCACAAACAAACTTTTATTCACATACAAATTGATATTGATAATACTGACAAGCGTAGGTTTTATACGTAAAAATATTCTATAAGTAATATACAAATAACTACTATAACTTCTTCTCAACTTTGTAGTAAATGTAATTTTGCTAAAGAAATACATCGAATTTACCAAATCCAGTTTATAAATATTTGATTTCTGAATTGGACTCTGAGCATATCTATCAACTACATCTACAAACTGGTCGAGACTGTCAAAACATAGTTTCTTGACATGTCTGAAACAAAAGGCCATATCAGGACGACTTTAAAACTATGGTAATGAAGAGGACAAGGAATCTTTAGGGTTGTCTTGATCCACATGCAAGATTGACCTGAATATTGTCACTGAAATGACGCACACATTCAATATAGTTTCAGGCTTATACTATTAAACAGAGATTTGACAAGTTTTTATTCGACAAATTTGGATAAAAAATGGAAATTAAAAAAAATAAAAATAAAGAAAATTGAAACAAAAAGAACACTGACAATGAACCATCTCCACCATGAACAAATTTCTTATTATACATTAATCAAACCACGAGACAAATTGTTGCACTGTAACATGGAACGGGAACCAGTTTACTAAACGAAGTACCGATCGGTTAAAGGGAGATCACTAATCACTGGATAATTTCTGCTGCGAATGACTGCTTATAATAACAACCGCTATAACGCATTTTTAATGAATATAAATGGCACAATATGCCTTAGATAAAAGTGATTACTATCAATGAACAAATGGACTATTAAATCTCTTCAAATTATCAGAAATTCTTCAGTTGTAGTTGCTTTTCACAGGATGGCCGAAAGCAAAAGTAAAGAATTGTAAGTACATTCGAGGTATACTAATTAAGTTAACAAAAAGAATAAAATCGATATTGACTGTCAATTTTTTTTTTCAATCGTGAAAAATGTCTACATCTGATGAATGAAATTAATTCATATTGATATGTGAAAATGCCTCTTGTACATTAGCTATGAATTGTGTCTATTTTTGGTAGTTTTGTTTTTGAAATAACACAATTTCGGATATGTGAAATTCGGACATTTGTAACAGTGTTGTATGTAAATATTTATGTTTATATTAGTTTGCATGCCCGATTAGCTCATTCGGTAGAGCAGCTGACTTGCAAGTAGAAGGTCATGGGTTCGAGTCCCGCATCGGGAACTTTATTTTCTGCCCTCCTATTACAATGATCATTGATGCCGTCCACAAGTGTGTGGCTAGCCTTGGAATCCTAGAGCTAAGGTGAAGCATAAGCTGGGTTAGCTTAAAGAACCTGTGGTTTTCACTTAATTAATGACAGAGGAGAGTAAAAATGTTGTATGTATAATTTATGTGTTTATAGTAGTTTGTATACCAGATTAGTTCAGTTGGTAAGAGCAGCTGACTTGCAAGCAGAAGGTCACGGGTTCAAGCCCCACATCAGGAACTTTATTTTTTTCCTCTTATTACATGTTGTTAACATTTCACACAGTGCCAAGATTTTATTGCATTCTGATTTCTGATTAAATTCACAATGGTAAATTATATGGTTCATTGCAGTATTAAGCTAAGCGTTTTTGTTGTAGACATTCAGAGGATGGAACACGTTATGACACACCATTATATGTTGATGTATCGCGTAAACAATGGCCTATTGTTTATGGACCTGAGTACAACATAGGCTTCCTGGGCTTAGAAAAACTTCACCCTTTTGATGCTGGAAAATGGGGCAAAGTGTATCAGTTCCTTAAAGGTAAATACATTCTGGCCCAGATTTCAATGTACTTTTATGATTTGGGACATCCAGTTCTTAAACCTTTTAGTTCACAATGAAGGATTTTAGTAAAAACGATCTTGATCAGTTTCTCTACATATTGGTTTCCTCTGTGTATTGGTCAAATTTCTGGTCCCGATTTCTCCACTATATAATATACCTTTTGAGACAGGTTTCCTATGAATCCTGCATTTTTCAAGCGGTCAATACAGTTAAAATAGACCGACCAATAATGGTTTTAGAAGTTTGTGAGTGCAAAGATTGCGTCACATGCAGTAAGTATGCTTATCACACCTATGTTGTCACTAGACACTGCTTTGTTTACATTTAACTTGATCTCTTGCTGTAAGTGGTAAAACAATGCACTAATATGGACAATTAAGGACATTAAGCAAATAGTGAAAAATTAAAATTTTTGTATGTTGTCCTATTTTAGTAGTTTTCTGTATGTAAATTTATGAAATTCTTTATGAACACGTACTAACATCAGTATACTAGTCATCTTTTCTAGTTAATATTTATATACAGTGTATATATAATTACTAATACATTAGTAATGGAATATCTGTTTCATAATTTACCAAAATAACATGCACACAGCAACTATGGTAGCTCCTGGCCAGGTGAAGTAGGTAATGCACACATTTGTTGACTAGACATAAAAACCTCATTAAATTGGCTTCCCCTCTAAACCAGCCAAATAGACTTGTCTGTCCCGGGCCAACAGATTTAGATTGATTTTTCTGTACATAATTATTGAAATCTCGACATTTTATATGTATTTATATATGATGAAGAAGTGAATATCTCTTAATTTCAGCACATCATACATATCTTTAACCTTCTTTTACAGAAGCCAAGATGATCCATGATCTTACGGTTGTTAAACCTACAGAAGCCTCAGAGGCAGACTTAATGAAAGTCCATACTAAGGAGTACATTGGCAGCTTAAAGGTTGGTATTCTGTCTATAAATTCACTACTTTGTCTTCTTACCTATGTGCTAAACATATCTTCCACACAAAGTAACTAAGTCATTTTATTATTTTGCAATATTTACGTAAAGGAAAGGCATGAACATGATGCATTAATGAGACAGTATCATTGTGTGTGGCATCATGAATTTAATATGAAATTGTTTGAGATATTGTGCGAGTATTTTACATTGTTTAAGTATGGAATGGCTATGCAACGATCACATTTCTTACTTGTTGTATATTTCTGCTGGCAATTTTTAATCGGCATAGTGCTATAGTGCAGAAATTCATTGAATATTGAGATTATTATTGACTATAAACTCTGCAGTCATAACATGCTGCCAGAGGTCTAAATCCTGGTGTGAAATACAGCCAAAAGTTGGTTAACAAAATGTATAGTTGTATGATTTAATCATACATCTCATTTAGGTTATAATCATTCATATGCATAAATATATTGTAGCCTTTACCAGAATTTATCCTGTACTGTGTACATTACATTATTTCATGTTTCTTTTGTTCTTTTCATTTGTTAGCATCGTACATCCAAACACTGTTGAATATGCTGTAAACAAAATACTAATAAATAATAATTGATATTATCCCTTTACTTACCATTAGGGTCTAGTTAAATGTAAATATTCTGCTACTAATAACTAACTTATTGCATTGAGAAGCTTGTTTGTGTGGTATAATTTATCTAGTTTAGACTGCTAATTTTTTGTTGTTGAGTGTACATGGTTCATTACTAATGGTTAATTTATTACATTGATAAGTTGCTAGTGTATGGCATAATTAATCCATGACTGAAATCTTACTTATTACATTGAACAGCTTACCAGTATATTGGAGGGCACGGTTATCAAGGAGGTACACATTATATTATGTAGACATAAAACATACATGTGGTCTTTCTTTCACATCTGTCAGGAGTTGTTTACCCTTTGTTATTAATTACAGTATGTAATTTTTATTTAAATTTTGTTAATTACCATTACCAAATAATTTCTGTTTTGGAAAAGTGATTTTCATAAAATCAAGTAAAAGAGGAAATCAAAACTGATCTGCACTTTCAGATGAAAGTGCAATGCTGTGTTAGGTTCATTGATGGTACTGCATTGATGGTTTTGAAGTCTCTTTGAGTTCTGAGTACCTACTTCTCTACTTTCATTCATTTGGAATTGGTTATTATGTATGCTGCCACAACTAATTGTGGTTTATTCAATTAGTATAATTTGTTGAATGTATCATATTGATTGGTAGGATTTAATGACATTTTTATGAAATGTAGTTGCCACTATTGGATTACAGCAACTCTTCACATATTACACATCTCTGAGGCAAATGTTACTTAAATGTCAATTATTGGAATGTTCAATTCATGGTTTTAAGGCTGCAAGATAAAATATTTCTCTCTATTGTTTTTTTTCACTTGAACTGCAATTTAACTAATGACTGGTTGTTTCTACAGTCTTATTTTACTGTGTTAGTACATGAAAATACAATATTATTGTTTACTGTCGTTGTAACAAGATTGCTGATCTTGTCTTATCATCAATTATTGATGGCACATGTTTGAATTACTTGAAGTTTCTTTGTCTCTTTAAAGTTTTGTTGGTTCTCTGAAGTAGAGTGGTCAATGCATCATTCTAAATTCTTGTTGTACATGACATCTTTGTTTATGTATTTTCATCATCATAAATTGACAGAATGCTGGTTATGGTGTAATATAAATAATTGTGTTGAACAAGCTTTGAATATTCTTTCAGCGATTATTCTCCTTTTTTGTTTGGGTCTGGTAAACAGACCCTTCCCAATTGAAAATAAAGATATTTTTATCCCAATTCTTAACCTAAAAATTCCCAATTTTGGCATCGCACAGCACCTCTTTTCCCAATTGGCCCCATGACCCTTTCCCAAAATTGCAAAAAAATCACTGTCTTTAGTGTGTTTGATCGTTGTTTCAGCATTTCAGAAGGCATTACTGTCTCTCACTGTAGAATGTTGATGTGTGAAGAATGCTTTTAGCTTTCCAATGAAATGAAATTCATTTCTGGTATTTAATATTCATGTAAACAAGAACATTGACTACTGTACAGTGTAAGTTTTGGGTTGTGTGTGAACTTCTCATCTCTATTCAATTCAATTTTGTTTTATTTCTTTGATCTTATTGTTGTTCATCATTTTACCAGTCTTTTGCCATGAACTGAAATATGTAACTTATATTATCATATCATTGAAAGCGGTCTGCAAAAAAGCTTACATGTATTTGTATCATTTGCAAAGCAATTGTTTTACCATTGCATGAAGTTTTCATGAAATATGCAGAAAAAAATGATAACTTGTAGTTACTGTTGAGCCTTTAGTGGCAGAATTAATCCTGAAAATGCTTCAGACTCTGTGATGATATTCAGCTGACATTCATACATTACACCATAGGTTATTCCTCCTCTGCTGGTCTGAGTAGTTCATTCAGGGAAGTTGGCCACTGTTTGTGGAGAACAAGGTTAATACTGGTACATGGTCCAGGAAGACTAGTTATCTGCCTTTTGATACATTACTGAAATAAAGTCGAAAAGTGTAAAACCCCAAAAAATCACAATTTTATCCATTCTTATGTTCATATGTGCTTGTTAATCTACTCATGCAGAAATGTTTTATCGTTTATTGAATTTAATGAATGTGTTTGTATTATGACTAATTTAGTGAATGCTATAACAGGTTTGCATCAGCTGCATGTTCATACAGCATTTTCTTAGTACTCAATCTCATTAAGTTAAGTATTATTTGTGTGTACATACATTATCTAGGTGGCTGTCTATATCCATGATGTATATATTTTGACATTGAAATATTTGGCTTTACTCTAACACTACAATATCAGGAATAATGTCAAGAATTCAATTTTATGTTTAATATTTATCAAGTACTGATATCATAATGTACAAAAGTGTTTATGAATGATTTAGTCAAATGTTTGGATAGGGTTTTGACATTCATGAACATCACTTTTGACTTCATATTTAGCTGATTGGTAGCCATCAGTCAGTCATGAATGTAGCCCTTAATTGAATCTTACCAGGCATAAATAAAAAAAACGGAGGTTATTGGGTGAATTTCTTGCAGAATTACAGAAAATCCAACATGTTAGAAATCTGTAACAATGTTCATTTATGTTTCTTCCAAAAAAATAATGATTTACTTGTAGATACATGTACGTATTCAGAGATGGAAATCTTTGGCAGAATAATCTTGGGCAAGTTTTAATATTATTAGATTCATTATTGATACTGATAGTTCAATACATGCCAGTGAGTTTGGACACTTATTTATTCAAAATGAGAAATTTTCTGAAAGTATGGTAAAATAGTTCCTGCTTTTGCTCCCATCCTTCTTCTCCTGCTGGAAAACATTAGGGGCCAGAAACAGGTATGAAAGTTGAGGATCACATGTATGTTTCATTTCCTGTTGTTATTGTTGTCGCTGTTGTTCTAATTTTACCATAATATTTATTACTGTTGTCCCATTTTATTTATTTAGCGTATCACATTCTCTGACCCTCACTACAAACTGATGAGTGTGTGAATTGTGCATGTTACATGTATTATCTTTTTGCACAGTTTATACTTGTTTCCTTTACCTTTCATTTAAATGCGCACTATATGACCACTAGTTGTCGATGTGCCAACATCATTAAACAAATGGAACAAACATTTATTAGATTGATCATTTTCTTGACCTGATTAGTTCATTTGGTAGAAATTAGACTTTATTGATTTAGATGTCATGGTTTGAAATCTAGAAGGCATGCATAAAAACCCCATGAAGAAATTATTTCAGCACTTATTTCTGTCCTACCTGGAATTAACACATACTTTGTGGATGTTTTCAATTGCTTTCAGAAAATGTGGAGGAATGGGTTTATTGTGATACTTACACTTAAACTGTTCAAGCTATAGATAAATGCTGTTAGATCAATTTAAGACTACACATTCTATTTATCTTTGAGACTTGTTTTTTTTCTATCAATATTACAAAGAAAGAAATATTCAGTTTATGAAAGTTCAAATCATGAATGATTATGATAACGGGACAAACATATTCTTGTTTAGGATCAAAGTCATACCATAAATACCTGGGTTAAGATGAAACTGAATTTATATCAACCAATAAATAGACAAGCTATATTCTTGAGAATGGTGTCAAACTTCATACCCGTGTAAATAGATTCTTGTCTTGAAAACTGATCATGATTTATTCAGATGATGGTGCTTTTTGCTGATTATAATTTTGACGCTAGTCCAGTGTTTGACTTGTATTTTAGATCAATATAGTGGAATGGGGGCCTGTGTGAACCTAGAGATTTGAGATAATTGATTACAAAGCTTAAAGCAATGCAATGATTGAAATGTTATGAAGTACAATGACTTACAATGTCATAAATGATTGATACATATAACAGAGTGCAAATAAGGGTTATGAATCTGGTTGTCAGATATTGTAAAATCCTGTTATGAAGCATGAAAGGTGTTTTGAGAAATGTCAATTTTGTATTGTCTCTGGACTTGGGCTAATGACTTCAGTCTCAGATTAGTATAAAACACTGCAGACAGGCATGTGTACATGAGTTTGTACATGGTTGTTTGATCAGCATCTTGCACCTTATTGAAATGTTTCATATTATTAAGTCCATTGTTTTTCTGATTCTAACCATTGTGAATTCAAAAAGCTTAATTCTGATTTCATTTGCATGATTTCTAAAACATTAACCTAAAAGTTTGCTACTTCTGTACATTTTTTAAAACCAAGGATGATTTATTTTGAGTACTTGTATTGTCATTTATTGATTAATGTGCTGTCTTTGGTTGAATCAAAATGATGATTTATTATATGTTACCCTCAATATTTTTTTTTTGTTTTGTAGATATGTATTTTAGCTTAGATATCTCTTCTTAAACTTAAAAATCATGCGACACATTGTTAGTATGAAAGATATTGTACTGTGGCAATTTTTTTTAGCTTTTTTGCAAATTGTGAAAAGTGAATGCCTGATATGTGTACCATTTGCATGATTTTACATGTGAAAATATTTCCTCAAAACCATGATATTCCCTGTTACACTCCCGGCTGCTAATTAATGCTCACATCCCACCCACACCTTTCTTTTAATGCCCACATACCCCCTGCACCCTTTTTTACGCTCACATCACAACAACACATTTTTTTTAAAGCCATCATCCCACTTGCATCCTTTTTTTAACAAAACAATGTGTTGTGGCTCACCATTAATACTTTTATAGAGCTTCAAATCTTATTTAATGCATGAAAAATGTTTAAAATAATTATTTAAAAATTGAGAAAAAAACTGCTCTAATTTAACAATCCAGAGGTATTTATTTGGGAATAAAGTGTAACCTCCAGATACTGAACACCCATGGGAACAGAAGAAAAAATCTTTTTTTTTTGGAAGTTTCCAGTTTTTGGAAATTTTCAATGTTTAAACGAGGGCAAGTGTTTGTATATATATGTTATTACTTCAAATGCACATCAGTTGCTTATACTCAGTAACATTCAATTTTGCTGTTGAATGTAAATGTACAGACTCATTGTATTGGTATTGTTGAGCTCAAATTGTGTATCTTGTTCTATTGGTAACGGATGTTTTCACATGTTGTGGAGAAGAAAATTTCAAGTGTTTTCACAAATTTTAATTTTCGATCATTGTCAATATATGAATTTCTGTTTGTGTTCGCGAATGGTTTGTCAAATTGATAAATGATTAGAATAAACAAACTTTGTTTGTGAAATATGCCACATTGAGTGATTTGATCATGTTTTAACTTTAATGAACACATATTATCTGTAGCTATCGCTTCAACAAATTTATACCTCTGTACAAGTAAAGCTTGTAATTGAGTGATTTTATGAACAGTATAAATATTCAGCACTTTTAATACTCTGTTACAATTCAAAATGAATGGACCCATTACTAGTACAAATCTAAAAAAATAATGTCAAGTAATTTAGTGAAGGGCCTGGTGTAAAATCTTGGGCATAGTTAAACATGTTTATGGAGTTTTGCTGTCCTTCATAATACCTTAAATTTTGTATTGACAAGGAATGATGATACTGTTGATAACTCATGTTCCATACTTATTTATTTACATTCAAATATATACACATACATTCAGAATGAAAGCAAAACATTACTGCATAGATACCATTCAAACATAGATGAACAATTTATATAAACAAAATCTGTATACTACTAGAAAATATGTTTGACAAAAATGCCAATTTTCCTCCATATGTGGAGAAGTTGCCAACTCTGTGGAAGGGTATGTTAGTACTGGTTAGTATACAGTCCAGGAAAGCTGGTTAGGTGAACTGGTCGCCATACATAACTGAAAATTTGTTGAAAACCCCAATTACAATAGGTTACATAAAAACAAAAAAAAGAAGCATGAAAATACAGTAGAACCTCGATTATCCGAAATCGAGAGGACCAAAGAATTATCTCTGTTAATCCGGGGTTTCGGATAATCCGGGGTAAAGGAAATCTAGCCTTACATGTACTAGCATCACTGATATCATTGTCAACCTAATCATGTAACAATAATGGGAGATCCCGTATATTGTTTGTTTTCAGCATTTCGTGACAATTTGACAAAAATAAAGTGATCACTTTAAATGTTAATTACATTTTAAAGTAAAATTATGATATCAGTATAGCAATTTATTAATAAAGTCAAAATTAGATGTAAATCATCTAACCAAATTCGCATCATATTAGGATAATAATGTTCCCGATATTGCAAACAATAAACCAAACAAACAATACGTTGATTAGGGGGTTTTATAAATTGTTGTTCACACCTTCTGACATGTTAAAGAAATCCCTCAATAGACAAGACTGGTTGATCGGAGTTCATTGTCTATTTCGGATTAAACGTGTGAAAATACGTATTCAAATGAGTTTGGGGACCTTATTATCACTTCAGATTAGCCATGGTGTTAGGATTAGACGATTCGGATAATCGCGGTTATTTTACAAAGAAATATATAAGGAAAAAACGGGACTGAAATTTCTTTTCAGATTACACCAGGTTTTCAGATAATATGTTGTTGAAAAATTGGGGTTTTACTGTATGATTATTCTACCATCAAAATTTTTAGCATTTTATACTTACAAAATCTATATATTGCATAGAAATATAAATATTCAACTGTCAAATTGTTGAACATTTTATTCATACAAAGTCTGCACATTACATGTACATAGAGGTTATCTTTGCACCGTTTTGGTTGTGAGGGGACATTAATTGAGGGAGTGGCATTTAATCATGAATGTTGGCAAACATAGCATATCAATTCACTTTTTTGACATTATATTTACATACACCGTTATATATTACAAGAAGAATTTAAGTATTTATGTCTAAAAATCTCTGTCCTTTTCTGTTTGGCTCTGCTCTGTATCGTCTCCTGTAAATTAGTCTGAATTATTCAGTGTCTTTTCCTTCAACTGACCTTAACATATTACTGGGGTATCAGTTCAATGATAGCGGTACCGACATTGTCCCAGGTAGTTTTAAGAACATATTCTTCATCTTCCAATGTCCATAGTATCCTAACATTCTTCTTATAAATTGTTTTCATGATCGGAGTCATTAAGTTCTCATCAACTTCTTCTTTAAACATGAATATCATCGGTTTACGATGCATCCAGGCTTGATCAACTTCACTGAGACAGTATCCACTGGTACAGAATTCATTTGTGATTAGCATCAACACCAGGGAAACTCTCTCAAGACTTGAAGCTATCTCATTGTTCACCATAAACCCAGGACGAAAATGTTGATCTCCAGTAAGGACTAGCTCCCTATCTACACCAGTCATAGTTTGCAGTGTTCTGTTTAATGGTTCGAGCACATACTGCCGAATGAAATCTTCTTCTTGGTTATTGTATGATAACATAGTGACAAACTCGTACACCCCTTCTCCTTGCTGTATGTTAGCCAGTAGTTGGTTTCTTTTTAATTGTTTGTTGTACAATTTTCTCTGATGTAGTATTATAATTGTCAATAGCACAGTGCAGATAAAAACACTACCCAAGGTGACAGTAGTTACTGTCATAATGGTTCTCCTGTAACAAATAGATTCAATATTTAACACCACTGAGTCATCAATGTACACATGTTCACCACTTTCCTGAGTACATGTCAATTTCTCCGAAGATAAATTTACACTTTTGGTTTTTGTTAACCATGCCATAAATGGCTTTGATTCGCATTGGGAACAAGATAACGGATTGTTTCCTATCTTCAGCACAAGTTGATCACCTGATGATAAACTGGAAATTAGGGAGTTCATGTTCACTAGACTTGCTGAATCTAACATAACGATTCTGTTACTTCTTAAGTCCAGAATCTTTAATTTTGTTAGATTATTCATCTTCCAATGAATCTGCTCTAGCAGATTATGTGATAAAATAATTTCCTCAAGTTGAAAATTATTAACTAACAGTTCAGTTGGAATTAAACTTAAGCCATTTGCTGATAAGTCAATAAGTTGTAATTTTGTATTGGAAACAAATAATTTTTCAAATAATTTTGAATCATTTTTTAACATGATATTCAAACTATTACTTGAGCATTTGAATGATACGAGGTTAGGAAACAATGTTAAAATTGATGGATGCAGAAAATTCATGTCATTATTAGACAGATCAATGTGTTGTATGGTTGTATTTCGATATTTAATGTCTCCTGAAATGTTGATATCAATGTGTTTAAAATAGTTACTTTTAATACTCAGTGTCTCTGTTTTCATTGGAATATAGTTGTCGAGAATTATTTCACAATTATACAGTTCAAAAGTGGATCTACTGAATGTGCCATTAGCAAAAATTTGTCGTATAAAGAATAAGGCAGTGGCTGATTTATGGATGTTTTCGTATCTGAAGATTAAGTTGTAAATCTTAAAATGCTTTGGAGATAGAGAAGATTTTGGCAAGGTCATATTACTTATATCTAGCATTTTTATTCGTCCTAGCGCCTCACTGGGTCCATGATAAACTGCCATATTAAGGTTCATGGATGAACCATTTACGTAATTCAAGTGTTTCAGAGAAAATACTAAGGTTGTAATATTCATAAATGACACTTGAAGATCACTTAAATTAAGTTTGGTGATGTTCCGTGTACCTATGACATCAACAAATGTTTTACCAATTTCAACTGGTCCTGCCACTATACTTGCACTTGATAGATCCAGGTCAGTTAAGTTAGAAACTTTGTCTGAACCATTGAGAGCATCTAGTATCATGTACCAGTCCAGTCTTTGACTATTGGCTAAACTGAGTTCTCTTACCGTTGGTAATTCTAAGAAGACATTTGGATCCAAGTAGAATGTAATATCAATGTTTATGCTTAAATATTCTAGGTTTATTAAGTTTCTAAAACAGCCAACATGTAAAAACACTTCGCCCTGAGTCTCCCATTCTGTGTTTGCAAGTTTTAAAGTCTTCACTTGCTGCCAGCTGTTTGATTGAAAACTTTGAATACTACAATTTATAGTCAGATCTACAATAGCTATAAACACACTATCAAATCCTTTGGGAATGTCCTTTGGAATGAAGTTACAAATCCATACTGCTTCTTTCTTATCCATGCTGCAATGTTCAGCCTCAGCATCCAGGGTGTATACAGCCTGTCCTGTGTCAATTAGCTGATAGGATAGAAAAAGTAGTAGACAGATTGAATATTTTAAATCCATCTTTACTTGATAACAAATTTTAGAAGTCTTGTGAAGCAAATCATCCAAGTTTAGTACACCTTTTTATAGAAAATTGGATGTCACAATAGCAAAGACTGTATGTCAGGCACACACTATCATATATTTGATATATTTCATTTATTCTTTGTTATAAATTTATGTCCTCTTCATACTTAAGTTGAGAAATCCAAAACCAACATATTACTCATTGTATGATGAGCTGTACTTATTATGCTTGCATTAATGCCTTGGTTGAAAGCACTTATAATTAAGAGAAGCTTTGAAATAGCTAGTTAAGTATGTTTACGAGATGCTACAGCTACACACAGCATATAATAACTTGACTATTGAAATTTCTGCTGATAGGGTTATCAGTATATTTTTTTCTGTGTGCTGATTTTGGGGTCAAAGTTGACATTATTTCAGCTATTTGGTACTGAGGTGACCTTCACCATAGTATACTATACATGGATGTTTGGATGCGTATGAACCCACATCAAACTTTCAAAATACATTTTACCAATATTTGATAATTTTTGTTTGTGACTCAAAACAAATGTAGTCACTTTATTTCTGTATATTTTTTGCTTTATTGTCTGAATAGAAGGATTGGAACCAGTCTGAACAGACATGTTTGGAACCAGCCCAGTCTCAACAAAAAGGTTTTAGAATCAGCCCAGTCTCAACAAAAAGGTTTGGAACAAGATACAGAAAAGGTTTAGGTTTAGAAAACCATCCTGAACAGAAAAGATTTGAACCAGTTTGAACAGAAATATTTTGGAATCAGCCTGATCAGAAAAAAGTTTTGAACCAGCATGAATAGAAAGCCAGCTTGATCAGAAAAAATTTGGAACCAGACTGATCACAGAAGGTTTTGAGCTTGCGTGAACAGAAAACAAGCTTGATCAGAAAAGGTTTTTAGCCATCACGTACAGAAAACCAGCCTGATCATAAAAGGTTTGGAACCAGCCTAATAAGAAAGGGTTTGTGCCAGTGCAAGTATAAAACCAGCTTAATCAGAAAAAGTTTGGAACCAGCCTGATCAGAAAAGGTTTGGAACCAGCCTGATCAGAAAACCAGCCTGATCACAAACAAAAGTCTGATCAGAAGAGGATTGACTCTCATCTTGTAGAATTCTGAACATGTTCTTTACTAAAGGGTTTCTACTCAAATTGTGTGCTCTTAAGAGAATGATCAGTTTTGCAACACTTCTTTCATTCAAAGGTTTAGTGTGGATAGATCGTATTTGAATGCATTCAATTCAGAGAACATTATGTCCATCATAGAATTTTAGGTTGTCAATGATTTTATATTTTTATATCCTATTGTAAACAGTATTTGATTTTATCAATAACTTTTGTCAGTATCCATGGAGAGGAAACTTTTCATTACATGTTATTTGTGGGAAATTCTAGATATTAAATGTCCTTGTTTTGAAGTGCGATTTAGTGCCCACTTGTAAGCTGTTTAATGTATCTTGAATTTTGATCTTATTTAGTGCCTTCATGTATTTTATACTTGTGTCATGCGATTTCAATTGTCTCATCTCTCCTTTGTTTTCTTGTAAAATGTTTATGTAACAGATAGATTATTGCGCTGGGAAGTATTTTTGTCCTGTATTTTTCCAAACCTGTGTGAACCATTTATAAATAACTTACTAGTACTGGCTTAGAGAACTCATTTTTACCTTTAAGTGTGTTTAAGGTCAGATACAAATAGTTTTGATTACTGTTACCCAATCTACCCAATGTTGGATTTAATCCTGTAGTTTCTAACAGCAAAATCCAAAGTACAAAAAATATCTTTATAAAAGATTGAGAAAAGAAATAAAAAAAAATTTTCAACCTACCTACCCTAAAATGTATGGTAAAGTAAACCTACCTGCCCTAAAATGTAAAGTAAACCTACCTACCCTAAAATAAGTAAAGTAAACCTACCTACTCTAAAATATAAAGTAAACCTACCTACTCTAAAATGTATGGTTAAGTAAACCTACCTACTCTAAAATATATGGTACAGTAAACCTACCTACTCTAAAATGTATGGTTAAGTAAACCTACCTACTCTAAAATGTAAAGTAAACCTACCTACTCTAAAATGCATGGTAAAGTAAACATACCTACTCTAAAATGTATGGTTAAGTAAACCTACCTACTCTAAAATGTATGGTTAAGTAAACCTACCTACTCTAAAATATATGGTAAAGTAAACCTACCTACTCTAAAATGTAAAGTAAACCTACCTACCCTAAAATGTATGGTTAAGTAAACCTACCTACTTTAAAATGTATGGTTAAGTAAACCTACCTACTCTAAAATGTAAAGTAAACCTACCTACTCCAAAATGTAAAGTAAACCTACCTACTCTAAAATGTAAAGTAAACCTACCTACTCTAAAATGTAAAGTAAACCTACCTACCCTAAAATGTAAAGTAAACCTACCTACTCTAAAATGTATGGTTAAGTAAACCTACCTACTCTAAAATGTATGGTAAAGTAAACATACCTACTCTAAAATATATGGTACAGTAAACCTACCTACTCTAAAATGTATGGTTAAGTAAACCTACCTACTCTAAAATGTATGGTTAAGTAAACCTACCTACTCTAAAATGTATGGTAAAGTAAACCTAATAATGACATTTTTTCCAGCCAAACTGCCTTTATATACTGTAAAATGTCATCTTGGATGACTTCTTCATAATATTCATCACTCTAATTTTAATTAGTGTATGTGTTCTACTTTCAGTACAGTATGACAGTTGCCAGTATCACAGAAGTCCCACCTGTAGCCTTGTTACCCAATATGATTGTACAGTGGAAAGTATTAAAGCCAATGAGATTTCAGACAGGGGGAACAATTCTGGTATATAATTTTGTATAAGTTCCTAAAAACTTTTTTCCAACTTGGCAAATTATATATGAGAGCTTTAAAGATCTAATAATTATCATCTACTCACAGCAAAAATTCACTTGAGAAGCACACTAATGTTTTGATCACAATATTATTAATTGCTTGAACAACTGACAGAATTTTCTATATAATAAATCTGCTGAATAATCACTTTTTTAGCACAAGGTTTACTTTCTTATATAAAAAGTTGGTGAAAAAAAAAAGCATTTTGGACGATTATTTTTCATGTAAATTATGTAATGATGCTATTGGAAATGCTATTGGAAAAAAGACTTGCAGCATGAAGACTGTTGAATTATTGCATTGTGTTTATATTACAGGCTGCTAAACTGGCAATGGAACGTGGGTGGGGCATAAATATTGGAGGTGGATTTCATCATTGTTCGTCTGATCGTGGAGGCGGATTCTGTGCCTATGCTGATATTACATTAGCCATCAAATTTCTCTTCTCAAACAATTCTAAGGTTACCAAGGCAATGATTGTGGATCTTGATGCCCATCAGGTGTGTTCTTACTCCTTCGTTTTGATAGAATACTTCATACTTAAATAAATGTTTTGAATAATATGGGATACAGAACAGGCAGCATTGGTTCAAAACAAAACTCACAGGTCTTACGTACCGCAAAATGTTTAAGATTCAGTGATAGATTAAATAGAGTCTGTCTGTTCATCTATAAAATAGAGTTAAAATTATATGATATATTTTCAATACATTTTATGTTTGAATCTGAGAACATGTGACTGAAAAATCACAACACTTATAAATTTTTTATTTATATTTCTGTTTACATTCTTTTTGCAGGGTAATGGACATGAAAGAGATTTTATGGAAAATGAAAATGTTTATATAATGGATGTTTATAACAGAGGCATATATCCACATGACGGATACGCTAAACGTGTGTATAACTTAAAACTTTATCTATCATATACATATAAGTTACTCTTATACCTTTTTGATTCTTCATGATAACTTGCTTGACCCATTCTTAGACGTCAACGCATTTTGTGAATGTAAATTGTCATTATAACATATTGCAAAATCAGTTTTAGTCTGTTGTTTTGTGATAGTGTATATTGTGAAGCTAATTGAATTAATTTACAGTTGATTCTCATTTTGTCTAACTTTCTTATATCAAAATTTCAGTGTGGTACTGATTTATTTGTTCTATTCTCTTTATGATATTACTACGCTTATCTCCAATTTCCGTTTTTCCAAATTTCGTTAATGTCAAATGATAATATTGTCCTGTGACTCTAATAAACATGTAGTTTGAGAACAATGAACTCTTTTACTCTTATCATGACACTACTAATCAAACAATAGACTCGTGAGAATTACAATTATGTGAAAAAGTGTAAGTCTGAAGTATCATGATAATCATAACATATACTTGTATTTGACTGTCAATTAAAGTAGTGGTAAGTAATTGGGTAGGGAAATCAGTTGTGTGTCACTTATGACCACTGCTGCAGTGAGTATCTGAATATTAGTATACTCATGGGCTTTATTTGAAAAGCTGGTATGAATACTCTCCACATCTGATATTATTAGATTGAGATTTTAGTAACTTGATGTCAACTTGATATAAATTTTCATTCAAAAAGTTTTGCATGATGTTGCATGAAACACCGCAATGAAGAGGAAGCTATTCAATTATATGGTTAAATATTCAACAGTGAACAAACTCAGGATTATTCATTATTGAAGTATGCATAGAAAAGCCATTCATAACCTATGTTATGAGGCATATGTGAGCCTATTTTATACTGCAAAATAATCTGCACACCTGAACATTATGCAATTTGCAAATAAATGCAAACACCATGCAATAACCCTTATTAAATTACAACTAACAGTAAAAGTATTGTCAACTTTATTCATACATATTATTCTCATGAAATACACAAAAATGTTGACAAATTTGTAATTCTTTGCAAAATTGGCTTTTCAACGTTTACATCACATTTTTGTTAGCATTAAGTATTTCAACTGTCCCAATAATTCCGTACTAAAGAGGGTCAATTGTCAACTCTATGTTCTAAAATATATTTACATATGTGGGCAAAATGTGTGCAAATAAAGCCAATTTGACTAATTAGGGGCTGATCTCTTCTCACCTTCAGATGTAACAATTATACCGAGATTTTAAACCACTTCAACTGCTATTATTATTATGAATAGATACATATCTTGTTTCTTCTCTACTTATGTGTATGCTTTATTCAAGCAAAACATAAACATACATATTTAGTATTAAATGTAAAACATGCACATATGTCAAATTATTCGGTATCTGCTCAATATCTCAAATTCTGGTTAGTTTCCATAGTACTTAGGAATTTGAAATAGCAAGAATTAACTGTATTAAATTTTGTAGAATGTCAATTTATCAATTAATTATAGTTTAGTCTTTTTTTCAACTGTTACTTAATGTAACCATTCTATTAGAGCATCACATTCGTATGTCATTGTCAGAATCAGCATCCTTCCTACAGTATAATCCCTGAAAGCTGGAATCTTCCAGACTGGGCCAAATGTCCTGCTTTCTAAGAATTCCAGTTTTCAGAGAACTTGATTATAAAAAAGAAAAAATGGGACTTGAATAGTTTTCTGATTTTTGGAGGATTTTGGTTATCAGGGAGTCTGGTTTTCAGGAGTTATACTGTATATAGTTATTTGGTATTCAGTACCAGTTTACATGAAATTATGATGAATGACTATTTTGGGACTGGTTCTTTAAAGAAACTGTAATGTACATTTCTAAAGTAACTGAGTGTGATTTCGATAAAATTTATGTCAAATCATCATACTGACCTATGCATTTATACAGAATCATCCTTGCTGATTTTTCTTCTCAACAATGTGTAAATAACAATACAACATACGGAACTTGAATAGTCTGTCTTGGCCTGGTTTAGACCCTTATTGGCTGTAGAACAAGCATTTATAAACATTGAATTGTAAGCATTCATTTTTAGCTGTAATCTTATAATTTCTATTAATGGAATATTTTGTGTGGTTAAATAAATCTGTGTTTTCTATTGAAATCACACTAATGTTTACCTTACTTATTTCAGGTGCAATAAAAAAGAAAGTAGAACTAGACAGTTATACTGAAGATGCTGAATATCTGGCAATAGTTGAAAGGTTGGAATAATAATACTTCATCTTTACTATAGTATCAAACTATTTACAGTTTTTAATCTGAAATTGTTGCTACCTGATGCCATTACCCACAGCTTACCTATATAAGTTAAGCTACCAGGCAGCTGCAGCCGTGGTCCAGTGGTTAGTGCGCTGGACTTGTAACTCGTAGTTCTGGGTTTAAATCCCGATTGTGGCAGGTCATACCTCTCTGTGAAAATTGACAAAAGTGTCAATTTTCCTCCATATGTTGAGAAGTTGCTGGCTCATTGTGGAAGGGTAAGTTAGTATTGGTTAGTACACAGTCCAGGAAAACTGTATAGATGAACTGGTCGCTGTATATAACAATGTTGAGAAACGGCATTAAACCCCAGCGACAATAAGTCGCATAAAAACATAAGCTACTGGCAAGTTCCTATGTTAAGAGTGGTTTAGATATGAAGAGCAGTAATGTTTGGTGTATATGATCAGAATCTTCTGTCATATTATGTATGTGTATGTGGTTATGAACTCTTGATTGCAACATTACATAAACTGACAGTGAGGCATTACTGCTTTCAATTGTTTCATAGATAAAAAACTTCTTGTATGGAGCAGTAATACTGAGCAATTGCAAATTTTACTTTAAGGATCCACATGTATAAATTTCTGTTTACACTTGTGTTTTGTGATATTACTGTTATTATTTTAATTTTCTATTTCTTGTTTTAGTTCTATGAATGACGCATTGAATGAATTCACACCAGATGTTATTGTATACAATGCTGGTACAGATGTGCTGAAAGGTGACCCACTTGGACGTCTGTCTGTAACTGCTGACGTAAGATATTGCGCTTCATTCATCTTTTATAATATTTTAATGGACAACTTGTTAATATGTTGGCTGAAAATTATTTTATTGTATAATTGTGTTTAATTAAGAATGGGGCTGATATTTATCATAACTGCATCATGTGTATTATTAGTATGTCTACATTGTGTCCTGTTACAGTTATACGTTTTTAATGAGGCTTAACTACAGAGTGATGATATATTTTCGGAGGTCTTGAAACTCATTTAAATTGATAGTACCTATAATAAAAAGTGAAACTTATTTATACTAAGGATTTAAATCTATGATTATTTACAACTCCAGCATAGGTCTTCATACATGTAGATTAGTAGAAATATGCTTGACTTTGAATGTAGCTGAATTGTATGTTATATTCATAAGTCATCAATAAAATCATTAATTATTGACCCCAAGCCTATACATCGACAAACTATAAGTTTACCATAGTATGTCCTTCTGATGTTAGTTTAGTCCTTTTATAATGTCTGTTGTATATTCTGATCTCTGCTTAATTCGAAAAAAAAGCATTATACATTCATTTTAAATGGCTATATTTTTTAGGGCATAATTAAAAGAGATGAAATTGTCTTCAAAATTGCAAGAAGCAAACACATACCTATTGTCATGGTTACCAGTGGTGGTTACCAAAAAACTACAGCACGAATCATAGCTGATTCTGTTCTCAATCTGAGGGAAAAAAAACTGATAGAATGTGTCGAAGCCGAGGCAGTACCAGCTCCTGAAGGTTTTTCGTACGTGTTGTTTAGTGTGATTGTGATACTGTAGATATAATTTTGCCAGGAAAAATAGTTTAGTGTCTTTGGGTTTGATAAGCATCTTTTGTCCTTACTTTGTGTCTTTGGGTTAGATAAATGTTTTTGGTTCTTTTTGTCAATTTTGGTTTGAATTACCGTGGTTTCTATTAAATACAAGAATGAATTGATTTGCTTGTCACTACCCTATTTTTTCTGGTACCTATTATTCACCAAATACCCAATATTGTAAATATACTGGTATATCAGCATTTAAATAGAAGTTACCATGTCCTAAGTTGTTTTACTTATTACTTAATTTGTTTTATTGTAAAATTTTAATACTCTAGGCTTTTAAAGTCTATTGTGCTGATTTTGTTTTATTCAATTTGTTGGTTTTTTTGTGGCATAAATTTATTTGTCATGTGTGATGCATGTCCAATTCAAACTATTGTCATTGTTTAGTATTGCACAAATATGTATTCCCATTTCACTGTTTGTAAAATATTTCAGTTATGCCACAACCAACGTAAATGTATCATCACAGTTATGTCTATTGTCTTGTTTCTTAGTGGTCAGTACCATCAATCATCACGACTGTACTGTCTTTCTGTGACTTTAGCCGCATGTCTGAAGTCGGGGATAAGCGAAATAATGCCTCACATATGTACAAAAATGGCCATTTTGTATTAATAACATAGCACGATGATACAAATCTACTATGTAGAACTATTTTTAGAAGTTTAATTCTCACACTGTGTTGTCTTTATTAAAATAGCTGATAAATGATTTGGACAGAATAATATTTTTTAAATATTGGACTGTATATCTTCAATACAATTATCCATTTACCCATTAATCCAACTTTTTCAAACTATAAAATGGAGATAGGTGTTAGTACTGGCTTTGTTTTGTGTAAAGATGCTCTAATGGTTGATTTTAATAGGTACAATTCTTTAGGGTACATTATTTGTGAAACTTTCGAATACTTTTGATTTGAATTAAAATCTGTCCCATTCATCTCAGACATTTGTTGAAAAAAATTACATCTCCAGACTTTTTCCTCAATGAAATGTTCAAATATAGTAAACCCTCAATAAAACGATACCTTTGACACTCCAAAAATGGTCTTAATATTGATGTAGTCTGATTGAGAATCTGTCCAAAAGTTACTGGTCATTTTTAATGAGGTGGTCATCATGTTGAGGTGGTCACTAAGTGAGGTTTTACTGTAGTTGAATGCTTGTTCCTCTGACCCCTGTTGAAATTGTGTACATGTAGTTGCCTTTTCAATTATTTTACTATTATTTACAAAGGTTCTCCATTCCATCGTCTTTGTTGGCTGGCTGTCAAAACAAGCTAATGATAGTATGACCAGGAATTCATCTTACGACAATTTTTTTAATTCCATGGTGATTTTTGTGATATATATTATTTTATGTATGAAATATTGTTGCTTTGCAGGAGATGGCATTTTAGATCTAGACATTAAGACAATATTGGGAAAAAAGTAACTGGCTATATCCTAGAATATGTAAGCATTTTGATGCTAACAAGCTTGATGTGTGATCAATTGTCTAAGAATTAACCTAATACAAGTCTAAATCACTCACAATGTATTGTCATCATAATAATCTGACGTATTTATCTTCCCCTTGGTGATGATTCCTTCGCTTGACATATAACCATATCATAAATCTGTTGTTTTCTGTTCCTGTTAATCATTTGCCTCATAAGCAGTCTTCCAAATTCAAAGCAAATATCCAAAACATTGATTTATTTAAACAAATTCGGTCAATACAAGCAATGGCTTCTTTTGCTTCGGTGTTTACAAAAGTGGCCCGCTTCAGATGCGGGGAAATGTGGTATTATGAAGCAAAGGGTTCATTGTTTACATGGATATCTTATGATAATAAATGATAACAGCAATGTCTGTATTGATCAAGTGTAGCATTCATTGTGTATGTTTTTATTATTTTACATCATTGTTAGTAGTTATCTTAATACAACTTGTTCGATTGATAAATGTTTTCATCATGTGTAAATTCAGTAAGTTAGTTCTGTTTCTGAAATATGTCTGTGATATGTTAACATTTATGGTATATCTTTAGTTAATTTAGTCAGTAAGTATACTACATGAAGAAACCATACTACAAAAAATATATTTTTTGGTCATATTTTAGTTTTGATACTGTATGTATTTATAATGAAATAGTGGTAAAAGTTAATGTGATAGTGTAAAAAAGATTATTATACTGTTTATACAGAAGATAGCGTAGTTTAATATTACAGTTACAAAAAATAATTTTGCGATTAAGTGTTCTCCAATTTCCAAACCACTTGTGTATTGTGCCAGTTTTGTTACAATTGCTTTGTTCTGCTATAGTTGAGATATCAATAATTAATCTACGCTGAACCTTAGGAAAATGTATAGGTGCTCAAGTGACAGATTATGCAATATTTTACTAGATTTGGGTAAATCAGACTTTTCCAGGAGAAGGAAGACCCCAGGGGTACATCTGGGTAGAACCATCAACCTTCCATAAGTTGTATAAATCAGAAGGAATGGGTCACTTTAGTAAACACAAGTATTTTTGCAAATGCTTAATTTCATTCATGAAGACTAAATCATATTTTTGAAGAAGGGTTAATTCTTTAATGTTATTATTGTTATTTGACCTTTGCATTTTTAAAATCAGTTCAGTGTATTTTGTAATATCCTTGGCAATAAGCATTCATATTTCATATCATTTCATGAATTGTGTAACAGTGTGTAAAAATATATATGCATGTTTTGTAGTCCAATAGTTTCATAGCTGTTATATGGTATTGTTCAACCATGTCTTTGAGTTTAATTTATAAAATATGAATCCTTGGCACTCTGTTCATGCCCTCGAATTAGAATAAGCAGATGATGATGATGATGATAGTTGTGGTGGAAGTGGTGGTGGTGATGATAATGATGTTGATGGTAGTTGTGTGATGATCATGATTATGATAGTGGTGGTGATAATGATGAGGATGGTGGTGGTGATAATGATGACGATGGTGGTGGTGATGGAGATGATGATGGTGGTGATAATGCTGATGATGGTGATGATGATGATGATGATGATGATGGTGGTGGTGGTGGCGATGGTGCATCAAGTTTCCAAGGACAATGTTCAGTTATTTAGTAGTTTAATTCATGCCGTGACAATAAAATATTTAGCTACTTATTTTTGCTGAAACATGTGTAGATTTCATATTGAACTTAAATATCAAATTTGAATAGTAGGAGTTATAATATGATTTTAATCAATTATTATCTTATGCACTGTATGCTAAATTAAAATGCTTGAATGCTATTGATTATAGATTATGGCAATCAATTGGATATGCTGTCTACATTTAGCATCAGTTTGCATCAGTACTGTACAAATCCAATGTTTTGATCATTTTTAACATTTTCGTATATGCTTTCAGATCTGAAAACTAACTTACCAAGAAGTCAGAGTGATATTGGATTGTTTGCCAAACTGAAGAATGTATGTTTATCGTCGTCAAGAAATTCTGATAATGATGTCCGTTCATCATCTGAATCAGTATCCAAGGAAACCCCAAAATTATCAAAATCAAATACAAACCTGACTGATATTGATGAACTATTTGAAAAAGATGTGCCTACTTCAAAGTCATGTTCAGACCTTTCTTATTCTTTCAAAGATGAGTCTGACATTGACATTAATACTTTGCTTGATATGCGATTTGGTAAAATAAATAAGACTGATAGTGGTGAGAAGAGGGATGTGTGAAGAAAATTAGATTTCGCGTGTTCAAAAATCTATTTCATTTCAAGTCATTTAGGATTACTGTTATGCAGATTAACATGGTCTGTGGTAAAAACAAAAATAATTGATTGCTTATTCAGTTAACTTAGTAGGTATTATTCAGTATTATTTAGATAAGACTTAAAACAATCCTTCTTTCCACTATATTTATACAAAGTGTGTTTTGCTTAATGTATTTATTTGGTGTATGCCCTTCAGTCAGTTAGAAATATTTTATACATTTGTGGTAATAGAAACAATTAGTTGAAAATAATTAATTATGATATGTTAGTGATTTTTTGGGTTGTCTTATATTCATGAGGTTAATACAGACATGTTACTTTAAGTGACTAGCATGTGATTGGATGCAAAGTGAATTAATTAGGAAACAGTGTCTGAATTCATGATTGTTTTTACGAAAATTTTAATTGTTGTTGTGTGAAAGTGATGTTGAATTTCAGTTGTAATTATTTTGAAAGATGGACTATGTCACAAGTCATTTCTGTGTTTTTAAAAGAGAGAACATCTTGTTTGAAAATAAACTGCATTTTGGAATGTGCGGAGTGATGGGTATGTTGGCTGGTAATTGTTTTACTTTGAATCTAAATTCATTTGTAATTTTGATAAATCAAAATAAACATGCTGGCATGTTTTTGGTTTTCATTTTTTGGTCTTAAGTGCTGGTAAAATTATTACAGACTGCAATCACAGCCTCTGATCATAGTCTCCAGGTTCATATGTCATATGTATGTACATACCTTGAATTTCTTTCCCCTCAAAAAGTGGCCACCTCAACATTATGATCACCTTATTGTTACAACCACTTATTTTTAGACTGGCTTTCAATAACTCCCCTATAATTCAACTTGATTATGAGATCAACTCATTGTTAGGACCAATTTTTTGGGCCCCAAAGGTGGTCTCATTATTGAGGTATTACTGTACATTTTGTATTGTCTCTAAAAATGTGTTTTTAAGCATAAATTTAGTGTTGTATCCAGGCTGAAAAAAGGGCAGGGCACACATGATACTGGGCCAGGCACTAAAGGGTGATGTGGGCAGTGAGCACTTTGAGAAAATCTATAAAGTCTTACTTTGTTTCTGTAATAAATAATGTTCATGCAGCTAGGTAAATGGTGTTATTAAAACTTATAATGCAGGTTAAGTAATCTAAAAATGTGGAAAATTAACTGAATTACTACACAGATTTATTAGTAGTAACTGCATAAAAATTTGTATATTCAGACTTAGGTTGCAGTGATTAGGGCAGCTTGGAATTGTTAAAAAAGGGCAGGATGGCCTGCCCCGCTATTCCATGCCAGATACAACGCTAAAATAGCCGAAATCTGGGTGCTTAAGTCAGAATAGAAACCTGTGTATGTCTTGAGAATATTTCTAATTAGAAATTTTAGTGTTTTTCAAAATACTTACATTGGAAAAATTACATGATTGAATGACAGACTTATATCACATTTTTCATTATGTTATCCTAAAGGATTAATTATCAAAACTAATCGAAAATTGCTACTATGTTATCACATGTCTGTATTATTGTTACTGACACTGTAACTTGTATATGTCAATGTTTGTGTTTATTACTGTATGATGAGGTCATTAACATTACTACCATAAATGTGAATTACATGTATTAAATATTATTTTGTTCAAACTGAATACTAAAATGATAATTAAGCAGTGCTTCACTATTCCATGTTTATGATGTATATACTTGCATATTGTACTTCTGGCTTTATTTGTCACTTGTATCAGACACTTGAACTGACATATTTTATAGTTTTGTTGTGTAATCTTTAATGTCTGTTGCATAACAGTGTAAGAAATGTTGAATGATAGAACTGCTATATCCTGATTCAATAAATTTGTGTTAGTAAAAAATCCATTTTCCCCTTTAATTTGATACATGAATTTATACGATAATAGATAAGCCTTTAATTTTATGAAATCCCATGAGAGAATAAATATGACACTCTAAAAATCATGAATTGGTCTTATTAGTTTTTCATATGGAACTTTATCGTCCTTTCAAATTTACATTCTTTTTAAATTGTTTGTATTTCTACCTTATTGTTTTTAGATGTGTTGGAGAATATTGACTTTAAAAACTAGGTAATGTGCGCCCTTGGTATGACTTTCTGATTGCATGCATAGGCATTTCTATTTCGAGGACTCTTCAGTGATTTTTGTTTCGTCCAGTTTTTGATTTCATGCTTTTCATGATGTTATGTTTATTTAGCTTTATTTTGATTTATTTATCTATTTTGTAATGTGTTATGTTTTTAACTTCAGTGATTTTAGGTTTTGTATCCTAATGGCAGTTAATGCTCTTCAATGTTATTTATATTATATTAATACTTTATGCTCTTAAGATTTGTCAGAAAGTAAAAACTTTTGAAGTCAATTGTACTCAAAATATGATACTCTTCAGTACCAGATGCTTGCAATTAAAAAACAAGCTAATCCTGGTCTGAAACCCTGCTTCTTGCGATTTTGATGCTGGGGTTAGAAATAAGCCTAAATCCCAGGCTTCTGATTGGTTGTCTCTTGGCTCAACATGGAGTTTGACCAATGGCAAGACTGCATCCCAAGTTTTGAACTTGGTTTCGTAACCTAGCAACTAGTCACTTGGTAGTTTTGATTTACTGGCAACCATTTTTCTTCATTTTAATGCTTGTTAAACCCATGTGTTATTACAAGTTAAAATATATGTATTACAAATGTTTCTTGTGTGATTATTGTGGTTTAATTCATTATTGTTGTTTTTAATCAATCTCATTTTTTATTATTCTAGACTGGATTTGTAACCCAGTGATCCGGATTCAAATCATGGCCTGCGACAGGTCAAACTCTTCTAAGAAAATATCACAAAAATGTTGGTTTTCCTCCATATGTCTCATTGTGGAAGGGTAAGTTAGTACTGGTTAGTATACAGTCCAGGAAAACTGGTTAGGTGGACCGGCCACCGTATAATGCTGAAATATTGTTGTAAAACAACTTTAAACCCAGTGAAAAAAAATATTATTGACTCGGGTGTTAACCTTTTATGATGAATCAATTAAGAATGCTGATATTGTACAGTGATCATTTTGATAGTGTGGAGTTTTAATTTTTCATTTCATGCACTGATATAACAATATTTTACACATAAATCCATTCTAATTTCATTGAATAACACAAAAAGTGATAATAAAAAACATCTTTGAATACCATTGGTACTAGTACTTCAAATCTGATTTGCTAATTTGTACCTACCTAGAAAAACATATTTCAATCTGTCACATTTAATGTAGTACTGACTACTTTGCCTGTCGACTGAGAAGATATGTTGAATGCATTTATATTTTGATTCACCATATTGATTCATCAGTGTTAAATCAACAGGAACTTGACAGATATAGTATAAGTATAGTGAATAAGTACTTGGTGTAGTACCAAGTGGGTGGTGTATACATGTGACTGTTAGCAGTATCTGTCGTAGAAACTATACATCCTTTTTAGTTTCTGTTTTCCATATGCATAATTGGTTGAATATCTCCTTCTGTGAATGTACAAAAACTAACAAGCTTGCTATACTAATTACATAGAGCACATGGGATCATTCTAGTGGTTGCTGGTTATAAAATTCATGTAGGGTTTCTGTGTGACAATTCAACTGTCAGACTATAATGTGTTTACAAGTCATTTTTCTCGAACCTCTGACTCACATCTCATGGGGAAAAGAAGGCAATACTGCTGATAGATGGCATTACATTTAATACAATAAGGCAAATGAATTTCAACAGTTTATGCAAAACTATTAAAAACTGCTTCCTGTATTTAAAATCAAGTATGTTTTGCATTAGAGCATTAATGAGATCAGAAAACAAACAAGCATTAAACGTTCATTCAGCTTTTATTTTACATTAAACAATCAACAGATTCACACTGTAACATCATAACAAAAGAATGCCAAAAGCTCAGATAAATGAATATGTATACCTACAGGTACATATGACACGTTTTGGTACAGAAAATTAAACAAGTTTGCAACACAAAAAAAATGTGATGCTTTAACAAAAGTGAATGGAATATACTTCGGTAAAAATAAATAGTCAACATATTTGTGTACTTAGTAAAATATTATGAACAAAAAACTCAGCAAAGTTTGTTCAATTAAGTAAACTATGTCTGTTTTAACTTTTAACAATGAAGATCAGGACAGAAATATTTTATTAACTTCATAATTTAATACAGTGTATTGTATCATTCAAAAATATGTGTTTTATTAAATTACATGTATTACAATTTATTAATAAAAGACTTTAAGTTAATAAAAACCAATACTAATAATACTAAGACATCAATTCATAGATTCATTGATACTAATTGATATAAGCTATATGTTATTTTCTCATGTTTATAAAGCTCCATCATAACTAAAATATCCATAAAATGACAGCCTGATATATAATAAATTCTGATCTGATCTTACAATAGACAAATGTTAATGTCTAGATTACACAACAGGAAAATAGAAAAAATCATGAGTTACATACACTAAGTGAAGCACAAATGAATCTGTACCAGCCATTCTTACAGACAATTGTCCAATGAAAATATATTACACAGGTAGAAGAGACAAAATTGTCAACACAGCATCACCATGTGGCTTATGAAGTTCGAGGCAAAGTTTACACACCAGGTCTCAACAGTCGCAGTAAAAATGAGTCTCTTTAATAATTACCATTTTTCTCAAACAAGTAAATATACTATCTAAGATATGTCTTTCATTGCTCATGTGTCAGAAATGTACAGTTTTTGATGTATAGTATATTTTCCACTGTGTTGACTTCCACCTGACAACAAAATGTAAGGATACACTAACTCATATTTACAAACTTGTTCAAACATACATTGCTGAAAAATATATTACAAAGTATACAAGTGTGATAACAATGCATTTAAAGGTCAGGTTTCGTGGTCTCTCTGTACCAGGGCTCAGCAATATATCCATTTTAAGATGGGGACAAATCTGATGTCAACAAGGAGGGCTGGGTCATCCTAAATGTGCTACTTCAGTACAGTTATTATTATTTCTAAACGTTAGAATATCAGCAGGATGTTAGCAATGAACCCTGAGTACAGACAAATAGTAGATGTAGAATTATTTCTTCCACTATTTAATTTACTGTGTCAGAGAATTAAGTCTTATAGTGAAAGAACAGCAAGTAAGAAATGTTAATATATCAAAGCTTGGTTAACATTAGCCAATGAACATTCAGTACCAATAAAACACCGTTTATCAGAAGACAATCAGAAGAAGAATAGCAAACATCAAGAGACAAATTAGTCGCTATAAATAAATATTGTTCTAATACTCCGATAAAATTTACCAGCTGACAACTAATACAAGATACAATATGAGATACCATTCATTCTTGTGAAAATTATAAACATTAAAACCCAGCGCGCAATCTCTATTCAGGTAAAACAACAGAACAGTAATAACTAGAAAGAGATTGCAACAAAATTATGCTAAAAAATATATTAAAATACACAAAGAATTTGCCACCATGCTCAAAGTACAAAGTTTAAATAAAACCAAACATTACCTAAGTACAGTTCAAAAATGTTATTTTTACACTGAACATGAAACTTATGTAATTGCATGCATAACAAAATAAAGCCTGTTTTTGGTAAGTTCAGTATGAAATAACAAAAAATAGAAAATAATACATTGAAACATAGTATCAGTCAAAGAAAATTTAGGCATTTTTATCATTCAATAAATAACATATGTGTTTCTCAGAAATATGTTGACAATATAATTAGTACACTTATTATTTTCAAAAATGACTCAACAAACATGAACATAAATTAAAGTCATTAATAGCAATGGTCTTAAAATGGCAGTAAAAATCAAGCACATAATTTATTACATAGAACATATTACCTCAGTGCAATAAAATCACACATAAGCGTGTCTATTTTACCAGAAGATCAATACATATTTAACAGTCACAACACAGTTCAATTGTCACCTCTGATACAACATAATGTCAAATGAATTAACGAACAATACATAACAAATAAGGCAGCATAATAAAAAATGAATTAGATGAAAAATAGCCCTCATTTAAATCAAAGGGGTTCAGCAAATGTGATCATTTTTAGCAATTCACCACTGTGATCCATGGTCATAATATATAGACAAGAACCAATAGAACACATTGCATACACCCATATGATTAAAATGTGAGTCACTAGGAAATCTACATTCAATTCAAATAAAATACATCTTAAATATACAAGTCTACCTTAAATATACAAGTCCGTATTTAAGTCTGAAGTGGAGTTTGATTCATCAATGTTGTAGATATTTGTCTTTAAAGTAGTCAACAACTGAAAAAAAGTAATAAACACTGTGTTTGATGCATTTTTTACAAATATGCTGATTTTTCCCAAAAGCCATCTACATATATACGTTGGTAAGCAACATAACTTCAGACTCATTTTGAAAAAATGCATTTTTGAAAAATGACATAAATGTATATTCCATCATGTTATGAGGTGTCCATAGCTTGTACTTCAGAAGTAGCATTTGTCCCAATAGCACTAACAGCTTCCTCATTCATGGCAGTCTGACAGTTGTTCACTTGATTATCTCCCTTGTTGTCAACAGCCACTGGAGGAGGTGGCAGTGTAGCAGGTAATCTAGCAACACATTCTGAATTATCGTTGGTTGCTTTCACTTCAACATTTTTGTTTATAATTTCCTCTTCATTAACACCTTTTTCAACTGAATTATCAATGTCACTGGTAGGTTCTGCCTTCACTTTAACTGGCACATTGTCACTACCTTCATTGCTGAGAGATTCCTTGACTGCAGCTGCCTCTGAATTAATGGTATGTTTGTCTAATGACGGCTCAGTTGATGTGTTTATGATTGTACCTGAAATTCTCCGACTCTTTGATGAATGATCCTCCACAGATTTTGATTCAATTTCATTTTCAGCCTTTGGCAATTCGTTAGGGGACGGTTCTTTTTGCTTTATTAACTCTTTGATCGCATTCAGTTTTTGTGCTCGCATAATTTCAGCATGCTTCTCATGCTTAGAATGGTTTTCAGATTGTTGTTCTTTATCACCTGAGTTTGTTCTACTACCAGGTGGACCAGTCTGTTTCTTAGGAGTGACCTCTCCTCTCAAGATATCATCAGAACTGATCCTTCCTTCAGGAATACACGTTCCTGGATTCACTTGGGATTTCACGTTATTAGTATCTACAGCAATATCAATTTGCACAGATCCATGACCTTCACTCTTTACAGTGTCTGCAAACTTCACTTTAGTTTCTTGTTTGGTTGGCGTTTGTTTTACAGGTGTTTTTTCAATTTTCTGTTTCTTTGCTGGAGATTCATCAGTCATTTTAGACTTTTGAGCTAATTTTTCCAACCTTTTTTCCTTCGCCAATATAGCTGCTTCTCTTCTTTCTTTTTCTTTCTTCATTCTTTCCTCTTTCTCTTTTATTCTGCTTTCTGCCATTACCCCCTCTAATCTTTTGTGTTCCTCCAACAATTCCGGATCATTTTCAAGCTCTGGATAGTAATTCCTCAGTCGTACATGCCAGGCAACACTTGTAACAGCAGAGACAGTCTTAAACTGATGAATTACATTCCTTGGTATAAAGTAGATGTCATTATCTCTCAACGATATTCTAGCATATCTTATACCTTCACGATGAAGATAGTTCAGTTTAGCATCTTCCACCCATGTAACACACTGAAAATATCACAATATTTCTTTAGATATGTAAATCAAGTACAAGTTAAATACGAACTTTTAATGAGGGTATTTATGTAAATGATATAGAGAAACATTTTATTGTATTGTTAAAAGATTAACAGATATATACATACATAAATGCAATTAAATGACATAGCCAAAAAAAATAGAAGAATCCTTTACTATGACAAAACATATTTCAGAATATGTTTCTTCATTAAACATTAGTAGGTACATGTGAGAAGTTGTACAGGTCCCTGCATTAATAAACATGGAATGTTTTAATTTGGTTAGAATAAATTATTCATAGGGGTCCCTTCATGTAATTCTGTTGAAAATTGCAAAACCTTTACCCCTCAAATCACAGTTATCAAGACATACATTGTATAGATAATATTTTCTGTTGGCTTAATCACATAAATGTGATTAGAGATTGTGAAATTCAATGTAAGGGACTGTAATTTCCAGTTCTAATTTAATGCAATAGAATGAGTTTCCTGGAAAGCAAATCAGAAACTAAAAACCTCATTCACAACCTCTATATTCAATACAATAAATATAATACAGTAATTTATACCTGAGACACTGGTGGTTCATGAAGATCTAACTGAAGTTTGTCAACTAGTTGCATAAAATCTCCAGGATGAAAGCAGATGACATCTTTCACAATTCTATCATGAATTTGTCTATAATATAAATAAATAATGCTTGACGTACGTTCTCAAATATTTAATCTATGTTATAATCCCTACACTGACTGAAACTTTGATGTAAGTAACTCTACAAGCACAATCTTCATGACTGATGATTAAATTAGTGTAATAGTCTGGTACATCAAAATAAACAGTATACATATGGTTTTTTTGTGAAAACGAAAAGGTGCACATGAAAATACAGTTAAAGACAGCTTTCATAGTGTTACATAAATACAGATATTGTACACTGTTTGTATAATGTACTGGTAAAAGGTTTACAATTATAAATAGTGTTCATAAATAATTATGTCATTTCCTTTAAACACATAAACATGTAATTAGTTTTTAAACTGAATTAAAATACAAATGAATCCTTGGAAATGAGATAGTCCAGTTATCAAGTTGATTTCACATTGAGAAAAGAAGCGCCAAATCACTGAAATTTACTTAGTTATGTCAAAATTTCAAGTGCATGGGATGTTAAGATATTTCACGAAAAAAACCCTGCAAGTTTAAACTTACTTCTTCCCACATGTTACAGCTTTCAACATCCCTACAGCTGCAGTAGTGTGTCTGTCAAATCCATGACCAACATGATCAGCATGGCAACGTGTACGATCTTCTACCATCGTCTCACGCGGCTCAGATGACCTTGGTAAATATTGTAGATTCTTCAACTCATTCATTCCCCTGAAAGCAACAAGGTAAGATTCAACAAATAAGAATACACAAAATAGTAAATTCAAATACAGCAAGGTCTAATTTTGGTGAGGAAATGGGTTTACAAATGCAGCAATTATGTAGAAACTAATACTTGCTGAAAAGTATTTGGTAGACTTCCAATTGGTATATCTAAGCAGAGAATAATTCCTACAATATGAACTTAAAAGATGGGTAAAAGGCACAGTCCATCTTTGTGATGAACTGACATTGTACATGGATCTCATGTCCTGAAAATACAACTCTAATTACCAAGATTGTTTAAGTACACATATACTGACTTTTTTCTCTTGAGTTTGAACTTACCTTTTTCTCTTAAATGGAGACTTAGGCATGTCAGCAGTGGGAATAAGCTGTTCACCAGGTCGTGTCCACAGAATAGGCCCATCATTACTTAAATTTCTTGAAGCCATACGTACAGATGAGAGATCTCCCCATGGCATAACTGCATCTAGAAATGGGTCTGACTCAAAGATATCTAATATCTCAGGAAAGTAGTCACCAACTTCTTCCTGAGCTGTTCCAACCAGACTTAACTGTAGTAAGGGTCCACAGCGAAATGTTCCTGCCTCATAACTTTTGTGTAACATTTCCCTGTACTTTTCCATTGTCATTGTCTCAATGTCACTTTTACCAAGCACACCAGCTTTCACGGTGAGTTGGGGATATGTGTCAGCAAAGTGTTCAATTAGGTCTGGCAAATGACTCAGTGCTCCGTGTACAATACCCATACAGCAATTGGCTTCACCTTCATTAGGTTCACCATACACAAAGTCCATGTACTCTTTCACGAATTCCTTTTTCTGTTCTTTACTTAACTGATCAACCTCACTCTGATATGCATGCATCACAAGTCCACCGCCATTACTGTATTGTTCCACATGCATTAAGTTCTTGTACTTATATTTCTCAATGCTTGGTGAAGATTCTTTCCAAAAGTTTGAATCATGTGGTTCAGAAGAAAATTCAGTATTGAACTCAGGTGTAACTTTCTCCCTTGTATCACTCTGATTTTCAGATTTTTTGGGTGTTCCTTTCTGATGTTTAGAACCCTTTTGTGCATTGCTCATACTTTGCTGGACATAGGCAATCCTTTGAAGCTTTTTCTCAGATAGTTTCTGAGAACTATTGGATTTGTCTGGCACTTCAGTGCTTAGATCATCTGTAACCTGAGTTGACTTAGAGTCTGTTTTTTTTCTGAGATTAACTTGCACACCACAATTCACAATACGCTTTTTCCTGTGGTGACTTCTTGATTTATTAGAACCTGAGGCTGAATCAGCTCTTGATGACTTGGAATCTGATCTACGAGAATCACTTACATCTTGTTTCAAATCTTTAGCTGCCAAACCATCATTACCAACCGCTGACAATTTTATGTCTCCTTTTTCACTCTTTGACTTTATTTCTGGTTTCTGTGAGTGCTCAGAATTTGACTTCTGTGATGATACAACAGCTGGTCTATGAGAATGTTCTGATTTCTGAGATGGAACAGACACTGACTTCTGAGCTTGATCAGATGTGGATTTTTTGTGATGGGAATGCTCAGATTTGTGTTCACTTTTATGGTAATCATGTTTTTGTGACCTACTTTCATTGCTTCCAGACTTAGATCCACTCCTATCATGATGATGATGTTTATGATGTTTAGATCTATGTGAAGAATGTTCAGATGATTTGCTGCTAGAAGTTTCGTTTTTATGGATTGAATTTTTCAACTTGTCAGAAGTGTCTTTCTGTGGTAACTCTGTCCATGTGCTGGCATTAGCTTCCTTTTCTGCATTTGTCTTAGAAGACTCTGCAACAATTATATCTTTAATATTTGGAGTGTTCAGAACTTCAGTTTTAATACTTTGTATCTCACTTGTATCATTAGCACTTTTATTTTGCACATTTACTTCCTGAGGTTTCGAATGGACATTCACAGCATCAACAGATTTAGCACTCAATTCATCACTTTTATTGGAATTAGCATTATTTTCTTTGCCAAGTCCATCAGTAACAACTTTATCATTCCCACCTTTGTCCAACTTTTTGTTAGTGTTTTCAACAGAAATATTGTCTACTCCATAGTCCAAAGCTTTAGATACTTCTTTCTGATGTTTGATGCTACCATTAGTCTCTTTATATTTATCCCTGGAATCCAATGAATGAACCTTACTATCTTTTGCATGGCATGAATCTTTAGAATCAGATCGGTGTTTATCTGTCTTTTTATGAGAATGTTTACTATGATGATGGCTTTTATCCTTGTGGTGGTGATGATGTCCATTCTCTGTCCTCGGTTTCTTAGGCTTATCCAAACTTTTTTCAGGTGTCGTAGGAACTGCAATATATAAAGTTATGAAAAAATAGACAAACATAAAAGGTACTATACTAAAGTAGAGACCTGCCAATAAAAGACAAAAATTGGATCGTCTAACACCAGCTAATTGATATCTGAAAGCAACAGGGTGTATCAGTTAAGCACTGTGATATGCAAACTTAATGTGTAACATACCATATCATATCTGTTAAAGGGATTGTACAAATAATTGCATATCAAAAAGCTAGTGTATAATCCAAATGTTCTCCTTTTATATGGAAAAACATCAATTTTGATTGACACAAGCAAGTTTTCGAATCAATGTTATTATTAAATTACAGAAACTTTGGCCATTTGGAAGCGTATTTAACCTGAACAAAATTATACTTGAATGTTTGTTCGAATGTTAAGGCATACTACTTTTGAGCAATCAAGTAATCTTACTGGTATAGGTTATAACTTTAATCCCAAACACACAGAAAAACTGACCGAGATAGAAAGACATGCCTGTTAAATCTAAAATGCAGATTAAATCCAAACTGATATTATTTTTTTTTGGTTTTTATGTGACTTGTCACTGGGGTTTAATGCTGTTTTTGAACAATTTTTCAGTTATATAAGGCGACAGACTCACCTAACCAGTTTTCCTGGACTGTATACTAACCAGTACTAACATACCCCTCCACATTAACTTACCCTTCCGCAAGGAGCCGGCAATTTCTCCACATACGGAGGAAAATCAACATTTTTGTCAAATTTTCATAGAAGGGTATGATCTGCCGCGACCTAGATTCAAACCTGGATCTCCAGGTTACAAGTCCAGCGCACTACCACTGACCATGGCCGTGGCCCTGATATTATTAAGTGTTCTTTATTAACAATACATTGAATTAAATGTAAACAAATTGTAATGAAAGCAACATTAAACGACTCCAAATCATGTTCATTTACCATAACGCTAGTTATGTATCATAATCGTGATCTAATAATTAAACAACCATGGGTACATCATTATGTGTCAAGCAAAAAGTCTGATTGTTAAACTCATTGAAAAACCCCAGTTGACAGAGTTACTATCATGACAATGTGTTTTTTAAAGGAATCAATAACAAGAAAATTTCATGTATTACCATTTCCATTTACAAAGGTTCCATTTTCTGTCTTGGATAATTTCAATGTTAACTTGACATGTGGAAAACCAGGACCATCTGTATCTGTGGCAACAACTGGAGGAGATGTAACTTTCAGCTTGTTTGGACTGGGTGAGTTTGAAGTTGCATCAGAATCTGAGGAAAACCTCCTTTCTCGACTTGTTTCGTAGTCATCTAAGTAACCCGAACTTGATAATCTACGATAATCATGTTGGATTCGTCTGCGTTTCCCAATCTCTGGGCTATCATTTGGATCTGGTATGTTGACAGTTCCAATGCCAGGAGAAAGCTTAGGCCGCTTTGACTTGGGAGGATCCGTGTGATGTTCGGTGTTCATGCCGACAAGCGTGTTATGGAAACCAGGCAAATTTCGAAGGTTTTCTAGTTTCTCCTTCGGTGAATATACGGTGACATCTCTTCCAGATTGTGGAGAAAGATTGTTTTTATCATAAGAATAAGGTTTTACGTTTTGTTTGTCTGTTAATTCCATGCATTCCTGATTAATTTCTGACGTTGGTTTATCAATATTTACACTTTCGTCCATTTTTAATATGCAAATTCCCGGATGTCAATTCGCTAAAATAATTTGTAACGCTTCATCTGATTGGCTATTAAAATGAATGTGACTACAATATGAGACTATTGACCAATCAATGAGATGTTTACAACCAAAATATGACGGTGCATTCGTGCGGTTAACAGGACGTGAAGTTAGATACCACCGTTGTCTCCCTTGGGGACTCAATGTATACTCGATCTTTAATTGCTACAACTGGGCGTTCCAACTGAAAAATGGTTCATTTCAGTCCCATTTGCATGTGACTTAAATGAGAAATGGCAATGAACCTGTTATTAAACGAGTCGATATCAGGGATACGATCGACATACCAGTATCAAACACGATTCATGTCATCAGTCACGTACGCTCTAGCTGTAATGAATTACTGAGTTTCGTCTTTAGCTATTCGTTTGTAGTGATTGGTCATCAAATGTTATGCACTAAATCTCACAATCACATCTTAGAATTTGATGCGTTGCGTGTACTCGGGATTTTCCTTTCTTGATCCCGGTCAAATGCATTTTGATACCGCAAAAATTGTTTCACGTGCAGTGACATGGAAACCATTGAATTTTAGATTAATTTTACAAACCATGATTAACATTATAACATCGTCAATATTCATTTTTCAGACGCTGAAATTTCGACGATGATTTATCCAGTCAATCAGGAATTTATTGATCATGATAGGGGTAGATTAAATAGCCTAGGTAAGACGGCGCCTTGAAACATGCATTTTAGCTAAATTTGAACAAATGAATTTATCTTGAACGTGTCCGATTTTTCTTTCCGCATATGCCTATATAATGATTCTATAAAGATATTTTATATGGATTTCGCTTTCAAAACCAATGTATACAATGCCCAACCCCCCAAGTCAAAATTTGGTACCATCTCTCCTACTCCGATGCCTTCAACTACCATACTTTAAAATTTGCAATTTGACTCACATTAAATTGAAGAATCTGCTTCTTTCAGATTCAAGAGCTATATTAATAATTGTTGTTTTCACTTCTCAACGCCTCAGACCATAGCTTTGTGTGGTGGTTTCAATAGCCTCACGAATATTTCATTTCAATCGAATATCTATAAACCGAATGAATGGGTACTGATTAAACCGTCTTGTTATAAACTGTGGTGCAGAGAGCTTTATTTTTTGTCGTGAAGTGCATTGTAAATTTTAAATTAAGTCTATGAACCTTTAGAAATGCACGCGTATTAAAGCCGTCAATAGCGTAACAAAATATATGCATGTGTGTACAATTCACTGTTGGTGTACACAAGCATACTTGTATGGTTCAAATCTAATTATAAAATTACTCTCTACTGTTTAAATCGACGTCAACCCGTCGGACGGACTGCCGATTTCAAGTCATCACATTTTCCGAATGAGCGCGTCTTTGAGAAGGCCCATATATGCAGTTATCGACAAAACTTGGTGCACTGAAAATACGAACATGCTGTTTAATTAAAAACTCAATGTGTATGCATGCATGCATGTACATAGACAATGAACTGATATTACACTGCAGTATGAGTGTACATTGTACTACGGTTTATATTAAGTCAAGTGTGCTGGCACCAAGCTCAATTATCTATCATGGTGTATTTCTAAAATGTAAATAAAAGCAAATCCGCTGAGAATACTTTGGTTATCAGCCGGTTTTGTTTATTTGTTGTTTTTGTTTTCATTGATACTGTACTCTACATCTGACCCAGATTTTTTTGCTTATAATTTAATTTTTGTTCTATTACGGACACAACGTTTGCCTCTAAACGATTATAAACAAATACGGTATCAAAGGAACATTTATTTTAAAATAATTCATAACTTTTTCTTTGACTCAAACACTGCTATTGTCGCTTCTTTTTAAATCGATACGGGACTGAATGAAAAAGTCAATAAGAGAAGATCACTATTTTCTCATTTGTCACAGAAATCAGATAACTCAACATTTAAACAAACCCCCTGAAACTTTATTTTATATCTCACGTCGAGCTTATCTTCAAGTTGTTCGATTGCTTACAAATCAATTTCTACTTTCAATAGTGTTAATTCAAATCGCCGCGTTTAGTCAATACTACATGCATTTTACGCCCTTTAAACTTAATGCTATAGGCAGTCTATTGAAAATCACCATGTTAAGCAGATATATCGAGTTATGTACTCATAATCACTTTAGAAATTCTCATTTATGATTTTAATGTACTTATTGTTTAGTTTGAGTGCATAATGGAGTCATGTTAACACGAGGATTAAACTGACTTAAAAAATTGGCGCGAGATACGTTAAAAGAAATAGACGTTCTGTGATTTAACTGGATTTAAATTCGCCGAAATGCATTTTGTATAGATGATTACATCTGTCGGTTCATATTATTTCTTAGCACGCAATTAAGATGACGTCGAAAGTGATCATGATAACCTGTCCGATATGTCAGGACGTATTTAGGAAGCCGAAATATTTACCGTGTTTACATACATTCTGTGAAGCTTGCTTAGAAGGTTATATAGGAAATGTTGCTGACATTTGTTCAAAACTCGACAAACTGCCAGCGTCCATATTTGATAACAAGCCTTATGTATGGACTGGCGATGGGTTTCCATGTCCAGTATGCCGTTCGCACGTGCAGGTACACGATGAGAACGTCAAGAGAATGCAACCAGCTCAATGGGCGACTGTGTTTCCTATTAATCAACTCGTGCTTAGTATTATGGGATACGACACGATACCGGAAGACGACAATGTGTGCACACCGTGTGAAAAGATTGATGACCCGAAACCTGCTGAACAATGGTGTCTAGAATGCTCTGAAGCATTGTGTTTACTATGCGCAAAGCATCACCATGTTCTGAAGGCAACCGATTCTCACTCAGTTGTCAAGATTTCGGAACTGAAAAATCGCAAAGGGCCAATTCACCACGACGAAATTGTACAATGTCCCGAACATTCAGGACATGCACTCGATACGTACTGTGTAGACCATAACAAAGTTGCTTGTTCTGAATGTACCCGAGAAGATCATACTGAATGTGAAACAGTCATCGCAGTCGAGAAGGTTTCCGGTGAAATCCGCAATTCGTCAGAAGCTTTAAAGTTGCTTGATAAACTTAAGGAATGTACAGAGGAAGCCGAGTGTATTGTGCTTGATAGAAAACGAACTGTTGACAAACTAAGCGCAACTAAAGAAACGGTTATAACAAAGGTCCAATGTGTACGTGACGAAATAAATAGTGTTTTGGATGAACTTGAAAGAATTTTGAGGGGAGATTTGGACAACATGCATGCTCAAGTTGTAAATGGCTTAGAAGATCAGATAGGACGATGCCATCTGTTACAAAAAGCTGTTGATAGTTCCAGGGGTATTCTCCAGGCAGCGATTGAGTATGGAACTGACAACGAACTTTTCGTGGTTGCGCACCGCATGGAAAAAGAATTCCACAAGTATGAGACAGTTTTGGAAAAAGAAACGAAAAACTTGTATGATATGGACTATAACTTTGAACAGAATTATGAAATCGAACATATTCTTCTGGCCCTAGATGAAATCGGGTCTGTGAAGGTGAACAAAACGCCGACAATCGTGTCCCCTTTCATCAAGAAACATGCGATTGCCGAAAATAGATTTGATGCCACTTCATCAATGGACGAGAGATGTGCTGAGCTTACAGGTGGAACGTTTCTTCCAGACGATAGACTCTTGCTTGTAGACAATGCAAATAAGAAATTGAAACTTTTCACTCCCGTTGGTGAATTGCTGTCTGAGTTTGAACTTAGTACCGCTCCATGGGACATAACTTGCATACCTGGCGGAATGGCGGCCGTGACACTTCCGGTAGAAAAGAAGGTCATGATGGTTTCTGGGATGAATGACTGCATTACACCGGTAGACCAGTTCAACACATCGGGGAAATGCTACGGTATTGCATACTCCTATTATTCTCGAGATTTAGTGGTGGCGTGTGACACTCCTGGAGATGGTATGGCAACCGTGAAGGTTTTATCACTCAATGGTGACGAGGTACGCGATATATCGAAAGATGAAACTGGCAGAAGCATTATTTCGCGGCCTAGTTATGTAGCCACCAATCCGTTTAATGCAGATGTCTACGTGACTGATGATTGCAACAATACAATAATTGGAGTAACGATGAATGGCGACGTGAAGTTTGTTCATACACATCCTTACCTAAAACTTCCTGTAGGTATCGCGGCTGACAATCATGGATGTGTGTATGTGTGCGGAAATGGGTCATGTGATATACATCAGCTGTCACGTGATGGTGAAAGAATCCGTTTACTGATCGACGGATTAACACATCCACGAGCTATTGCATTTGATCCTTACAAGGAGAGGTTTTTGGTGACGAGTGATGGATCCTACAAAAGTACCGTTCAGATGTACGAATTGTCGTGATTCAGATAATAATGTATATAAATGCATGGTACATACGTTTTGTACACGGCTTTACGGCAATATTAATGTTATTAACTACATATGTTATTTTTTGCATGATAGGATTTAATTGAAAGTATATTTAAGCACATAAAAATTAATTAGAAATTCTTTATTCTTTAGTTATTTTGTGTTATGATTTTAAACTTCCATAGGCTGTATGGTAAATATAATGGTGCGTTTATTTAGTAAGTCTAAATCGAAGCACCAGCCATTGTCATATCAATTATACTAAGTTCTGCGATTCTTCTGTTATGATATTGGCCAAAATTATGATTATAAATGAACAAGTTTCCATTACATTTTATGGTGAGTTCCTGGCGGAATTAAATGCAAACCTCAGGTCCCAGAGTTTGATTAATGCTTGCTCACCCACGTTTGATGTTTTTGTCATGTTTCTATGGTGTTTTTCGTTTGTTTGTTTGTTTGTGTTTGTTGTTTGTTTGTTTTATCCGTGCCCCTGAAGTGGTACATGTTTTTATGTAGCAATAAATAGTTTAAACACTATATCAATCTGTTATCAACTTGTCAGTACGAATTACTTTAAATGTTTAAGTTACCGCTCATTAAGTTCTTTAAATATTCCCATTCAAGATATATTTATGGTAGATTTGTTAAGGATATAGAATATCCGTGTATACATACCGTGAAACCATTGTAATACAATACCCCTTTTGAACGTCTATATAACTACATGTTTAAGCATTAAATTGAAATTGCGCGAAATGAAAGTACATGTATACATAAAATACCATTTTGTTACTCGTTCATGAACCGGACATTCATCTTACCACAAACTTTATTTTTTTTTTATTTTATTGATCAATACAAAATGTTTGAGTGGCACATTTTAACAATGAAAGATACTGCCATTTGTTGACGAATTTCATTTAACTCATGTTGGCGGTGAAGGTGTAAATAATGTGTTATCAGATGTCGACATTTTCCATAGACGTTAACAGAATTTAGTAAGAAACTTTGAGAAACCTGAACTATCAATAACCTTATCAGTTTTGCGTCCACACTGTGTTTATTATCTAGATACATGAACTTTTCAAATTGAATGTTAACTCAAGCAGCAATGTAATATGTGCAACATAATAACAAATACCTGAACTTCAGTACTGTATTAGTCTTTGACAATACTGAGCCTGCTCACATTAAAAAACAACACTTATATTGTACGAGACCAGTGACTAACGTTATAATAATTAATGTTGTCAAAGTGCACCTTGTGTCAATTAAGAGTGCATCTTCCAAATTAAGTTGGCATTGTGGTCTAGGAGTGTAAGCCTGAGCACTTAGCTCCCTGGTTTGAATCCCAGCTTTAAAAGAATTTTGTTACAAGCTTAACATTTACAGAATTGGCAACAGTGCAGGTAGGTAGCCAAAGATGCAGTCACATCATTGGTTTGACTGAAGTTGGAATTAGGATTTTAACAATCAATGTAAAATTACAATACGAAAACTGAGCATTATTGTGTCCAAAGCAATTATAACCAACTATTATAGTTTTACAAGAATCATATAATTACAGTCAAATCTGTAGCATAAAAAGTAAACAAAAATTCTTTTCATACATTTTATTAACAAATATAGGAAAACATATTGCTAAAGATTTCAGGATAAATTATATGGAATGGCTGGATTAAAATATGATTGATATGGTACGATAAAACACAGCAAAAGCTTGGGTGTAACAGCATGAATACACAAGCAAATAAATACATGTACTGTCCAGCTAGCTTATGGAAGGTCAGTGGTTCTAAGCAGGAGTAAACCTAGCATCCTCCTCCACCGTTAAAGCTGGAAAGTCGCCAAATTACCCTGGCTGTTGGTGTGACATTAAACTCTATTTGAAAAAAATACATGTAACAATGATGATACACAATTCTAACCAGTCCATAGAAGTACTTAAATTAAAAGCGGTCTAATAAAACATAGTTTGGGGGATTCTGATATCAACCTAAACACTATTTTACCTGTTGCAGAATTCTAATTGCACTTAAAACGTAGAATTGCTTAATTTCAATTAGAGGTGGTCCAGAAACACATAGTTTGAAATATTATACAGTAAACCTGATCATTTCTTGTTTACATGGCACGAAAGAAATAAACATCATCATTTCAAACAATTATCAGCAGTGCCTAGACAATGAATTTGTCAAAATAAAATTTAATTATCATGGTTGTGACACTAGACCCCAATATTCCTAATGTTATAGTAATTTGATCAGTTACATTTCAATACAATAATAAAAAGATATTATTCTGTTGTTCCAATGAACCATTTCAAACTTAACTTTTTAGCAAATTTATATTGATACACTACATCGTATCACTACAGTTAAGAAAAAGTTAAAGCAAATATAAAATAATAGAAAAATATTCAAGAAAATAAAAAAAAGTAAACTAAAATTGCAGACAGCATTGCAGATGTGAACAATGAAAAAAATCAGATACAAATTTAACTAAGACACAATATAAAAGTTGCATAATAACAAAATGTAGTTGATGATATTTGACATATTTCCAAAATTTAGTGTCAACCAACATGTTGGTAAAAAATATACATTCAAGGCCATCCTTAAAAAATTTGTTTGCAGATAAGACAACCCAAACTTTCTCAGAGGGTAGGAATGTAGGCAATTTTCTTTTTGTTAACATTACATGCTGGTACTGAAGAAGTAATGCTGGAATGAAGAACAAACTTTTTTTGGCAAAATCACCTAAATTTTTTAGGTCAGGAATTTTTTAATGAGTCAGTACAGTTACTGTAAACTAATTTTTTTTAAGGAAGGCCTAATCATATTCTAACTGCTTTACTTTGATGATGAACTGGCAAAATCTTTCATAAATGAAAATGCTGTGATAATGCCACTAAACAAGATTAAAAATTATTAAGCATTAACAGAATGTAGTCAGAACAATAATCCAAAAAATAGATGAAAGCAGAATTCATTCATTTATAATAAATATGCTTGCAACACCTAATCTAACGAATATACAATAATAATATATCATTAATTCTAGTAGTAGTAGATAATAGCATTCTCTCTAGCAAAGTGGTACAGTTGTAGATGTGTACAAAAAACCCAGCTGATTACAAGAGTAATCAAATCTAACATACCTGTGCTATAATATAATCCATAAGATATGTAGATACAATTCATGTACATTGCATCCACCACAGTGTAGATATACACACATTGTGTGGGTGTACATACAATAAATACAGTCAAATCTGCGGACAGAGGTCATCAAAGGCAGTTAATACGTATGATCTCTTTACACAGTTGGTCTTTATTTAGAGGTTGGTAGTTTGGTGTTTTAAATTGGTTGATGTGCAATGATGAATAACCTTTGAATACATCAAACCTGTAAATGAGGGTCACCTAAAGAGAGAATACATAGGATTTCTTAGCACAGTTGGCCTTTAAATAGAGACTTCTATCTCATTTTATTTTACCGCTTAATGTGAAATAAAGAGTGCCCTTTAAACACATGATGACCTTTATCTACAGGTGACCAAGAACTCAGGTTTGACTGTGTATTAAAGTGACAATTAGTAATAGCTACTGAGCTATAAAAATAGATTATACAGAGGTAAATGTACATAAAAACATTATAAGATAACAGTAAGTAAACGCAAATAGTTTGTCACATCGGTTTGAGCATACAATTCATCAGAGCAGGTACTTTCATAAATTCTTAATAAAAACAAATAAATTACCAAGATATGTTTAGTAGAACTTGGAGATAAACAATTATCATAATATTCAATCTTTATTTCATTTAAATTTATACTGAAATGAATCTAACGTTTATATGTACAAGGGAGATAAGTCAATCAACAAGCTTACCCTTCAAAAATAGAATTTGATAATGTATACATGGATATGTATCATGCCAATAACAATAAATTTTTATCCTCCACAAATATTTGTGCAAAATTCTTGAATTTCAGCTCATAGGAAAGCTAGATAGAAATATTTATATAATTTCACAACATCATCAAGGAAGAAATGGCATTTTATGTGTTAACAGTATCTCAAACAAACATGGCAACATCTGCTCAGATGATAGAAAAAACATTACAAATATACAAGTATTTATATAATTGTTTAACCAATATAAGTATAAAACATGTTCACACGTAGAAAACTAGGAATTCAGATCCAATTAACAAAGCACAAATAGAAATAAAACTTGTAGATTCATAAAAAAAACCATAGAAATAAAAAGGTTTGTACATATCTCAGGTTAAACAAAAATAAAAATGTACCTGACACTTAAACATAATGACTAAGGATGTGTGCTATTTATTTGAATAATGTATTTCCACTGTCGTAATTGACGCAGATGGTGACAAACTACACAGCTGTAAATTGGCATAATCAATTATCACCACATGTTACCGACTGAATGTGAAATTCTGACAAATTAAATACAATGTATGTAGCGTTTAAGAACTTTAAGTTCATGCATTTGTGGTAGAATTTTCTAAAACAGTAAAAGTCAAGCTGTCAGCATGTTTTTAAATTGATTTTGGACAGTATTGTTACAAAGAATGTAACAATTTTAGACTGTAGGTAAAATTCTTTAGATATGATGTTTATCAGCTACAATAGTTTTTTTTCCAAATTGGAGGAATCTACATTCTAAATCAATTATACAATACTGTTCAAATAAGTGTACTTTTTATTTGTGAATATTATATTTTAAAAAATAAAATAAAACATCTATGTAAACATTCAGTATTGTATGAGATACATCTGTTAATTAGAAAAATTGCAGTTAGTGATTAGCAGTACATGAATTTTACAACGTGACACACATAAACATTTAAATATGTATTATTACATTTTTTTAAAAAAAACAGTGATTCATATTTCAAGAAAAAATTATTACAAATGACAGAAAACTAATAAATTTGATTAAAATGGAACACAAAGTTTAATTCAGAAAACAAACAATAGTATAAATGATATTTACTATTCAATTCTGAGGTAGATTTGATGATAATAATTATCATCTAAAACTTAACAGGTAATGTAGTGACCAAATAATATGTTTTCACTATATATTATGTAAGACCATCAACAAACACCGTGATAAAGATAAAAAAGTTAAGAAATATCAGATACTGTCTTCACATGAAATTCTGTACATTAAGAAATATATTTTTCCAATGTCATAAGAATGAAATTTACAATTGGACAGATATGTTAAGGCAGATTAAAACATTGGTTAGTGCAAAATATCACCATAGCAACAGCAACTCTTACAATATGATACATAGGCAGTATGTACATTCTATATACAGGTGATCATTCATGATGTATAAATATGAAATAATAATATTTCAATTTATCAATTAATCAAAATTCCATAACAAAAAGTAAAAAAGCAACTTCATTCCAGATACAGTCAGTAACAAAACACTGCAAAAACATTTACAAGGAATAACAATTTTCACACTTAGACAGTCTATCAAGGTACACTAACAATTCTGGGCAAATATTTTACGGTAAATTTCCATGGTTAGCTTCGTACATATTTGATTCTACTCCTGTAAATAAAACACCAGACAAAACAATATCAACTACAGCAAAACCTCAAATAGCAACTACCTCAATATTATGACCACTTTGTAATAACAACCACTTATTTTTGGAACAGCTTTCAATAACCCCCCCATAATGCAACTTCAGAATGAGACCACCTCATTATTATGACTAATTTTTCAGGTCCCAAGGTAGTCTTATAATTGAGGTTTTATTGTATATAGTTACTTTCACCACACAGAAAATCACTGTTAGATTCAGAGGTCTGGACTCTTGCAATGTGCATATTATGATGACTTTTCCAAAAAATATGAACCATGAAAAATATTAATTGAGGTAAGTAGGATTATATGACTCAGTTATCTAGTAGGAAAGCCCTGATAGAATATGTTCTGCAAAAAGCTTAACAGATAATAAATATGAATTATATTGTAAACTATAGATTAATGGCAAGGTAAATATGGTACCAGTACACATTATAGAGGCACACAATAAACATATCTTGGCCTAAAATGACAATGCAAGCTTAGGGAATATTACTCAGAATGCAATCTTTTCATTGGTCAATTTATGTGTCTGTGCTTATCCACAGCCATTCAAATGATTGAGTATGAAAATGGTCTAAATTGTGTGACAATTTTAGGGTCAGATTTTGTACCTGTAAATAATGTTGTACTGTAGGAAGACAATATTACCCGAAGATTTGAAAAAAGCTCTTGCATGCATTTATATATAACAAATAAAATAAAATATTACAGGATATAACAATATTGGAACACATGGTTTTAGCCCTTAATGGCATATTGAGACATACATAGTCATCAATGAGATCTCACTCAATGAAGCATTATTCTTTGAGCAATTCTGAACCAGGCGAACTAGTTCATAACACTAACTCCTGTTCCTGTGTCACCGTTACAATTTGTCTATCATACATAATTAAGCATACACTCACTGAATCATTGATCTTAAACTTTTACCTGCAGTTTCTTAAGCTTCGCAACAGTAAAGCCGGGATAAAAATAGTTGTGTCTACAGTTACCTGACCGACCCAAATTTTTGGCACTGACACTCATGTTTCTAATAGAAAAATCCAAAGTATGACAGTGTATGAAAATTATTTTCAGTTCCAACAGCTCAATTTCATGGCTGGTGGAACGATTATTATCATTAATGACAGAATTAACAAAAAATAGAAAGCCATAAAACTCACAGGACTCACAAAAACTGAGGAGGCCAAAAGAAAAAAAAATGTGTTTACAGTAACCTGACAGACCCTATATTTTGGTACAATATTCAACAACATTCAAAGTAAGAAAATATTTGTGACCTTGTATCTTCAAAATAATGGCATATTTAGAAATAAAAAGTTAGAAAAGTTTTGTGGCCTAGAAGACCCTATTTTTGTGGTCAAGTTACTGTAAACTTGACTATTTTTTCTAGCCTTCCTATCAACAAATACTAATTTGAGTACATAACACAGACGGATGTAATAATTACATTAATATTGACCTTTAAAATAAACTTTGAAATTTCAACTTCATTACAGAATTTGACCAATTTTAAGATTTAAGGATTTAGATGGACTTGACCATCATCTATAAAACAATAATAAGTATAATAAAAAAATACTAATAAAAAATAAATTAGTTCAAAAGGAGAAAACGAGTAAAGCTTAAAGTATGCTTAACATAAAAACATGGTTTTACTTACGAATGGGAGTAACAATAATTCAGTCTCTTCATTATGCTTGTTTTAATTATCATATAGACTTATATAAAGTTATGATAAATATTCTGTTACAAGCAATATAAAAAAATTTCTGAGCAATTTAGGGCCAGGTAGTAATTAGTTAGATTGACAAACAAGATATGTCACATGATGGACGGACATATTTTGGCCCAGATAGGCAGACCATGGCAAATTTAAGACTAACAATGTAATGCAAACATGTAAACTGTCAATGTTTGAACAATTCAGATTGTAAAACACAGAGCAGGTACATAAATTTAGACAGGTACAAATGTACAAAAATCTCTAACATTAACCAATCAATCAACTTCGCAGCTGCAGAGTACTTGAACTTAAAGCCTCATGGGATTAATTAACTACAAATCAAAGTAAATGAATAATTCAGCTCATACAGCCATACATCATTAATGATTTCTTGTATCTAATTCATGATAAGCTAACAAAAATATCCTTACCAAATACAGGTTTAAATGAATTGTTAAATGTTCAGATAATTTGTGTCAGCATTTTGTGTTATAATATAATGTGGAAGAAAATGATTGCATTGCATAGATTTAATGGATAAAACAGCACATTAAGTGTAATATGCAGCATATGCTACACCAGGAAATGTTAACAGGATGTTTGGAATATCAATCTATTATCCCAGAGAAATCAAAGGCAGTATTTTAACATCATAACATTTTTGACACTGAACCCCCTCCTTTTACCAACAACAAATATGACCATCCTACAAGCTTAAACATGACTTCTACAAGTATTATTCAATAAACCAATAAATTAACCTACATAGTGGTTATGATAAATGTTTGGAGTAGAATTGTGTGATGTAATTGTATTTAGCAGATTGCCCAAAGCTGCTCATTCAAGACACAATTTCACATTTAGTATAAACCAGATAATCTTGTTTGAATCCATTTAAATTCAGCAAAAAATGGGCAAAAACAGATTGTTTCAAAACTGGATTTTCATACAATGGATAAATAGAAAAAGAAATGAAAATTAGATACAAAAAAGGTCTTATTCAACTCCTACAAAGATCAAACAAGTAAACGATCTCTTGCAATTTTAAGAAATGACTATAATTATATCATTTTATTGAGCTCAAAGTTAAATTAAGTGCTTAAAACCAGAAAATCATAATAATTAAAAATTTGTGTTTCTATCAGAGATCTCTTAGTTTGCATATGGAAGGCCATTATAAACAAGATGCATTGGTTTACAACAGAAAACAATAGTTAAATTTTTCAAATAGTTTAGGAAAGTTTACTTTTCATGTTGTGAGTAACAAACTTGTGACAAGTTCTCCATATACACAAATGAGTACACTATCATTACATAGTAGCAATGACTTAATGATTTCTCTGATTTCAAACTATACGCACACACAAACAAACCCTTCATAACAAACATACCGAAAAATACACGAAATTATGCTAATTTTCTCCACATGCTGACTTCATTATGGAGATTTGGTCACACTCCTCTGCCTTACAGGAATCTTGGATTTACCTGGACTGTTGTTGTTGTTGTTGTTGACACTAGTATTACTGGCACTGCTGGAACTTGGTATTCTCCTGCGTACTTGTCCATTCTGTTCACTCTTCTCGGCTTCTTTCTCTGAACTTTTCTCATCCTGATCTTCCTCATTCTTTTCGTTAGTTTCATCAGTCACTTTTTCACTTTTACTTTCACTTTCATTTTCATCATGCTCATCAGAGTGTTTAGGATGATGAAAGCACCAAACATAAACTGTACCAATTACAAGTATAGCGGCTGTGATTCCCATCAGAACGAAGGCTATTTGTATACTGAAATCTCTCACAGAGAGAATCACATGTTGTTTCACTTCCTGAAATACTTCCTCCACCTCATGTGTAAACTTGTTAAATTCTGTAAATGAAAATAACAACACTTATTTAATTATAACTGATTCATTGCTAAATATTCATTTACTTTAGAAGCCTAGAGTCCCTTTTAGCTAAATAAGACTTGTTCTAAATGTTGAACTTTTTTAGGGTGCAACAAAAGTGATCAAATCCTTAACAATCAAATACAACCAAAATGGTACACAGTAAAGAGAATTACAGCAAAACCTCAAATTGCGACCACCTCAATGTTAAAACCACTTATTTTCAGACCGGCTTTTAATAACTCTCCTATACTTCAACATGACAATGAGACCACTTCATTATTACAACTAGTTTTTCGGCTCCTGACGGTGGTCTCATTATTGAGGTTTTACTGCATAAATTATTTAATTAATAGATATCAGTACGGAATACCTGAAGTATACAATACATAAATTATATTGATTTAAAGTCTTCCAAAAAGACTATTGTAACCAGACAGAAATTCCATTTGTTAATGCTAATTTCATCGGTGTACTGTGTTAGAAATATTATTAGTTTGTACACAAATATCTATAATATAACAACATCACAGAAATAAGCAACAATTTTCATAATCCTCAAAAAAAACATAAAACAAATATTGATCATTTTCGAGACATTCCAAGCCTAGAAATGTCAACAAATTGTTTTAAAGCTTAAAGCAAAATGTCATTTGTGAGAATATCAAGTTCTGTTCAAAGAAAAAGTAATTCCAGTCGCAAAAACGGCACCTAGAGGATGAGGATTACTTCATCGTGGGAGACAGTCAGGCAAGATCTCTGTCTTTCATAAATGGCTTTTAAATGATAATCAATAATTGATAACATTTGGTATTTACTGAGAGATCACACAAAAATAGACTTAATAGCAAATGTATTCATGAATCAATAATGAGAGTACTTCATTATACAGGATGAAACAATTTTATGTGTAATCACTATATATTTAGTAAAGCTAGAAAATAAGTCATGTTTATGGTTACTTAATCAAAAAATGAGGATTGGAAGGTAAAAAACTAGTTTTTTTTCTAAACAGCTTCTGTGAGAATGCAAGGTACAATTCATCCCAAAATATTTTGTATAATCAGGGATTTCCCTGATGCAGGTTTCTTGCGTCCCTGACGCGATATTCAGCTGAGGGATTCACATTGAGAGTGACCACCGCATCCTCGGGAACCCTTCCGACTTGGTATTTGCCCTTGGCATTTTCTGCATGGGAGCCCCAAAATCCCAAGGGACCGCTAAATTGTTGGAGATGGGAGTTGGGGGGACCCTCGGGTGAAAAATCCTATGGAAAACTCTGATAATATACATAAATGTAGCTAGTTTTTATTTGTTAAAAAACGGCAAAATTAATTTTCTGAGAAGTGTTACCCAAAACAAGCATTTTTAAATTGTGTCTTATTAACACCATCTGACATAAAAGTCAAGATAAACTGATTTGTGTAAATTTTCTTTGCAATATTATCAATGTCAGTGTAACTAAAAATAAGAAAAAACTGTACCTTCATCGATAGTCATTGTGACTTCTTATCAGTCATACAGCTTCAGAATTAGTGTCCAATCTCTTTCAGTTTTCAACAACTTTGATCCCTTTCTACTTTAAACCTACAAAAGCAAATTATTTTCTGACTATAATATCAGCGATGATGTCTTATATGATGTCAAAGCACCAATCCACTTTTCAGCAATTCTGTATTGATTTAACACAATATTAGACAACATGTATATAGCACAGCTTGAAGTATGGAATCCGATTAGGGAAGAGAACTTTACAATTTTCTCTGAAATACTGATCATGGTGAAAATATAGAGTTAAGAAAAATACGATTGTTATCGACAAAATCAAATGAAATGACCAATCAAAATCTATGTAACTTCTAATTAACCAATCAAACAAAAGGAATCTTGATAACTGTTGTCCCAACAAATCAGGCAATCAATATTTAACCCAATTGTTTTACTGAGAAAGTTTTAACACTAATTTTAAGAAGGCAACATAGTAAGACATGTATTAATTTATACAGAATATAACATGAATTAATCAGAGGAAATACATGTACATGTGATAAACATGTCCAAACTTAATGTTTTCTTTAAAACTTTATCATTGGCTTATATATGCTTCTCCATTAATTCATGAAACAAAACAATGTGATAACATCCATTTCAGGCAAACTATAGACAAACTTGAAAGATGTTTGTTGTTATTGAAATACAAGTATGTACATGTGCATTTTTTATTTACAATTAAAAAGGAAATACCAGTACAAACATTTTCATCATTTTTGTTTCTATCAAATTGTTTTGTTAAAACAAAGTTATGCAGTATACATTTATATACATATTAGACAAAAGGATTTTAGTTAAAATATAACCAGTATCACAATATATCCTATCTATATATCCATATGTGTACACTGTCTCTTCTATAACACACAAACTGTTTATTCTCTTGTCAAAATGGTTTTTGTCTTAATCCACATTACAAGGTTTTACTAAGATGTTACAGAAATACATACAATGTTAAAATAAAGATGCATAATAAGGATTACATTTATTTATTACATTTATTTAATCCATAACTGAAGAAAACACAAACTGTTTTATTCAATAAGTAAGAAATTATTGTTGAATGAGGTTTTAATGTAATATTGATGTTGTTTAACTAATTATGAACTTTAAGAGGAATGTCATCAATCAATTGCAACAGAAAACACTTGCCTTTGGCTATAATACCAATGAGCTAACCATATACAAATAAATGTAATCTTGAATATCTAATTTGCCATTTGCTACAAATGTCACAGCTTTCTATGTACATCAGATGTGAAACAAACATAAGTTTTGATTAATAATTGTTGTCATTTGTCCATTGTATGTATTTGGTATGCATCAAGTTAAGTTTTTCAACACTACAATCAGTTATGTTTATTTATATATGCTTATTTATGTACATGTATCTGTCAATTTTAATGTATTGATTAATTATAACACCATTAATGTACATTATTGTTATTACGTAATACATACCATGTAAACTACTACAAAATGTATCATCTCTCAATGATGAGTGAAAAGGGATAAAACTCTTGCATAATTAAGTACTTTAACTAATACACAAATGTAACCAAATTAAATGAACATCGATCGTGACACTTTTACATTGCATTGACTAGACATAACATCAATATGACCAAATATGGAAATGATAATGTGATGATATCAACAAACATGGGAATTATGTGTTCAAATGTTTGTTCATCATCACATGTTTATTGTTTGTTTTACTTTGTCTTGAGCTGCATTTGAAAAGATAGGTTTATGCAAAGAGCTGTTGTACATATGGATGCATGTACAGGTCTTTGGTTTATGCTATAGCTACTGAAAAATATTCTGAACAACTCATGTATGAAAAGTGGTCTTTTTACTGAAAGATAGTTCATATTTTGGACAATTATGTGAAAATAATGTCAGTCAGAGTAATACCATCTGTATGCATTTCTTTAAACATATAAATATTAATGACTAAGATGTATCTAAAATAGTAAAATTACATAATATAAAAAATGTACAGAGAAGGTCTTTGGTAATTACGATTATCAAGTATCTGTACACTAAATTCGATATTTTACTCGATCCTGTCAATGAAATTAGCTTGGCATATATTTCTGTAAGTGCAAAAATAATTGCAATGGTAATAAAATCAATAACAACAACACAGTCACCATTCTGCAGTTACGATATAGTCATCAGACCGCGTGACTTCTCCTTTAACAAAGCGCCTGACTCTACATAGGTCTCCTTTAACAATTTTCGGTTACTATGTCCGTGCATTACGTTAAATAATATCAGTGTAAGGCCAAAACTAAGCAAAGTTTACCTACCATTGTGACATCCACTCATTATTTTTCCATTCCCGAAACAATACATTCGATTATAGGAAGTTAAAACGATATAAATACCGTTAAATCATCAAAGTAATCTACAAGTTGTTGACCGACTTAAAGGCGCACTAAGGCTGGTATGGATTGCGTCCCTTTATTGATATGCAGCGATAAGCGATCCGTGACATTCAACAATTTCAATACGTTACACACATGTTTTTTTCAGTGACTGAATTAAAATTTTTGCTGATATTGATATCTAAATGAATAATGAAGTGTACCCCACAATAAATTTTTGTGAGACAAATATTTCGGAGAATATCATTTGAATTTGATTATAAGTCGGTCAGCTCGGATACCACCGTATTAACACGACTTTAAGTAAATCAGGGACTGTATTTAGCATATTGTACATAAACTTCCTGAATAAATATACATGCAAATAGTCCATTTGATTAACATATATAGTCGGGGAACAACGGGCGTCAGTTGTAGAGATGAAATTGTATCAAACATGTCATATCACGTGACTGATAAATTTCAAAGTTATAAAAAAGTATCAAAATCGCTGAGCATTTATCTCCTTCGGGCGGGAATTAAACTTATTTTGATATGTGTTATGTTGTGTACAGACATTAAAACAAACTAAATGGTGCAAAACATAAAGACGACAACACACGCTACATCAATTTGATTTTCAGACGTCACGTCACGTGTGTCATCAATTCCGTCGGTAAATGTGTCAATAGTGATAGACTGCACGAGTGGTATAATGCCGTTGGTGCAATTTGCCGCTTCTGAACCCAACGTACCAATTTGAAAATTATAGGCAACTTAGCAACATATGTCTTTTGACTATTATTCAGAAACAGAACAAATTGCACTCGCCTGCTGTTGCCGAACATTTCATTTATTTATTTTCTTGAAAAATACTTTTGATTGAATGAAGTAAGTACAAAAGCATATTTGTCATCATAAGTGATATATAGTGAGAAATATGTTCTTAACTTCATGGGCCGTTAGGCCTATAAAGAGCTCTTTAAATAATATACCTAACATTGAACGCATTTTGTCTTTTTCGAAAAATAAATGCGTTTACTTAATATTTACAGAGTCACGACTATTAAAACTATACATCATGGAAACACATTTATCAACCCATGAAAACTGGTTCTGAATTCAAAATATTCCTTGATTAATTACCCGCTTGGCGCCATCTGACATTCAAGTTCAATTACCACAATTTAAGTGCGAGAATGTGTTCATTTCAATTTATTCAATTTTATCTAAGTAATTGGACGTTTACCTGGATATTTCAGGCCATCACACAAAGCTTGAAAAATGGCGTTCTTATTCGGCGAAGATTTCATTATTTCGTGGCATTGTATTGACTCGCTCTCCTTTTTGACTTTAATGCTTTTGATTGCTAATATGAGTACAATTTTATATTTAACTCATGCTGGAAACATATGGAAATGAATATTTATTGTAATTACCATCCATAATAATAGCGGTACGTATATCTAAACCATTCGACATACACGCAAGTACATCGTTATATTTCTGACAAATTCATGTCATGTATAATGAAAAACTAATAATAGTACTAAATAATTAAAATACTATTATAACATCCATTCCATTCGAACACTACAAAACCAGCTGATCCTGATTACAATAGAACATGTTTTGGCTTATTATTATTATTATTGATGGCATACCATATACATGTACATGCACTGAATGTGAATTTTAACCACCTACTCAACATCATTGAAAAACTATTAATATTTAAACCACAAATGGTCGCAAAGTGCAAACTGTTTATTTGTATATCAAAACATTTCAATTCGTTTGGAAATGGTAAATGTTTTTAGAAGCGGGCTCCGTTGCGACAGATCGTGTCGTGTAAGTTTCATTATCTGTTCGTAACCAACAGTACTGTCAAGGGAGGTACGCTATGTACAGTGACCGGTTGGCATGGTAGCACTCAATCCAAATGTGGTAAATTATCGTCTCGCCTTATTACAAACTAAGTAATGAGAAGTACATTATTCTAGCTTTAACCTCCTCAGTGACGAACTATTCTCGTTGAGATGGATTTTCAGGTTAATGTTGTTTTTCCCCTACTTTTTATTGCATTTGCTCAACGATCTCTTATTCGTTCATTTATTTTTTAACGTACAGTTCACTTGAATGCATAATATTGAATGTTAAGGCGGAGTCTGTATGTATAGGCGGGTTGAAATGAATGTTTGGGTGTGAATTACTGAAAACGTCGATATAATAACTAGACGCACGGGACAAGAAACTGTAGTTAAATAGAAATACCAGGATAAAATGACGGAAACTTGGTGCGCAGACTTCGAGACTATGCAGAATTTGAAGGACATGGCCAATCAACTTCGTATTGATAGTATTAATGCTACAAGAGCTAGTGAAGCTGGGTAAGTGATTATGTTAATTTGTTCAATATAACTATGTTGGTCGACAATGGAATTTTGAACTCCATGGTAACCAGAAGATCATTGACCCATGTGGCGATACATGAGTAAACACATACCTTTTATACGGCGACAAACAACATTTAAATATTTCAACACCGAAAAAATATATCAAATTCAGCCAATAACTGTGCAAACATTTTTGTGCATTATTTTAGTAAAAGTAAATTAACAAGTTAAAATTTGGTACATACTCACGCTACTCAAAAAAATAGGCTGGAATAAACATTTTATAGGGAGATGAATTTTATATCTCACCCGAAGTTCCAATACATGTACATGTAATTGTATCTTCTACTCTTAGTACGTTTTTATTTTTTACATTAACGCTCACCGTTATCATGTGCATTAACCTATGGTGTTGTTGTTAAGTATGGTGGTATTTTTATCAATAATATGTTGCATTGTTTGTTTTCTACCTGCTAGTCATCCTACATCATGCGTGTCTGCTGCGGAGATCATGTCTGTGTTGTTTTTCCACACCATGAGATACAGTATAGAGTTTCCCAAAGACCCAGCAAGTGATAGATTTATTTTGTCCAAGGTAAATAGATACCCAGATGTTCTTTTTCATGCCTTTAATCTTTCGTGTTTTTTTCATCTATTTGCATATATTTGCTGCTGGCAAACTTCCTGACGGGTACGACACCACTATAATTATGTTACCGTATTAAGATGTTCTAGATATAGAGACGTACGTCTGCTTTTAGCTATTTTACGGTTATTCTATCGAGAAACTAGGGAAGCCAAATTGACAGTTTATTGACATCACTCTTGAATAAAAAAAACGCTTAATTATGACTGACAGTTTCGCGCAATGTTTTGACGTGTTTATAAATAAATAGCAAAGCGTAAAAAAGATAGTTAAGAATAATAAGAGGATGAAAATCAGATCGTTACTTTAAGGTTTTTTTGTTGTGGTGAAACTGAACACAGAGATTACTGACAACATTCTAAAAATTGATTTTGTAAGGTGTTCATTTACTGTGTACGTATCTTCTTCATAAAATACGGGGGTGACGTGCTAGTGCAATAGGTTGTATTATTGCTTGAACTTCGTTGCTTTATCTATAACAACATAATTTGTTAATTGTCTTTGTTTTGGTATCAAGCGGTCTACCATATATGGTTTGTTATGGAAAGGCCGAATAAATCTGTAAATGTGATCTCGATATCAAAACATCTGATTGTTGACTTACAAAGTAGCGTTCTCATGCAGTAATTGTGTCTCTATGTCTGTATCGCAATTATAGGCGCAATGCTTTGTATTAGCGCGGAAGATTTAAGACTTCTTGAGGGAGTAAAAATGACATATACATAGTTGCCATATTTGAATATAGTATTCATATTTTTGACGGATCGAGAAGTGGCGTAAGTATATTAATCATTTTCCTAGAGCTAGATACAAGACATGCAGTGTGAATTGCACTGACTCATACAACGATTTGGTGAAAATAGTACATCATTTGACAATGCAATTTGTATAATGTCATCGAGTCTTATCCTATCAGTGGCAATTAGCGAAACTATATATTGTTTCCTTTCAAATATAATTCCTGCGGTTAACACGCTCAGTCGAAACTGGAATATCAAATACTTTCGCCTTGTATTGCGGATGGAAACAGGAATATATGTATCTCGAATTTCGCCTTCAGTACATTGTATTTTGGCATAAAACATCCAACAATTGGTATCAGTTTATTACTTTTTTATGCGCATTGCCTTCCTGTTGGCTGAAATTTGAAAGGCGGGTTTGACGTGTTCTAATTTGGCATTTTATACTGTGCAACAAATACGACAAACCAAACACCAATGACACTGAACCAGTTCTAGGCTTAATGTCGTACAATGTATACGAGCGGAACGTATTTTATCGTAATGCAATATCCGTAAGCGAAATGTCACGGCATATCTCATTTCTTAATTGCTTAATCGTTCTATGCAACATATTGTGGAATCTGACATGGAAACACATTTACGTGCAAGGTAAATCATTGAAATGCCACAAATACAAATGAGCGATTCAGTCTGAATTGATATTTCTTCTAAGATTCATAAATAGGTGAAATTGGAAATTTATGACTGAAAGAAACCTTTGATCCGACATACAGACGTCTGTATTTAATTCGGTTTTCCAAAAGGAACATGGTTATAGATTGCATTTATACTGACGCACAAGCTGGCAACGTTCTTTTATGTTCAACAAATTAATGTCATATGTGTAAGAAAGCAATATCAGAATGACGGCTTTTGAATAATTTTAGGTACTTCTGATAATTTCTAATTAAAACACTGCATGTTGACGGCATGAAACTTCCAGTGGCAAATTTACCTAGACAATTGAGATACATCTCTGTATTTTATGCATTACTAGAAATACAATGCAATATACACACACCCAACACATAACACATGTGTACAAAGATATAGGTAAACTGAGAAGAAATTCAAGAATTTAAAGTTTTAAAATGGTTACTGTCGATATATACAATGCACATGAATGATGCAGGTACAGTGTTTATGCACGCACGTGTGTACCTATTTCAGGGACATGCTGCTCCCATCTTGTATGCTGCATGGGCCAGAGCTGGACTGTTTCCAGTTGATGAGATATTGAACTTCCGTAAAATTGACAGTGACTTTGAGGGCCATCCAACTCCGGTAAGTGAATCGGAGACGTTCATGATATGTTTTAGAAGTTCATTGCATATAAAACGTTACGTTATCTCTACATGTTATTGGTTGTTGCACATGTGTCAGTACATGTACATAGGTATGTAACAACTTATGGTTCCGTTCTATTCTCGCCATTTTTAAAAAGAAAATACTTGCATTTTGAAAGAAAATGACCATAAACAAACGTGAAAATATTGTATTACGAAAGGAGCGCGTTCACATCCTAATATCAGATTCGTTTCGCCGAGTGATACTTAGTTCGTTGAGGACAGAAAGTGATATTGATAAGATGTTTCTTTTTCAGACCCACATATTTTTATTCCGGATTCTGTTAAAGAGAATTCATTATGGTTGTGGACACGAATGCCACAATGATATGTAGAGTCTTTTCCAGTTCATGACACCTCTAAGACTTAAATCACAGTTTAATGTATAAATAACAATACGAACATGCCTTGATAGGATAAGTCCACTTAATAATATGTCCGGTACTGATACTCATCAAGTATACGTATGTAAAGTTACATCTATTCATGTACTTGTGTTATAATATATATCTAGTGGAGAAGGATTATCAGATATCCCAGTGATAGTATAAATCATCTGCTAGAGACGAAATTCAATGTGAATGCTGAAAAAAACAACAATTTTACGAAAATATTTTCTTAGCAGAGACATACAATAAAACACTCGAAAACCGGACCACTAGCTTCCACACTGAGCCGAAAGTCTGGTTTTCTGAGAATTCTGTTTTTTTAGGGGTTTTACTGTATATCCTTTCTATGATGGAAGCGTGGCCTATTTATTACCTGTCCTAGGTAGACAAAGTAACCCTTGGCACTTAAGGGAATCGGATACGAGGATGTGACGCTGGTACATTCTGTCCAAGTGGACATACGTGCAGGTTAGAATGGTAAGAATGATATGTTTATTTATTTGATTTTTTTCAGAGGTTGAACTTTGTTGATGTGGCCACAGGATCGTTAGGACAAGGTTTGGGCATAGCTGCCGGTATGGCTTACACAGGAAAATACTTCGATAAATCGGAGTAAATGTTTTTTTGTATTTTTGACCAAATTATACTTCGGTAGTAAACGCATTATGATTTTAAGGCCACAAAACTCATACAGTCAAACCCGTTTGGTGTGAAAAGGAAACGTGACAAAGACACTGGTTGATGGTTGTGAGGTGTAAATGTGATTTACTGACCACACGGTGAAATTACATGTACATGTATTATCTTATCAAAGCGCAGATAGTACTGGTAGCGCCTTTCAAAGTAATAGAAGCATTTCAGTAGCATTTGTTTAGAACGTAACCATACGCATACAAATGTAACTAAAACATCATGCACTTGATAAGGATATGGTTGGTAAGACGTGACAGTATTTATTTATTTTTTTACTACATGTATTATGCACATTGTTTATCCAACCGTTTTTTTTTTGACGAAATACATTTTTTATCAAGAAATCATCTTACCTTTACAAAGATTTGAATGAAACTTATTTCAATTGTTTTTCATTGATTGCATAAAACTCAGCCGACAAGACAGAACGTCGTCATCGATTAGTAGTCTGCATTATATGGGGCACAGCGATGGCGGTGGTAATTAATTTAGGCATAAACAAAATTGTTAAAGGCAATGGTTTACTTTAGGCAAACGCCAGGGACCACTAAACAATTAATCTCTGTTATTCAATTAGGTGCTGTGTATTATGAAGTGACATTTTGCATCCAGAATTGATTTTCATAATGCGGGAGGTGTGGCATCTGCAGCTCCGTGATCGTCAGTTTTCATAATCTCAAGCACATGATAGCAGAAATAGTGTGGAAAATACTGATATGTATACAGTCAAATCTATGAACAATGGCCACCGTTGGGAAAGACAGAATGTGGTCTTCATTGATAGATGACCTTTATTCGGGGGTCAGTTTGTTCTAAACGAATTGTTCTAATAGAATTGCCTTTATTCACAGGATGGTCTTTATTCGGAGGTGGCCGCAAACACAGGTTTGACTGTATATGTATTGGACCTCTGGTGTTTGATTTTCTGGTCATCAAAATTTATCATTTAATACCTATTCAGGAACATTGAACGTTGTCGAAGTATATCCATTATCTAAATAATACGTCCTGTATAACCATCCGCAATAGTTCGGTGAGGCTAAAGCACGTACCTTTCGTACATAAGAGGTTTACATGCAGGAGTTAGCTATTTTAGGGACGGCACCAAAAATATTTGCTGTCGGGTTACCGTAAACATGACCTTTTTCTGGACTGATCGGACTGTAGGAAATTTATACCAACTTGATCAAATTATCAGTTTAAAACAAATGTTTCCCCATTTTTCAGTTATCGTGTCTACTGTCTCCTTGGAGACGGTGAAAGTACGGAGGGATCTGTCTGGGAGGCGTTATCATTTGCTAGTCATTATAAACTAGACAATTTAGTCGCTATATTTGATGTTAACAGACAGGGTCAGACGGGACCTAGCATGTTACAACATGAAATGGATGTCTATGAAGAACGAATGAAAGCATTTGGGTACGTCTAAGCATCGCATTGCGACTTGTAATGCTTATTACCGGTATAAGAAATTGAACAAGTTTTTTTTGACAAGCATTATTCCACAATCGCAGTCCATGCATGCAAGAAAGCATGATTATAATTTTGTGTACAGTGTATAGTGCACAGTGCTAGCTCGATGTTTAAATTCATATTTTTCTAGTATACAAGTGTATACTCGGCGATATGCAGTTGTTTATCCCATGAAATGATCAGAAAAATTCTCTATTTATTCGTGAAATGTAACTACTGTTTTAAGTTCTTACCTATCGACGTCCAGAGGGATAATCAAGGTAGGTTCAAATTCTACAATTTCATGTACTTGAACTTATTTCATGCGATATCAAGGAGAGTGTACGTCCTTTGGAATCAGGCACGTGAATTCGAATCCGTGGCGCGGCAAATTTTCCGCGTGACGATCAGGTCGAAGTAATTTATGCTGAGAAGTTGTTACTGAATATATACTGTTGAAACCCGGGATGAAACCCGGTAATTATTTATTTATTTACCAATTCAATATAAAACAACAAACTATACACAAAATATTGTTTACAGTTGGAATACTTACGTAGTTGATGGTCATGACGTTGAAGAGTTATGTAAAAACTTACATCTAGCTTCTACTATCAAAGATAAACCTACCTGTATTCTAGCCAAGACTTTTAAAGGGAAGGGTTGTCCAGGTATTTATTGTAAAGTGAATTCCAAACGCACTGTATATAATTGCAGATTAGAAAACCTACCCGTTGAAAAATGATAATAATACATCCATACGTTCCTTTCTGCTAATTGATATATAACATGTAATATATCATGTAAAATTGAAAAGACTTTTCGTAAGATAATGTAATTCTTTACAGTACAATAATTATGTCATTTCCAGTTGATTTAGTACTAAAATATTCAGCTTCATGCTTAGGCCTTCTGTTAGGCAACCTTTGAAGGAACCACTATTAGTTTTATTATAGAATATAAATTATACTCATAATTATGTTCAATTGATAGATTTTGAAGACATTGAAAACTGGCACGGTAAAACATTTGGCGATAAAGCCGAGCAGTGCATTAAAACAATACAGAGCAAAATGTCGAGCCAAAAACCTTTAAATCTGAAGCCTCGATGCATTACAGCTAATGTACAAGATGTTAACCTAAGCAATATGAAATTGGCAGGACCACCAAAGTATAAGATAGGACAAATGGTAAACTAAATCAATTATCATTTAGTCACGGGGTATTTTTTTTTGTTTCAAGCGCCTGTTCAGTAGCTCGGCGACCCAAAAGCAAGTGTGAGGTTTCCGTGCGTCTTCAAATAAATCTCTAACTTTAGGTAATTTTAGGTGCAAATAGATAGGATGAACGACAACCTATTATTTAAAATATGATAACGTAACATATTAAACACTAAAGTTTTTATAGCAACTCCATTTAACCTCGCCTGGCTAACGAAAGCTTATAATTTTAGGTTTTAAATGTGTACATTAGTACTTTAAAGAACAACGAAATGTTAATTTACCACGTTGTAAATATTTTTTTGTATAATATTAATAGGTTCCAACTAGACTGGCATACGCTGCTGGCATTGTGAAACTTGGTCAAGCTAATTCTCGGATTCTAGTGTTGGATGGTGACACAAGTGGTTCATCGTACGCTGACAGGTTTGAGGTATGGTGTACACCCCCATGTGGTTTTATATTTAACGATTGTCCCTGTACTGGAACTTTCATTTCCAAACTATATGTATTTCAGATAATCACGGTGCCGTTGTTTCACTAAGACCGCCCGATGAATAACGTCAAGGGGACATTATGACAATGTTTATCTTTGGCAGCACCTCACTATCGGTTTCCATAAATTCTGAATACTGATACAGATGTACGACGTAAACCAAAGTGTGGTGTCATTTTATGAATAAGGTTAAAGTTCACTGTTTTACAGGTTGCACATCCAGACAGATTCTTACAATGTTACATAGCAGAACAGAACATGGTGAGTGTCGGTACGGGGTGTGCCTGTAGAGACCGGAATGTCGTATTCTGCAATGGATTTGGTTCATTCTTCACAAGAGCATTTGATCAGATAAGAATGGGAGCCATCTCTCAAACAAATATAAACATTGCTGGTTCCCACGCTGGAGTTTCTATTCGTAAGTAATTTCTTCAGTGGTTTTCGAATGTGCTCTGCATTTTAAGTACGTGTGGCTTCCATGTTCAAGCATGCTTTTAAAAGAAAATGTATCTTTCGTAATGCAAAAACCATACTAAACTTATTGTCTTCTAAGGAGGAGATGGATCACCACAAATGGCATTAGAAGATATCGCCATGTTCAGAGCAATCCCTGGATCTACAGTTTTCTATCCAAGTGATGCTGTGTCAACAGAGAGAGCAGTAGAACTTGCTGCTAATACTAAAGGTATTTGTTATATACGTACGAGCAGACCAGATGTTCCTGTCATTTACGCCTCTGATGAAGAATTTGAAACAGGAAAAGCTAAGGTAATTTATGTATGATTAGAGTCATAGTGAATACTGAATCAAGAGAACTATCAGTCAAGTACTGAGCGGTGAGAACAGCATATATGAAGAATTGTTTGATGTTTAACTTGCGTTCATTGCTCACTGCTGAAGTCTTGTCTGTATTATCTAATGGCTTAAAACGAATCGGATCTTTGACTTAAAACGTAAAAGTTAATTATGGTTTTGATATGATTTATTGTGATATTTGTAAGTTAATCACGGAAATATGTTTCTTGGCTGTCTTATGTGGTACATCATGAGGCATCTTTGTGTTTAAAGCGTTTGTTCGATAGCTCCATTGGATAATAAGAGTATTTTATCCAGTCAACATGCAATTTTTAAATGAACTTTTTAATAAAGGTGGTAAGGAAGAGTGACAATGATCAGGTGACAGTCATTGGATGTTGTGCGACGTTGTATGAAGCAATGCAAGCAGCTGATAAGCTTGCAACAGAAGATATACATATAAGACTGATTGATCCCTTCACGCTGAAACCTTTTGATGCAGATACCGTAGTAGCTAATGCACGAGAAACTGAAGGGAGAATTTTAACAGTAGAGGACCATTATGCGTGGGGTACGTGTACATTTTAACGAACAACTTTGATTTCAAGCAATGTGATCATTTTAAGATAATGACATAAGATGAATTTTATTTACGATCGTAATAGTTCGACTTGAAGGAAGAAAAGGGTAGTGTAGCTATCTATTATACATACCCTTAGATGACGTTAATACACTAGCAAGCAAAAATGCACATGTTTAAACAAATGTTGTAGAAAATAAGTCCTTTATAAGAACAGTGTTTTATTAATTATGGGAAGACCTACTTTTTATGTAAATGCAAACAAAGTATTCTGTTGTTTACTTTCGCTGTTGTTTATCAGGCGGTCTCGGAGACACTGTGGCAGGAGCGCTCAGTGAGGAACGCGATGTATGCATCAAGAAATTGGCTGTTAGTGGAGTGCCACGAAGCGGAAAGGCTGCGGAACTCGTGGAGATGTTTGGAATTAGTGCTAACAATATAGTAAAAGCCGTACACAGCATGCTGAAATAAATATTACTGACAAAAATATCGCTATACGTATCATATTAAGATAATAATTAAGTATTTACGCTTTCCCAATTATCTTTTCTTTGTTTGTTCAAATATACATATATATTTGGCATCGGGCAAATGCATCGCAATTAGATGTGAAAATACGGTGTAACCCCTGAAAACTGGACCCTTTCCAGACTGGACCAAAAGCCCGGTTTTCTGCGAATTCCGTTTTTCAGAGAACCATTGATTATAGAAGAGAAAAAAATCGCCTTGAAAATCGTCCGATTTTCAGAGAATTCCGGTTTTCAGGGAGTCCGGTTTTCAGGGGCTATCCTGTATTGATAATAACACATATTTTTAGGAACTTGTGGCATGTGTTTCTATGGGGATGCATTAAAATACTGTAAAACATAGTGTTTAAATGACTCCGCACCCCCCCCCCACTACATTCGCCCTTGGTCCTTAAATAATCACATAGAACAGCGTCTCAACGATCCAGCTGAATAACATAACAGAATAACATAACAGTATTTTAAGACCCCTCACAAGCTGGATGAATTTTGTTTTTATGTGATTTATTGTCACTGCATGGGGTTTAACCTCGTTTTTCAACAATTTTTCTGTTATATACGGCGACCGATTCATCTAACAAGTTTTCCTGGACTGTATACTAACCAGTACTAACTTTCCCTTTAACAAGGAGCCGGCAACTTCTCCACATACGGAGGAAAATCGACATTTTTAATCAAATTTTCACAGAAGGGTATGACCTGCCACGACCGTGATTCGAACCCGGATCTCCGGGTTACAAGTCCAGCGCACTAGCCATTGGACCACGGCTGCGACGTACTAACCGGATGAGGCACCTTCAAAACTTTACAACCATAATTAGGAAATCTATGTTGTAAGGAAAGTCTTCAGTTTCTTCTGTTTAACGCAAAGATCATTGAGTTCATATTATATTTAATGTCAACTACTTGCTTCCATTGATGTGAAACTACATAGCCAGGATCCAATTAATGTCCTGCGATTCGTTCAAGTAAGAAGGATGTACCTCAAAAACATGTTAAAACTGAAATATACAAAGGAGGATACCTTCATTTCCGTCTTGACTTTCTGTACTTCGCCTTCATTCTGAACGTAGCTGAGGAGTAGCATACACGTGTAATTATTTGTATAGCTGCCGACTGGCGAACTTTTCGGATAACTTAGTATTTAAAGTAAACTATTGATACTTTTCTGATTTTAATTATTGCAAGATTAATCTGGTTATATGTGGTCAAACCTGCGTGTTTAAAATGTTTTTTTTTTGTAAATGCAGGACAATATTTACGGTAAACGGTGTTCGCAATTCGTACACTTTTTAATATAATACACTAAATAACCGTGTAAATAAAGATCAACAGTGTGCAATGATCGTATTTCTTCACCCGGTTTGTTACATTTGTTCACAGCATTTAGTTTAGAACAAAATTGATCATGATATTTTATAACTATTTAATTATGAAACAAACAACATCGACATGGTTGCACTCACTAAAAATGTCTCATCACACAAAATGTTGTCAGTAAAACCCAAGTGCGATTAACAGACAAAAGGAAGTTGTACGTGTAACACCGAACAGGTTGTGTGATAAGAATACACCAAGTAATCCTGCGATTTGCATACAGAAAAATTAAATTTTCTCATACCTTTATACATACAGGCTCTCTTCCCCTCTACCTTTTAAGTTTACCCCCTCAGCAATATCAATTTCTGATCTCACAATCTGTACCGTTTTGTTTTCGGCAAGACAAAAAATTACAGGGAAATATACGCACCGGGGATATGCGTACGTCATGACAGAATGTTAAATAACTCTAAATAACAACAACAACAAAAACGGCAACATACTTTTGGACAAAATAACATGGTTTAACATTTTCTGTGGCTTTGGTGATAAAATACTACAGAAGTATTTCTTGTAGGGTCAATGAAGTGATTTTTTAATCAGATAACCATAAAAGACATGAACTAAGGTTTTCTGACAATGTTCACTAACCATAAAGTTTTCAGCATCGAGAGGAATCGGAAAATGTAAAACAATATAACTTCGGGTTCATACAAACAGGGGACCATCACAGTTTTTACTTCAGTGTTAAAACTAAGAATGCTGCCAAACCTTTCAACAACAGACCTCTCAGTTCTTTGATTAATAAAGGAATGGTATTTATTTCATAATACTATATTAGTATAACGTTTCTAATCAACACCAATTAAAAATGAATTTTTATTCATAATAATTTTCAATCGCCTAAATGACCCTGCTGAACTTACAAGAAAACAACAACAACAACAAAACCCGGTTTTTTCATGCGTTCATTTTTTTCGTGCATATATAATCACGCTTTTGTTACGTCATACTCGGAAAAAGCGAACGGAACTTTTGGTTAAAAACAGATCCAGGTGTGATTTTCAATCCCTAGTTTCCTCAACACCTTGAGGTAAAAATAGACCACCTGACAGGTGATAAGGTGCGAAGTGGGTAAAATTAAGACAACCGCACGATTGCCATATCGTACTCTTTAACCTTTACTAAGTCGTGTACGTTATGTAATACCCTCCCATCACTCTATACAACAATAATTGATATTAATCAAAGCGTGCACATAATAAATAATTGTTATCGGCTCATATTGCCTGGTAATCTTTAGCTTCAAAAACCCGTCGGATGCCTCATCATATTGACACATTTTTTGTCCGGCAAGTTTTGGACAAAAGCGCGGCAAACTGCTAAGCACTATCATTGGTCAAGTTGTTTTTGCGAGCACTATACGAATGCAGCTGCTCGTTTCAATTCTGTTTGAGGATTAAATTGAAGGTAAATTTGTATTCTCTTGTACAATAATCTATATTTTGTATTTGCTAACTAACTAGGATATTCGTTTATCATTAGTATTACGTCATGTTTTGGGAGATTTTTAGCGTGTATTTGGCTATTTCTTAGAATGCTCCATTCCAGCGAGTAATATTTTCAGATTTTATTGTGTTTATGTTATTTTCCAGACATTTTTTGCAATATATGTATTTAAGATGATATTGTGGCACTTTAAATAGCCAATTAATTAATTCAAATTAGGAAGCTCAGTATTCCTGCATTTCACGTGCTTATGTTTGTTTTCATTTTTCACGTTCGCAAACTCGCTTACTGAAATTCGTTTATTTTAGGGTCTAGTTTTGTTGTGATCACTCTGTAAATATTTTTTGCTCTAATTAACAACTACAGAATAGAATCTGCCCGTGAAGTTGAACACTCTGACATTATTCTTTGTCCATTTATTGTTTTAGAGGTAAAATGTGTTTTCCTGTTTGTTTTTTGTTGTTGTTGTTGTTGTTGACTATTTTTTCTTCTAAGTAAATTTTCTTGTTTTTGTTGACGTAGTGCTGTGCTTGCCAGTCATTGCCTCCCATATGTCAGTGTTAAAGGAAGTTTTCAGATTTCTTTGTTGTATTTCGGAGAATCCTCTTGCATGCCTTCGAAGCTGGGGTGCAAATGTCTGCAATATGTCTGTACTTTGGGCAAATTTTAACCAGTTCAAGAACTTAGATGGTTGATAAATTTCAACCAGTTTACAAGGGTGTAGCTAGCCCTCAGTTTATTCATGAGGATTCACTTTCTGGCTTTATAAAGAGCTATGAAGTTTGGTTTGCTGGGCCATTGCCATACAGGGATTTAGAAATATTGATGCTAGTTTTTATATTTCAAATTTAGGCAGATGTCTGATTCTTCCTTTTTAATATATTTAGTGTTAAAATGATAGTATGTGGGTTATTTTAGACTTCAAATTTATGCAGATGTCTGATTCATCCTTTTCCTGATTTTCTGCTGTGTGTTAAATGAGATCTTAATTTCATTTTGCCATGTCTCCATAGGGGCAACCAAACACTACATAACCATCTAGTGAATAAATCTACTATTTACTGACAGTGGTTCAGATAAACTATGTACATTTTAACCAAACAGTTTACTGTTACCCCAAACAGTTCACTATTGTCTTGACACCTGTCTATTTCATCACTTGATTTCTGTGCTAATTAATAATGTAATTTATGTCCTTCTCATTAAAGCTGGTGATAATTTTTATGCCTATTTTTTTACTTTGAATGCCTTCAGTTTTCATTGAGTATTCACTGCCTGGACTTTTGTGATATGATTCTTTTCACTGATTCTTATCAAATTAGATATCATAGAAAAAACTAATGAATTCAGTCATTTTTGTTGAGCCTGCTTGCGGTGAGCTCGACATAGTTGTCAAAATGGCAGTTCTGACAACAGGGGGTTGAATTATGCCATTTTGTTTAATGTACGTCCATGCATGTATGCATGCGTCTGTGTGTTAGTCCATCCAACTTTGTCCGCACCATAACTTCCCTATTCAATATATTTAAAATGACTTGGCATAATTGTTCACCATGATGAGACATTGTGTCATGCGCAAGGCCCAGATCCATATCTCAAAGGTCAAGGTCACACTTAGGGTTTAAAGAAAAAAATTTGGATGTTTTGTAACTTGATGAAAGTTGGAATGTGAATAGGTGGCAATGTGTAGATTATGCATGTCATTTTGTTTTCTCCATTGCCAAAGAATTTTGGTTGCTATGATAACAGAATTAGTAAAAGTGTGACCAGAACATCTGGATCCTGCAGCAACTCAATAACTAAACAACCTAGGATGATGAAAGTTGGTATGTGAATAGGTGGCAATGTGAAAATTATGCAGATCATTTTGTTTTCTCCCATGGATAAAATTGTAGTTACCATGGTAACAGAAAGAGTAAAAATATCCATGAAAGTATTGATTCTGACATAACTTTTTCACTATTCAAGATAGGTGAATGAAATTTGGTTTTTGTGTTAGTAATATATGAAATACTTTGTTGTCTCCCGGAGTAACAATTCTGGTCACTTTGGTAATGTTAATAGTAAAGAACATGTTGCAAAATCTTGATACTGCAATTCATTATATGAATGTTTTTACTGGCACTTCTTGTGTGATGGTTGTTAGTTATATCAAGGTAAAACAACTTGTTAGGAGGTAATGGGAGTTGAATGTATGAGTGGAATTATTTTTGAATATTGAAAATACCAGGACTTAGAAATGTTTTAGATGCAATGATAGGATTAATGATATGTAATACACAGATGCATTAATATTTTGGTGGTAAATATCTATGGTCTTTTTTTTGTTATAAAAAACATTAATGGGTACTTAAAGTAAACCATATGTAGTTTTAATAGACTGTGGATTGTTGATACCACCCATTTGTGCATTATTAAAAACAAATTACATTCAATGACTGCTGGATTTGAAACAATAATTTATAATTTAAAAAATCTTAAAATTGAGTGCACTATAATTTTGACAATGTTTGTTCAAAGTATACTGTATTTTTGTATTGCGTATGCATGTTGCACATGTACTATGAAATCTGCTTGTGAAGACAACTTTCTGGAGTGAAAAGGGTGGTCTCTGCAAGTAAAATTCATCATTTAAGTGTTGGAATCAACTGCAAACTGCAAGGAATAGAGTTATTGTTGTCTTCTGAATAATTCTCTGTCCATAGGTGATATGAAACATGAACAATATTGAGGTTAAAACTAATTCACGTTTCTGATTGTAGGTAGAAGAGGATGTCACCAGCTGAATCATTGTGTGTGCAGTGGAATTGAGCTTGTTAAGTGTAATTGCACTAATTATGAGCCTGCTTGCGCTAGCTCTTGCCTTGCTTAACACCTGCTAAGCTTGCTTAAGCATTGCAACCCTGGTGTTGCTCTGACATTGGCATTATTATTACCTAGGAATTGTAGAGTGGTAGTACTAGCTGCTCAGTGATCAGTTTCTAGGTAGTGCATAGTAATGTCTTTCCACTTGCTAAGCCTGCTCCAACTGACATTAAGCCTGCTGGTTCTCTGACATTGCTATAGCACTTGCTGAGCGTGCTCCCAGTAATTCTAAGCCTGCTCACTTTCCAGTAAAGCTTGCCCTAATTAGCACTTGCTATGTCTGCATAAACTTGCTGTCTCCTGTAACATAATAAAACTAATTTGGTGCTGAATAGGATCCTGTCTGAATGTCTTCATTGTGACATTGGTGTTGCTATGAGGATTTGAGATTGGCATTATTATTATGTAGGGATTGTAGAGCAGTAGTGCCCCGCTGTTCAATGATCAATATCTAGGTAATGTTATGTCTTTCTCAAAAGCACCAGCTTGCATTAACACTTGCTAAGCCAGCTCCTATTTAAGCCTTTTGCTTGCTCTCTGACTTTGTTTGAGATGGACAGTATTATTATCTACGGATTGTAGAGCAGTAGTGCCCACTGTTCTGTGACCAACATCTAGGTAATGTACAGTAATGTCTTTCTCAATAGCAGCAGCTTGCGTTAACACTCGCTAAGCTTGCTCCCACTAAAGCCATGTCTGCTTGCTCTCTCTCTTCAAACCTTACCACCTGCTAATAGTGCCCGCACTAATAGTAAGCTTGCTCGTCTTCCTTTCACCTTGACATGAAATGCCAACTAGAAAGTCTTAGGCAAGAGAAGTTACAGGTGGAACATCCCAAACAGAATCTTGAGAAACTTAATTGAAGAACCCAACAAGGTAAGAGTTCCTAAAGGAAGCCTGGACTTGTTGCCAGTATGAAACCTGATCAATAGGATGATATCAGTTTCTGAATGATCAGTTGCTAAATAGCAACTACAAATGGAGACGGATTGCCTGTGAAGACCGGTTGTTGTAATTTTCATGCATGCAGTTTTCATGTTCACCACTTGAACATGTGAATAATAAAATTTTGTGATTCGTTCATCCTTATATTAGTGTTATTTGCAACATAATAGGGATGTCTTTGCAAGACTCCCTATATACTGGCCTTCGTTTTTGACTTCAGGACGAAGATGATGAAGAAGATGGATGTCAGCCCCCAGGTGAGTGTCGTTTATTGTGTACATTTTTTCATGGCATATTCAGTGATGTTTTATCTACAATGGAGACCGATTATCTGGGAAAGCCAGTTGTTGTAAATTTCGTGCTAGCAGTTTTCGTGTTTAATTAAATATAGCTATTGTACTTGTTATTTTAATTACATTTTTAATATGCTTCCAACAGAATTAATTGGGGTATTTTTAATTGATTTTTGTACACCACATGTGGTGTTTTTTAGCTCTTGTTTGTTGTAGCCTACTTCTTTTTTTATAATTAGATCTGAATCTGTTGTTTATCAGGCAGAAGATGATTCCAGCAGAATAGTGTGAGTGGCGGATTTGAGTGGACCTAACCTTTGCTAAGCCAGCTTCCACTACTGCTTTGCATGCTTTTCCCTGGTGTTGCTATGAGATTGGCATCATTGTTACTTAGGAATTGTAGAGCAGTAGTGCCCGCTGTTCACCAATCAATTTCTATGTAATATACAATGAATGTCTTTCTCAATAGCACCTGCCTCAATAGCAATAGTTTGCCTTGACACTCCCTAAGCCTGCTCCCACAAAACATAATCTTGATCGCTGTCCAACTAAACTTGCCCTAGCACTTGGCTTGCCTGCATTAACTTGCTAAGCTTGCTTTCTCTCATAATACTATAAAACTAATCGGTGCAGAATGACTTCCCTTCTGGATAATTTCATTGTAACACTTGTGTTGTAATAAGAATTTGAGTCTGGTATTATTATTATTTCGGGATTGTAGAACAGTAGTGCCCGCTGTGCACTGATCAATATCTAGGTAATGTAATGCCTTTCTCAATAGCACCAGGTTGCTCTTTAATAAATCTCGATAAGCATGTTCTCAGTAATGCCAAGTCTGCCTGCGCTCTACTCTTAACACTTGCTAAACTAAGCGTGATCCTTGTAATGCTAAGCCTGCTCCCTTGCGCCCTCACTATGGTCAACTGCGGGATCAAAGACCAGAGATGTGCTCCATGAAGGATCTTGGTGAACTCAAGTGCTGGATGATGGGCACATTAGAAGTCTTGTTTTGGGGAGAGGATGCACTAATCTTGACCAGTTTAAAACCCACTAAATTTGGTAATTGTTGCTTCTGTCTCCATGATTGGACTTATAATTAATGGCTGATATGTTGAGACAAACTAATAGTGTCCTTTGTCAAAATATTATCTGAACATGGTTATAAGTTTTCTGGAAGTTTCCGGAACCTCCGGTTTTCCCCAGACCCTATTGGTTTTGTTTCTGCAGCACCTAGGTGAACATTTTCGTTTTTTTTAATTTTAAACTTTCACCCATGTCTGAATCACTTTTTCTGTCATTTTGGATGATTTTATTTAAGTTTTGTTTTATGACTGTGCGCATCAGCTTGATATCAGGAAAATGCTTTTATCTTGATCTTAATTGTCAATGATAAGTAATATTATTTTAACTGCTATGTATTGTCATTCGAGTTGTTTCTGCTTACCATATGTGCAAATAAAGACCAAGTTTAATTATGATGCCTATATATTTCAAGATATTTGCAGATGTCATTGAGTGTTTGCTTTCTGAAATAAGTGTCTGATGCTTTTCAGTTGTTGTTGTTTTTTTTTGTTTTTCGCAGTCTTTATTGTGGCAATATTTAGATATTAATGCATTTGGACAGTGATGTTAAAATAAAATACATCAATGCAATCAATGAAAATAATCTTGTGATATTTTCAGAATTCAGTCGACTCCAAAATTACTTGTGAGTTGCAATCAATCGTGTAAGAGTTGTAGTTGCTGCTTGCTGCTGGACTAATGGCTGATTGACTGTTATACAAGTCAGTGAGCAGTATCCGAAGGTTATCCAGGAAGATGCAAACAGTTGATACCAGCAATGATTAAAGCTAAGAAAGACAATAAAACGGCATGTTTGCCATATGACAAACTTATCATTAATAATAAATCATATAGTGTTGACACTGTGTCTCCAAGCAGTTACGCTGAGAATTAAAAGAGTTCCAATAAGGAATAGTTAAAGTTTCTAGCCTGGAATGTCCAGGGCATTAAGTCGAACCTACAAAACACTTTTTGAATTTTATTTCTGAATTTGATGTTTTAATATTGTTTTCAGAAACATGGAATTCAATAATAACCAATATAAAGATTGATAGGTATGACTTGAACAATTGCCCTCGTCCAAAATGTGCTTATATGTCGAAATGTGACAATGGCGGCGTGATCATACATGCCAAACAAATTTATATCACTCATGACCTATACTTATTCGAAAATAATTGTTAATATTGCAAAATTTATATAAAAAATGTACAAATTTAATGTCCTTAACATTGTACCTTTTTCTTATTTCTTTAACAATTGTGTTTATTTTTCTTGGTTGTATATTGGATATAGTATGTCTGTCTATGTCATTTTGTATATGTTCTGTAAATGACTATACCAGTAAACTGTTGAACTTGGAACTTGTTGACCGAGTCTAAGAAAAAAACAGGTTTAAAGTCTGATTGACATCGTTTTCATGTTTATACAATGATGTATTCCGGAGAACAACTTAAAAAGTATTGTAAAAAATTGGGAAAAGGAATTTCTGTGTCTATCTGTTTGCTTGTCTGTCGTAGATTTGGTGTTGTTATTTACATTGTCCGTGTTGGATGAATTTGAAAAAATTAGTTATGTAAATAAGTGTGTTTATGTATTGATTTAAATCTTATTTTTCTTTTGTTTTTGCCTTGTTATACATAAATGTTATAAATAAACATTTTAGTTATGAAATGTATTTGTTGATATTTAATGAAATTGAAATACATGGCTCCAAAGTCTAGGTCTGTCGCTTATTATAAGCGTTATGAATACACCTGTTGAAAATTAAGTAAATATTTACATTTGTAAGTAAAACAGTGGAAAGACCTACATTTCTAACAACGTATACTTCGTGTAGATTACCAATATTCATTTTTTGGAAATGCCTTCTGCTGTTGATTAATAGAATGAACAAACCAAAGCAAACAGTCATCCGGTTTTTTTTCAGCAAAACATCAGTAAAATTTTGAAGTATGGAAAACTTGCAAGAAATTTAGGCGAAAATAGAAAAGTTGGATAACTATAAATATACCTTGATAGCTAAAAACGAACCATGCATATCTACAAGATTCTACAGCATACAATAAAAATACAATGTACATACTTAAACAGGAAAAATGAAATCGATACAAAATGAACAGTTTTTCCTGTTATGCTATAAATTATAACCACCAAGAAGTAGATATTGAAACAATTCTAAAAAAAGTTGTGTAATTGAAGTTTTCTAACACTGTCTTTAATTTAATTCGCAGTAGCAAACATGTTTTTGAAAAATCGAAATATCTCATCAATTTGTAATACATTGAGCAACACGTTTACATTACTAAATTGGTCTAACATTGTCAATCATACAATTAATTGAACTATATTCCATAAAACATTAATTTATTTGTACAATGTATCAATAGCTGATAAATTTATTAAAATTGAATTATTGCACTTGTCTACATATGCGCATGTATAGCCTTGATTTGATGTTGTAATTGTACAGTGTTTATTAGTTACAGATATTCTCATGTAAACTGTGTAAATAAACTTGTTAACCTTGATGTCATGCGTTCGAAATGGAAGGCGTTGAGCCGGTAGCCGAGCCGGTAGCCCAACTCTCCAAACTTAAGCATGCTGATATGACCTTCGATCTTAGTTAATAGCAATATCACACTTTGACCCAAGCATGTGCGTGACGGCTATAGGACATTGGTCAAAGGTCAATGAAATTTGATGGGTTCTAATACAATGCGGCATAATTATACCATTGCTTCCAATTATGAAACTAACTACATACGTTTAATACACAAAGTGGCTGTAGCAGTATTGTTTCTGGATATTTCTTATTGATGGATATTTCTATCGTACTGAACAACACTCACCTGTTGAAATTATTGGTACATGAGTTCTCAACTCGATACTGTCGGTTTGTCTTGTGTTTTACTTTTGTTTAATTTCGAGTCATTCGGCATCATGACCACGGCTCCTAAGATCACTGGAAACATTCTATGATTGTAAAACAATGTTATATTCAAGGATATAACATTGCTCATTAGCTTTGTGCTGCATGATACTGAACAAGATAATCTTCACTGATTTTATTTGAAAATGGACAATGTCTTATTGTTAGGAACGTGGTTTGCATTTTTTTTCTATGGAGAGATAAATAATCGTGAGTTAATTATACCATAATATACCGCAGATATTTTACATTAGTCAACGTAGGAACATTTGTTCTTACAGAATTAACAATAAGCGCCGTCTGCAAAAAAATGGGATAATGAATAACGGATTTTCAAGATGTTTCCGCTCCATTCAAAGAATGAGGACAACTCTCTCAGTAGTCTGCATTTGTATTGATGCATTTACTAGTGGATGTTGAAGCTTATACTCGCGAGTGTAAGATAACGTCATCTATCAAGTTTAAAGCGCAATGTTGAAGGAAAAAATAGTTTTTGTCAGTTTTCTCGTTTGTTGCCATGTCTTCTTTTTTAGCACGATAAATTTTGTAGACTTACTTGTGTATTTTGTTTGCCATTTAGTAGAAAATAGTACTAGTGTCTTATATTTAATACATAATTAAGATATATGTGATTAATATGGAGAGGTTGGCAGATACTTGCAGAGAACAGGATTAATACTGGGACGGAATCTATGAACACTGGTTGACTGCCCGCCGGTTTATGACTGGAATACTATTAAAATCAGGGGTATACTAAAAAATCGTTTTTTATTTGAAAATCAAATTCATACCACTAGACTTATAGTCGAAAACTGCTGTTTTTTTTTAATTTACACGCCTTTATCATTTACCTGTAAGGAATTTATCTTGGCAATCTTAGTGGCTCAATATTGAAATAATACATGATGCTGTTCTAGAAAAAAGGACAGTTAAATTTCATCTAATGTATGGCAACTATCCGCCATATCAGGACTGCCCTACGTCAAAATGTATCTTCAAAGCATCTTACAATGTTTATATGAGTACTACGGCGATATAGCACCATTCTGTGTCGCTTCGTTCTAATATACACGTTCTACATACGAATCTAGACATGGTGCACTTTCATCTCGTGTCCTACTGTGTTTTAAAAAATCAACCATCTTTTTTCATCGGGTTTAAAGCCGTTTTTTCAGCAATTTTTCGGTATTATATGGCGGACAGCTCACCTTTAGAGCCAGTAAGTACTAACCGGTACTAACTGACCCTGTCACAAGGAGCCGGCAACTTCTCCACATATGGAGGGAAATCGACATTCTTGTCAAATTTTCAAAGAAGGGTATGACCCTTCACAACCGGGATTTGAATCCGGATCGCCGGGTTACAAGTCCAGCGCACTATACGCTGAACCACGGACGCGGCCTTTCAAGCATCTTTAATTGTTACTCAATGATTGCAATCATATAGAGGTGCATGATTTCCGTGAGAACCTGATAGAAAACATAGTTGCTAACAGACATTCGTCCACCATCGCTAGCAAGTTATGTTAAGAAGTTGACAATTACTTGTGGAGAACAAGGTTAGAATTGGTATAGAATCCACTAACACTGGTAGGTTAAAAATTCCCGCCTGTATGTTTCTAAAAAATGTACTATTCCAGATAGGCATACGTAAAACCAGAGAAATAAAAAATAAATAAATAAAAAATGCATACAATTTTGTTTTGAATTGGCACTGATTCATCCTCGTATTGGTATATATATATATACACGTACGTACGGATCGTTCACTCAGTATGCCAACTTCGGTTGTCTCGTCTACAAGCTCTAAGAGTATTATTTTGTCTACAAGATATATAGAGCGAGATCAAAGAATCAAAGACATACATGTATAGTAAAGGTCTCTAGCAAAATTAAGGAACCTTTCTCTAGTACCGAAGTACATTCATTATCCTAGCAGACGAACAACCTAATATGGCTATGCATAGAGCTAGATCATTTTGCAAAATCAATTGTCGCATTCCAATGCAAAAACAAATCGCTAAGTAATGGTACATGGTGGTGTTACCTTCTTGTGACATGTGTTCTAACGTTGTGGTTTTGAAACCATTAAGGAAGATAATTTACCGTCTGATGATCGAGCAATTTCTATCCCGAGTTGTCGCGCTACTCTGATTCATATGAAGGTAAGAACGGCAACTCAGGAAGGTGACCTAGGTGGCGTTTCATCGACCCCGTTTTAACCGGTGTCAGGTCTCTTTTCAACTCTCGTTTGCAGGTGCTTGCTCTCACATCATCAAGAGGAGAAAAATGACGGACTATCACAGGCCAGACGCTAAGACAATGCAGGATTTGAAGGATATGGCGAATCAATTACGCATTGATAGTATTAATGCTACCACTGCAAGCAAGTCAGGGTGAGTGACACTGTTTACTTGCGTGAATTTACCTCGCCGAATGTTATGTGTGAAGACAAATTGTTTCAATGATAATTTATCCGTACTGTTACAAATATTATAATCTAGAACATTATTGTGTGGATAAACTAATATAGTTTATTGGTTTCTGAAAGTCTTGTGCATAATCAGAATTGTTGAGAATCCTAACCAGGAACCTATGACAATTTTCTGGCAAGCTGTCATTTCTCGTCATCTACAATAATTGGTCTGATTCCAGATTGCATTCTGGCTAATTTGTGCAAGCAATAGTTCTAATGTGGCAAAGAACTCATTTAACCAGATCTCTGTAATATAGCACTATACCAGTCTAGCTATGACTTTACCTAGGTACAACTTTTCCATTTATGTCAGACATACTGAGTTCCGGTTAGTTTAATTTATAACCCTGTGACATAAAGTAGTGTTCACATCCTTACATTATGTCAGTCTGTTGTTTTTGATAGCTATGCATGATGCTAAGTACTTTAAGTATGCCTGGTCCTGGATTTGGTTTAAAACAGTCGTATAACCATACCACTACTATTGTTAAATGAAATTAGGACATTTTCACTATGAGTGTGCCTGCATTGATGCCATTCTGCAAATTATATGAAAATGTGTCACCAATAAAGTTATGGTGCAGTTGAAGCTTTTATACTTTAGAACTTCAGAATCGATAAAGCCTGTACATATGAAGTAAAAAGTCATGATATTTAACACCATGAGTTGAAATTTTTGATGCCAATTTACTGACATTAATGTTATAAATATGCAGTTTTACTGTTAGCATTATAAATCAAGGTCATCAGAGGACACATTCTTATACTCTCTTTTGAAGAAATTGTATCCTAGATTCTTGTACTACTTTATTTCAAATTCAAAGAAATTCTTTCATTTCATGGTTTAATGTCATGATAAAAACTAATTGTTTCATTTAAATTCATTTATTAAAACACTAACTTGGATCACCTAAAGTTGTGTTACCAGGGGTTCCCGTGGACATTATATTTTTTCCGCCACATGTACGGAGGGGAGGGTCTATGCCTACAAAAAAATATACTTAATTTGATTTTTTGTTTTGCCACTTGCAGATTTATTTTCGCCATTTGCGAAGCTGGCAAATGGCAGCGGAAACCCTGTGCTACTATCTGTCACATCAGACAAGCTTTCAGTAGTTCAGTTAGACAAATTTCCCTGCAGTATGACATTTAATGATCAGTTTGTATGATTAGATGTCTGGCAATATGTCCAACTGATTTTGAAAGATCATTATTACTTATGTACTAAGTTGTCTGACTTGTAGAAAGTAATCTGCTGTTTAAGTGACTTGAAAAGAATAGTTTTATATATTTGTATAGTTTTATAATTAACCATGTTTGTGGAAGGAAAAATTCTGGTTATTAGATTGGCAAATGTTGACAGTCTGGTGGGCAGGCAGTCATCCACAATTTCTTCTTTGTGCAACTCCTACATTTCTCAAAGGATTTCAAGCAAACTTTCACTTAACTATCATCACCAAGTACCCCTGCACATATTGTTGGGGTTTGCAGAATTATGGCCATTTTTTATTTTGTACACATTAAGGTTTTTTTTATTTGATCATTTATAGCAAAATTATGACTTATTTACTTATATATGAGTATGTTTCAGACACGTTACTGAAAAGTATTTTTCATTTCAATGAAAATAACTTAGAATCCTTTTAAGGGCCCAGTTCCATTCTTCCAGAGTGAATTTGGGACTCTTATTGTGTATATTTAACAAACTATCAAGACCCACATACTACCTTTGTCCATAATAAACTGTTGTCAGATAGTGTTTCAAGTTGGAGGATTTATATGACACAATACAGTTCTAAACATGCTACAAGTGATACCACTTTACCAAGATCATCTTACACAAAGATAATATTACAAATATAGGTTCTAATATCACAATGTGTCAGGTCATTAAGCCAGGAAAAAAGTCATGTTTACAGTTACTTTACCAAAAAAGTATTAGGGTTGGTGGGTTGAAAAACTTCTTTTCTATGATTTTGGAAACATTTCTTTTGCATGAATATTGCATTAACCAGCAATGATTCACATTGTGTAATCATATTGGATACACTAACTTGTATTGGTTTGAAGAAGTTCACCTCTTAGACACTGTTCACAAGCACCAATCTTCATGGTGATTAGCAAACATAACATTTGGATATTCTGGAATGATTCGTCTATAAAATTTTTGTACTTCCAGTTTTTCTCAAAACGTTTTTTGTGAGGTGGGTCAGGTAACCGTAAACATAACTATTTTTTCTGGCCTCATGCATGTATATCTATTTACTTTATAGTTGTCAATTTTTACAACTATTACATATTAATGTACTGTAACCATGTTTTTGCATTCTAAGGATATTATATTTTGCACCATTGAAATTAATATTAATTTCATCCAATATGTGTTACAGTTAAAGAATGGTATTTTTGTATATACCACCATTTATTTATATTTCATATCCTCATGGAAAGCTGTGCAGGATGCTGCCAGAATTTTTCCCATGTCAGGAAAATAAAAATGTTATGATTTAAAATTATCCATCAAATCATACCCAGTGTATAAAAATCACTTAAATAATAACACATTGAAAAAAATCTATAAATTGTCATGCCCCAGGGCCATTGGTTATTGAGCATTTTGTAGTCTATGTCTGCTGGTTTGGAATAGCTAACAGACCACCAATGCAGTGAAAGTACTTTAGTAATGTACAACTTCAATAAGGTGAAATCTTAATTCTAATGTTATATGTGCTGAATTTTTTGTTTTCTATTTCATAGTCATCCTACATCATGCGCATCAGCGGCAGAAATCATGTCTGTGTTGTTTTTCCACACCATGAAGTATAGTACAAGTTTTCCAAGAGATCCAGCGAGTGACAGATTTGTCATGTCCAAGGTAAATTGTATAAATCAGAATTCTGTTTCTTATTCACCATCAGTCATTAAAAATGATTTATTTTTTGGCCTGCATGAGTGTTAGAAATTTCTTCTTTTAAGAGTAGCATTGTTTATGATAACTGGACAAAATTTCCATGTTAAGTACCAAGGAAATTCTACAAATACAGAAATTTTAGATCTCGTGATTGCATTCATAAGTATTTTAATGTGTAGTTGTTATAAAACTGTACTTGTTTTATATCATGCACATAGTTGTTTTATATCTTGCACATAGTCTGTACGTTTGTGTTAAATATGTATGTATGCTAAATCTCATAATTTACATACTTTTGTAAACTCAGCCATTTTCTGTGTAACTTCATTGATTTATTTATTACTTTATCTTCATGAGACATTAAATTCAGATCCAGTTATTTATATGTATGTATTATTACTATGTACTAGCTCTGTCTTTTAAAACATAGGTTTGTAAAATGAAAATTCAGCCAGATGTAGACTAATTGTAGGATGATTTTCCCTGTTGTTTTGTGCAATATGCTGAAGAAGGAAACTTATACATTACAAAAAAACTTACACAGCTACAATACAGATCTTAACTTTTGGTTGACAAAAATTAATTGTAATCTGTCTACAACCAATATTTCTTTGTGTTTTAATAAACTTGAAAATTTTGTAAGATGGGTGTTTATTGAGCTGTAAAGCCTTTAAGATGTCTGCATAGTCAGTATATACTGATCTATATGTCAGTTGTGCCTGACTTGACTTTAACTAAGGAGAGAATGACAAAAATTTATCCTATCTTTGTATTATGGAATTACCTACTATGTTATGACATAGTGGAACTCTTGAGTTGGTTGTTAATGGACCCATGATATACAGTCTAACATGTGTTTGTGATCCCATCTGAATAAAGGCCACCTGGTGTATAAAGGCCATTCTTTGAAAAACCGTCGCTGATTATTTCGAACAAACAAACCTCTGAATAAAGGCCATCTGTCAATAAAGGCCATATTTTTTCTTTCCCAAGGGCGACCTTTGTTCACAAGTTTGACTGTATAAACTACTTTCTTTTTGTCATTTGGTGTTGATTTTATTGCTATGATGATGAAGCTTGTATTTACTTATAGTTTTACACAGTGATACTGGGTTACCCAGATAATTGGATATTTGAACTGTAAAAGTAAACGTCATTAAATACATTAAACATGTTGTATGGTATCATTCTGTACATGAAATGAACCTTTGATTGTATATATAATTGATGATATGTTTTAAGATAAAATGGAAAAATAAAAGTGTTATGCTTCCTTGGTTTTGTGATTATAGATTAATTTTCTAGTTCATGAGAAAAAAACTTTGACTTAATGTATGATATATAGTCTTAATATGATTTAATATTATTATCAGTCATCTAACTGGTATGTAAAATGCTTCAAAATATTTGGTTAGTATGAATGCTTTTTGTTGCTGAATTGCTTTCTTGAGGAAAAAATAGATATATTGCAGACACTATGTCATTGATGTTGGTGACTTCTCTTCTTTCTGTTGGGTTTAATGCTGCACCAATGGCCAAGGTCGTTTGGTGACTTCTTATGGGAATGATGCAAGAAGAGCCCAAGCTTACCCCTCTGTAGATTACTAACCTTCTGTAAGCTAGCTGGACAGTTTCCTCAAATGTGAAGTATGTCTGGTCCTAGTTAGATTTGAACTTGCAGCAGTGAGGGGCTAGTGATTACTGGTCAAGAGTCCATAACCACTTGACCACAGAGGCCCTGGCTACCTTGCCACATGTTTTCATGAATTGTTTGCCTGTGTTTGAATTTAATTTAGAATAAGTCATTAAAAGTCATTGAAAGATTGTAAAAAAATAATTTGCTGTTGGCAACCAGGATTAGATATTGGTAAATCAAATTTGCAACTGGGGTTATGTAATGTTATCTTACTTCAATTAAGCATATCCACCAACCAGTTCAAAGTGTTTCTGTTCTGTTGGTAAATTTACTGCTGGTTTTTCATCAAGGTTGTCACGTATCAATTGCAAAGTCAATATAGGGTCAGTTTTTGATGAAGTGTAAATGTTGACTTTAAATACACAACTCCCAGATAAGATAAAATTAGTGTTTAATTCTAGGGTTTATTTATGTTTGCCTGTAGTTCTTAATTGTGGTATTGTACATGTTAAATCTGAACATGTATAGAAAATTTAGGTAGAAGGTGTAATATAACCAATAAAGCTCTGTACTTAGTTCATTTCACAGTCCTAAGTTGGGTTTTGTTTTTAACAAGTACAATTCATTTATTTCTAAATACTGTGATATCACTAATTTTCATTAGGATTTAATTTTGTGGTATTTCATGGGATGGCTCATCTTGTCAGCTCCGTCCATGACAGAAACAATTAGGCAAAGAAATTTTTCTTTTTCAAAAAATCAGAAATCATGAATTTACGTCCCCATGAATTAGCCATTTTACTGAAAAACCACGAAAATTGAGCCCAACAAAAATTTAATGATACCACAGTAACTAAGAATATGTTATTGATGACTTGCACGGGTCACTGAATTGTTTGTATCATTATCAAAAAGAGTTTTCCAGAAAGGCATATTTGATTTAAATTGCTTTGTATGTCAACAGTTTAATATAGAAAATTATGTTTCGCTATAAATGTACTAGTTCCTTCAATGTTAACTGGATAAATCTTGGTATGAATCTATTACATGTCATTTACATAGATACAAAATCAAGCTCTTCACTTCTTAATTGCGTTATCACTAATTTCTTATCAAGTCCAGAGTTACTGTTTATTAATTGACTTTCAATTTCCTGTAATTAATTGATTGTTACAGATTCAAACAGGCTCAAAGTTACTTCTGTTTTAGTGTTAACTTGATCTACTTTAAATTATCTGCAGACACTTTCAAATGCAGCTTTTAAAACTCACTTGTTATATAACGGTATGTACATATACACACTCCTAGCCAGTAAATATGTTGGCCTTATCTGTTTGAACATACTGTAAAAGCAACTTGTTACTTACTTAAGAGTATGTTACATGAAATTAAAATCATGTAGAATTGAATGTTAAGATTTGGGATACATGAAGGATATACACACCTGAGGTTACCTGAGCTTACTTTGAAATTTGATTAACCTATGATGTTTCAACATGCCATCATACTGTATCCTGGTGTCTACATTAGGTTGGACATTATCACCAGTTAATGCATGATACATAAGTAATCAATTAACTTTTGTGTCTCATTCCTTTTTATTAATAAATTAGCTCATTATAGTTTACATATATCCTTGTTCTATATTTGAATTTATCAATTTATGTATATTGTTTGATTCTGTATGACGTTCAACTATGAAAGTAATACATTTATACTTTGTAATATAATTTGTAATACTACTTATATAATAATTATTATTTTGTATTAGCACTGTTAGTGTCCTTCTTAGATAAGGCCAGATAAATAGTTGTGTTTACAGTTAACATCTGACTCTATTTTTTAGTGCAGACTCTAAAGTTTCTAACAGCAAAATCCAAAATATAAAAATATTTGTTGATGAATTTTACCTTACACTGTTTAGAACAAATGTTTTGCAACCTACCTACCACTTTTTTGGTCAATTAAGTGACATTAAACTCAACAATTTTTTTTCTAGCCTATACTAATTTTTTTTTTTTTTTTTGGTGGAGCAACTCATATCACATCTTTTACTAAGGTGTATCACATTTGTACAATGTTAGATAAGGTTATGCACTGATGATTTGTACCCATAGGAAGGTGTACCAATTAATTGGTAATTGATTGGTCCAATACACTTTATAATGGTATTTGCGGATGTGAGACAATTTTGATGTTATGAGTGTTGATAAAGTGAAATTGTTCAATGTTATATTGAAAACAAGTTTATAGTCTACAATTAGTATCATTGGTTTGCTTTCAGTGTGAAAGATTTATTTATTAAACTGTGTTTGAACTGCATTTGTGGTGATTAATGTAACTTCTTAAGGTCCTCCCCTTATCTTTTAGTATTTATATTATCAGACCAAGATCATATTTAGCCAGTTGCTTACCAATTAAAATGGTATAAAACAGGAAACAGTTATTGTAATGGTGGACACTGTAAGTTGGGAAACATAGACCATATTGATATGAAATAATTATATTGACAGAAAATACCTTTCTAAGTAAAACATGCTGAAATTGAACAAAGATACAGTGAAGAATTGGATGAAGTAACATATTGTTTTCCCCAACATAAATTTATTAAATATCTTATTATATCTCATTACTATGAATAAAGTAGAATATGGACGTAAGCAAGTAATTATTTGGGTCCCTGCAATTCACTATAAACATGGTCTACCATACAGATTTGTAAAAATATATTTGTTGATGGGGTCCTACCTCTGATGTGGATGACAAGGTGTTAAGATTAGATCCCTGATGTTCAGAGAATGGCCTTGATTATGTTGAAGTAATAAAATTATGCTGATTGCTCTCATAATTTTACACTGCAAATTATTCATTTTGTTTTCATGCATAACTTTTTCAGTGCATGTTTTATGAACCATTTGAATGATGATATATTTTTTGTTATGATGATTAATCATAAAGCTGTTCTCTACTCATTTATGATGTGTAAACTAAATCACAATTAAGACTTCTGATTTATCATTAGTTTAAGCATTTTTAAATTGTGCAGTTTTATAAGTAACATACTTTGTGTATATATGCTAGTAGTATACAAATAGAGCAGTTAATGTGTAACTGCATGGTGGAAATATCCCATTCTGTTCATTGCTATAATATTCTGTTACGGGCATGTGTAGTCAGGTGATTATGGTCCCTGACTATTAATCGTACACGCTGCTTTCCACCCAGGATCAGGCAAAAAAAAAAAAAAAACTGATAAATTATTTCCATGTCCAAAGTTTGTGACAAGCATGCTTGATTTCTCTGAAGTTAGATTTCTCATCAAGTTTCTGTACAAAATTAGAATTGTATTTAAAGAATGCGTGATTACTACTTGAAAAAAATCTGATACTCGAGAGTTTGAAGACCATTTTCATTGTCGAACAAAATGTAATGCCGTGTTTGATGAAGATTAATATGATAAAAAGGTTTAAAATAGTTCATTTATGAATTATTTGTAGCATGCTGAAAACACTATATGTCTGTATTTTAGGGTCATACTGCACCTATCTTGTATGGTGAAAACACTATATGTTTGTATTTCAGGGTCATGCTGCACTTATCTTGTATGCTGAAAACACTATAATTATGTTTGTATTTCAGGGTCATGCTGCACCTATCTTGTATGCTGAAAACGCTATATGTCTGTATTTCAGTGTCATGCTGCACCTATCTAGTATGCTGAAAACACTATATGTCTGTATTTCAGGGTCATGCTGCACTTATCTTGTATGCTGAAAACACTAAAATTATGTCTGTATTTCAGGGTCATGCTGCACCTATCTTGTATGCTGCATGGGCTGAAGCGGGATTGTTTCCTGTTGAAAATTTGTTGAATTTGCGCAAGATGGACGATGACCTTGAGGGTCACCCAACTCCAGTAAGTGGATTGGAAATATTAGAAATTGTTTGAAATTCATATATATGTACACTAATATGTCAAAGCTTTTGTAGTGAATTTTATGAGAAAATGACCTTATTTTGGGTCAAACAATGTGTTATTATTTAACTTGAGATTATTTCCCAGATTTGTCAGTAAGTAGGCATTTTCATTTGTCTAATCAGCCAATGTTAAAATTTTGGGTATCGCTTTATGTGAAGACAACCCTGACATATATCTTAGTAATGAATTACCAATTGTTACCAGGGAACGTCAGAAGTTACGTGGGGTGTATCAGTGATGTCCTTATTGCCTTATATCAGGCTTTGCACTAACCCACTAGCCCTAAGTCTGTAGCTAGTAAATTTCTATTCGGGCTTGTGAACTTTCTCAAATTTATGTTCTCAGGCTAGTGGTAAATTGTTATTTTTCAGTAGCTCACTTATAATTTGGACTTGAAAAAATAGTCTGAAAGCTAAGTAAGAGGGCATAATTTCTTGTTTAGCTGACTTGAGGCAACAAGCCTACTTTAAGTGTGTGTTTGTGTTTATATTTCAGAGGTTGAACTTTGTTGATGTGGCTACAGGATCATTAGGACAAGGTTTGGGTATTGCTGCGGGTATGGCTTACACTGGAAAATACTTTGATAAATCAGGGTAAGAAGATATATTTGTATCAGAATTTTCTTGTTTGTCAACTTTAGTTTTGTAAAATTGGCAAGTAGTTCACTGTTGGACGTAGCAGGTCCCTATGACCTATAATCAGTGGTTGATGGTTTGAATTACCAATTCAGCTCATAAGGAGGATGTTACTTAATGATATAACGTTCACATTTGATTGCTCTCATTGAGGTATCATTAGCTTGCATTGTTAAAGTGTCTGTCTGTTGATTGGTCAGTTGATCAGTTGGTCAGTTGGTTGCTTAGTCAGTCATTTGGTCTTTTCAAGTATTACTCCTCCTTCATCAAAATACATAATCCTTAACAAAACATAATCATGAGTATTGTTTTTTATGTTAGATGAACAGCATTAAAGCTTGATGCATATCTTAGATCATAAGAGCTAGTTTTAAATCAAGCAATTCTGTGCGAACGGTTAAACTTCCAAGTATGACAAAGTCTTAAATAATATGTATTTATTACGTATATTTTCCTTTTTTGTTTCAGTTATCGTGTTTATTGTCTTGTTGGTGATGGTGAGAGTGCTGAGGGTTCTATCTGGGAAGCCTTGTCATTTGCCAGTTATTATAAACTAGACAATCTTGTTGCTATATTTGATATCAATAGACTGGGACAGAGCGATCCTGCTATGTTACAACATGATATGAAAACTTACGAAGAAAGACTTAAGGCTTTTGGGTATGTGATCAATTTTGCAATTGTATCGGAAATGATAGTAAACGGGTCTTTTTATTGAGTCAAAATTATCTTATGTTTTTTTTATGATTATTTAGACTTAAAGTGTGTGGACTGCAATGTATTTATTGTGATTGATAACAGTTAAAAATCTAGGTCTGTATATTGTTTACATGTACAATCCAGTACACTCTTGTTTTATTTTTTTCAATGGGTTTAATGCTGTTATTCAACAACTTTTCAGTTATATACTGCGGCAGGTTCACCTAACCAATTTTTCTGGACTGTATACTTACCAGTACTAACTTACCTTTCCACAAGCAGCTGTCAATTTCTCCACTAATGGAGGAAAATTTACTATTTTTGTCAAATTTTCATAGAAGGGTATGACCTGCCGCTCCATTTATGATGCTATAAACTAGTTAATTTTTATGATTGTGTATTAGTGAAGCACTAATAATTATATAATATATATACATATTTATCAGTATTCCATTGTGATGTTAACATTTGACCTAAATTTTCTGTTTGGTCTGTTGATAAAATAGGGAATATCTGTTCAGTACGGACCTTCCGGACCTTCCGCATCAAATGAAGAAATATAGCTTTTCCCTAATCTTTTATCTGTCTGATCCAGTGATTACATGAAAGTTCCCGACCTTAGTTTCAATGACCAGACTTTACTGATGTGTCTATTACATTTAGTTTTGTTGGTGAAATTGATTGGAAATTCATCACAGAGTGCATGATTTACCCTGAATTTGAAGTTATAAATTAGATATTCAGTATGATAGTGATTTATGTTTTTTTTGTGTATTGTTTACAGTTGGAATACTTACGTAGTTGATGGTCATGACGTTGAAGTGTTATGTAAAAACTTACATCTAGCTTCTACTATCAAAGATAAACCTACCTGTATTCTAGCCAAGACTTACAAAGGAAAGGGTTGTCCAGGTATTTATTGTGAATTGAATTATCAACTTCAATATATTTCTAGTTACACAACTGTGCAAATACTTACTGGACTGATGCACCAAAATACAGGGGAGTCTGCTCCTTGTGCATACCTTTTGATTTAAGGACTTATTGATATATTTTGCTGCTTGCTTTTGATGTTACCAGATTAATTAATGTGTAACAATTGTTTATAAAATTATGTATTAAAGATGCACATTAGTTTGAAAAATTAGTTTCAAAGCAACTGATACCAACCTCAATAATCACTTGAAGTAAATAAATTAATCTTGGTATAGATATTTTTTGAAAAAATGTTGATATTTTGTGGTAGTTTTCATGAATGATGACACTGATAAACACGATACTACGCCTATATTTCAGTTGGTTTAGTACTGGATAACTTTGAATAGAAAATACCAAGTTTTTACAAAATATAAGGCTGCTCAATTACATTTAAATTATTTCATTTCTACAATCTTTGGATAGCCCACTTGCATGTAGATTTAGACTTGTTAAAGCGGAAAAGTTAATTTTGTATTGAGTTTACATGCAACCAAACTCTCAGATTGAATAAGTTAAGCCTTAATTACTAGACTTGTTTCCAAATGCAGTAGTCATAGTTGTAACTGAATATGTAAGTCACGCTAGAATATAATATATACTGTACATGTTTAAAATTCATTTTCGGGTTTTTTAAAAGAAAAATTGAACTTGGTATCCAGGATAGGTTAATACTAACATTCTAACATATGATATTTTATTAAAATCATTTAGTCACACTATTTTGGGAACCTTTCATCTTAAATTTTGGTCACATTTTCTGTCATTATTTGACAGGTGTTGAAGATCTTATGAACTGGCATGGTAAACCACTGGGGGATAAGGCTGAAGAGTGCATTAAAACCATAAAAAGTAACATGAAAAATCAGAGAGATGGTTGGAATCTAAGACCTCAGTGCATTTCAACTACGGTACCAGAAGTTTCCCTTAAAGACATGAAGTTGTCGGCACCACCCGAGTACAAGATGGGAGAACAGGTATGACATGTTGATGGAGTGCAGAAATTTGAATAATCTTGTTACATTTGTCATAGGCAAGAATATTTCATTGCCTTGTCTCCATTTTAAATACTGGTAAACTTGTGAAAACAAATTCAAAACTGATTTTCAAATTTCTAATATGTATACTGTAAACATTGTTTTTGTGAACTCAGATACAAAATTAGTGAAATAATTATTTTTTTCTCATCATGTCAATGTAAGAATTTTAATGCATGGATATAGTGAAGTAAATATTTGGGTCCTCAGGAATTCAATAAAACCATGTTCTAATGTACATATATACTGGATAGGTTGCAACCAGAATGGCATATGGTGTAGCTCTGAAGAAACTTGGTGATGCCAATGATCGTGTTGTAGCACTGGATGGAGACACAAAGAATTCCACATTTTCTGACAAGTTCAGGGTAAAATATATATACCTTCTATCCATGTTGCTGACAAAGTTTGGTTAGATTGATGTTCAGTACCAAAAGAAATAATATTCCTTTAATTTAAATAATAGTTTATTCCTGGCAAAGTGTTGGACTTGATTTGCCAATTGATCGTAGACTGTGTTATGCTATTTCTGATTCAAAACTATGTTTCTAACCTTAAGACGCCTTTTCCTGTATTAGTATACATTCTGGTTTATACCAAGTTATTCTTCCAGAAAGTATTTTAAGTCTTGTATCAGTGTGTAATTCAGTGTATACTATGTTTGTCAACAGGTTCCTCATTTTTCCAGAAAGTGTTTTAAGACTTGTATTGATGTGTAATTCAGTGTATACTATGTTTGTCAACAGGTTCCTCATTTTTCCAGAAAGTGTTTTAAGACTTGTATTGATGTGTAATTCAGTGTATACTATGTTTGTCAACAGGTTCCTCACCCTGACAGATTCATTGAATGTTTTATAGCTGAACAGAATTTGGTTGGTGTTGGTATTGGATGTGCATGCAGAGACAGAAATGTTGTATTCTGTAGTACATTCGCTGCTTTCTTCACCCGAGCATTTGATCAGATAAGAATGGGAGCCATCTCTCAAACAAATGTAAACTTTGCTGGTTCCCATGCTGGTATTTCCATTGGTAAGTTGTATGATTTTTGAGACTTTGTATATTTTTTTTATATAACTTGATTTATTGTTGTTCCATATTTTCTCACTGTCAAACGTGCTTTTAAACTGAATGTAAATTTTCTTGTTTCCCGTACCAAAATATTCATGTTTGGTTGGTTTATTGCAACTTTGTTTTGTGTTTTTCTGCAAATGGATGAATAGCTGAGTTAAATGGAGCTTTCCTTATACAACTATAACAAAATATAACTTATTATAATAATATTGTGTATATATTATAATAATATTGTTTTATGTACTAATCCTTGTTCTAATTATTGTTAGTTTCAATCCAATTTTTGATACAGTTCCTATCAATGTAATGTTATACTGCTTTGGTTTTATGTAAATTAAATGATTTAGTTCTACATGTACATTTTTTGTTCAACAATATTGCTTTATTTCCTAACATGGCAGCATTCAGTTTTCCCTGTTTCTAAGCTATTTGTATTATTTTTAAGTTCCTGATAACACTTATTGGAGTATTACAAATGTTTCAATATTTTATACTTACATTATTTTAGGTGAAGATGGACCCTCCCAGATGGCATTAGAAGATTTAGCTATGTTTCGATCTATCCCAGGATCCACTGTATTTTATCCTAGTGATGCTGTATCTGCAGAGAGAGCGGTAGAACTTGCTGCTAACACCAAAGGAGTGTGTTTTATACGTACAAGCAGACCGAATGTCCCAGTTATCTATTCTGCTGATGAAGTGTTTGAAGCAGGAAAAGCTAAGGTAATTCCATATGCTCCTAGGAATGATGTTTCTATGATTTACCTAAATGGTAACAATGTTCAAATGTGCTGATTTCAACTTAAGTCAAATGACATTTTGATATTGTCATTATGTTGTAAGTGTAATACTACATCTCTATCATTCTATGTTCACCAATAATGTTTTAAGCAAAGTTTAAACTTAACATGATGAGCATTAGCTCAGTGTATGGTGTCGATAAAAAAAAGCTGGATGCAAGAGTCACACACTATTTGTGTTAAATGTTAAACTATTATTTTCAATGTTTTAACTTTTATACTATTATTAGGTTGTGAGGAAGAGTGATAATGATAAGGTTACAGTTATTGGATGTTGCGTAACACTGGTGGAAGCCATGAGAGCTGCAGATAAACTCGCCATCGATGGTGTCAATATTCGAGTTATCGATCCATTCACACTTAAACCATTTGATGCAGCTACTGTGCTGGCTAGTGCACGAGAAACGGGCGGCAGAATCATCACTGTGGAAGACCATTATGAATGGGGTATGTGCTGTGTATTTATTTTTTTATGTTCATAAAATGATTTGATTCTTTAACTATTCGTATGAAGACAGGAGCTTAACTGATTGCCTGTTTAAGATAAAAACTTATTTTATCCTATTTATTGTTTTTGGTGATCTATTGCTTGCTGTATATTTTCATACATTTTAAAATAAATGTTATATTTTTTTATTCTTTCAGCAAGATTTTAAAGTTTAAAAACTGTTGTCTTAGCTAAGATTTGTCAATTAAACTGGTCACTAGAGCATACTTATTACATCATAGATGTTGCATTGTGTATCTAAACCGTCAGTAGTTATTATCAGTTCTGTTATTGTCCTTATCTTTATAATCTGATTATAAAGTATAGTGTAAACCATAATTCTCATTCGCATTGTGCTTAAAAAGAATTATAGTCCCTTATGTTTACCCAAACATGAACATCTATGGGAAGCTTACCTCAGACAAGAGTTTTTCGTTTGTTCATTACGCTTTTGTTATCATGGTGCTGAACTGTTTGTAGGTGGACTTGGAGATACTGTAGCCGGTGCCCTTAGTGAAGAAACTGGCATCTGTATAAAGAAAATGGCTGTTAAGGAAGTACCTCGTAGCGGAAAGGCTGCAGAACTTATGGAAAGGTTTGGAATAAGTGCTAATTGTATTGTGAAGGCTGTGAATAGCATGCTGGCAGAATAGATGTATACATTCTTCAAAGACCTGTATATATAAACACACAGATGGTTCATATTGTCAAGTGGGATGAATCATACTGAAAATGAAAAAAAGAACTTGATTTTGTTTCTTCATTTCCTGTTTAATGAATTGTTTTTATATGTAAGGCACTAGAGTTTTTTACAGCTCCAAATTTATGCATGGGCATTTAGTGTATCTTTTATTTTCTGAGGGAATAATTCTGAAATTGCTTATATGTTTTGTGGTGTTATTTTTTAAGCTTCATATACTTGAGAGGGGTTATGAAGTGCTGCCAGTTGTTTTTAATATGTTAGGTGTTAGGTTTCTCACTATATTTTATATGAAAAATCAACTTTTATATTATTACATTGAAACTACTCAAATAAATTGTTAATCAGATTTTTTTTTTTTTGTATTTGTTTGATGGAATTTGTTACATCTTTATTTTTTTATAATTTTAAACCTTAAGAACCATTTACAAGTGCATTGTTATCAGTATATGTATTTATTATAGTTAAGGAATTAAATATTTTTGTCGTGCGCACAATTGGGTCTGTATGATTAATATTTGACAACAGTTTGTTAGTCTTAACATTGACAGTTTTGATGTATCATGCTGTTGTTTTCTTTGAATGACTTGATACCATTGTCATCTTAAGATTTAGTATGATCTTTATATTTTGTATATCAAGTGCTAGAAAGTTGATTTAGGTAGCAAATATTGCTGTAATCAATTATCCTATTATGTAATACAATAAAACAATTTGCCAAAATCATTGTTAGTTTGTATTTGAAACTTCATAAATGTCAATGTTTGAGTATGGTTTGTGTCATTAGGCATTCTTTCGTACCTGGCTTACTCTAATTTTGATTGCTGGCCATCCTACCGATACTTCAAAACTTAAATTTAAAGACAAATCATGTTGGTTCATTTAGAAAATCTGGGCTTGTGAAGACATTACATTAAATAAGACACCAAATAAATTTGTTTTACCACAATACTTGAGATTTTAAGCGAATATCGGTACATGACAAAATATGGCATTTGAGGAATCCTGCATGGCTCCAATGTCACTGGGGTTTAATGCAGTTGAACAATTTTTCAGTTATATAGGGCGACCGGTTCACCTAACTAGTTTTCCTGGACCATATGCTAACCAGTACTAATTTATTCTTCCACAAGGAGCGGGCAACTTCTCCAAATATGGAGGAAAATCGACATTTTTGTCAAATTTTCATAGAAGGGTATGACCTGCCGCGACCTGGGTTCGAATCTGCATGAAGCAGAGCTGATTGTGAACTTAGCTATTACTTTATAACAAACTTAATTAATTAATCAGTTTGGATGAGTACATATATAAAAGGTATGTTTTCTTATGAGTTATTTAAAGTGGTTCAACTTCTACAAGGAATCCCTTAAAGTCGACTTTCGCTGTAACAAATGGTTTATTTGAAGTGTTCAAAGTTCACTATCACAAGGTTTATCTCGTGATAATCACATAGATACAGACGAATTAAATGCTGATGCCTCGTAATCGATTGATATCTCCTTTGTTTGTTTTCAAAGGATATACAATATTCTGAATATATATAAGGTTTCGCCTTTTGCTGAAACAATGAAAATCGAAAGTACACATTTAAAAAAACCTCTGAAAAAAGACAGTTTTGGAATGGGTTTTTCTTAGATATAATAAAGCAGACATACAAAGAAATTAAATCAAAATGAATGAATATAAATTTCTATTATTATATAACGATACATTGACAATGTCTAGTAGAATATTTTGTCACGATTGTATATATTTCATCATATAATGCACTTAACTGTATAATTATATTGACCTAATCATGCACCCTCCAAAAAGATCACATTTATCACTCATAGTAGCACTTAAATGTTCTTGTAAACAATGGAAAATATATGAATGCATTTCAAAGTCTAAACGAACTTATGAATTGAAAAAGTTCAGTTCTAAATTATTCTATTAAGGCTATTCGAATTTTGAGAAAATCCACTAGTGAATAAATTTTTATGTTCAAGTCTTTGTTTTCGAGATTTTGTCGTTAATCAATAAATTAAGCTCCAACATATCTGCAAATCTGGTTCCAATTTCAATACCTCTTTAAAAAACAGTGAATGGTGTATTAAATCTCCTCCAATTCCGATTGGATATATTGGTCGATTACGCAATTAAACTTATAATGTGCATGTAATAGTAAAACAATTTGGACAAAATGCTTCAGATAAAAGGAATATTAAGATAATATGACAAATTCCGTAGTCAGACAGCTAACGGTGAGAATCAGCAGACAGGGGGAGCAAGTGACTTATCAGCCTAAATATATTAATGTCATATAACATAAGGTCGCAAAGTTTGCTATTCTGATACAGAAGAACACGCCTTTACTTAGTTTGGATGAATATAATCAGGCAGTTTTTTGTTGGGTGGAATTGGTAGAGGTTTCTTCACCCTTGGATTTCCGTGTGCTGACATTTCAACATGTAGTGATGCAGGTTTAGATCTTGAATCTGGTGGAATAAATGGGCGACTTGGTCTAACAATTGGTGGGTTAGGTGTGGTACTATGTTGTCTTCTTTCTTTTGTTGTAACAGTTGTTTTACTAGATGATGATTGCCACACATCCGACGTTGACATGGGTCTGTATCCAGAATTCAATACGTCCTGTATTATGAAATCAAAGAATGAAGAGGCAATTTTAGAAAACGTAATCACCATTCGCAGTAATGTATGTGTCAATTACATTTTGAAACTGCGATTATATGACCTGCATGATAAGCTAAATATCAGCTCCATCCCATTTTGTAGAATTTCAGGTCTTCACTTTGCAATTCAGTTCATTTCTATTGATATCATCAATTAGTTGATACAGTAGTCTAAAATAGCACCTTGTTTTCAACTATTTGTTTACTTTTATTTCTACTGATATTTACTTTTAATTTATTTATATTGACAAAAACTTCACACTTGCCTCTTCATTTTCATGAACATCTTCATACAATACGGACACACTGTCCCCTTCTGTTATGTTTGAACGTGTAACAATTGATTTACGTCTGATTTCCCTGGATAAAACCTTCAATCCAGGTAACTTCTTGCTGTAAGAATAGATAATAAGAATTGAAGATGTTTCAAGTATGCAATGTCCGGCAACCAAAGCTACTTTCGTGTGTGAAACTCTCATGTATGCAATATTAAAATGTCATACAGCAAACACGATTGTAGTGAACTCGCATATACAATGTACTGAATAATCGGATACAGTATTTTATTTTTCCCAGAATACACACTTTCTTCTTACTTTATTCTTTTGGACAGAGCAAAATATAGATATAATGAAGCAATTGTTCGGGTCCCAGGAAATTCACCATAACCATATTGTACTGTATTTTTTACTATACCTAAAATAGTTCCAATCACAGAATGTCAATATGAGAGCAATCAACATCAATGTGATCACTGAACCAGCAACTATTGATGCAAACATCAGCTCTAGGTTAGCTAGTTGACTTTCTCTCGTCAGCAAATGATGATGAATGTTGTTAACGAAGAATGCATCACCTGATGTTGGTTGGAAATATTTATCTTTTATACATCTGCTTTCTATCTTGATTTTCTCATTTTCTGAAAAACACTAGTATTACATAATATCAACACTTGTGTCCTAGTATGCAAAATGCAGCAAAGCTCCAATTTTTGCCCGCTTGTTATTGGTACTTGTGGCACGTGCCTACTCACTTTTTTTCAATACTAAAAATGCTGTAATTGGTGGGGCAACCTCAGAAAGTTCAGAATTTTGCACAGGGCAGCATGCCACCTTCATGTGCTTATGCATCAAATAATGCCAATCAATTCCAATTCCCATATAAATGATTTTCAAACATGTCATTCGACATTGATTAGAACTCATGTAATATGTCACGTATATAATTCAACATTAAAGATAGATAATTTTTAGAATGTACATCTATATGGTGCAACAAATCTAATTAGTGGCTAAAATAAAAAAAAAATGGGAATTGTATTCACTTATGTGAAGTTTTCTATAACAGGGCTAATTAAATACATACCAGAGATTTCAGAACACCTATTCCAGGGTATTCGTTCATTGCAAAGTTTTTGTTTCAGCACATGGTCCCTAGGCTGACATTCATCATCCTGGTGGTTCCATAACGTTCCAGAGTCACAAATGAGTCGTTCCTTTGAGATAACCGGAGATGATATCAGCTTGTAATAAGATGTACAGTTGCAAGGATCCAGTATAAAGACAGAATTAGGACTGCCTGCGTTCACTTTACAAGATCCATCTGGAATAATTATGTTCATATAGAACTAGAAAATCCAGCAAAGAAATCAAGAAACAAAGTAACACAAATCATGCTGCATCAACATCAGTAGTTAAAACCACATATTCATGAACAATGAAAATGACTGAATACCTTGTAACTTAATCTGTCACACTGTAATATCGTTAAGAATTTGGTTTTGTCGTCCGTGTATTCAGTGCAATTCCCTAGTTCCATATTGCTCATGATCACCTAAGAATGCTCATTTTGTATGTAGCATTTTCTGGCTAGCAAGTTATTATGAAGTGCACTACTTCAGTGTCATGATTTAAATACTTGAGATCTGGTTTATCAATATATTATTCATGAATATATTCTTAAAATAATGCAGACATGAATTTTCACAGAATTTTTTTCTATTTTTGAATATTTCAATATGACATTCCCATTCATTCAGAGCATTTTATACATCTATTAACTTGTTACATCTGTATAGATACAGCAGAATCCTTAATGGTACATTAACACAGTTTTAAGTCCATTCATGTAAATATTAATGCTTCATATATTTTTCTATTGAATATGCATTTGCTTTAATCATACTATAACTTATAAAATATATGTAATAGAAAGTATTTAATACATACATATAACTCGTGTCATTATTATTCCTGATACATATACACTATCAATAGTCCGGTGTGTACTTATGAAATTCTCTTGACTGTTTATTATGATACAGGAAATATCCAATGACTAACCACTTCAACTTAGGATTTATATCATTATCAAGTCTGTGTCATCATTGTACGTGTGTACAAAATGGTCATTAGAGATAAATGCACAAAAATTAATATTATTCAGTAAATCTAAGTATTTCATTCCATTTAAATCCATTTTGTGATTTTTAGGATTGTTCAAATAACCGATGCCAAATTGAAATATAATTTAGCCAACATGTACTGTGAAATGTAGAAAATCTAAATTTGATATAAACATCAGCATGCTATAAAGAGCACATATTTTTGACAGTTTTTCTATATCTTCCACATTTCATTTTGATGAGATTAACTTAATATTACTCAATAATAAAACTACTTTGTCCTAATTTCCTATGTCCTAATAATGGTCTTAATACTGAGAATTTACTGTAAATAAAGCACTTATGAGTATTAAGTATATATCAAGTCATTAAAGCAATATTTGATTTTATAATGACAAATCACAAGGGACACATATCCACTTATAGATGAACCCTTAAAAATGTTAAATCATTTAGTGATTTGTCCCTTTTTTTTAACATTTATTCATTGTATTGACATGATTACCTAATAAGGTAAAACATGTTTTCATGTTGAGTTGTATAGACATGTATCATTGTATGTATAAAGGTACAATTAGACAATAATATAACTTCTTCATAATACAAAATGAACACAGTAAAAGAATAGTAGCAGTAATCAGTGACAGATAGGTTAATATACATAATGTCAGTCTTATTAAGAGATGGGCATTATTACATGTAGACATCATTTATGTATTCTGCAGAGAAAAAGTACATAGAACATTATTTCATTGCATTAAATACCATCTTCAACATTATAGTTCAGACATGGAACGAGGATTAAAAGTTCACAACATACAGATGGCCTTTTCCACACTAAAATACCATTTTCACAACTGAACAAATTTTACAAAGTCTACTGCTATCAAAATATACTAAAAACTAACAACATCAAGGTTATAAAAAAAATCAACAATATGTAACACTAAAATGTTTTTGACTAAATTTTATCACAATTAACAAGTAAATTTTATAAAATGAAAGATGAAAGACAACAAGAACAAACAAATCCAGTCTACAGTAATTAGAATCACAGAAAATGCTTTATTTATCTCGATCTAAATATTACTAAGGTAAAACATAATATCAATATTTTCTAGCTCTTGAACGTTTTACAAACTGCATCATTGTCATATCAAAACTGTACAATCTTCTTTTCTGCTTTTGGCACTGAGATGAGGACTGTTCCTAAAGAAAAATTAAAAGGTCATACAGTAAAACCTGTGGACAAACGCCTACCTTGGGAAAGACAAAATGTGGCCTTTTTTGACAGATGGCCTTCATTTGGAGGTCAATTTGTTCTTAATAATAACAGTGATGGTTTTTCAAAGAATGGCCTTTATTCACTGAGTGGTCTTCATTTGGAGGTTGCTGCACAGGTTTGACTATACATTAAATAAGAATCTATTAATAGCACAAAACTGTAAGGAAATGCAAAATTTATTTATTAAGATATTTTGAAGGACAAAAGTGACCAAGGAAATGTTAATGGTTACTGAACTATTCCCATTAACACAACATTAGGGCTTAGCACAGATAAGATAAAACAACCTCAGCCTAGTTTTTAGGACTTCATGAACACGTAGGTCAATAGGTTATAATTACTAGAACTAAATTGAGTGAGTAGACAACTTCGGTGGACAATATCTGTCTAATTCCATACACATTTTTTAGCTTAATACATGTACATATTATCCAACAGGTTATTAATCTTATTGAACACGTGCAATCATGAATAATTATTGTCTTCCAATTGAGATCAAATTTATAATAAACCTGAACTACATTGAGGATAGGAACAGTATGGCAGACTTGCTTGTCCATCTCACAGCTCATTTCCATCAGGCTTGGTGAACTGAGGAAGTCTGGAGTATTGTCTACATGTCCTGGGCTTACAGCTGAAGTGTAACATCAAGTATTTATCATATTTCTTTTTGTTACGATTAACATGTTTGATGATTTACCGCAGCAACAGTACAAGCATGCACACTCAAACATAACTTCATTTAATCACAATGTACAAATCCTGTACTTATATATAAAAAGTCTGATCACTTAGACTACCTATTGTAGTTTTCTAACCAACTAGGTTCCAGTAAACTCTCCTCATTAGGTAATAATAGATATTTTGTCTTGTGATGTAAATCAATATAAATAATCTATTAATACCAAAATAAGTGTCATACCATAATCTTTTACTTTATTATCAAAAAGATCTGAAACAGACCATACAGATGATGTGGAAGCATTGCTCTCATCTGACTGAAAAGAAAATTTCTTAATACAATGCATATAGTAATTACTTCTGCAAGATTTCATTTAAAAATCGTTTTTCATTATATGTGAATTCTCTTTGACATTTCATATTACAACACACGGTATATATAATAACTTAAGAACAAAGCGAATCATGTAAACTCAGTTGAATAAGACAAAGATAACTATATAATACATACGGAATTATCACAAACAGCAGGTTCTACAACATCCACTTTCCTGGAAAAGATTAGATAAAATCATTCCTTAACAGAACTTTGAAATGGGATTCAAATCATGGTGTCTAAGTAATATGTAAGAAAACATCACTAAAAATAACATATTTATATATCTCATGTGTAATCAACTAAAATGCTGTCACAAATTCAAACAACATAAAAGTAAATAATATTCTTCAATAGTAAATGATAGTGTTTTCTCCATAGGTACATGAAAAGAAGGTTCATACATATTTACATAGAAGTAGCAAAAATTTTACCTCGAGAAGAATAAGATATAAATACAAAATTGGACATTGTCAAATAATCACTATCATATGTATTACCTATTATTTAACATTTTCTTCTGTCTAAGATTTGAAATTGGGGAGGTCTCGTCATGAAAATCATACAAAGCAGAGCTAGCATTAGAGGTCTGTAAGACTGATCCTACTTTTCGTCGTAGAACTCCCCCAGCATTTCCTATTGGTTGGGCAGATTCATTTGATACATTGTGGTTTTCCTTCAATTTTTGTTGTGTAACCTCCCTAGAAGGCTTTCTTGCTGCTGTTTTACGCTTTCTACATTTTTTACCACCTCTCTTTCTCTTATTTGTCTTAGCTATTGTATTACTGAGTGTATAATCTTGCTGCTCACTAGGATATGGATCATATGCTTGGCCATTTTGATTTGAAATCACATTTGCATTATCTGCATTATTTCTGCCAAACTGGCTGTTCACATGAGGTAATGGCTGGCCAAGAACAGCAGTAATTGGTTGTATTGCCTGAACAGCTCTCTCAGCACATTTTCCTGAAATGGTATTCTGTGTCTGCTGTCTTTGTGGTCGAACTGTTGCCACAGGAGATGGATCTGTCCTGCTAAATATAGCTCTACTATTCCAAGTTGTCATTTGAAGGGGTTTAGGGGATAGAAATGTTGATCCTTTCTTGAATATTGATCCAACAGCTTGACTTCTTGTCCGTATGCCATCACTCTTGTTGAAATTACCCTCATCAGACTTAAAATTGTAAACATTTTGCAGAACATTATTTTCAACATGTTCATTTCTTTTTTCTTCATTGCCCACCTTTCTGTTACTTTCAATTTCTTCTTGAAGCCTTTTGATTTCTGATTGATGGTGATTATGAAGCTCATCTAGACGATCTTGAACCACTTGTGGAACATGATCATTCTGCCATGGATGCCTCTTCTCAACCTCAATGGATTCTTTTAATTCACTAAAGTGCTTCTTACTTTCATCTTCATTTTCTTTCTGATTTGACAACACTAACTTAAGTTTTTGGACAACATCTTTCTGTACATCCTACAATTGTAATTAAAAGTGTTTATTCCATAAAAATCTGTTTGGCTGTCAAGAATGACAAAGAAACATTATGTGCAAACAAACCAATAAATATAATCATTAACAAAGAAATAAAAAATACACAGATTACCTTTCAGTGCAACATTAATAGTAAGTGTTGACTGACAAAGATCACTATCAGCCAATCATACTGCATGTATATAAATATAACATTTGCCTTGCATTGTGCAATGTAGACACCTTAACATGTAAGAAACTACCTGATAATAAGCAATGGTTATAAAAAATGATGAAAAAATAGCATAAGAACAACAAGGCATACCTCAATTATGAGTACAGTTTCTGCCTGCCAGAGGCCTGGCATAAGTTAAAATAATTTAAAATATCAGTAAGCTGTCAATAAAAAAGCAGTATTTATGCCATTCAGCCAAGTGATCGGAATGTTTTCATATGAAGAACATGAATATGTGATAAAAAATAATACAAAACCTGGCTTTGTTTCATTAGTTGCTTTGTTTGTTCTGAAGTAGTTGATTTAATATATTTTTCCATGGCTCTGTTTTGTGCTTTGCAGAAATTCTCCAGTTCATTGTGTTTCTCTTGAAAGTATTCTTCCTGCTTTCCAACTGAATGATGCAGTCCCTCTGCTAAGCCTAATGAAGTTGAAACAATATTTATGTGAATACGATATATCTAATTTTTATTTTTTTCTAATTGTTCACAATTCTTTTGAGCCAGAAGTGAAATGAACACTAAAAACTTATGAATTAAGGTCTCATTAGAAAACTATATAAAGAACATTTACACAAAAAACTTTAACACATAACACACCTTTTTGAATATGCTTTTCGATATCCCTTGAATGTTTCTGTTGGTTCGAAAGAAGCTGACAGCGAACAAAGCTCTCCATGTCACATTTTTGATTGTCTAATTCATCTTTGAGTGTTACTAGTTCATTTACAAGTCTAAAATATCATAATGTAATCTCATCAGTTTCATAAATCATTGAACTGCATGGGACATAATTAGTCGTGCTCAAACAGCAATCAGAAATAAATAATCAACTATTTATACCAATGCAATGCCAACAAGGTGTAGCATAATGGTATGCTGAAAGAACAATTTTTTGTGCGAGTAGTAGATAAATATAAAAACTCATATAAAAATATAGGCTGAAACACAATGCCATAACAATATTTTAATCAATTTAGTCATTTAAAACTTTCATGTAATAGGAAACATGGACAAAATATTGTATCTATCACTGAAGAGTAACTGCGAAGCTAAAAGGCTAGTTTTTTGTCATAAGACTTTCTTATCAACATTTTAAAGTAATAGTGTTTTATAACTTTTGAAATGAAAAACCTCTTTTCAATATCTTGCACATGTCCAATGTTGCTGTATTTCAAGTCCATGATATGTTTGCTATTTTCTTCTAAGCTGTTTCTATAATTGGTATCAAACTTGTTGATTTGTTTCATTTGTTCTTGGGTAGTTTCCAAAACTTTCTGTAAAAAAATGCACTAGCTGCTATATGTAATGTGACGTGCAAGTATGTATCTGTCATTTAATACAAAAATGAGATAAACAAACTTAATTGAAATCATAGTCTTCCTTATTAATGGCTTTATTAACAGCAATGAGCACAATAAAAAGGATGTTCAACGGTTTTTGAAATGGATAAAAAAAATTATGTGCTAACATCTGAAAACTTCAATACACAGTTACTTCTAACTGACAACAAAAAGGATAGAGTAAATTTGAAAATTTAATACATTTATTGACATTCATATGGGTAAAAGGTGAAAATCAAAAAAAAAACTAGAATCTTTAATTTGGTGCCGCAAGAAACAATAAAACCAGTAGGGTCTTGACCTGGGAAAAAATGGAAAATTCCGGAAAACTTTTAATCATGCATTCATGTTTAACTTGCTAACAAATGAGATGTGATTATATATCATAACACCAAAATTGACCAAACCTGTAATCTCTTTTCAGTTTTAGTATGTTGTTCCATAAGAAAGCATTTTAGAGAATCCAAAAGAACACTTGATCTGTCTGATGACTCTTCTTTATCAGTTTGTTTATTTTGGAGAAGTTCCTTGATTTGCTCATCTTTCTACAAAATAAATCCATTAACATGACATTCCAGCAAACATTGGGTCTGAAATCTGTATTTTCAATTCTCTCAGTGAAAATAAAGAAGTTGTACTTGTAGTTTGTAAGTGTAATGTAACATTAGTTAACAAATGTATCAGATCTGAACATTTTTCAATGCTGATATTCGTTGAATGACATAAATGTAGATATTAAATATATTAACATGTTACGCATAAAATTTCAAGTTTAACTGTAAATCACTACAGTGTTGACACAAATTGTAGTGACTAAAATATTAGTATATGTCAGTATGAATGCTATGTTCAAGAAACATGAAAGAACTGTTAACATCTGAAATATAAATGCAAAAGTATAATACATGGTACATTACGAAAAATAAATCTTTTCTTGACTATTAATCTAACATAAAGATTAAGCACAACTACAGATGTATATATTTGAAAGTTTCTCACACTTGCTCACATTTTCTGAAATGTTTTCACAACTTATAAGCTTTTTCTTTTAGTAAAAATTACTCATTTATGGTCAATAAGTTTTTGCATGTTCAAAGGAACTCAAATATGAGTGGTAGCATAATTTTTACTATATGAGATTCTTATCCTTATTTGTAAACAATATTTCTTGCAAAAAGATTTTTTACAAATGCAATGGACTCTACATATTCTGGTACAGAATTCCAACAAAATTTGAACCTGTCTAAGTTCTTCGTGAAGCAAAGCAATCTCATTAGCATGTTGGTCTCTTTGTTTAAAGGCATTAAGAATTTTCATGCTGGATTCATCCACTGATTCTGTCACTAAAAACAGTAGGAAAATATGAAATGTGATTTTGAAGCAGTTCATCATAGATGAAAAATGCATTAACTTATTTGCATACAAAGTTAGATTTTATATGTGTTCTGTAAAAACAATGATTTTATTTACTAAAATCAATTCACATATGTATGCTCTACATTTACAATAAACATTTAATCATAGTATTCTATAATATCAAGCATTCTCATTATATCATAACACAAATCTTTATTAAATAAGCAAATTTAATCCTCACAAGATGTTATTGAGGATTTCAACCCTTCCATCTGATCTTTATCTGCCATTTTCATAGAACTAAGATTAGTTTTCACCTGAAAAGAGCAATTAAAATGCATGAATAAAAGACAAATAGATATCTCTGTAGTTATTTGATGTGCAAGAAAGTATTCCAATGGAATCAATAGCAAATATCTGATGTTTTTTTTCAAATACACACTCCTTCCCAGCCATTTTTTCATTTCATTTGTGTCCAGTAAGCGGACCCTTCCTGATCGAAAATAAAGACATTTTTTCCCAATTCCCGACCTAAAAATTCCTAATTTTGGCATCAAATCGTGCAGGTTTTCCCAACTGGACCAGACACTTTCCCAAAATTGCAATAAAAAATACTGCTTCCAGCAACAAATGAACAGGTAAATGCATTTAATACACTGGATACCAAGATATTATATAAATAATAAGAAATAGTAAATTACAAAACAAAGACAAGACATAGAGAAAGTTGAATTACAGTAAAAAGATTTGTACAATGTCACAACACAGAGTCGTTAAAATTTCAATAAGCATCCAGTGCCAGTCAATGACTTAAAATTATACTATTTATAGTAATTCAATATTGCCCAGACAAGAATTTGGACAGGTTAATGTAACTATGGTCATCAGCTCAGTTGAAAACAAATTGTTTTTACTCTCAATATAGATACTTAAGCAAATTACCCATGATAAGTAAGAAAATGATACCTTGGAAAAGAAAGACATGACAATTAAATGATAGAATGGACATATACAATTACTGCAGAACCCAAACAATGAAAATATGGTATATAAATCAGTTAAAAAGAATTGACATTACCTCATCTGAGCATTCTTGAACTATACTGACAATACTATTAAGCATATCTCTGAAAAAGCATGTAAAATAGAAAAAAATCTTTAGCTTACTCAGTAATAACTTAGTAAGAAATAAATATCCCAAAGCACTAGATTTAAACTATTTTATAAAATGTTTATTTCTTCATAAGGACATCACATGTATTCCAACATTCACATGATTTCATTTGGAATTACTTCAATTACTTAGGACAGCTTTAAACAATTGAGAAACTTTAAAAGCACACATAAGAATTTCCATGAACCTCTCATCCCTTTCCCTTGCTTTTGCTTTCATGAAATTCAAAGTTTCTACATAGTTAGAAGATGGGACATGAGACTTCCTGTCAAATGCTTGACCGTTCTTGGATAGTGGTTGGTTTACAGTTGAAATTTTGCTTTGACTGTTACTTCTAAATAGAGATGGCTTGGTTTGTTTTGAAATATACTTGTCAATGACTGAAGGTCTTTTCGTACTGCAAGACTAAAAGAAAAGTATTTCAGTATAATCAGCAGCATTGACCAACATTTCTACAACAAAGAAGTATGATCATGTGACAAGTGCAGATCAGATATATAGATAACATTCCACCATAACAAACACTGGTGTAAATTTTAAATATGAACAGCCCAGTAGATAATGAGCACTGAGCTTATAGGAAAAAGTTTGATCAGGTTGCAGACATTGATGAAAAGACACAAACAAATAGCTAAACAGAAAAAAATAATAATCAAACCATAACGCTGTTGCCTGTAGAGAATTGGTCCTGCGAGAAGAATTCTTGAGAGTTAGCCATAGAGAATTCAAGTTGAGTCATTTGAGCATTCTGTAACTGTGAGAAGTCACTAGACATCATTCTGTCTTGGGTGCTAAAAATACAAAAATTAAGAAAAAATGATTCATGAATGCACTTAAAGCCTTAGCACTTGGTTGTATGTTGTTTTACTGACTTCTAATTGCAATCCTATCTTAATATTTAATATGCCTGATACTTATTTCACTGTTCTTAGTCTTTAAGCATGTGGGCTATTTTGAAGATGGCAAATACATAAAAGTTTAAAAAACAAATCAGTAAATATAATGCACTTACAATGGCAATCTGATCATCTGCAATCAACCTACTTATATTCATCATTGTGTATGTATAGGACATTTAAATCATAGCAATTCATGTTATAATTCACTTAAAAAATTATAAAAGAATCATTTTCTTACCTCTGACTCTGTGATCCATTCAGAAGTTCCCTAGCAGTTATCTGGTTAGAAAACATTCCAATGCAGACAATAAACCCAGTTATTTGAGGACAATTATTTTTCCAATGATAATCCTTTGATGTACATTTTAAATCATCAGTACAAAATAGATCATTTGAACGGGTTGTAAGTTTCACATATATAATTCTGAAGACAAAGCATTGTAATCATTTAATACAATAATAACGTCCTCAGATATACCAGGGTGAACATATGAATACTTAAGGGGAGGAAAATGCCTTACTGTTAAGTGTTTGTAATTTATTACAAAAAGAATTTAATCATGCTATTTTCTACCTTCAACTTCTTTCATTTTCATGATTCTTCATATCATTTATATTAATTTACAAAATAAGCTGGAACTTCAACAAAATTTATCAGTCATTTGATAGTTTTTCAGTCTCATGAATATATTGAAAGCAGCAGACCATATATGTGTTTGAATATATCTCTGCAGAATCTACCAATTGTACAAAAATGGACTTCTGTGTAACCACTCCATCCAAATATTTGGATGGTTGACTGGTAGTTGCTACATCTTAATTTGATGAAAATTTGGTGACTTCGTGAAAGATTATAAGGGTAAGCACCTCAAGAAAAGGAATAATCATCTGTTACTGCAATTAGCAGAAGTCTTCAACAGGGTGACATCCTTGTAGAACCCAAGACTTATTCTGTTATTTATTCATCTTACACGTAGCTTATTTCATATTTAGACAAATTTCAAATAGTTGGGAGTAGCAGAGATGAATCAGTTATGAATATGGTACATTACATGGCATAGTCGCTGGCCACAGTCAGTGGCTAGCAAATGTAACAGTTTTCCTATGCAATTTAGTATACTTATGTATCTACGAGACTGAATTGACTAGATCCCACCCCCCTATAGCTCAATTATCAATAGTCTGCTTAGGTTGAGTGTAGATCTGCAGACCTCGGGTTTGTGAGTCCAAGTCATGGTGCAACACATGTTCCATGGGATAATTTGGTAAAAAACATCATTGCCCGAGACAAGCAAATGAGCGGTGCTACACATTAGTAAGGCCACTTCTTGAGTACGCCCTAGTCATTTGGGACCCTTATACAGACACAAATATCCAGAAACTAGATGGTGCAAAGAAGATCCATCAGGATGGTATTCTCAGATTTCCCACGAACAAGTAGTGCGAAAGGTATATTGCTGGGTTTATTTTGGCCTGTTTTGATGACAGATATTCGGTCGTGTTCCCAATGGCAAAAAGAATGTTTTTTTCCCAATTGCAAGGCAAAAATTCCAAATTCAAATGAGAAAAAAAACGAACAGACTGAATAATTGTAGTGCCAGCAGTTCAAATGTTTATTTAATTTCTAAGTCATTTAAATAACGAAGTTATCAATACCTAAAAACAAAAATAAACGTTATATTTGTTATTTTTAGGCTTATTTGATTATTTTAAATTATTTGTATACAATGTTACTTTTTCCCAATTAATGTCCAAAATGTCGTGAAAATGCCCAATTCTGGGGGTCGGGTCATGTTCACAAATCCGGAGAAAAAACCTGTATTGTCCCAGGTTTTGATATAAAAATACAAGAACAGCGGTTAGGTCAACTGTCCGATTATGTTAATAACAGGCGAAAAGCACAAAAAGTATTTACTTCGTTCTGACTACACAACAATAATAAGTGAAAGAAACAACCTCACTCGAACGATCATGAAAACCGCAGACGACTTATTGCGTTTTTGATTGCAATTTGTTCGTACAAAATAGGAATATTCGATTACCACGACAAGTGAATAATAAAAGTGTATAAGTGACTTAATGATTCTTTAGTAGGTATAAAACTGTCTGAGTTTTTAATAGAATAAAATTGTGGGAATCAGTAACATTTCAATTCTGAAATTACGTATAAATATCTGATTAAATAATCGCCGATTTCGAACAATAAGTGAATCAAGCACATCCATTCTGCTTTAGACTGGTATCCTTATTCCTTCGCAAATACGACAGACATTATTGCTTAAAGTGGGACACAGACAAGTCAATTAGCAAGTGCTCCGTTCTGATTGGTTGCTCTGTAAACAAATGTTGTGTACATCGCCATTGGTGTGTGCAGTTACATGGATACTGATAAAATCGTATAGAAAATGAAACTGATGATGACTTGATAATGTTATTTTTGTAATAAAGTATAAAGAATGGCAACTGAAATTCAAGGAAGTTGGGTAAGTACCTGATTTTTTACGCATTAAGTAGCAATAGAGGGTATCTTTAGGCTTAACGAAGCTAAGAGTAAAACCTGAAAATGAATTAGGCCATGTGAAGTAAATATTATTTTTCAACTTTTTTTGCCTTGGCTTGCACTGTAAATAAGGAAAAACTTTCATTGAACTCGTACAGTTAAACATGCACAATCTTGCTGACTTGGAATAAAAATTAATCTTGACATGAAGTGAGGTTAGGACAGATAAAATGGCATTGTGCCACTTTATTGTAATTATCTTCAGGTCATTGTGTCTCCTGTCCTCTTGAATTATATTGAACAATATACTGTTACTGCTATTCTAATTTCATTGCTCTAATCAAAGACCAAGTATTTCACAAAAGACTTGGAAACTTTGTTAAATTAATTAAATGTGAAACATGCAAAACAAAGAGGCCAAAATTATGCTGTGATTGAATTACATTTAATGAAATCCAAAGACAAATTGTTGAGTCTATTTTATTGTCCTAGAGGTCCAGAGGGTAACTTTGTAACCGGATGATTTTTCCCCAAAATTATATATTTGTTTATATTTGGTGGGAATGAATTGGAATGAGGTTAAACTGACTGAAACAATTGTAGCACCAGTTAGTCTATGTGCCTTGGGTTGTGACCATGTGATTTTTTCTCCTTTAATTTACTGTACTCCTTGCCATGCCTTTTCTTGTTCGTGCAAGTTTTGCATTTTCATAGAACACATATCTAATGATAACATTAATATATGAATTTGTCTGCCATCACATATTATTGCTTTGAGGTTTCAGTATCAGTATATGTTTTCACAAAAGTTTATTATCTATGACAATTACATACACTGATTATCCTTGTGATGTTTCCTTTGATATTCATCATGTGCATTTCAACTTGATGTGATCTTTTGTATTTTTGGTGTAAACAGTACATATTAAATTTTATTTGCTTGAAACAACTACAATTTACATTGCATACTTACCATTGGTTTACTTGGTAGCGACATGTGACTAGAAAGTGACAATATTATTCCTAGCTTTGAAAGAATTTCATATCGACAAATCTTCTAACAAACGTATATCAATTTCTAGCACTTCTTTGCTGTCTTGTCAAGTAGTCTTAACTGTGAGTATTAGTGACATATCATCAATTTTACACTCAATATTGGGAACAATTAATCTTTCAATTTCATGGTTTAAATCTCCAACAAATTCTTGCTGCATGTGAAGCAACATTGGCAATAAACATTTATTGATTGGAATTGAAGTGTGATTTCAGTTCTATATGTGCTGTTAGATTGGAATTTTACTTAATATTTAAATGCATTGAACAGAATCAAAGTACTCAATGACAATTTTCTAGCTTGCTGCATTCAAAATCTTTTGTATACATTCTATGGTAATTCAAATGCTATGTGTGGTTTTTTATGATCTGAACTACATCTGATACATGAATTTTGTTTAATAAGTTAAATTGTTTTGATCAGCAAAGGTAAATGTAGTGGTAATTCTGAAGTATAAAACCGAAATGGAATATGTTGTGAATTATTGAACTGAATTGGTTAAATTTAAATTTAGAAAACATTATTGACTAGCATTAAGTTTTTAGACACTGTACCATGTATTAGCAAATACTTTTAATATGGTTGTTAGTTAGGAATGCTCGGTCAAGTGGTTAAAGTCTTTGGCTTATAATTACTAACCCCTTACTGCTGTGAAATCAAATTACACCTAGGAATAGAAAATTTGCACGAAAGGAAGCTGTCCAGACACCCCACAGGTGGTCAGTGGTTCTTCCTATGTGTACTCCTTGGGTCTTCCTCCACTGTTAAAACTTTAAAGATATGATCCTGGTTGTACTGTGATGTTAAGCTGAAGGACTAGATAAAAAGTTTACCAAACCTGATAAGTGTCTTAACCTGACATTAGATGAAATATTTGTTTCTTCTATTTTACAGTTCCCTACTGGCTACTATGGCCATTTCCGCAGCAAATCACGTGCAGATTTTGTAAATGAATACAGACAACTTGCTAGACCCATTCCACCAAAAAAGTTTATTAAGCGCTCAAAGGTATGTATAAATTAGAAATATATGTATCAAATTATGTCCTTCTTATTGATCTGCTATTGAAATGTTTTCACTTGTTAAAGTAAGATAAGCATTATAATTCAAATGGTGTCTTATTTTACAAATAAATTTATGACTATGGTACCAGTGTACATTGCTTCTTTAGTTGAGGAGTAAACTTATGCTTCTTCATTAAAGTTCTTTTGAATTTTTAAAATATTCTTTATAGTAAAAATGTGGTAGTTTTTTTTATTTGAATAGTTGTAAATGATTTTAATGTATGACTTTAATCAGTTGTGATTTACAAATTGTCATGACAATGACGCTGTACTAGATTTATTGTGTGATTAAAAGTTGTGATTTTTTCCTTTATTGTCTTAGTGATCCTATGTTGAAAGTGGACAATATACAATCAACCTGTATCATACTGGTATCAAATGTTTCATTGTGAAAATAATGAACAGTATGCACACATACTTGTTTGAATTTGGTAGATAGTTCATTTACTTTCTACTTTGTAAAATGAACAAATTGTTTGCCGACTGATCAGGATAATTTCCATTTTATACACAGTTATCGCTACTGTGACAAATAAAATGAATTATTTGAATATTAGGTAAATACATTGAATTGTTTAATAGGTGCTAATGTTTGCTGTATTGAATTTACTTTATCCAGAAAACTCAGATAAAATTTGTAAAGTTTTTGAAATACATGGCTTGAAAAGTTGTTGTATTAAGTTGTATAGAAGTAGATCCCTTGAATTGCTCAACTTGTTTGCTTTAGTACAAAAAGTCAATAGAAACACGAACTTCTATCACCTTGTTTATTCAGAGAGAGAACTCACAGTTAAATGAACCAATCCATGAGTGCCTCTCAATATTTGGGTTTGATTTTGATTTGATTTTGATAAAAATGCTTCTATACACTGTACATTGTATTGTATATCTTTCAAATTGAGTAGTGTTGGATATCTTTCAAATTGAGTAGTGTTGTAAAATGCATTCTGTCTTTCAAGAGAGTAAATGTTTATTTGTACTTATTTGTAAGTAGCAGATTTATAAAAATCTATTTTACCTTAAAAACTAAGTCTTTTATGTAAACACTGGTTGTTGGACTGCACATCTTCAGTTTTAAATGTCGAGATAAAAATAATTTTCAGCGATCTTGTCAGGTTGATACAGTATTGGAAATAAAAGGATCACATTATTTCTTTATAGTCCGTATTTGCCAACATTTTACAACATTGATGGTTCAATTTGGTGTCAGGTGATCGATCTTGATGGTTAGTTAGGTGTCAGATTATATTGATCAGCTGATATGACATTTTGATCTTTTGAGTCGAAAAAGTTGAACTAAAAAAGTTTTGTATAAGTGGTCTGACATACCAGTAGTGTTTGACAATGTTTAATCCATACATTCAATAGTTGTATGCATACATCATGAATGGTTATATGACTTGATCATAGTAAGGTTCAACTGTCCCAAAGTTAATTTATTGTCCCCTCTAATCCAATGTAACTAAATATCAACACTGTTTGTTATCCATGGAATAAAGGTGCCTCTGGTAGAAGTATTTCAATGTTGTAAACATTGTATATTATTCATGCCCAGTAAGTGTATTCAACTGATTTCTAATAACTTTACTGGGATATACAAAATATTTATCTAAATTTGTATCACCCACTTTTGTTCAAGTTACTATAAAAGGATTAAACCTGTGAATGAAAACAAATAACTGATTTTTGTAATTAAATAATACCCAAAGGTCAGTTTTTAAATCTCTAGGCTTATTGATGCATATTCATTCAATGTAATAGTTTTGTCTAGTATTTATAAATCATATTTTGTGTTTGATGATTGAGTTCTGGAAACTAAAACACCTTACTGATTAGAAATAAAATGTTGCATTTTTTCCTGTTTTAGTCATATTATTTCTTATAATTAAGATTTTTTAATTGTCTATGTACTCAGCCACCTTCTGAAAACATTTTTCACTAATGGTATAAAAAGAAACAAAATAGAGAAGTTAACATTTATAATTACAATGCTTTCAAACATCCCAAGGTTTCTCATAGATCCAGACCTAGGATAAACAGGTTTAATATTTTTATTTATAGTGTTATATAAAATAAACAAAGAAAAACTCGTGATTTTAAACTTCTCCCGTAGTTTAATCCTTTCACTTTTGTCAGCCTAAGTAAATTGACCCTCTTAAATCTTTTAATTCATTCATTAACTTCACAATCATTAAAGTTCTTTTGTGCTGCCACCAAGTGCTCTACTTTTTGGCTAGAAGAAAAAATGATTATGCTTATCTGACCGACCCTATTTTTTGGCACTGACCCTAAAGTTTCTTGCTGCAAAATACAAAGTACTAAACATTTTGGGACAAATTATACCTCAAAGGTATGTTAGAAAAAAAATAGAAAAGAGAAGTTTTGCAACCTGCAACCTACTTGCCTATATTTTCGTCAAGTATCCAGAAACTTGACTGTATTTTTCTAGCCTTATACTCTGAAGTGACACATTTCTATAGTATCAACTGGTATAAATTGTTCAGATTTCATGATAGAATCATAACCAATCTTCCCTAAATAGAAATCTGTTATGTATGAAAGCACACATATTGACTAATGAAATATTTTTCATAAACTTGTTGTTGTTTTAAACTTCTTATATTTTTCTACCAATAAGGAAATTCTGGCATGGTAAAATTTACTGTGAAAACTCTGTGAATCTGAACTCAGTAAAGAATATATTCATGCATAATATGTGGGCTTAGGTTTCTCCATGCAAATGATTATAAGAGTGAGAACTAGACCTATCACTGAATTGCTATAAAATACCCCCACAAAATGGGGACAGACCGCACAACTGACCAACCAACCAACAACCAGGGATATAAATATATGAGCAAAAATGAAGATGTTGAAAAAGTTGGTTCTTCTCTTACAACTGCAGATTATTTTAGTACATTCCATTTGCAAACTTCTGGATTCCGTTTTACAAGTATATCTACAAATACTGTTAGATTCAGATGTGTCTTGTATCCAGGCTTCTTGGAATTGCTGGAATACTTGCCTGACATTTGGTCTGGCAAGGTTAGAATTTCTGTCTGACCAAATGAAAATTTGTCTGACTGAATATATTATCAAAAAGTGATAAATGCTTTAAATAGTGCCCGACTGCCAGACATCTGGTCTGGTACTGGCTGAAAGTTGGACCTGCTCGGAATTTGCCTGACATGTCCGACGGTCCGGCAACTTTTGGAAAGCCTGTGTGTCCAAAAAAATTGTTACAACCAGCTCCCGAAATGTGTTTTAATATGACTGAATGTCAGAACCACATTGATAGTTCATGTTTATTAAGACAGTTAACGTTCAACTGTTATTAACTCATACACACCATGTCTTGTAGATTGTATCTCTCATACTCCTTAAATGTACTTGAATTATTCATACTTAATGCTTGTAAATTGTATTATTACCTATTCCTTTTAATGATTATATGATAGAATGTGGTTGAAAACCTGTTTCTGAAACAAGCTGTTTTAAGACATTGCTCAATTATTTATGAGTTACTGATGGGCCATCCTAAAAAAAAGTGTTGGCATATACTGTTATGCCACAGACTTATTAAAAAGTCCTGATTCAAAAAAAAAACTTTTGGTGATTTTGGCAACAAAGTTTTTTTCATTCTTTATTCCAGCTTTTCATTTTTAGTACCAGAATGATTATAAAGTTAAAAACATGGGTCAGGTAACTGCAAACCAACATTTTTTAAGGATGGCCTGGTGTAAATGAAAAGTCTGAGGCAAATTAATCATTTACTTGTTAGTCTTTCATAGAAGTGTATTACCTGCCACGACCAGGATTTGAACTTGGATCACCAGGTTACAAGTCCAGCACATTTAAACCACCCGGCCGCAGTTGCGGCACCCAAAATCTTAACAAGGCAAAGCCTTGGTGAAAATTGGTCTGAAGGTATTCAATCTGATGTATATAATGCCTTCAACCACTGATTCATGAAACATGTTAATAGTGTTGAGATATTCCCGGCTGTAATGATTATGTGAAATATTGTTAATAAATGGCATAAGATCCTATAAGGTTTAACAAAACTGCCTGTTAATATTTATTTCAAGTCATGAATGTCTGTCTTGATAATTAATTGCATCCATCAGTATATTATTTGATTTGAAACAATAAAATATTCACAAGCCCATCACATTCTGTAAAATAAATGAGTTAATTACCTGTGAAACACTCTCTATGTCTCAGGCATGATTAAGTACTTAGAGTTGAATAATTTATAATATGGAGTGGTCATATATTTATATTGTAAGAATTAAATATTTACTTTAAACTTCAGTTGTCTTTTTATATCTTGGTTTTAAGATAAATTTTACCAGCATGTATTTATCATACAGTTGTCACAACAGTAAATATATTCTTTCTGAGTACTCTTGGAGGTATTTTATACATATTTGAGTGTGTATTATATTTTATGTTGAAGTGTCTCGCCCAGGCTTTGACATAAATGCTGACAAAACTATAGCTGTTCTTGTATGTATATATCATGGAATACTATAGTCACCACATCAAGAATGGATAAGCCTTGGTTAATAAATGCAAACAGTCAGAAATATGTTATTTCAATCACAGGGGGCTAGCACGTCGAAGGGATGGAGTATAATGGCGCATTAGGCCTAAAATGGCCACACGGACCAAAACACGTATATCATATAAGTGTTTTTGGTCCGTGTGGCCATTTTATGCCTAATACACCATTACACACCATCTCTTCAACGTGCTAGCCCCCTGTGATTTCAATTACTATTGTCATCATTCTATTTTCCCAGATTGAATACACTGAATATATTCATGAGAATCATTCCTGTAAATAATTACTTTAAAAATGACAGCATTCTCTTATTTCAAATTGTTATAAATTGATATGAAAATGACACAGTATCCTTATGCCACGATATATAGAAAACGTGTATTCATCTGATGTCTACAAATTATTTAGCATGTTTTATTTTCTAAACATACCTTTTATGTATTTTATACCAGAAATTAAAGAAATACCTTCTGGCTTTGTAGTCTGGTTCGTAGATAAATGTCCGATATTGAACACATACTTAAGGCTACTTCAAATATTCACATTCCAATATAAAATCGTTCAATACTTTCTCATATCAATGGCATTATACAAATATTAAACCACTTAGCAACAGCCTGTTTTAAGTAAATGTGTTGAGTTGTATTAGTTGTGTAAAAATAAAATGTTTTCCCTGTAAAATAGGTTTGCATTTAAGATAATTACCTTCTACTTCAACTAGGCATAATAATGTTATTTAAATTATTATTTAGGGTTAAACTGACCTTAACTTACTGTTCATTTAGTGATTTGATATGGCCTTCTTTATATATAACTATGGTGTATATGTTACATATAAATTATTGACATTCCTTAAGAACATTTATGAAAATCTTTTGACTCCATGCAACATGTATTTATTATAAAACAAAGTTTACATGTTCTGTAGGGTCATTCTGTAAAGGTATGTTATGAGCTGATTTGTCACTGAACACTTTATAAGGTTAAAAAAAATAGTTGCCTTTAAAATTACATTTTGTTATTGACCAAAAAGATTAGGGTAGGTAGGTCGAAAACTTCCCCATAATTTCCCCGTATAGAAAGTGGACGCAAGCAGGATTGATGTATGCAAAATTTCTTTTTTCACAATCGAGCTGAAATTAATTAGTATAAACCGAAGGATAGAAATGGTTGGTAACTGTAAAAATGACTGTTTTTCTGGCCTATTGGGTATAGTCAGTACTAGTCATGTTACCTACTGTTAACTGTTTAACAAGTACAGATATTTTCATTGTTGACTGTAATGAAAATCTATATACTTGAAAATCTATACTTGATAAAAAATTAACACAATATAATCTTGGGTAAACTTTCAATAAAATCCGATAATTTCTTGTTAACAAAATCAAATTTTATTCTGGCTGAATTAATATTTCAACGCTTTCTATTTTGCCGTTACTACTGATTATCTGTATTGATATTTGACTTTCAATAATTGTCGGTTTTTGATTATCGTATAATCTTGTATACATTTATTTCTTGCAGGAACCGACAAGAAAACATGTGTTCTCTCACCATGACAACAAACAAGCATTTCTAAATGATGCACTTATATTTCAACAGGTAGGTATAAACCTTCTCTTAATTACGTATTACATTTCTGGTCACCATGGGTCTTAACATTGACATGCTTAATGAAAAACTTCAATTGATATTTGTAAAGAAAACTTAGGATTATATAGAAAGAAATAGCTTTCTTCTGTGGTAAAGTTTTTTAATACGCTGGTGCAGTTATGATGTAAAACTTTTATGTATTATATGTAATACAATTAGTGGGTTGGTTGATGAAAAAAAGACATACTAGTACTTGGTGCAATATATATTTGACACCACTTTACTGTAGTCTTTTGTGGATGCCTGATCAATAATTTGATTGATTATTCAATGAATTCACATTCACTTAAAAAATGTGTGCATTATATTTATATCTTCTGAATAGTGTTAATTCCACTAACTAGGTTTGAATTATCTTTGATATTTCTTTCTAATGCAGTGCCTTCAAATATCTTAAGTATATCTGAAAAATATTTCATGTCTTGAATGTAAATGTATGAGCATTCTTCTAATAGAATCTATAGAAAATACAATTTGACCTTGTAACAAAAGTGTGAGGTAGGAATAGGGCCTCACTGCTGTGAGTTCAAATCCCTCCCGGGACCTTACAAATTTCACAGGTGAAGAAGTTGCCCATCTAGCTTACATAAGGCCATCTATCCTACATTACATTACATTACAATGAAGAGTCCCTGACCCAGGGTCTTCCTCCACTGATAAAGCTTTGAAAGTTGTCCAATGACCCTGGCTGAGGGTGAGGCGTTAAATCTCTTACACAAATGGGAATAGGTCCCTAGGTCATCATGTTCAGAAAGAACCGTCTTTGGTTCTGATTGAGTCAAGGACAGTCTAACCTGTGTTTGCAGCCACTTCCGAATAAAGACCACTCTGTGAATTAAGGCCATTCTCTGAAAAACTGTCATTGATTATATAGAACAACCTGACCTCTGAATAAAGGCCCCTTGTCAATAAAGGCCACATTTTGTCTTTCCCAAGGATTGCCTTTGCTCACAGGTTTGACTTTAAAAATTTGAATTACATGTATCTTGTATCAAGTTGTTGACATAATGATTTATTTTGTATTGATAACTACGATATATTTCAAAATAACATGAACATAATTTCAGTTATATAGAGATTTAGTGTATGGATCTTATAATATACAATACTAGATGGAATGTAAGATATTGAAATGATAATGAGCTACTAGTTCAGACAGTACATTATATTATATGCTGTTTTTGTGTTTAGATTAACAAAGATTAACTGATTGTCATTCTACTGATTTCCTGCTATCTGTATGTGATTAATGAACAAGCAATAGCTGTTAACTAATTACCACACTATATAATAGTGTGACATTGACGATATTGTAAAGCTTTATAAAATATAATCTGATTATTTGCGTACCACTGTATAATAACAGTCCTGTTATGTGCATGTCTTATGCTTATGATATCTCAAGTTGTCAGATTAATTGTATGTGGCTAGTGACTATAACCTCTAACTTGTACAGTGCTTTTAATTTTTATGTACTCATTTTATTGTCTGTTCATTTTATGCTTGTCCTTAGCAATAGATGGATGAAACATAGACATGCATATATATATATTCTGGCATAATTACTTCAAAGAAAATGTTGAGCATGGCATCACTTTTCAGTTTGTTCCTGATGTACAAATTATGTGTCTCTTGAAAATTTATGATCATATTGCTGTATAGCACACCAGCCACAGCCATATAGAATGACTGTTTTCTGTATTTTCTTGTATAAATTTTGTATGAAAAAAATTTTAATTTATGCCTCTTTTGTCATTTTCAGGGTCTTGGACGTAGGAGAGTCCCAAACTCCACATATCAGTTTAAAAATGACTTTATGGCATGGATGCCAGAAAGAGAGTACATCGAAAGGTCACGACCTTTAGTGTCAACCTATAAAGTAGACTTTATGCCAGCTCAGTCAAAATCACAATTATGGACCAAACGTCCTAAGACATCATTCGAAGGAGTGCCTATGACCTCATACAAGTATGCACATGGTGGAACTGCCCCTAATAAAGACTCAATAGATGCAATGAATAACGAAGCTCTTAAATTAAGTCTGTTGAATCGTAAAGACAGGGCAATGACTGCCGTGCATAAGGGTAGGGAGTCAGTGGCATCCTGTTTATCTTGGAGCCCTTTTAAGCCGAAATCTTCTAGTACACAAGAATCTGTGAAACCTGTGGTACCACCAGCAACGCAAACATCTGAATTTGTACCCCACCCACCCTCAGCACCAAAACCACAGCCAGTTCAGGCGGCATGGTCTGCACCAGAACCAGTTACTCAACAACAGCAAGTTTCACCTCCAGTAGAACATGCCCCACCTCCACCTCAACCAATGGCTGAATGATAGTAAAATTTTTATATATTATGTTTTAAATGGATGCTGTTGTTGAAGTTGTGTATGTCAACTGTAGAAATAAGGCTGAATGTTTTATATAATTGCAGTATTTTAAACTAATTAGATATTGAAACAGTTCTTTTGATGAATGACTTGTAACATGGGTTGGATGTGTACTGGTCTATACCACTTAAAAGGATGCCTTTTTTGGTCCAGTTTCTCGAACATTGATCCAAATATTTAAGTTAAGAAATTTTTAAGTTGAAATTTAAAACATGAATGACTTTATCCCGCGATGATGTTCTACATTTGTTTGGCTGCCAGAACATCCAGTGTATATAAAAATTATTAGTGTATCAGTTATATTGACAAGGACTTTGCTTAATGAGACAGTGTGAACCAGTAGTTGTATATGAGCATTGTGAAATGGGGCCCAGGTCTTGTTATGCACATATGTGTTGTACTTAGTCTTATTGGTTTTGGAATGTAGGAATAATAACAAGACGTTGGTTGTCTTGTAGTGTGAGTTACTTAGTGCACATGTTTGTAAATTCCTCTGACAACTATTAAGCACATTATAACTTACTCAATGAGTTTTATGGGTGTTTAATGAAAAGTTATTGTGTTAGGAAATTTGTTCTTTTGAATGAAAAGTCTAATTTTTTTTGTAAATACTGTGATGAAATAGTTGTGTATTAAATTTGGTAAATGTGTTTGTAAGGTACATAATTAATTGCCCATGTTATGTACATATGCATATATTTTTTTTAATCTTAACAAAATAGGTCATTTTAAAGTTTGTACTTTCATACCTGCTTCGTCATCGAATGTCTACATGGTAACTTTAAATTTTTCAAACAATTTCAGTATTTGGAACTGTTGTTGAGAAATGAAAAATCAAACATCTATCAGGTATATTTTTGCATTCAATTCTAGCTTGTCATGTTTTGGACGTGAACAAATGAATTGATTTGAAGTCATGTACTTTACGTCACATATTTGTCTGTTTACATGTTTATCTTAAGTCCATGAAAATATTTGACTGCCAATATTTTTACAATCAGCTTACGCTTTGAATTATGACTGAAATATTTTACTGTTGATGCAAACATGTTTGTAAGATTTTTGTGGTCTGAGATTAGCTGTTTATGTAAATAATAAATCACTTAAAATTATGTTCTCTTCATTAGTATTGATTGGTACAAAATATTTGTTTGCACAATACACTGTATCATGGGTTGTTTGTTAAACTGTTTAATCTTACCAGCTTTTATTTTTTTTTTAAAAGTACTGATCTATGCAAAATTTGAACAAGAAAATCATTATTAGAATTTCATTATCAAATTCAAATGTGTAAGTGGAAAAAAATGGATTTCTATTTCTTCAGCATATCTGAGAAATGCAGATTTAACTGTTTGGCAGTCAGTCCTTGATTATAGTATGTTAATTGTTGTTTTTTGCTTGATAGTGAATAATGTTCAAATATTTTCATAGTCAGAAGAATCATGTATTGAATAGTTTTTTGTTACTATTTGAAAAGCATTTATTTTAGGGAGCTTACGTAACAGTTTGCACAATTATTGTTTAAATCATTTATTTTCATTTTTCTACGTTCCAGTTTCTGGTGTTGTTAACCATGTAATGATATATGCAACAGTTTTGTTCAAATCTATAAAAAATTCAAAACACTAATTCTTGCTGCTCGAATTAAGAAATGAATTTTTTATTATTGCTATAATTGTTATTTTTTATTAGGTTACTTATTTTATTTAAGTGTTTATCAAGATTTTATCTATGACAGAAAATGATGCTCAATAGTTTGATTTTATTTATGAATTTGTCAGTAAGACATTAAAATAGACAGTATTTATTTATGAGAGTATAAACAGAATATTCATCTTTTAATGTTAAAAAATATATTTATATAGTTTAATCATGTGATATTGTTGTAGTAGAAATACCGAAATTTGTTAATTGTTATGAATTATTGAAGTAATTGGTGCATAGTGTATCAGTAGTTAAAATACAGCTTATAAATATAGATTTACCTCTTTATTTAAAATGAAACTTGGTAGAACATCCATTCTGTGAGCAGGAAGTCAAGATCTGATCTAATGAATTCATGACTACTGTTAATGTTTAACTATAGGTTTTTTTTACTGAATGCTACATAATTTGCGAACTAAGAAACATGGTTAGTTTTCTCATTATGATGTCACGGTGTTCGTGAAATAGTCAATATTCAGATGTTATTTATCACATGTATTGATGTAAAGTTATTGTATTGTACTTTATTTACACAAGGACAATTTTATTATAGATTTATTATATTAAATTCATAAACAATTCAACATTCTGAATAAAGTGACTAATTATGTATACTAAACTCTAACAGAGAGATATTTACATGATATATAACTATGTTAAAATAGCAGTAAAAATCAAAATGTGGCAATTACAGGAATTAAGAAACTCAAAATTTTGTGGTTACTGGAATAAACTATGTATGTCTAATCTTATGCTTGCAGAAATTTGTCTTGTAGTTATTCTTTGTTGGAATCAGCCACGCTCCTTTGTTGTTATTTTTTCGCCATGAAGGAGCTTAAATGCATTCCTATGTTAAACAGATATACTCACAAAATGTCAGTATCTTAAATGGCTTAAAGCAGTTTTGATATCTCTTTAAATCAGTATTTTGAGTTTTAATCAGATTTTATTACAGTTTAATTATGTGAGCATTATAGTTTGTTAGTGTGCTAGGAAACAAGACACGATTTTCAACTAATGCTCTGTATTACCTTATTTTTATTTTTCATGTATCATACATGTTGTCTCATTGTTTCCTTTAGGTTCAGGATTTTTAATAAACTTTGCCAATGCTTTATTTTTTGTTTGGTCATGAAAAAAAGTCAAAGCTAACACACTGTTTGTATATATCTTGCAGTGCGAAGGCTTAGATTATTATTAATAGCTCGTTAATTGTTTGTTTATTCTCCTCATTTTAAGTTGATATTTGATTACTTATTGAATACTTGTAGCTAGCTTGGATGGATGTCTCATCAGCATGCTCCAACATATCATTTCCATCCATTTCTGAAGGATGTTGTTCTGTATAATGATTTTCCTGCATTTTACCTTTCAAGAGATTATTGTATACATATTAAATTTGGGCACCTCTAAGTTATGTTATCTGAGGCTATCACACAGGTGAAAAATAGGGAATTTTTAATACACATACAGAGATTTTTTTATGTTTCTTCTTTGATAGTATTATTGTGATGGGAATTTTAGGGTTTGTTGAATATAAGAGTAAAAAAGCATAATGATCCTGAGTTTCAGTACTTTTACACTATTTGATTATACTGCCAAACATGGTATGCAAGGTTGTGTTTCTATATGTTTTTTTTTTGCTATTAGATATACATGTATGTATTTAGCTTACCTTAGTTAGATTTATTCTCAAATGACACAATTTGTTTATTCTTGGTAATTTTAGTATTGACTAAGCAATAGCTAATATGTCTTAATGCTGACCATGTGTATTGCACAAGTTGTCTAAGAATACATGATTGCTGACAATGTAGTTTGCTAGATTTAAATGTACAGTCTTCATGTACTACTTACATCCCAGAACTATGTCTCTATGCCAAAAAGAATGGTCGTTTGATTATGTAATAGAATTATCCGGAACATATTTCATGTTTTATGATAGAAGATTATACAAACTGACATTTTTTTGTTGTTTAGAATATAAAATAAAAAATGTTCATCTAAACACTCTTCTAACCTTCCTGCACATTACCATTGTGCTCAATTTTATTAACTTATTTTATGCCATGTGTCTGTATGTTTTATCACTTTACATTATTTTCATTGAATTTCTGTCTACGTTTAAAGAGTAATCTACAAAATGGTTGCATAATTATAGAATTTATCCTTATGCTTTAGTATTGTTATCTAATATTGTTGAATTCTTTATAAGGCACTTAACTGTGATAATTCTTTATATTTCTTTTCGTATAATACAGAATTATTTCATTTTAGAGGTGTTATCCATGTGTTTTCTGTTAATTGTATCTTAATTTAGTTATTATTTGTTATTAATATACTCTTACAATCACCCTTACATTGATATATTACTAAATATAGAGTAAATTGCTATCTGTAGTACTGTCTTGTTGTATTTTCATTTCTTCAAGACTGATGCGTTGTACACCTACAGATGTATATAACTGGTATCACAATATACCTGGATCTCGACTATGCTGTAAGCATTACTATCTTGTAATGAAATAGCACCAGCATTTAAATATGCAACATATGTCAAGCAGAAATACACTGACTTCAATATGAGACTTCAAAAACAAGTTACAGTATATTTTGAAGTTCACATGGCATTAATAATGAGACTCATCATTAAGCAGGAAAACTGATAGAGGTCAGTGTATTGAAAAAAAATTGAAGTATTGCAGACATTCTGAACATGATCAAATTTGGCAAACTTGCTCCTCATACATCATGCATGTTAATGTTTTGGACTTGTGTTTGTATTGTATTGTATTGTATTGTATTGTATTGTATTGTATTGTATTGTATTGTATTGTATTGTATTGTATTGTATTGTATTGTATTAGGTTGATAAGACTGATCTCCAAAAGCACCAAATTTTAATACATCTTTGCTAGAAAATTTGGAAGATTTACTATGTGTTTTGAACTTACGTATCATCAGAGAAGTAGGAATGATTTGGATAAACTCAGACAAATCATTGCAAGGACGTAATTACAACAACTTCATTTTAATACTACCATAAATTCAAAATGTAAATTTACATCAATAATTTGTCGGTGAAATCATTTGAGCATATCCAATATGTTTCCCTGATGAATTCATCTCTGTATCATGAACCACATAATGTATGTTAGCTCTCTCCCATGAAGTTAGTGAGGTACAACATTTTTTTCGAAAGTTTCCTAACGATCTTCATGAATGAGAAATGTTCAAATAATTATAACAAGTATACAAAATACAAACACAAAAATCTATACACTTCATTAAATAATCATATACATGAACAAATACATGTACATTATTTCAATTAATTCAATGCTGTCAAAAAATAAAAATGATAGATAATTCATGCATTTAAAACACCTTGGCCATTTAACTTATATAAACAACTTGGCAAAACTTACACATGAATGTAAGCAAGCTGATGAAAAAGACTAACTAAAGCAGTTTGTGATAAGCAAAAGAAACTTTATTGTAAAAGAAAACAGTTTTTCTGATTCAACTTATTGTATATCCAAGATGAGCTAATGTAGAACAAGAGGGTGACAAGTATGCTGATTGAGATAACTTTAAACATCATGGTTTTTCAGAGTACTATTAATTTTTGGCCTACTTGTGATAATAATAACTCACTTTAAGCCATGTTGAAATAGAAATGTAATGATTATTTATCATATTCATGCAGTTCTAAGACAGGCTGTCTGTCATGAAAATAGGTGCTATGCAATATGATCATTGATTTTACTTCACACTTCACAAAGAAATAAAAACCTTGAAATGAACATAAAATTCTACAAATAAACCTATAATTAGAATGAATAATTGCACATATAACACAATATAGATGTATCTAAATTCATCAGATAGTGAATTTATTTAATCAACTTGAATATTTGTTCACACTCCCAATACACTGGAGTCAAACACTGTGCAGTGTGACTTAGATTTATTCTGCTCAAAGAATGTTTATTTTCTGTAAATGTAGATGCTGTTTGGTATGACACAACTTTCAACATCCTGAAATATGTGTACATATATAGAATAAGTTAAAACATGATATTTAATAGGGCTGTTCTGGTATACCAGTATATTGTAGTATGTGAGATATGAAGAATACATTCGTTTTTTATTATTAACAAAATGTGGGAGAAAACATTAATTCATTAAAAGATAGCATTTATGAAAGCTAATTTGTGTATTAGGGTGAAAAAAATTAATCTGATCAGAATTTGGTTAATTTTTCAATTAATTGAATATGCTTTCAAACAATCTCACTTATTAAATGGAATAGTTATGATGGGTGTTGTACAGTTAAAAACTGTCCCATTATATCGATACATTATGTCTAACAGCATGATAAAACATCACACTTTTCAGAAAAAAAAATCCAAGTAATTTATGATAACAATTAACGCTGGTCCTATTTCTTATTTAGTCAGAGTTCGGGTGAAGAATAAAAGGAATAGGATAGTAATGCAATCATTAAGTAAACGCTTTAGGTAACCATGTTTTTATATGTCGGCTATATACAGGTGCCTAGGTGCCTCTGATAGACCGAAATATTCAACGGGAGTAGCCAGTCATAAATAACCGCTTGTTTTAGTGGTGTCTAGCCTGATTAGTTTGTTGGATTTGTCTCCCTTGACTAGCTGTTGTATGAAGCTGGTTCTCTAAAGCATATCGATATTACTCCGGAAAGCTTGAAGCCAGTATCTAACACGAAAACTCATTGCAAATGTACCAGTGAATGATGGATCTTTTCCCATTTACTGCGAATTTGCAGACGAAAATATGCGATAAGTCAGTTGTTCGTCTAGCGACTGACGTGTTTCAGTATGCTAGTGATTGTGCCGACCGAGAGAAAGCATCAACATTTGATGTGAGTTTTTTTTATTGTCTTGTATGAAGTGGGTGGGGTGATTTTTATGTTTGTGATATTTGTTTGAGGAGATGCAGTTGAAATACCTAATTTTTACTGTGAAAAATCAAACAATATGCACGTGAACTACTATATGATAACCCAGTGTAAATGGACATGGTTTTATTCTTATACACTTTTAATTTATACTGGTGATACTAAATACCGGTGATGCTAAATTTAGACCGGAAATTGAAAAAAGAAAACAAATCACTCCCCATAAATAAATAGAGTGATTTATCAGTTCATATCTCTTTTGCAGATGTCAACAGCCAAATGTACAAAATCTCCATTAATCTAGTGCATGCAACCCAATAAGTACAAAGCTGTAGAGTGACATCACTATTTCCTCGAATATACTAAATACCGGTGATCAAGTAAAAATCTCTCAATGTCACATGACGTCATTAGGTAGCACCCATTTTACTGTACTGGGTTAAACTTCCAAACTATACAAATGAGCTATATATAAGGTAACAGTTTCAAATGTGAAACTTTCAACTTAAATGTTTCAAAAACAACAACTGGGCACTTTTTATAGTATTCTGTCAACTTCCTGTTTTGTTTCCATGCATAGTTTTCTATTAAGTTACATTATGGATAGGAAAAACTATCGGTAGGAAGTTCAACATAGTATCTTTATAACGGAAGCGAGCACCTGCAGATGGCTGTGAAACAAATCCATTTTTTTTCTAAGAAAAACAACAAAATTTGAAATCTTTTGATTGAATCATGAATATTTTTTATCATTTTCTTTAAATTAAACTAATTTTAATGCTTATTCACCCTAAAAAATGACATTATAACTCTGTTTCGGCGCCGACAGATGGCGCGAACCAAGATAAACCAAGCGCAGCGTTTGTCGACAACGGTCAGTTTCGCATGCTTGTATGTTATGGCTATTTATAGAATCACCGGTATTTAGTATTCACCGATAATTGGGTTACAAGGGATACATTTGTTTCCAAATACTGCAACAAGTGAATCCATTTCATAAAAACATTTTTTGACATTTATGAATTAATAAGACGTTGGCATTAGTTTGCTAAATTTCCAATAGTTACATGAAGATGTTTTCAATAAGTTACTTGTATCTGTGCACATGATTTGAAATAAATATTCCTATAATGTCACAAAATTATACATTTCAGATTTTGATTGCAAGTCTCTGGATGACATATTATAGCACACATTCAGCTAATGAAAGAACAGAAGCAAGGAAAGAAAACAAATCAGGGACAAAAATGTCTGAGGATACTGACGAAAACCAAGTCTGCAAGGAACAAAGCCAAATTGCTGGTTCTTGTTTACAAGATCACAACAATGTTAGTCCAGCACTGATTTCAGAAGTTGACTCAGACTCCACACTTTCAGAATGGAATGACAGGAATAAGATAAAAGTGTATAAGGAAAATACTCAGTCTTTGAATTACACCAAATCTAGTGTCAGATTAAATCGTGAATTACCTGCTACTTGTGAATTTGAAGTTGAAACAAATAATGATGATAGTCGAATCGTGACAATGGCTGATACATTTAAGGAGAGGAATATGGATGTTAATGAAAATGGACTAAATGTAACTGAGGCAAATGCAGATCATCAGTCTAATAATCCAAATGAAATTGTAGGAGAGACTAATACTCTAGAACAAGGTTCAAAGATTTTGATGGACACAGATGAGGAAGTGGATAACAAAGATACAAATCAAAAAATGTATGATAAATGTACAGAGGAAGAGAATGCTGCTGAAATTGAAGAAAAAGTAGGAAGAGTTAGTGAACAAGACAATTCATGTGATACAAAAGGCTCAAATTTATCTGAGACAAATGAATTAGGAGTAAAATTTGATGTAGAGGATAAAAATAATGGTGATACTGTGGATGATGAAGATGATGTTAATGATCACTCCATGTTTGGAATCCAGATAACGAACGTTACTAGTGGACTTGATGCCATAAAAGACATAACTGAAGTTAAAGTAAAAACAGAACTTCCAGATGACTTAGATGGTCTTATTATTGAAATTAACGAAGATGATGATAGTAACATGTCTGATGAGGAAGCACCAAAGCAATATGGAGAGGCTGAAATGCCTGCCAAATTATTTGATGAAAAGAAAAAAAGTGATGATGCAAATCCTGAAATGGATGATCCAAAAACAAATGTTCCTCTTTACTTGTCTGAGAGTAATATAAAACCTGTAATGATGATGTCCAATTTGCATTACAGGTAATGTAAACTATGTATGAGTAAATAAAATAACTGATCTGCTATCTCCATGTTTTTATGGTTACTTAAATTGTTTATAGTACTTTTTGTGTGATAAGATTTAAATTGTAACATGCATGCACAAAACTTCTATGGACTCATTTTTTATGGTTGTCTGAGTTTTCAGAAGACTTCTTGATTTTGCATGTAATCAGTTCCATTATGGTTCTTTAATGCTCAAAAATTGTATTGCAGTCAAAACACACAGCCTGGAGGGAAAGTAACGAAGTTAGATACTAAATTAGGACCTATGGTATCAGTGCAAACGCTTCCAGGTCAGCAACGCTGTCAGGATTCACAGATGTTTATGCTGGAAAATCCGTCTCAGTTTCCACAATCAATCATTCCACGAAAGCAAGTTCCGTTTCTTCGACAACCTCTTCATTTTCAGCATTACTTACCATTACATCATCCTCAGGGTAATGAGACTGTTCAAGGTGGCATAAATGACCAAATGGCTCTTCAGACAAATACTCAGCTTGATACTCAGGCCATAGTTCATCCAACATTCACTCATTTGTCCAGTGGCTTTATAGCAGTGAGTGTAATATTTAATTCTATGTGTGGTGATTTTGTTTATATCGGACAGTACAAAGCTGGGTTGTTTAAATTTACAGTACTATTTTTCTTTTGACTGATAACCAAATATATTTATTCCCATACTAGTTACTACTACTTATTAGTAATAATGGTTTCTTTGAAAACTGATGGAAAATAGGCTTTATCATGTACAAAATGGCTGCTATAAGCTCTTCTTTTTAAAAGCCTGCATATATCTTGAATTCAACAACCCTCTTGTATTTTTTATCTTCATTTTAATGAGTAATGTTCATATTTACTTATATCTCATTTCTTTCACTTATTTCATTTGTCTTGTATCCAAATGGTTTCAGTGTTACATTCAACAGAGTTTCATGTGTACAATGGCTTATATGTACCAGTATCTGTTGTATTCGTAGTAATTCTTAGTCAGTTATCTTTTTTCTTTCAGTCTTTAACAAAAGAAGCACAGTCAAAGTTCACTGTTGGAAATAAAATTGACTTTGTTGTGTTAGATTCTGTCATAAGTCAGGTTTGTAACTTCTGGATTTCTTTAAGAAATTCTTCAATTTGTAATAAGAGATTATGTTATAATTCAGTGTATGTAATGATTATACTTTACCATTAATGTAAGAAATGTGTTTTTAATTGTAACCCATAACTGGAATGTATTTTTCAATCTTTCAGATTCTTCAGCTGTATCCATTCTTCCTAGAGAAAGTAAATGATCTTTGTTTACAGTTACTTGGACAGAATTCATATCTCTATTCACTGTACAAAACCTGGAAGGAGCAAAACAGGGAGTGAGTGAATAAAATTTACTAGAATACTGTAAAATTTCTTAGTCATAATGAAGTATTTTGGTAAATGATGACAATATGTTCACTTGTATTGGTTTTGCCAAGTATGTTGTATCTCAGATTTCCCAGTAGGTTTTACTGTGCTTTGTTTTTATCTAAGGTCAGGTACCAGTACAAAACCGACATTTTCTTCATATAATGTGTGAGTCGGTGGTGGAGTACAACTGACTTAAATACATGTCCATTAGGACTCGTGTGAATTTTTCTCTGTGAAAGATTCTTTTGATACACATCTATGTTTATTTCCATATCTCTGAATTGCATTTTTGTCAAAGTTATAACCATTTTTATGTATAAACATTTTTAAGTTACTCTTACTTAACCCTTTACCTCATAATATCACATTTCCCTGTATCTGCAGCCGATGACTTATAAAAACTGTGGCAAAGGAAGCCATTACTTGTTATGAGCAATGGCTTATTTACCACAATGTTTTTTCACTCTGTCAGAGAGAAATTATCCAGTTTTCAGAAATAGATTGATCATGTTTGTATTTTCTTTGAATTTGGAGGAGTCCAAAATACACTTATGAAGCAAAGGGTTAGACATAAAATTAATACACATAATAATTTCATGCTGCTCTGATTTTCAGGACTGATGACTCTCCTGAATGGTCTTTGAATGACCCAGTTCCAGTTGTGGTATGTTGAGCTGATTTTTATTCAAACATCTTGTTAAAACATTTGTAATATATTGGTTAAATATTGTTTAGAGTCCTCCTTGGTCCACTAGTTATTATCTCTGACTAGTTATCACTATACCCTTATCACTGTGAGTTGCTATGAGTATGTAGAGGTAAATTGTATCGTAAAGCTTACATATATATATTTTACAGGGATTGTCCCCAGCAGTGCCTGGCAACTTTGAAATTTCCATGGAGAATGTGGCTGATGACAGTTTCGTGAATTCAAATTTACATTTAGCATCGGGTGTGTCCAATACTGATGTTGGACAATATTTGTCTCCTTTTCATTCTAATAATATTCTAGGATGCACAGTAAAAAGAAATGTATGTCAGAGAACAAATATGAATCCACAGACATCAGTCAATGAATATAATATACCTGGAGTTCATCCAGCAGCTGATGATACATCAATGCTGGCCTGTGATAATGGACACAGTGTTAGTGATGATGGACAGCTAAAAGCAAATAATGTTGTTAATGTACATCCAGTGACAGCTAGTACTTTAAGAAAACCTTTGTTTGTACAGAAAGTTGGTAGAGTGCAGTGTGCAACTGTGACAAGCTCTGGGGCGAAAAAGAAGCTGCCATCTGTTGTGAATGGTAGCAACTCTTGTATATCAAAGCTACATTTGGAATCACTCAGTAAACAAAGTAGACAGAAAGGAGATTCTTCATTGAAATCACTCAGAAAACATAAAAGACAGAAAAGAGATCCATCCATCCCACCTCGAGTTGTTCATCCAAATAGCTTGAAAAATTTAAAACAAAACAGGGACAAAAAACTGCATGAATTGCTTACAGCACAGACGGATGCCCATATTTTAGCTGTCCGACTTCAACAGAAACAAAAGCAGACAAAGCAGTGTGTAAAGAAGGAACAAAGTGCGTGTAAAGTGAAGAAAAAGTTAAGAAAATTTGTTACTGATGCTGTTGAGAAAAAATTACGAAAAGTTGTTCCTACTGATAAAAAGCCAGTGAACAAACTAGCCAGGAAACCAGCCGGTTATAGGCAACTTGCTGAGTTGCAAAGACAAGCAGGTGACATAAAGAATATTGGAAGTACAGAACGTGGAGCGAAGGTAAAAGCGCAGAAAAAGTTAAATGTGTACAACGAAATTATCAACAAAACAGATGTTGATTCACCTGCATTGTCTAAATAGTCATTGTGTCTGGTATGTCCTTATAGATGTGGTTTTGTTCTTGGAGCTTTAAGAGGTTGAAGGCGAAAGCTTATAATGTATCACATCGACTTATGGATCTAAGATATAAATCTAAGCTTTAATTTTTTACCTCCTCTAAACGTGAAATGAACTTTAAAGTCACGTTAAATTTCTTGCGATGTTTGGACCCATAATTAGGAGCTGGTTACTTCGCATGTTAAGTGGCTTGTTTTGAAACTAATTGTTTAAAATGGAATACTCATTGATCATGTGAATCATTATTTGTCAGCACCTCTGACTCCTATCTTATCTAATAAACCATTGTAGTCCTGGTAGATTTCTAAATTTTTCTGAATGGATTACTTTGGCTGTACATTCTCCTATTAGTGATATGAAATGGCATATACATGTGTATTACATGGCTCATATTAGCTCTGTAACTAGTTACATATTGTTATTGTTCTTATCGAAGCTGCTGTTTGTTAAATATGGTATGTAATATTTATAATCTGTTGTACAAATTTTATACTGATTTATTCAAACATGTAACCTCATGTTCATGAATTTATTAGCTAAACTAAAACTAACTTGTCTAAAAAGTTATGTTGCTGTCTGTTGTACTTAAGATATGCATGGGGCCACTTTAAGCTTGTCTGTTACACAGGAAAATGAAGATCTATTACAGTGCAACCTCTCCAGAGCGGCCCTCTCTTGAGCAACAACCTCCCTTCAACAACAGCATACTTTTTCCTCTTTGTACGATTTGACTATTTATTTAACCTCTCTAGAGCAGCAACCTCTCAACAATGACATTATGTGCATATCCCAAAGGGTGTTGCTTTGGAGAGGTTGCACTGTATTACTAATATCACTGTCTTATTGTCTGCTGCATTGTCTGAGTTGTTTTCAGTTCAATATTTCAGATATGCATGTTACCAATTACCATTATGATTCATAGCCTTCCATTTGACCAATTATATATAATCAAGGGCGATATCTCGTCATTTTACCTATTAATATTTAAGGTTTTGAACACGAAAATAGTTTAAGAATTAAGAACATTTTTTTTTGTTATGAGTTCCTGTTGAAAATCAATTGTAAGTTTTCTATATACTAAGTATCATTAACATTTTGTTTTTATATTGCTATATTGTTATTATATTATGCCATGAAATGGTGTTGCTGTAACCTGTGTTTTTAATTGTTTTTATATGTTTGTATTTTTATACAAAGGTTGCTGTAGACACTGAATGTTTTCTTCTCTCACATATTATATGTAGTTATTAGAAATGTATGTATTGCTTGTTTATCAGATGGATATGTATAATAATTTATCATGTTTTTTTTTTGGAAATTCCTCTGACCTGAATAAGTACTTCATTATAACCATATTTCATTGTATCTTTGAGAATGAATGAAAGAGAGCATGTTTGAAGGAAAACAAATACTGCACTGTATCCGAATGTTCTATATATCCAAGTTCACTATAACCATGTTTTACTGTGTTTTTGGATTTGACCAAGCGTACGTTAATTTGTTGTTTTATTTATTGTTAGACTTAAGTCTTTGATTATGAATGACTTGTTAAGGTTGTATGAAACCTGATATATTCTCCTGATAAATGTCTGCATTTCTATAAGTATGTGTTTTTGTGCAATAGACATGGTGTTTAATGCATAGCATACAAATCAATTTTATTTATCTTTGTTGAATTATTTTTAAACTTATTAGGACTCACCAGTGTTGATTTTAAACAGTAAGTAACCTTTTTTTTCAGATTTGGTTTTCATTAAAATTGTTAAAATTTTCTCCATAATAATCTGTTCATGATTTCTTGTTTTATTTTGTTTTTATTTTGTATGTATATGTAAAATAGAATTTGTTGTAAAACTATGAATAAATACTCTGTCACTCCTAAAGGTCTTTTTCATGAGTTATACATTAAACATAATGTGGGGAAATCTCAGTAGTAAGACCACTTTTAGAACTCAAAAAGGCATTTTTCAATGTTAAAGTGGACTCATTGTCAAGTTCAAATTTAGAGGAAAGGTTTAGTGAAAACAGGTATGAAAATAAGTGGTTGTAATAAAGTGGTCATAATATTGAGGTGGTCACTAAGTGACATGTTACTAGAATAAAATGTAGGTTTCATGTGTTAACTAACTACTGGATACTGAAAAATGTCTGTTCTTCTCGCTTTTTAACTTGACCATAATTATTAAGGCTACAAATTTAATTGTTTTGTTCGTTCCATCATTGAACAAGTGTTTTTGTAACAGCTTGTGTGTATAATCATGATACACCTAAATTTTCATGCTGTACATGTATTAGACACCTGTATTTTACAAGTGAGCTGCTTTATTTGAATGGAGGAGCCTCTGTTGTCAAGTCATTGTAGTCACTGACTTGTTATCTCTAGCTGTGAGTTTTAATCTTACCCAGAACCAAATTTCACATGGCTGTTTCACATGGCTGGCTGTTGGGGATCCATGGTCTATTTGATAAGTGGCCTATGTTTATTATTCATGATGTGTTATTTGGTCGCAAATCTGCTGGATGCAGCATGACTTTGAATGAATATAAATTCCATACATTTTTTATAATAGATATGATATCAAGATGGTGACTACAAACACAAGTAAATTAACACAAAAAGTTGATGCTGCTAAGACAATTTATTTAACAAAAACTCTACATATTAAACAAATTAATGTTCATGTATAGTCCTTTAAAATTACTTGAGAATAACTGAAAGGGATTACAGACCTATCAAGCAATTAAGATTTGTAAATAATTGATTGACCAGTCTGACAAACCATGTCATATATATATATGTATGTATATGTATCATTTGAAAGGACTCTGCATGTTGTCATATATTTGTATATATATATTTTTTATTTAGAAACAAAAAACATGCAAAAATGTTAAGTAAAAAATAAAATGAGATGCATGATTGTGTATATGATTAAAATACATAATAAAACAGTCTCAGATATCACATATACAAATAAAGTTATCAAAAATGACTGAGCACCATGAAATGGCAGAAAAAATCTTATAAGAATTGTAATTGATATATCCAATACCTCATACCTGACATAAATTTGGATATTGGGAGCTTTTAAAGCCCTTGGCATGATACAAGATCCTATATATATACTAACTAGAAATGTAATAAGAAACATGTATTTTTATTAACTGTGAACTTTGTGTTTATTTGTTGGTTAGTAATTTTCATGATTAAGTGGTTAATATGAAACTATAATTCTTGATTCACAGGACTTTGTTTAATTTTCCTAGTAAATTAGTAGTTATTTTCTTATCTCTTATTTTAACAATAGCTAATGTTTACACGATTCAAACAAGTTCATGATTCAATATCATTTTAAAACTGCTTATTACATATGTAGTATATGGAATACCTTGTCACTGTAAGTGTGTTATACATGTACTTCGCAAATTAATATTATTGACTGACAAAATATTTTAAATAACACACTTTTGTAGATGTTGAAGATTTCTTACAATTCCTCACGTAGAATATTTTTATGTAATTACTTATTTTCCTTCCAGTGCATGAAGTTTTTAACTCCATATAATGTAATATTATAACTACAGCTTTGAAGCATTTACAGGACAATGTTCATTTATCAGGACAAATCATCTTCATCAAATATGTCTCCAATTTGTTTAATCACTGACATACAAGATTCATGCACCATTTTGTTACTCATGTTTATAGCGTCGAGATCTTCTTCAATAAAATCATCACTGCTTGGTGGTGCACCTTCTACAATTAATCCTTTGTTGAGAAAGTCTTGTCTTAATTTATTATCCTGAGTAGTTCCAGCAGCATTTTTCTTACTGTACCTGGAAGACATTTTATGCGTAGTGAGGTGTTTCTCTGCTGTTTCTCTCTCATTCAATTCCCGGTCTTCTTTTTCCTAAAAAATTAATCAAATGTGTTGTTAAGTGTATATGTACCAGTAACAACTCCCAATAGTTAAGTGTTTTTTTTAAATATCTGACACGTTTCAGTTTGAAACCTTTCTCAGAGACAAAATCGATAACAATAGCACATGTTAAGAGGACAATACTTCAGCGCTGGGATACTAAAATTATTCTAAATTTGTTGAATCATACTTATTGTGTATTTGAAATACCTAGATCACTTTTTCAGAAATAAGATAAACACAATAAAGAAGTTCTATATTACTCACACTCTATATCGGATTGAGAAATAATATTGTGTGAAGTATAAATATATAGCAATAATAGCTATTGTCACTCATTTCAGATTTCAAGTCAATTACTGATAATTATAAAAGTACAAGCAAACACTTACTCTGAATTTATACAGACTGTTAGCTAAGTATTCTATTGGATCAGATGGTCTTTTATCTGCTATTTCAGCAAGAATTGGAGGTAAACATTCCTGCATTACTCGTTGTAAAGCACTACCATATGTATCATCACCTGCAGCAGAATGAACTCATAAATTAATAAAACTATATGACAGAGTAATTGAAAATATTCTATTGAAACAGTCTGTTAAGTTTTTTTCTGTAACACAAATTGATTGACTTGCAAAAACAATTGATGTTGCTGACTTTAGGTTTTGAATGAACAACAACAACAACACGGAAAATAAATTGATTTTGCAGCAGATACTTTACTTCCTGATTGAACATAACTGTAGACAGGAGCTGTTAAAACTTAAGTTTATTGTAAGTGTGCAAATGATACATTTCCTTGTGGAAAATAATTATGGTAAAGCAAAACTGACCAAGTATAGACAATGAGGTATTTTTTACTGATAGCATTTATATTTATATGTTTTTTTCTTCCCCTAATATCTATAAAAACTTTTTTGACAGATAAGAAACCCAGTGCTGTCAGATTCTGTGATTTTATGCAAAAAATGTAACCCTTTATTTTCAGTGTCATGAGTACTAGAATTAGGCAGGGCCATGTTCCCTCAGTTGTGATAACTAATATAAACTACGGTTCAGGCATGTCTCCAGAATTAATGGTTGTTCGAAATTTCACTAATTAATTGCATAGTTTACGAATATGTTTGGTAAAAAAACACTTTATACTCACCAGTCTTGGGGAAATATATAAGCTTATTTTAATCACAAAACCAGATTTTATATGTAGCCACAACTGATCTGCCCAAACCCTTATACACGTAGGTCAAATTGAATATTTTATGTTTTGTTTTTGTTCTACAAAAGAAATTATTTTAACTAATAAAATGTCTAACTAGGTCCAACCGACCCACACGTGAAGGTTTTGGTCAACAACTGCACACTAAATATGTTACAATTTTGGTCCGAGTTTTATCCCTGTCCTGTCAAATTTTGTATAAAATGTACGATTTCAAGGCAAAACACATGGCTGTGATTCAAAGCCCGTCAATAATTGGGAATTTTTGTAAATATCATACCTTCGCGACTGTAGGTTGCCATTATCATCTGGAGTGTAGTTCTTCCAAGACATCATGTCACCCATGTAAATTACTTTGTAACATGTATATATTTACAACTAGCTACACCGTAATTATACTGTCACGAATTTGATTGGCTGTTGCTATAAACGGAAGGGAGCAGTTATTAAAATATATTAATGAACAAATAAAATTGCCCATAACATGATTAACTAACGTCAACCTTTGACCCAAAAATACATAGAGATTGACTGTATTGTTAACATAACATACTTTTTCGTATTATTAAAAGAGAACAAACAATAGAGATTCATTAACGTGTATGTATGAGTTACGTTTCGTGGATACTCTTCAATAAGGAGACAGAAGCCGGTTCAGAGTTGACGCGTCAATCCAAAAATGAAAGTTAAATTGTTTTGTTTTGTTTTATTGCTTATTTTTGTGAAATCGGATAAGACATGCAAGAATGATTCCGGTGAAGGTTGTGATACCGAAAAGATTCACTCTGATAATAAATCGAAGTACTCAAAAGGTGAAATGAATGTTTTATCTTAATTATTGTAAGGATTGTAACTGATCCGGAGTGGTGGGCTTTATCTTTGTTACTACAGTACCACTACATATATAAGAAGCTTGGGATTTTGGAACTAATTATCAGTCTATAAAATCTATACTTATCCTAATTGTTGCTGATATTTTTTTAATTACATTATTAGTATTCGATTTGTTGATCCCCATCCTTTCCAGTGTATTCATGTTCATTATTATTCATTATGATCAAATCTTTCATTGTCAAACTGCAGTTATTCTTTTTATGAACCGTATGATTGATTATTTACATTTGGACATACATAATGACATTTTCTGTACAGTATTGGTATTGCAAGGAAATTAATGAACATTGATGTTTCATGTGCCAAACACTGGCAAGGAAGTATTCCTATTCTGAAATACTTATCATTATGGATTATTTTTAATTTTATTGAATCTATGCTTTTCTCTTGTAAGCATTCTGTCTTTAAATATAGTGAATCTTGCTTCAATCACTCTCTGCAGATACAGACCCTTGCAATATATGATATACATTCTGCTCCTGGAACATACAGCAATATACCAGTTTAATGCTATTTCCTTGGTTCAGGTTAAATTTCAAAGTACATTTTTTATCTTCAATATTTTCCTTTTAACTGGCAAGTAGAATTGTTACCTGAATTATAAATAAGTGATTTTTTTATACTAGACTTTAGATAATTGAGTGTGGATAAAAACATGTATAGATTGCATGAAGTTTTTAGGTAATTTTTGTTCAACACAAGGGTGTTGAAAATTCTGAAAAGCAGCATTTTTGGTGAGAGATTTGATATTTTATCATTTTTTTCCAATTTATTGTTTATAACCATATGATCTATGTTAAAAGCAAAAAAGCTGTCATAATTCTTATAATCTATGGTATCTTTATATCAGCAAAATGGAATTTTACCATCCCAAGTTTGTGTGACATAACAAGTTTAATGTATTATTTCATGTTTTTCATCTAGTTTCGTATGGTTGTATATAAACTTATTCTTTTGCTTGTCAAAATTTAGCTACAATTACTTGCAGGAATTACCCAATCATTCAGATTCAATGGCTGCATATTTGGTACTTCTATAAAAGTTATTATACTTTTTAAAGGAGGACAGTAGCATTGTATCAGAGATGCTTTCATGTTACACAGTGAATGATACACATACTTAAAATTTTGATTTGAATTATTTTGCATGCTATTGAATTTAATAACTTCAGTTTCATTAAATCAAGTATAATGCATTGGTTTATGAAATTGAATTAATAGTGACAACTGTTGGCTTAATTATGTGCATCTTCTTGTCAGCGTACTTGTATATGTATGAATATGTGCATAAATCACATTAAGCTCAATGTTTTCTTTGTTTTCCAAGTACATCATTCTGTGAACATTTTGATAACTCCTTTTTTTACTAAAATAATGTAATTTATTTGAATGATCCATACCAGGACGATTTGATGGTTATGTTTTTTTGTTGTTTTTTTTGTATTTAGGTTCCAATACAAAATGGGACAAGTATTTAAAGAAGATAGAAAAGGCTGTGGCTGGTTATACTGATTGTGTTCAGGACGATTGCTCTTGTCATTCCAGGTAATATTCTGACCATCTTTGTTGAAGGTATGTCCGAAATGGGAATACAATGTTTTATTGTGAATGAATTGTTAACAAGGAGCTGACATATCCTCCTCTGCCTTTGTTTTGAGAGTTTCTTCAGTAGAAAAAAATTTGTAGTATTTAAGATATAACTTGGGATGCCCTCAACCCTCATGTACCATCTGACGAGGTAAATAAATTATACTCCCCCCTAAAATAATGAAAAATATATATAGTAGGTTAAAATAATTCCCCAGACATAATTTCTTCAAAATTGTGTGATAATTTCTTCAAAATTATGTGATGAACCAAAGACAGTCCAATCCAAGATCATTCTTTCCTTTGATCATTTTCTTACTTAAAATCAATTTGTGACAGTCTTGCCAAACATTCATTATTTTATTGTAGTTGGTAAGCTATCACTCTCCTCTTGTTGCTGCACATTGAAATTATTCATATCTGACTTTATATCATCAGATGTTGCATACAGATTGGGTCATGTTTTATGATGTTCAGTATCGTTGATGGACCTCTTTACATAACTGACATATATAGTTAATAAACAGTATGAAATCCAACATGCTGAACAGATTTTTTTATTATGAATAATTGTGGCATTCAAAGGGACATTATAATACTTTGTTTCAACTAAATTATTAATAACCTTTCTTACCAAACCAATTTATTCAATCCTTTTAATTTTTTTGTTGAATTTTTTTGTTTTTCATTTGCAAGATTTGTATGGATAGACTTAGTTTTCATAGTAAGTTGTCACAAACTAATGGAATGCATTTCTAAATTCAGTTGCTCATGTTTTTGCACTTTACACTGAATATTTCAATTACATGTAAATGTTTCCCTGGAACTGAGAACCTAAGGCCTTTCATCATGTTAGGAAAATGGCCTTGATTCATTAAAATATACATATATATATATATATATATGTAAAATGTCCTTGGTGTTTTTCGTAAAGATTGTTTTAAATCTCTCTATTAAACACATTGTTTTACTTATTGGCATTTTTAATCTGTATATAAGTCAATTTCCAATAAAATGGTTAACTTCACCCATTAATAGTAAAGTAATCCATGTTATCAATATTTATAAGATCAATATATTTTACTGTACATTAGATATTGATTTATATTGTTTGAAGTATATTTAAAAGTTGTCTGAAGATAATATTTAAAAATTTACTGTATAGGTTTACAAAAAAATCAATGGTTTACAAAAAGATCAAAGAAAATGAATATTTCCCCAGGTAATGGCCACCTGTGTATTAAGATATCAATTTTGCACAGTGACTTCAATCTCAAGAATAACTAGTATATCTGTTGAGCCCTTATATACATGTATATCCAACACATTTTCATGCTATCAGTAATATCAAATTTGCAAATTCTCATTTTGTTTGATACAAAATGAAAGATGACATATCTACATTAATGATTAACCTTTGTTTTATTGTGTTATAGCGTGATAGACAGTGACTTAGCTATATGGGAAGAGGATGGTATATCTCAGGAGAAACTTGACTCAGCTAAACCAAGAGGATCTCACTATCAAATTATTAATCATAAATTATACAGAGAGGATGATTGTATGTTTCCAGCCAGGTGAATATTCAGTAACACATAAAGGATTTGGGTTTGAGGTTATAAACTTGAGACTGATCTCTTGCATGCATCTCAATTTTATGTTTTAAATATTTTCAGCATTATCTTGATAGTAATAAAATTTAACGATTACTTTACGTTAATTATTCAAAATATCTGCTTACGCATCAGGCAGTTAGCATAGATTTGTCAGAAAATGGTTGAGAACAAAACTGAGATTTGAGCTTGGGGGTCAATCTCAAGTTTTATAACCTCGGGCCCATGTTTGGTAAAATGAAAATATTGGAATGCGTTTACTCTGTGAATTGAATTTCAGTCAAATTGAAGAATACATTACCAAAACCTTTTTCCTATGCTTGATGTATGATGCTATAGTACTATATTGGCCATCATAAGAAGGTAACCAGTAAGTGATGTTGGTATGGAATAGACAAAGCGCAAGTAATCAAGATGAATTTAATTCTTGGAATAGCTGAAACATTTCATCATATGGTTAATTGTTATCTATTATTGACCATAAAATTGCATGGTCAGTATATTAGGTGGAAATAGAAGAATTTTTATGATGGTTACTTTCTTATGATGGCTAGTATATTTACTGCTGATTAGCCATTGTTGGGTCTTACCTCAAATTTTTATTAGCCATTCTTTTTATTTCATATTTTTCAATAGGTAAATAATAATGACATGGTTCCTGCTCAACAGAATAGTGATTAAATTATTTCTGCTGAGAAAAGACTTGATAAAGCATATGAATTACCCTTTAGGATGGAAATCTGTGCTGTTATTGTGTTTTATTTTCCTACAGATGTAGTGGTGTTGAGCATTTTATCCTGGAGATCATTAAGAAACTTCCAGACATGGAGTTTGTATTAAATACAAGAGATTGGCCTCAGTCATCTAAATTCACTTCTCCACTGCCAGTGTTTTCATTTAGTAAAGTCGTAAGTATATAAATATATTGATGTTTATATATTTCTCATGACTTAAATTAAACTATTTACCCTTAAGGAGAATTAGTAACAAGTTTTAATTTCGTTGGACTGATTTGTATGATGTATTTCCGAATCATCGTAAACTTTGTTTCGTTTCAGTAATGAAATATGCAAGTAAGTTTATTCTGGAAATTTAGTGAAAATTAAGCACAAATGCTAGGATGACTTCATATAAATTTGTGAAATTAAAACACTAGACCAGATTTGTACCAGGAACTGTTAGCTTTACGGTACTACATCTGTTATTCACTTATATTTGATTCTTTCAATTTTTATTCGCCCGAAGGGTGGTATTATGTTATGGCGCTGCTGGTCCGTCCGTCCGCTGTCCGTCCGCCCGCCTGCCCACCGTTTTCCTTGTGCAGACAACTCCACCTACATTACTTGACCTATTTTCTTCAAACTGTCACAGATGATGTCAAGTTGTGCATAAAGGGGAATAATTCACAATGTTGTTTTTTTACTGAGTTTTTGGCCCTTATTATATTTTTACAGAAAATTCTTGTGCAGACAACTCCTCCTTCAGTATTTGACCTATTTTCTTCAAACTCTCACAGATGATAAGTATTGATGTCTAGTTGTGCGCAAAGGGAGATAATTCACATTTGTTGTGTTTTTACTGAGTTATTGGCCCTCATTATATTTTGACAGCAAATTCTTGTGCAGGCAACTCCTCCTTCATTATTTGACCTATTGTCTTCAAACTCTCACAGATGATAGCTATTGATGTCTGGTTCTGTGTAAAGGGGAGATAATTCACATTGCTGTGTTTTTACTGAGTTATTGGCCCTTTTTGTATTTTTACAGCAAATTCACGGGCAATTACACTTTCATACTTCAATTATAAGGTATTGATCTTAAACTTTCACAAAGATCACAAAGTGTCTCAGTTGTGCAAGAGGGAGACTTACTTATCATCATGGCATGTTATTGTGGTAACACAGCCTTCGGGTGTGTTTTGCCCCGCTCTGCGGAGCTCTTGTTGTCTTCATGTAATCATGAACTTTGTTTTGCTAATAAACTTGTAATAACAATAAACTTGTAATGATAATGAACTTGTAACATTTTCAATTAGAGTACTATTTTGATCAATATGAAAGAGGTATTAGTGTTGATTCATGTTTATTTATTGTGATGATACCTCTGATACAAGTTTAAATGTAAGGCTTTTCATTAAATGAAAATGGAAATGGTTAAAGTTTTCAGTCAGACATACTGCAGATTGAACCGCATGGTCTACAATGTACTCATTGTTAAAGATACATCAGTTTATTGTCCGATTAAAAGCTAGGCATTATTAAATAAACATGTTTAATTATAAATGTCCGCACAGAACCATTATATTCAGGATTATTATATGCACAATGCACTGTGAAGACTAGAGAATATGGTCATTAGATGTGAAATGTTTATTGCATAATAATTGTATTGAAAAGAGCTGTCAAATTAATGCTTACTGATGTTGTGCATACTAACTGATTTAATTGTTCATTGATTGGACAAGCGAACTAAAGCTTAAGTGTATTAAGTGTAAACTAGGTTGATTGTACATACAATAATTTGAAGAAGTGTAATGCATTAAATAGACATTAAATTAGGGAACTCATGCAGTACAGAATTACTAGATTGAATTGAGTTGTCAAATTCATTGGATAGCAGATTTTTTATGTTTAAAACACTTAATGGTTTAATTTTACTTTTATTTGACAGGCCAAAGACAACTGGGATATTATGTATCCAGCGTGGACATTCTGGGAAGGTGGTCCTGCTGTATGGCCTATCTATCCTACAGGTTTAGGTAGATGGGATGAACAGAGAGAGATTATACCAAAGTAGGTTTACATCATATTATAGATCCTGAAATGAACCGGTATTACTGTAAGCAAAAATTAAGATCGCGTATATGGAGAAAAGCCTGGTGCAAAATATTCTGCATTGTCATTCGAAGTACAGTCGTTGTTAATCTATTGTCATGCTTCACACTAACATATACAGCTATACAACCTGACAAAAAAGCAAGCATGCCCTCAAAGATGTTTTGTTAAGCAGTACTGTAGTTTATGTCGCCCCCCCCCATGTTCATTTTAATGTCTCATTGGAAATTGGATTCATGTAAAATTTTTAATTAGGTTTGATTTAGTTGTTTTGGTACCTCCTTGATACCAATAGTCATGTATTTTAAATATTGTTTATTTTGGTTCCAAGCCCAGGGTTCAAGCTAACAACCCCTTCCTGCATAGACCTTATGCTACCCCCATTGAACTAAGCTGGTGTGTTTATTAGTTGTAGAATTGATATTATCTCACATATTTCAATCTGTTATATTTATTAGTGTAATTGATACATACAGTCAAACCTGTGTTTGCAGTCATCTTCGAATAAAGGCCACCTTGTTGATATTGGTCATTCTTGGAAAAAACGTCGTTGATCATTTAGATCAAACTGATCTCTGAATAAAGGCCATCTGTTAATATATGCCATATTTTGTTCTTCCCCAGGGTGGCCTTTGTTCACAGGTTTGACTGTGTATGAGTTAATTTCTGTCACATGTTTTGATCCTATTTACAGGGCTGCTGAGAAATGGCCGTGGGAGAAGAAGTTAAATAACGGTTATTTCCGAGGTTCAAGAACCTCAGCTGAGCGTGATCCTTTGATTCGTCTGTCTAGAAAGGAACCTGATCTCGTTGATGCACAATACACAAAAAATCAGGCATGGAAATCCAAGGAGGTAGGTTGTGCATTGTTCCTGTAAAAATTGTTCCCACTAGTTTCTGCATCATATGAAAACATCATTTTACCATTTATGACTTCACTGGCTGGTCAGATTTGTTCACTGATAGATTTTATGAGTCCGACATTCTTTTTAACAGATTTTATGAAACGGAAACTCTTTTAAACAGAAATTGGCTACTGACTGTGGTTAAATTTGAAGTCTGTCTTACAAAAACTTGTCTTTTACTTTGTGCAAGCACTTGTCTTCCATTGAGCTGTTTCTTCTTTATTTATTTTCTTTGCTTTATATGTTTTACTCTCATACGGTATAAATCTGCTACAGAACTTGCTTTTTGCCTACCTTGAGTTATCTAACAATTTGCTAGTCAAAATTTCATCACATAATTCATTTACTTGCACAATTTAAAATGTGACTAAATTAAGTGATGCTCTTCAAATTAATCTTCTTGCAGGATACATTAGGTGCAGATCCAGCCAAAGAAGTTGGATTGGCAGATCATTGTGATCATAAGTATGTTATATTAAGTGACTATTTCAGTATGATAGTTCATGTCCCACTAGAATTATATGCTTGCTACCAGTAATTAAAAAACAACATTTTTATGATTCTAATGGTAAAACGGATTCATGCAAAGTAAATGTTACCCATCATTCAGGCTGCAGATGACTGATTTTACCTCCATGTATTGTTTTACAAGTACAACTTTATAAAACTATTTATATTGGCAAACAATGTATTTATCTTCCCTTGGTTTCAAAAACTGATTTTGTCATTTTGGTCATAAGCTGTTTAAGGCTGTGTTGAAGTAAATAAATCTCGAGTGCTGGTAGTTACACTGTATAATCTGGTATTTATCAAAATATATTTTAATACTACAGTGCAACCTCTCCAGAGCGGCCCTCTCTTGAGCAATAACCTCCCTTTTACGACAGCATGCTTTTTCCCACTATATGATTTGACAATTTATTTAACCTCTCTAGAGCGACAACCTCTCAAAAACAATATAATTTTGCATCTCCCAAAGGGTGTTGCATTGGAGAGATTACACTGTATATTCTTTTTTTCAGATATTTATTTAACTTTCGTGGGGTAGCTGCTAGTTTCAGACTGAAGCATTTATTTCTGTGTGATTCTGTTGTTTATCATGTTGGAAATGAATGGCTGGAATTCTTCTATCCAGCCATGAAACCCTGGGTGCATTATGTACCAGTGAAACAAGATCTTAGTGACGTCAAGTAGGTTTATGCATATCTTGTTCTTGATTTTCCACTTTTACTGATAATAGAACCTATCGTATTAATTTGTTGCTTCAATGCAAGGTTGCTATAGCAACAAGTTTTCTTAATATATTTACTACTGTACATGCTTATATTGAATGTATACATGATAGTGTGTTTCAAAAGTGCACGCAAACTGTTGCCAATGTTGACTTTCTTGCATTTTAGCTTAGGACAATTTTTACAATTATGTTTTAAACATATCTAGCTGTTGGTTTTTACAGAATAGCCAGCCTAATACTTTGGTTAAACAATGCTTTTTTTCCTGCCCTTTTCAGAGAATTGTTACAGTTTGCTCAAGAAAATGATGATGTTGTTCATGAAATTGCTAGAAGGTTTGTACTGTGACGCAAACTCTTGAGTTTAAATACTTATTATTCTTAGTATTCTGACCAAATTTGAGAATAAGTTAATGTTTTTTTTAAGTTTCCAACCATATTTCATTGATCAGTTTTTGATTCAAATCTATTTGAGTAACAAATTTTAATGTGCTGCATATTGTTAGAATATTGCTGCAAAAGCTTATTACTGTACCTGCAAAAGCGTATTACTGTACCTCATGAAACACTTTGCACAGTTAGAAACTCAGGTTTACATTCTTCAGGTTGGGTTGTATGAAATTGGTATGCATTGAATATCCCTAGTTTTAACGAATCACTCACATTTTCAACACTTTTTACTATTCAAGTTTTTATTATGATTTTGGTATAATTAACCATTGTTCAAGTCTAAGATCTGTCCATCTTTTCTGAACATTTAAAGTCTTCACGGTTTATTTCGTTATTTTATTTTCTGTCATTTTTCAGAGGGCGACAATTCATCTGGAATCACTTAAGAATGGAAGATGTATCATGCTATTGGCTGAAACTTCTTAAAAAATATGCCAAACTTTTAACTTTTAAACCAACAAGGAATAAATCATATGGACAAATAAAGGGTTGACAGTTTTAGGAATTCCAGGGGACAATTATGACATATCTTGCCGAGATAAGTTATACACATTTATGCATTTAAAAGTGATTCATTTCTATATTTCTTGTTCCAGTGCTGCACATATATTTCTGAGGCCATTCACAAACCCTGTATGTATTCTGTTGTGTTGTATTCTATGAAAAGTCACTGCCTTTTTTTAATAATTGATTGTTGTGTTGTATTAATTAATTCACCTGGCGGTTGTTTTTACTCCTGACAAATTATGTGTGCAGGTATTTTGTTCTCAATTGTAAATATGACACCTATCTGTTGTAATTACTTTTTTACAATTTAGTTCTTTTATAGTGTATTCATAAATATCCAAACCTGTTTTTTATGATAAAAGCATCTTCACACTAAGGGTACATGATAAAATCATATTCATTTGCATTGTCATCTGATTGCTGTTAATATGGAATTTCGTACATGTTCTGTACCAAATGACCAGTTAAACACTGTTTAATACTGGCATAGTGAAAGTGAACATAAATGATATTTATTTGAGTTTTTCAAGTTTGTCAGAATTACAGCTTAATGAATTAGTATGCTACATTTTTTGGTGTTTTTTGCTTTGAAATTACTGTATTGTTAAGAGTATTAAGATATAATTATATTAGATATAATTATGTGCCATTTTTTCACAATTTTGTTAGGCAGTTTTTGTGTCATAAATATTAGATTAGTATGCTCATTAGAATTCTTTGCTGTTAAATATTTATTTACCTACATTACTCTTATTGGACAATGTATCTGAGGCAGACAGATATCTCTGTAACTATTATGGACAAATGTTTTATTGTACATTCATGCACTGAATTTTTTAATATGCTACATTTTATAACATTCGCATGTGGTTATGTTATGTGAAATGATTTGAATTGAGTATGGCTGTTAGATTAAGCAAAAACATTCCAGGTGATATTGATGACTTATTATATATGTAACAGATAAAAGTATTTTTTAACTTATGTAACTGAGTCTGCTCAATCATGAGTTTGTTGTTTGGACTCTCCACAATTTTCATTTCCTATCATAATTATGGTTCAAACAATTCATAATTGAATTCACAATTTTTTACATTTTTAGGTAATACACCAATACATTACGTAATTAATATGGGACAGAACTCATCTAAAATTTTGTGGAAAACTGCTGTATATATAATATATATGTATATATCCTAAATAGTGCCATGCTTCTACCAGCATACAGTTAAACCTGCATATTGAGACCAAGAAGAAATGGTGTTTATCTGCAGTGGTCAATATTTTAGTTTTTACTGTACCTTTAAGGAGTCATTCTCAAATTGCAGATATGTAGACTATTCTTCCTTCCGAGTTATAGATGCAGAGTGTTGAAGTTACTTTTGGTCTCAGCATTAAATAACGGATGGATTTTTTACTATCATAATTTAATAAACACATACATAACAGTAAATAAATAAAACAGTAATAAACTAACAGTTATTACAAACACGTGTGTCACAAACATGTACTCACTTAGAACATTGACTATTTTGAACATTTCTTGATATTAAACTTCATTGTACTAAATTTCATACGGTATTAGATCTATGTATTTAATAAGTATTTAATAAATTGTGATATCATTTAATTATGCACTATTTTGAGAAGAGGTTGATTAATTTTCTGTGTGGGGTTGGTTTATTTTTTTGCGATAAATGTGTCATTGAAGTATAGATGTTACTTATCGACATTTTTTTTTCATCAAATGATTAAAATCTAATTATGGATTATTTTGACGACAATGAACATATTATTAATAAAATGATTAGGTCATTTTCTCTTTCATTCTATTAGAATGTATTTGTTGATTCCATATTACATTTGTATTACCATATGATATAGTGAGGTTAGGTTGACTAGAAACATGTGTATGTACCTCTAATATTTAGACTAATTTGTTTGAATTTAGGTATCTGAAAGTGTATGTGCTTCTTAGATATGTGCAACATGTACTGTTTAATTACCTATTTAAAGGCTTTATAGAGTTGGTAGTTTATGTATACAAATGGATTTATCAAACTGCGCACTATTTGTGTCAATCAAAACATTCAAATTTTAACTTTTTTGTAACATATGCAAATATGCTGTCTGTTGAAATATATATATTTTTATAGTATATTTTGTTTTATTGTGATTTTAATTCCTTGATTTTCTGGTCATTGATCTATAAAAATACAAAATAAAAGCAATTGACGAAGATGATCACTTCTTGCGATATTCAAAACTCAGAGAATGCTGGACAAAAACAGTCTGTGTTTGTTTATAGCAGATTCAATGCCTCTCATCGAGAGAATTTTATGAGTTATAAATGTCGGACAGTCGACTTTACCATTTTTCATAGATTAGGTACCAGTACTTAACCCTTTCCCATGCATACTGTAAGCAACAACCTAACTTCCTTATTTGTGAAGTGGTAGAAAAAATGATCAGCAATCCTTGACTTAATCAAACATCTTCCGAATGAATTAGTTTTGATTTATCATGTCCTTAAAGGGACATAACTCCAGATTGACATCAGAAAATCATAACAATAAAAACACTTAGTCTCTTAAATGTCTCTGGTTCAATTGTACATATGATTTCATCGATATTTTATGAGGCCATCCACAAAAATTGTAGGTTTGCAGTTGGTGCTGGGTCAAAACGGACCAGTCCAAAATGGCCCGATCCAAAAAAACGGCCCAATTATTTCAATTATGTAACTTATGAAAGAAATCAACATTTTCATTTTAAAACTGTCAAAATCTATGCTACTCGCACATGAAATTAGAATTTAGAGTAAAAAAGAAACTGAATAACAACAAATTCAGCACTTAAAGAACTGTGGCTGTTTGGTGCAATTATTTATCTTAGACAAAAGACTTGAAAGTACATTTAAGGTTAGTGAGTTTGTTGTTTTAATGGACCGTTTTTTAAATGCTGTTTGACGTGAACTTGACTTCATTGGAATTCTGCATCAGAAAATAATCAGGAAATGACGATAATTACATAATTATTTTCTAATGTGTGACGTGTAAAGGTTTTGATTGAATGGTTGATTGACTGAAGAAAGAAACATATCTTTGACTTCGACGCTTCAATAAGAAGTATATTCAGGACCAGTGGTTGGCCAGCACAGTATTTAGTGTAAAATCATAATCAGTGTATCAACTGACCATTTGGACAAATAATGATGTTGAGGATGAGTTATATCTGTTAGTGCCGCTGCTGAGACAGGAAGCTGAGTTGGTGGAGCTGGCAGTCCAGGGAGGTGATCTGTCTTGGGACATAAGACCATAATCTATCTTCTTGGACAATCAAGAGATCTATGGCACCAATTGACTGAGAGGGAGATCTCCACCTCCAGTTTCTTGAAGAGATGCGATGATTTGAATGGGTGTGTGAGTAATTATTGCTTGTTGGTTTTGTTGTATGTTTGTTGCTCATTTTTTTGTTTCAAATATGTCTGTCATAGTGTTATGTATTTATCATATGCGGTATATGTGGAACTGCACGAGTGTGCATGAGCGTTTGTTGAATTAAGTGTTATTTGTTGTAAATCATAATTATATTGTTGTTATTGTGATAAGTATTTGTTCTGCACTATTTCATTGCATTATACTTTTTGTAAATATGTTTTATGTAAATATATATAAGTAACTGTTTCATTGAATGTTTGTAGTGAACAAAATGTTTGTTTTGAAAATATTGTTATTGTGAGATCTTTTTGTTTATATTATTTTAATGTGTTATGCATTACGTAAATATGTTATATGAAAATATATATAAGTTATACTAGCTATATACAAAGCATTTGTTTTATTTGTGTATATAAACAAATGTATTTGTTACAAAAAGGTTACATAACATAAAAAGACAAAAACATACTCTTGTACAAATAGTAAATAATGTACTTTACAAGACACACATCAAACACAAAACTGATATAACAGGTATCAGTTATAAAATCAATTATTAGACAACAATGATGTAACTCTTGTTCTTTATTTTGGCCTACTAATACACAATCAACACTTATATTATGCAGAAATTACAACGAAGTAAATATAACTACATGTTGAACGACATTTAAAAAAACAGTCCGTTTTGATACAGGCCGATATGGGTTTAGGCCCTTTTGGTATTGAGATGTTTTGGAAGTGGGCCGTTTTGACCCGCATTCATGCAGTTACCCGACCAACTCATTTAAAAATCCTCAAGCCCAAAAACTTTAATAATTTTCCCCAAAGAAATATTTTCATAATTCCAGCTTTTCATTTTTAGTACCAGCATATAATATCAACAAAAAAATGCCTACCTGTTAACCCACTGTTAAAAGTTTGGGTTGTGTGTAACCACAAAAAAAAAAAAGATTTTTTTAAGGATGGCCTGACAATGAGACTATAGAACAATTAGATTCAATCTTCATTTTAACATTTATCTACTGTGTGGCAAAAGCTGTTGTGACCTAAACAAGTGCTAGGGTAAATCAACAGCATTAAAATTTATCAAAATATTTTAAAAATTCAAAGATTTATCAGCTTTTTATCAAAATAACTATCAAACAAATGGAGTAACCAGATTTTGATAAATAAACATCTACAGCCTAATACATGTAAGAAAGTAACTCACTCATCAAATAATCTTGGATTTATTGCTTGGAAGAAAAATACACCGAACTGACAAATAAACAAAATGGTTGTATGATAATTTTATCATTAAGTGTAATATGCCACTTTATTTAATTAGAATCATTTGCTTAATCTTTATCTTAAATACTGTATAATTAATTGCAATGACATTTTACAGTTTTTTTTACATATGCATAAGACAACAAATAAAAACAGACGGCCCTTAAAGTATTTATTATTCCATCATATTTATAAGATATAATAAAAATCAGAGACTATATTTATATATATAAGCTGAAGATATATACCTTTAATTTGGAATGGAAAACAAAATATTTTTAAACAAAAGTTAATGAATGAGCATTCATTTAGAAGGACAATTTTTCTACAATTTTTTTCGCTTAAGAATGTCTAACATTTTAAATAAAATTAATTTCAAATAGAATCAAATAAAGAAGTTGCTCATAGTAAAATAAATGATTGATAGCTACAAACAACTCAAACCATACTAGACAAGACAGAAAACAGAAATACGCTCTGATAAAAATAAGTTAGGCATCTGCACTCAATTGTATAAACTTTGGTTAATTTAACCCAAGGTTAAATTTAGCCATTTTGGTTTACTAACCATTAAAAAAATCATTTAAACATTTAAAAAGAACTGCCATTTTGGTACTGGTTACCGTTTATGTTAAAATTTAACCAGCATCTTAGACTTGGGTTAAATTTATATGAGCTTTAACAAAAACAAAATTTGGTTAAACTTAAACAAAATTTTCTACAACAGCTAACCGAACATTTAACCAACATTTTAACCAAAACTCTGATTTTACCCAGTGGTTAAAGTTAACCAATGTTTATACAATTGGATGCAGGTAATCACAAACAGAGAGGACCAATTATCTTGCGCAGATAGTGTTAATATGATACAATCAACCATTAACATTAACAACAAAACACACAAACTAAAGCCAGTGCAAATATTATAAAGTGAAATCTACGAGGCTATACTTACATATACTGACATAATTATATTACATATAATTTTTCAATGAAACAGACAAAGATCTCATTCAATGTCACGCACACAATTGAAAAAATAAACTAAATGGCAAAAATTCATAAAAACAAGTTCTCATTTTTTTCTTCCGATATTCAAATTTGACATAACAACATAAATGTTTAACATTTAAAACATCATTTTAATATGAACTTTTTTCATCATCCCTAATTAAGTTCCAGTATTTCAGTATAATTAGAGCATTGAAACAAAGCTACCAGCATTGTTGAAACTTGTTTAGGTTAACCCTTTGCCTCTGAAGCAGACGACTTTTGAAAACAAAAAGCAAAATAAGCCATTGCTTGTAAAGAGTAATGGCTTCATTTGCCATGATGTTTTCCATTCTGTCAGAGAGAAATAACCCAGCTTCATAAGTAAATTGATGTTTTGTACATTTGCTTTGAATTCGGAAGAGTCCAAAATTTGCTTATAAGGCAAAGGTTTGACACTGCACACTAACTCCCTCCCAAACAAAGTCACATGGTTTATGAATATCTAAATCTCAATTCTCCTCTTATTAGAACCATGAAACAACATCATTGCAATATTTTGCTATGATATTAGAAAACATGTTATTGCCATCAATGTGTAGTAATACGAACTACTTTCAATTAAAATTCATCCGTATTATATAAGTATCACAAAAAATGTGCATAATACAAAATATCTGAATTACAGAAAATATGAAAATACAATTACCGGTACACATCAATAACAAGCAAATTAGTATAAACAAAGATAAACCGTTATAAATTAATCTATTGATCACAGATTTAAACGATAAAAACAAGTACCATATACTCTAAGCAGAGCTAAACAGAGAGTCATTCATTAAAATCTCAGTAATTGGACTGTAATAGTAGTAGACACATAGTTAACAAAATACTAATCGTTCATGTAATAAAATAGTATTAAAAAAGATAATTACAACTACAGTCAAACCTGTGAACAAAGGCCACCCTTGGGAAAGACAAAATGTGGCCTTTATTGAAAGGTGACCTTTATTTAGAGTTCAGTTTGTTCTAAATAATCAGAGACAGTTTTTCAAAGAATGGCCCTTATTCTCAGGGTGGTCTTTATTCAGAGGTGGCCACTATATAACAAAGGTTTGACTGCACATTACTGACAACAAAATGATGAAATTATGTAGATAATCCGTTGTTGTATGAAACCTAGAATGCAGTGAACACATATCGAAGGTCACAAAACACTTGAATCATCTCTCCCATCATACAGGATTGATAAAGACATTAAAAAAGAATTTCTAACATGTTGTTAAAAAAAGAGAACATGAAAACATGGATAGGCAGATATTCCATTTTTTGTGGTATCTCCAGTCACAAAGTGTACACACATGTATATTTTTTCACTCGAAGTAGTGGTTTTCCATTTTTATGAGCATGATAACAAAATAGAACTGAAATACTGATGAAACAGGAAAAAAACAAGCAGATTGTTTTAAATTTCATTTAAATATATGCTCCATAAAAATAAAAAATCAGCAGTTTTTTGTAATGATAGTCAGAACACCTGCCATTCACTCATTGTCCATTGATATATAATGACATATATCTTATCTCTCACCAAATATTTATTTAAGGACCCTGTATCACACCAAGTCGGGTCAGGAAGAAACTACGTAACAAAAAATGTACATATATATATTGAGTTTAAGAAGCATCAACGATTCTATCGCTCAATTAATAAAAAAATCAATCAATCAATCAGTCTCCAACATGTAGTAAAGTCTCACTTAGTGACTATTTCAATATTAACATCAATATTAAGACCAATATTTTAATATTTTCTCTATACATGTATTTCACCTTGATAATGAGACTCACTCAATATGAAGTTAATTATCCAGAAGGTGGTCTTAATACTGAGGTCTTACTGTAAGTCATATACATGTAGATCATGTAACACACATAACTGCTTTATTGTAACTTTGATAAGTTGTATTCAAAATTTTTCAGGAACATAAGCTGAACTCCACACAATCCAAACTTCTCATGTCCCAAAACACCAATTAAAAGCTCCTGAAAACAGAAATACAATCCATATATATTACCAGTTTAAGCATTCTTTATACATTAAAAAATATAGTTTCTACTGCGAAGAAAAACATTTTTATTCAATGATTGAATTTTCTGCAGCCTGGTAAGTAAACCCCAAACATATCCGAACTAAATGTTTCATCATGCTACACAAATGAAACATGTTCCCATTACACATCATAACATCAATGAGAAGTCCAATAAAGTAATTTGAAAATGCTTCAAGACTCTAAAAAACAAGAACTGACAAGTGCCTCCAATTAAATTCTAATTAAAAGACAGTAAGCAGACAGACAGATGGATGAACCAAAATAACACACCAACTTAAATTACTAAGGAAATGCAGCATGAAATCAAATCAAACCATGAACCAAGCAGCTCCAGGTAGAATTTTATACTAAGGTTTTTGTATAAATTTGCTTACTATTTCTGCAACGAAAACTTCATTCAGCTGAACAAACAAAAAATATGTCCATCCAATGGGCATTTACTGATAACACATCAATCCTAAGGCTAAGTACAGTTCTCAAAATAATCTTTTCTACTTTTTTACTAAATACCAGTAAAACCAAACTTAAAAAAAGAAATCATTGTTCTAAATAAATTGTTACCTCTAGTTTGTTCTCGTCTTTTTCTCTCCCAATCAACTCATACGCTTGTGAAAACAATTCTACATCATTGTTCAACACCTTAGTACAGTAACTGAAAAAAATATACATCAAGAGAGGTCGTTTTTTAGTGGCTTTAAAAAATAAACTGAGACGCCATAAAACACTACAAAATTACAAATGGCCAGTTTTAACTTTACTATGTACAAATAACAAATTTCACTTGCTTTTTTTCATTGCGTATAAGGATATTCACGGTCATTTGGTGACACTTCAAGCTTAAATGATCGGGGAAGACTCCATGCATGTACTTGCTACATGCTACCTACCATGAACTAGATGGACACTTCCTCACATAAGAAATCTGTCCGATCCAATATAGGATTTGAACTCACAGTGGTGAGGAGCTGGCGATTGCTAGTCAGAGACCATAATCACTCAAACAAAGAGACAATGGGCAAAAAACTAGTTGTAGTGTAATTAAATTGTTTTATACAGTATGACTACTTCCAGTTCAAACAGTGTAGCTTAGATCTCTTAAAACAAACAGTTGATCCAGTGAAACCAGAATTGACAGCAATTCATAAGTATTACATTCTCTTGAAACCAAATCAAACAGTGTACATGATAATCATGCCACATCCTACACTCACAATAGGATTTCTTTATTTCCAAAGTGTATGGTAACTAATTTTTAGCATATATAATAATTCAATATGTTACATATAATCATAATTTGACAATTATTTCATTATTTAAAGATAAACAGACGTGGTAATTACTAAATAAGTACAAGACATAGGTAGGACTCACTATTGAAGATGTTCTATTTGTCTTAACATGACAGCCTGAGGATCTTGGCTACCTGAAATAACAAACAGAAAACAGTCAATCAACACACAATAATTGAATATATACTCACTCCTTACTCTTAACTAAAAGAGAACTTTGAACTTCAGATAGATAATTATGATTGAGACCATCTTTACAAAATTTATAATTTGGAGTGACGAGAATAACTCATTTAAAAATCCCATAAAAAATTTTTTTTTCAAGCAATTTTGACAACAAAAAAATGTTTCCAATCTTTATTCCTGCCTTTCATTTTCAACAGAAACATTTAATGTTACCAACATGGATTGGTTTATAATACATGAAGTTCAACCATAAAATGTTCATATTTAAAATGGATTGCGCACTTGTAAACAAATTAACACAAAAATATTAAAGAGGAAAGACAGAGTAATAAAAATAACAGATATCATGAGAACACCTTCGGGATAAAAAATGGTCACATTAAGCAACAAAAAGTCATGTTTAGTGTTAAGGTAACGAGGTTGCCAAACGTTTTTTTTTGGTTTTTTTTTGTAAACATATCTTTCATACTTTGGTGGTACAATTTGTCACCAAATAATGTCATACCTTTTGCTGATCAAAATTTTATGGTTGGCACAAAGAATAGGGTAGGTCGGATAACTGTAAACACTACATTTTTTTCTGGCCTTATCAAGTTGAAGTATGGAAGAAGTACTCAAAACTCTCCAATGATACACGTAAGTATGTTGAGAATGTTATTAACTAGCAGAAAATGTCTGCGTGATTCAAAAGCACTCAAAGTGTGTGCAATGAGATAATTTTTTTAAAAGAATTCTATTCTAAGTTTTGTGTTAATGAGGTCAATCAGACATATTTTAGAATTCAAAGATTGATGAACAATAATCTACAAACTGTGCAAGTAAAATCACGAAAATTTGATAACTGATTTTATAGACAAAACTTGAGTCTAGATAGAGTAAATGCATAAAACATGTTTGCTAGAGAGCTGAAAGATTTTAAGGATTAAACTCTGATTAATTTTGTGTAAATGTCTTCTATACCAAGTTCAATTGCAGAGCATGTATTGCTAATCTGAAACCCTCTGGTTGGAGTCTCCTTGTCATGTGTCAGTGCTGGTGTCCAACTGGGAAATATTGTCGTAAGTTTCAAATTAGAATTTCTCACTAGATCAGCTGACACAGAATTTCAATAACTTCTCACTCAACAGTACCACTTCCAACTCATGTGCACATCCAATTACAGGCTTCCCAAAAGTTGCCCGACCATCAGACATGTCAGGCAAATTTCAAGCATGTCCGATAATTTTTCAGCGAGTACCAGACCAGAGGTCTCGCAGTCAGGCACAATTTACAGCATGTACTTATTCATAATATATTTGGTCAGACAAATTTTCATTTGGAAATTCAACAGAAATTCTAATTTTGCCAGACCAAATGTCCAGCAAGTATTCTAGCAGTTTCGAGAAGCCTGCAATTACTTTGTGATTAAATTGAAAAAACAACAACAAATATAAACACATGCAGCGGCAGAGCATACCTATAAGATCCTCATCTTGACCTTTTAGAAAAAATTCTACGTCAAAGAAGACAGAGAAATAGGAATAGAAAATCTTTTAGAAAAAAATTCACTAATTTTAAAGCTTTCTGTAAAATCTTCATTTCCAAAACAGTATGACTCATTGCCTAGTAATGAAAATATGAACATAGTCTCAAGACTCAATACTCTTCTAAATGCAGGCCAGAACTTGATAATTTGCGTCTGAGAAATTACCTTTTCAAGCAAAAATAAAAGTGCCTTTGAAATGTTATATATTTATATATTCTACCTGAGCGAGACGTAATGAATTCTACTGAATTCTTCAATTTTAGAAACTAAAAAAGTCATGCATTTTATATTTCAGTTTTTTATTTTCATATCAACTGGACTATATACAAAAAATTATGTCTTTATGTCTGCAACCCACACTAGGCCAGACTAAAAATCTCTCAAAATAGAAAAAAAATTCTGGCGTTATTCAGGTTGTAGAGAAATTTTACATTTTGTAAATCAAAGAAGTGTAATTGTATATATTCTTATAACATTTCAACTAAAAGATTTAAGTGGCTGAGAACTGAGAACAATCTAATCTAACCTTGATCCAGCGATGGTAAAGAATAAGGATACTAGAAAAACAAGCTTTGTACACTTGGAAAGCATAACTAGAAAGAGCACAGACAGACTTCTGGGAAGGTTAATAGTAAAAGCAATTTACAAATAAATATCACAGAAAAACATTCGTAAACTTACTTTTTAAGACTTCCTCCCGTTCCTTTTCATCTTTCTGTAAAAATTTGAATGATTGAGATACATTTTGATTCTAAATTAATGTTATCATCTAAGTTACTGTAAAACAGACTAAATACTAAATGTATTATGTATACAAAGCAGTTGGTTACAATAATTATTGTCAAGTTATTCGAGTATTCATTCTGTTGCGTCTATGAAATGAGAAATAAAATCAAAGTAATACAAGTGAATGCAATCATTTGGTACGGTTTAAGTATTTGTGAATGCCTTATAATTGGTAAAAGTCAAACCTTGATGTAAAACATATTGAGTCAGGTCATGAGGTTTTAGTTTTTATACAATATACACATTCTAAATAGTTAAATTTACTTCAACATTTTAAAAGAATCATTCAGAAACAAATCTGCAAATTCTTCAGCTTATTTAACATACAATGACTCTAGTTTTCATGAGCTTTCTATATAGGTCTAAATAAAACCCAGTAAATGTATGCAATGTTATAAAATCAGAAAAAATAATTTTTACAAATTAGAAATAAATACCTCATTTATTCATTATTATAAATAATTCACCATTGCATACATATATTTGTCTTTTTTTGTGATTGACATATTTATTCCAAAGTATTTTTGGTTATGTACATTGTTCAGTTGCCCAGGGTAACCCTCCAGTGCCAACCTGCTTCTACATAGCAGTTACAACTTCCTGTGAAATGTGACAAAGGTCAAATCTAAGGTCAAATTGTCACAACATTTTTGGTTGAACAAAACTCATCATTATGCCTCTTTACAAAGACAATACCTAGATAATATCACACATACCGGGAATAATCCAGTCATAGTTTTTACTATTAGCTGCATCACATTGAAAGCATCAGATGCCACTCGACTTTGGACACCACGTAAAGTTTCCTCAAATTCAGACGATTCTGCTATATCAATATCAGACACAGAAACAACTGTGTCTGATTTAGTCGGTGTTGGTTTGATCGTAACATCTTTCTTAAATTTTCCGACAATTTTACTCTTCCTTACGTCATTATCTTTTTTAATAATTGTAGAAATTCCAGCCAGCGTACCACCACCAACAGCTCCGGCAGGAGAAACTTTCTGCTTTGATTTTGTTTCCTTCTGTTTCACAGACAAAGTATCCAGCAGATTCTTCATATCAAATGGACCTCCAGCACCAGGGTTATCTTTCTTCCCAGCGATTGGTTTAACGATTCCGTAAGCTGATGGACCGGCTGCAGCACCACCTGTATCAATCTGTGCAAAACAAAGTTGGAAAAACACATTATATTTAGCACATGTACAAAGGTTAATAAGTGAAACAGAATTCTAAGTACTCCGCAGATGGAATTGGGAATTAGAAATTCTAACAGAAACTACTGGTAGTAAAATTTTAAAGGTATGCATCATAAAGTGAAAATATTTGGATATTTTGAACAACTATACATCATATACCAAAACATACAATAAGGGATCAGCCAATAAAAAGGGGACTAACAAGATTCTGAGCCTGGGTTTTAAAGAGAACAGAATTTCATTACCTTGGGCGGCACCGGAGGTTTTAGTGTTTTAAGATAAGAATGTTTTAATATGTCATCAGCAGAAGGTCGACTAGCAGGATCTTTCTGCATTATCATCTTCAACAAGTCAGTTAAATCGTCATGGTAACCAGTTGGCATACTTGGAAGCTAAATAGATTAAATGATATCTATAATTTGTAATGATTAAAATTCATGAAAAGAATCATTCAATTAAAGAGTGTATTTAGGTCGACAATGGGTCTCTATAGTTGAGTGTAGCAAGTCAAATTGAAAAAAAATCACTTTATCTTAAAAAACAGCTCATTTATAAAACCCATCTTAAAACAAATAGATTGTAGGCATACAATTATAATCAACACATTGTTACGAACTTAGTAATAAGATGAAGTTTTTATCTAAGTTAATTACATTTTTACAAAACAATAGAAAAATGTAAAAACATTGCTACCTATCTGGCATGTTTGCAGAAGCATACACAAGTAGATCCAGAAATAGTTAAATACTGGTATTTTGTAAAACGCATAAACTTTTGTTCATTATATGGATAAGGGCAAATATTAAGAGTTGTAAGAGTAACAAAGAAGTTAAGCCTATTTATTGTTCAAATTTAAAAGAACAAATACATACCCCTCCATGAACTATTTTGAAGACAAGTTGATGCATCAACATAGCATCAAATGGTCTTTCTAACGTAGCCATTTCATACACAATTACACCTAAAGCCCAGATATCACTCTGTAACACATAATGTATGTACATAGTTAACAGGAATAGTCAAATCATTCCCAAAGATGTTAGAAAATGAGAAAATATACACTATCAAGAAAACTTTCTTAAAATGGTGGCACACTTGTTGGAACCACACTGTTTCTTTACAGTACATGCTTCTATAGATTCTGCATGTTCATTTCATTGTTGTTTTTTGAATTTTTAATGATGGCCTTGTTGGCAGTTGATAATATCGTATCCCAATAAAAATAGAGCTAAAATAGGTCTGATTTTTATTACTAATGTAAGTCTGAATGGGTTGTTTCTCATTTCTGTTGCATACATGTATGGCCCTGTACACTACTAATGAAACAAATTGACAGTTTATTATGCATCAATGTATATAAAACAAAAACCATACCTTAGAATCATAAGGTTTACACGAAAATATCTCAGGACTCATATAATATGGACTTCCACAAAATGTCACAGCCTTAGAACTTGGTCTTTCTAAAACCCTGAAAATAATTTATTCCATATAAATAAGTGAAAAATCAATCTCACACATAACAAACAAAAAAAACTGAAGCTTTTAATAATAATCATGTAAAATAATCATTTAAAAAATTTGTGTAATTAATGGATATCATTGCTAATCACAAACTTCACCATCAAATATGATAGCAACATATTAACACAGTATCTTGTATCATACGAAACATTTCATCAAAGAACTATTTTGTGATATATTTTGAGGTAATAAGCAGTTAATTCTGAGCTTATGTGCAAGTTATACAGCAGAAAATTTACGACTGAAATACAATGTTAGGATCATTCCAAAGGTATATACGAAATAACAATATGTTCTCATTTAATATTTTGAACTAAAATAGGCCTTTGTCAAGAAATATGACGAAAACTATTGTAACGCATACACAGCATAAGAGTATATACATAGACATAATGTCACATTAATTATTACTTTAATTAGTTAAAACTGAAATAATTTCCTACTCTACTAAGAAGTCAATAAGTAATATTTAATGAGGGAAGCTTTAGTTTAATTCACATTCAAACAAACACAGTAAAAGTACATGTACGTGTGTGTATATATACACTCAACAAAATTTCTAAATGACCACTTAATTGAGATTTTAAAACTATTTTATGGTTCATTATTGTATGTTTTTACTGTGACATTAAGGTATCGTAAGTGGCTATATGGTGATATCAAGTTTTACTAATTTACAGTTTTGAAAAGTCAACCATAATTGTATACATTAATAAACCCACTATACAGAGTCTATTGCAAGTGATTTGAAACAAATATTGTACTTGGTCTGTCTTCTATAAACCAATATCGCACGTAATTTTCATATTTTTGAATAAAGATCACTACTCTGTATATAAGGATATATTACAACAATTAGACTTAAAATAACAATCATGGTATCATGCAGGGAACCGTGTCTCAGATTTTTGATAACGTCCTCCATTCAATAGATATTTGACTTTAAAGAAATTCCGAAGCCTGAACCCCGCTGAAAATTACGTAATACGTCATAGATAAAAAACGAAAATAAATATCAAAATTCTGTGACACGGTTCCCTAGATAAGCATTTCCACTACAAAATACCGAAAACCGCTTTGAAATCCATCTTCAAATAAGGCGGCAATCTTTGTTCAAAAATAGCACCCACTGCGTTTTTTTCTAAGCGAGAAATTAACAATAAAAGTGTCAGATCATTATCACCTTGTGTAATCAACAATTATTCTATAAATTAATACAGCCTACTAAAATTTGATGACCAATCAAATTTGTTCATCGTTAGCGGATCAATTAGTGAAACCGCCCACCATTTTAGATGACTCTAAAGAGCTTAATTACGAATTATTGGTCAAAATAGTATCATATCGTACCGGTGCAATACACAGTACATCAGATTTCTCGTCAACCGAGAGGCTCGCAACGGGGAAAACGGCTGATTGGGAAATCGAGTTGAATATGGCTGGGGAAATCGCTATATAAATTAAATGAAAGGTAGCCATGCATTGAGTGTAAAATTAAGAACTTAAGATGTGATTGATTTGTAGAAAAGTGTCTATGTTTTATGTCTGTTAATGTAATCATTTAAAAACATACTAATATATAAAGGTAATTGGATACATAACAGAATAATATAAGATTCTCGAAAAACATGCGCGTCCGATGTCCATAAGGCGTTACTGCTTTTCATCTTATTGTTTGTTTGATAGCTTTTTAATATTTTACCAAAATATACAGAGTTGCTTAATAAAAGTGCACGTTGAAATAACTTTATTTTATTGATTACATCAATGAAATAGCGAAAAAATAATTTTCGTTGACCCAGTCTCCCTGTATTAATTTACTGGCGATTTAAATATATTTTAGTTTTATAACTTTAATTGTGTTTGAAACCTGACTCTGGAATACATAAATTTAATTAAACTTGCAGAAATGGTACGTCATAACATTAACGGGGTAACAATCTTTGACAGCTCGTTTTCATATCGTGTGCGTTTTAAGTGTCTGCATACCATATTGCTGTTTATCATATCTCCCGCCAAAACATAAAGAAATATGTGATGCGACATATATAAGGTCTAAATTGACCCATATTGATAGTATAATTAGCAAGGCGTTAGAGTATGATATCGATATCACACTTCAATAAGACCACCGTTCCGGATCAGTTATTTCATCATATATTTCATATTAAAAGTACATTAGATGCTAGTAGTCCAATCGACCAAGGTGTTAATGAATTCACACCTTTCTTGCACATCAAATGATTGTTGCAGTTATATATTTATTACGTAATTTTCCACCATAAAGTTTCCATTTTCACAATATGTCACGTCACTATGGTCAAGTTTTTTACGGGATATAGATTTATGCAGTTCGGTATCTTTAGCATTCGTAAACCAACTTCCGCGAGAAAGAGATTTCTAACTACATTTTTCAATTTTTGAGAACACTCTAACACCTTGCTTAGCCTTATTTTTCTTATTTCCCATTTTAATCCGCTTGATGTTGATAATCTGTCGAATTTCAAATACTTATGTTAACATACGGCAAGCGATACCAAATTTAATATCGATTGATACAAAATTGCCCTTAAGGAGCCCCTAACAACGCCGCCTCCTAGATCGTTCTCGCTGATAAAGTGGAGTAGATATGGGGGTGCAGTTTTTATCGCGATAAAACACTATTTTTGCATATTCGGATCGATTTTTTTGTTGCATGGTATGATAGTATGATATTTAATTATTGTTAATAACTTAAAATGTCATTTTCGCTTATTTTTACGTTTGTAGCCACTTACGCTACCTTAATTAGAAATTGTTAAGGCTAAATTACACAGTTACTGTCAATGAAATTAAAGTAAAACATTGTGAAAAGAATGTATTCAAAGGAGTGTAAATTTTGATAAAGCGTATGTCTTGGTTGTCTTCCAATTTACCAAATATCTAGGTTATAACAAGGTGGTAATAATATTGAGGTAGTTGCTATGTGAGATTTTACTACACACATGCACACGCACGCACGCACGCGCACACACACAGATATCTATATCTGTCAATTACTTTGCTAAACCCATGTCTCCAAGTTTTACTTCCCACTTCTCAGACAAGAACACATTAGGAGTCTTTACATCTCGATGTATTATCTTCAGTTTATGTAAATACTACAAAAAAATAATATAAATTAATGTAATTTATACATGTATATATGTCATACATTTTCACATACACAAATGTAAGCACTAATCTTCACAATTTTGGGGTCCAAATTCAAGCAAGATTCAAATTAGTTACATTTTTATTTACTATCTTATTTAATTTTTTGTTTCAATAGTTAGAAAAATGGTGAATCAATGTCCTCCAGCATTAACAGCCGCCTATGAATAATGGCCACCATATTGACAACAGCTGATACAAAATCATCCTTGGATTAAATGTACACTATGCATGAAGGTCGCTCTCACTATGGTAACTTTTTTCAAAGAATGACTTACATGGATGTACTTCGAATCTCAATTGATAAAAAAAGAAATGCAGCTTATTCTACCAATAAAAAGTGGAATAAGAGTCTAGAACTGTTTAGTTACCTGTAGAGCACTTGCTATCTGTTTAAACCAGGCCTTAAGCTGATCTTCTTCCAGCTTCTTCTTCCCTCGTTTTCCCAGATACTCCGATAAGTCACCATTTGAGCAGAATTCAGTCACAATACACAAAGCTCCATCACTTTCAAATGATTCTACGTAATGCAGAACATTAACATGATCCAGTTTTTTCAAGAGCTCAGCTTCTTTCACGGCTAGTTCCTTTTCCTCTGAGGGTGAGGTACGGAGATCAATGATTTTCATAGCATACTGCAAGTAGGAACATAACAAGTTGTTATTGAAGTTGTTACAAAATTATACACTTGATTATTTCCTTATTGGGTTTTATTTTCTAATATTTTTCATAAGAAACCAAACTCAAAACGTTACAGCATAGCAGTTACAAAGTATATCTATTTTGTATTTCATTTATACATGTATAAAAATCACTTGGCAAATTTCAATTAACAAAGTTTCAAATTATAAGATAGATTGGGGGGCATAATTTCCTTGATAAAAAATTGAGGATGCAGTAGCTAACAAAATGCATCAAAATAACACATTTTTCCATGTTACTGGATATTACACTAGGATTTTTTCACATGAAAGACAAAAAACAAGTTGGAGAATAAAAGAGCAAAAAATGGTTACAGTACAGAAGACAGTGATGAAAGAAATGATTTTAATGAAAATGTGTGCAAATTGAATATTGTGAAGTATATGGTTGAAGTCGTTCATTATCTCTTAATGAAATGTGTTATGTTTTACTTCCAGTATATCGGCATTGTTAGGATTTAATCACCTGTGACATAATTTGTGTATAACATATAAATGGTTAACTATTCATATTGTAAACCTATATACAATAATGATTTATACTTTAAACATACTTGAGATAATGTACATTTCATGCGGGTAAGACGATATAAAAAGTAGGTTGTATAAGTATGATTTTGATAAAATGTGTAGTTTATTAGTGTAATTATTGGTAGTGTAAATGAACTTCTGGATCACCCCTCATAAATTACATTATGTGACACAAGTAGAGAAAAGTTACCCCATGAAAGCTTGAAAGGACTGATAAGTTAGAACAGACCTGAACATATTTTTTATATCAGATCCTAACATACTCTAATCATTATTATCCATCAACAATAAATTGTTTTACGTAAGATCAGTGCAATGCAAATGAAACAGTATGCAGAGTGTGATCATAAATACTATGTTTTCGAACAATATCTTAACAGTTTTAATCATCTAAGCAAAATGGCTTTGTCTAAAATTATTGTTCAACAAAACTTTGAAATTAAATATTGTGATAAATCAAAGTAAAAAATAAAACGCATGAATAAGCATCAGTAAACAATAATCAAATTCATTTAAACTTTTAATGAGGCTGTTTGTGATGGGATCCCTTTTTTTATTTGGCCCCGACCTGCTCGCCCAAATTCATGCATAAAGTCAGCCAACAGAAAAGCCAAACAAGTAATACTAAATAAGTGCAGTAAAACTTCATTATTACAAGCATCAATATTGTGAGAACCCTACTTAGAGGAGTTTTCAAATCCACGACAATTTTTGTACTTAGTTGTGTATAATTTTCAATCAACAAACAAATGTCTCGTCATTATGAGCATCACATTTATCTCAAGCATTTAGTCTGTACCAATGACACCTTGAGATAATGTCTATATACATGTATACAAATTTAATACTTTTGTCCATCTAAAAGTTTATATTTAATCAACAAAGTCTTCTGTCGGGTGAACATAAACGATTAACTTAGAAAGAATAATTACAGTACTTTACTTAATAACACCTGTCTCAAAATTATTATACCCACCCTTTTGGAAAAAAAGAAAAATCATGACCCATACTAAATTCTTGAATAATTGTTCAAATTATACCTCAATGAATCCAAAAATCATTTAAACAACGACTTGACAGACTGATGAAAATAAGGCCTAAAAAATAGGTCTGTTTCCGGTTACCCGACCAACCCAATATTTTACCTGCAGACTCATTAGTTTTTATGGCATCCAAATCTGAGTGCTATATTGTAATTTTCACAACTCATTAATATTACAGCACACATATTCCCATGTAGTGTTGCCAATAGATGTAAAACAAAACATAAAATAAAAAAATCTCTACCCACAGACCCATATTTTTTGGGGGGATGTTATTGGAAACAAACCCTTTATTTGTTTAGGCCTAACTGTAAAAATATAACAGCCCAGGTTGTTTATTGGTGAAACAAGGTTAGGGTCTGACAAGTTTCACCCCTGTTGTCTGAATGCCTGATATGTAAAACAAATTTTTAACTTTGATCAAACAAGATTTCTTTAGATGGACAATAAAAGCAAATTTCACGATCCGACGCCATCGGTAAACGAAACAAAACATCCGTAGACAAATCTGAATCACCAGTGACATATGTGTGAAAAAAATTGCTTGTTTCATTTTGCCTAGATATACATGTTGTAAGCAAATAGAAAAAATGCAAGAATTGGTTGAATTTACTACAAAATCTGTGTCAACATATATTAAAACCAGTCATTTGAACTCAATATGTACATAGCACCCTGAGTCAGCATTCGACTGTTAATCACAAACTTGACTTCAAGTAGTCCTCCATGTATTCTTACCTAATATAAGCAGACTCCAGTCAGTCTTGCAATAGATAACCCAGTCAAACTTTGTATTTAAAAAGTTTTTGCCATTTCCAAGTTGATATGCAAGCTGGCTACTTTAAAGCTTTTCATTAACATCTTGTAACTTAAACAATCTTTAGACAGGCAATAAATACAGCCATCCACTTACTACATAATCAAAATACTTCATTGTAAGTGTGCACAGGCTGTAACAGGATATTGTATCACATTTAGACGGATAATTAATGTACTTAATCCAATGTCTAACATTTCATAGATTATCGTTTACTCTGGGTATACAAAAATGAACAACTTTTAAATCGAGGCAAATGAAAAGTGTATTATAATTCTCATATGGTCAGGGCCAGAATTTTGGCCAAGTCAGCAGTAAAGCATTTTTATTTGGGCAATCTAAATTCTAATTAGAAACATCTGCAGTCCAAATTCTCGATAACCATTCAGCAATCACTCTTCCCTATCATCTATTGAAAACAATCAATAGACACGAACAGTCTTCTCTGTGGGTGCTGGTAGTCAACAGTTGAATGATTATGATTTAATTACTTTGTCATACTGGGACAGAAATGTTGTTTTTTTTTCATCCAAGACCATACAAAAAAAAATCGGTTTGCATGACAAAGTATACAGACTTAACGATCAAATTGACTGTAATTATATTGATGTAAGATATCACATGGAAATTTGGAATACACATGATGTATAAAGTAATGAAGTAAGTTTACTATCCATCTCCCATTAATTTTCAAAACCCTGTGCAGGGGGATAGACATGTACAGAAATTGTAAGCATAATAGGATAATAAAAAATAAAAATAAAGTTTCCAATTCTGGGGCCCGAACCCGTGACCTGCTTGAAAGTCAGCTGCCCTACCAACTGAGCTAATAGGGCAGACAGGCATACAAACTACTATGCACTGAACTGCTCTTGATTAGGAAGACATTTAGTGAATTACACTGACAATTTCTACAGCTTTAGAAATCAGGAAGGGATTTCCACAATTTCTTTTTTGTAGTTACTAAAGATGACATGATTAACATGCTGGTAAAAGTAAATAAAGAAAAGATGCATTAGGTCGGTATGAGAATCGATTTCAATTAATTTACTCCAATGCATCGCAAATTACAAGTGGAAATGGCCGTTTCTCAGAATCTGGAAAAAACCTACTTTCGTTTTTAAAAAAATGTTTGTTGAGCCGTTTGAAAACCAATGAAATCATACATAAAGTGTATGTCATGAGTAAAATAAAGTTAAACGTTGTACTTCACCTGGTTATTGTCTGTATTTCCCTTCACAAGGTACACTTTTCCGAACGCCCCTTCCCCCAAAGTCTTGACCAACTCAAACTCGTCCGACATTTTCGAGTCTTACTTCAACCACTTCACATATTATAACAGCCTATGAGCTAGAAAATAAAATGCATCCAACAAATAAGTTGATATCTACACACATTTATCATAAAAATCAACCGATACTTTACAAAGAAACAAACATTCTTTAATCACCTATCAAATAATTGGTTACCTTCCTATTCCGTACATCAGAGACCGTGTTACGGGGTTTTAGTCGATCATCGTTCAGGGATAAGTTGTTATTTCACGTAGCTGTATGTCTATTTCGCAATATTAGTTATTTTAATCTTGGAAATCCGAAAATTAACGCACTATTGTTTGGGTTTCCAATGATGTAAAACCGTACAATTCTTATCATATATTATTAACTGTGATTTTAGATCAAACTGACTTAAAATGTAGTATGCATGTTTCAGCTTATTAATAATGATTGCAAGGGCGGGCGGTCGAAAGAGAGACGCCTTCTTGAACGCTAATATTATGCAATTATTTCTTCACTGAATTTGCGTGTAGATTTACTCAGCCTTTGCTCAGATCTGAGTATTAACATATTTCGGATTATCTACATCAGGAGCCGATTGTGACCCATTGTCACTGGGTTGTTCGTTCTCCGTTCAGCCGTTCTCTGCTTGCTATAAGGGATGTGCATAATGATAATCATACAGATACACCCTTCTAGTGATGTGTTTTATTCGTACATAAATATTTATGTGTTCTAGGGCTGTCATATTCATGACAGGTACGGCGCGGGTACGGCGAAAACTATGAAGGGTCCCGGGACATTAGAAATTTACAGGATAAAATATACTGGAAGGTTACATGCTTCCAACATTATGATAGCGGTTATCACGAAGTTGGCATATACACTCGTTATTATCATTTTATTGTAGTCATTCTATACCTATTCCTTGTAAAAAAACACGAATTTATTAAACACGATGAGAATTGAAATAAAATCGGGCGCGTAAAATGTGCTGAACGTACCAAAAATTTTCAAAAAATCGCATCATTGAAATAAATAACATGAATATTGTAAAGATATAGGCCTGCACAAGTAAAACTTCGACATTAATGCCACATTTGGAACTGGAAAGGGATCTTAACAATAAAGTGGTGTTATTATAAAGCCGAAACATCGACGAATTATTGAAAACAGATCCAAGAACAAGTGGTCATTGATATGTGGTTGCCTTAATATTGAAGAGGTCTTTAAATAATGTTGTCAGTATACATAACGTGTTGTGCCTAATAAGTTCTGATTATATGAATAAATAATGACGTATACGGTCTCCGTTGGATGCGAGCCATTGAAACTATCAGTCCATACCAGGAAGTTTATTACGTGACACATAATTTGGTATTTACGCTTGAGGACTGGTCGTACTACTTAAGAATTTTTAATAAAATTAAAAGCATGGCTTCCGGTGTTGATATGGGACAGTACGAACCCAAATGCCTCATTGGACAAGGAGCGTTCGGAAAAGTTTTTCTTTTAGAAAATCCTGCCGGTGAGAAGGTGAGATGCTTTACACCACAAACTGAATAACATTTTGAATATATCACTTCAAAACGAAAGTTGCCACTAAATAATATGCTGTAAATCAAAGTTTTAACGATAATTTCGTAAAGAAAGTTTACGTAAATTAGTTAAGTGTACGATTCACGATTCCTTCAAAATGTCGTTAAAGAAATTGTGATTGTTGAAAATTTTTTGAAAAAAAATCGGAACAAGGAACTTAATTATTTTACACGGATATGAATGACGTTACGTAGAAGGTATCGGTTCGAAATTTGTTAGAGGCATGGGATTTGTTCATTATTTTATGTATATGATCATTGTAATACACGCTTTTATTACTATATCAATAATTTTGACGACTCTGTACGACATTGAAATAGTGTGTCGTAACACTTCTTTCATACATGTAACATTCAGGCTTCTCAAAACAGCTGGAATACTTGCCTGACATTCGGTCAGGTATAGATAGAATTTCTGTCTGACCGAATAAAAATTTGTCTGACCGAATATATTGTAAATAAGTGATAAATGCTGTAAATCGTGCCCCACTGCCGGACATCTGGCCCGGTACTCGCCGAAAAGTTGCTGAACCTGCTCGAAATTTGTCTGACAAGTCCGACGGTCCGGCAATTTTCGTGAAGCCTGCATCATGTATTACATTCTGGTAATCCGAGTAGAATTATATGTAGATCTAAGTATATGTTGTAACATACGGTCAAACTTGTGAACAAAGGCCATCCTTGGGAAAGACAAAATGTGGCCTTTTTTGACAGATGGCCTTTAATCAGAGGTCAGTTCGTTATAAATAATCAGTGACAGTTTTTTAAAGAATGATCTTTATTCACAAGGTGATCTTTATTCATAGGTGACTGGAAACACAGGTCTGTCTGTATGTTAAAAAAATCTTGCGAGTGTTATGCTCTTTGTTTTATGAAATTTGCTAATTAAATGTATTAAATTTCAAGTTATCAGCATTTTTCGTTTCATTAAAAACAAGTATCATTCATGTTGCGACAAATCTAGGAATTAACTGATTTGACTATGAAAACATCCGAAATATTCGATTGTTTCAATGCCAAAAGGTTTCGATTTTATTGCTTGTGCAGAGTTGTTTAATTAATCATATCCCCTAATATCAGGTAGTCAAACGGAGCAGTTAGGTTATTACCGAATGTAATTAATAAGGATTCATAAACTTGTTTTTATGTTGTCACCTTATAACTTACAGTTAGCACTGAAAGTATGCGAACTTCATGGTCGGTCACCGAAAGAAGTGATGCAAACGATACAAGAAGTTAAGCTATTGGCTTCTCTACAACACAAATATATTCTACGGTACGTCTTAGCAACACAGGAGGCTGATAAACTGACGATTATCACAGAATTTTGCTGTAACGGAGACCTTCAGGAATTCATAAATGAACACCAGGGTACCGCTATGGACGAGCGCCGTCTGGTGGAGTGGATTCGACAAATTACAGAGGCGTTGAAAGTAAATATAGATAATGAGCATATGTCTCAACAAATATATGATATGATGTACGCTATGATACACGATTTGATATGATATGATATGAAGTATCTTATGTAATACATTTGCACAATAAAACCATTGAACAAAAACAAAACAGACAGAGAGGAGAAATACACATGTAGTATTAATGCAAAGTTATCCATTATTCAGGAGGTTGTTTGATCCAGCACATATCAATAAATGTGTGCTGAGGAGTGTTATTTTCACATAGTAGGCATCAAATCGTGTTTGAGTGACTTCGATGTAAAACGCGAGTATGTATGCACATATATTTAAGAATTGTAGTCTGTGGAATTGGACACGTCTCCAACAAGACTATACATAGATTTACTGATCTACCTATCCCGGGTAATTAATTGTACGAATTATTTGTATTGATGTTTTTGTTTTATTTTCAAGTATCTTCATGGTCTACCAACCCCAATCATCCACAGGGATCTAAAATCTGCAAACATATTTCTGGACGAGAATTGGGATGCAAAACTTGGAGATTTCGGTATAGCAAGGTACACACCGTAGCCCAATTGTATAAAAAATGGTTAACTTTAACCATTGGGTTAAATCAGAGTTTTGGTTAAAATTTTGGTTAAATGTTCGGTTAGCTGTTGTAGAAAGTTTTGTTTAAATTTAACCGAATGTTGTTTTTGTTAAAGCTCAAATAAATCTAACCCAAGTCCAAGATGCTGGTTAAATCTTAACATAAACAGTAACCAGTACCAAAATGGCAGCCCTTTTAAAATGTTCAAATGACTTTTTTAATGTTTGGTAAAGTAAAATGGTTAAATTTAACCTTGGGTTAAATTAACTATTTGGAAAAAGTTAACCAATGTTTATACAATTGGGCGCGTATAGTTAACTGTAATAAATCTCTCCCTCCTTTCTTCTCTCGTGTAGAAACACTAAAGGCTGAACAAACCTTTGCTCTTAAATTCAGCTGTTGACCTGATTTGCAACTTGTGTTTTGGTTAAGCTGACTGAACAGTCCACATAATTATCATTTTGTGGTCTATGTATTATTATTTTTTAGTCTAAGCGTTTGTTAGTATTTGTGCATGTGATAGTCTAGTACTAAGAATTGTTATCCATGTGTCGTCCAATTAAAATTTTGACGATAGCTTTGGTCGCCGAAATTAATTTCTGGCTCAAACACATTACATTTTCTTCATGTATTAAGAGACTTAAACATTTCTTATCATCACCACCAACAGCGCGGTCCTCATCAGAGGTGTACTAGCAAACGACATGTACATATTTTACCCATAAACACGCATTATTATGCATAACTGAATATGAAAATGTGATTGCATCCTTTTCACTGAAACCTGGATGAACATATAAGTTTTTTAGTGAAGTTAACGATCTTGAAACTTAATTACCATTACAATGGTATATATCCCAGTCAAAAACGAGTACCGTTAACCTGCAATAAAACAGAAAAACAATCAAAAGAATAAATAAAATCCACAATAGATAATAAGTAGCAAGCGTTTCGTGCGAAAATGCTATATTAGCTGAGATATCGCTACCAGAATTTTATAATGCTATATCCAAAAAATGAGATTTTTATATCACTGTATTCAGCCTAACTACGAAACACCACATACTCCTATAACAGTTATGTTTCTATCTTGGTTGTATATTTTTGCGACTATGTTTCAGGATATTAACCTCCACAGATGCTCTGGCAATGACACAATGCGGGGCACCTTTTTATATGAGTCCAGAAATATTTCAAGGCATTCCATATTCTAGCAAAGTAAGGATTTTAACTTGTTTATTAAACGATTATAGGTAAACACTCCACAATTGCTTCTTTCAATGAAATGTTGCTTCAATCTAATGTACAGTGCAACCTCTCCCGAGCGACCCTTTCTTGAGTAACAACCCCTCATCGATAACGGCAAGATTTTTTCCCTGTGCACGATTTACCGACCAGTTTAACCTCTCAAGAGCAACAATCGCTCAACAACAACATAATTTTTCTTCTCCCAAAGGGTGTTGCTTTGGAGAGGCTGCATTGTCATCGCTTTTATTTATTCAGGGTTGTAACTTAAAAATCACGAATTGTCTGTTTTATCTATTTCTGTCGGTAACTTTGAAAGACGCACGAACATGCTAACATGGATATACCCAGAAATTCCCTATATAGACTTTCGACTACTCGTGTATATCTATAATAATTATATTATTGGAGTCATTATAAAGAAGTCTACTTGATTTTAGCTTCAGAAACATTCAGAATTATAACTAACATATAAGAAACATGATTTGATAACATTTTAATGTTCAATGCATGTACAAGAACTAATTATATGTACGATACGTTTTTTGTAGACTGACATATACTCTCTTGGCGTGATGATGTACGAGATGGCGCACATGGACAAAGGAGCTATTTTACCACAAATATTGTTGTTTAAGATTGTGCATCAAACGGTTTGTACATGGGTGTATACATGCTTATATATATAATTACACGGCTGTAAATTGTACTGCAATACTGCAAAAGAATAATAAAAATGAGATTTATTTTAATGATAGCGATAATGATACATTTTATCAATAAAACTGTTCATTAACTATTTATTAACATTGTATAAATGTGTGACTTATTTTAACTCAGTTACCAGCCATGCCGACAAATTACAGTGATGGCATTATACTACTGTTGACGTCTATGTTGAAGAAGGACCCAGTACAAAGACCATCAGCTTCTCAAATACTGGAGCAACCAATCTTTAAAACAACGAAGAAACCACCAAAATTAGTGAGCCATCTTTATAACATTCAATCAGCACAATATATTATCACCGCAATATGAAGAGCCTCCGTAGTTGGGTGGTTATGGTCTCTGACCAACATGCACTGGCCTCTTACCGCTGTGAATTTGAATCCTACCGGGGGTACCAAATGTCGTCAGTTCTACCCAGGCGTACACCTGGGGGATCTTCCTCTACATTTGAAGCTGAAAATGTCGCCAAATGACCCTGACTATCGAAATAAATAATATCCTGATTTTTTCTTTTTATCAAAGTTGATGTTCGGTGTGATCATTGAACAAAGGAGGAATTGTGTTACATCACACAAAGTGTTAGGAACACTCGACTTTTAATTCCTCTCGTTCAGACTAATGTCAAAGCCATACAGTAGTAATAACCTTTATTGAGAAAACTTCAAAGAAATGCTGAAAGAACGCCAGAAGTAATACAATAAAAGCTTTTCTATTTGTCTCTGAAATTCCATTGGGTTTCTTTTGTTTTATTATTACTGTTTGCAAATGTGACCAAATTACATACGATTACAAATTAATGTGCTAGTATCCCACATGTAAACTTTTCACTTTTCATCCACACAGCACGTTTAAACATCCACATACATGTAATTTCATACGAAAAATTCGGGAGTAGTAAAGTATTCGAATCTCACAATGGGTGATTTGTTCCAAAATTAATGCATCAGCAGTCTTGCTCACTTACAAAATACAAATTACTGGAAATAAACACATTGCTTCATTCACACTGTATTTTTATTTTATTTTATGTTATTGAGGCGCCTGGCTGCATTTTTTCAGCCACCTCGTGGAGAATCAAGCACAGATGATGACGCTGATGTTGATGATGAAACAAGAACAATTGTTGGTACACTTACACAGTTAGAGGATTTTAAACTGGGTATAAAAACAACTATGAGCGGAGGTGGTGCAGCACGCATTATGAAAGAAACTACCATTGATGAAGGACCGGCTGATGAAGATGTGGATAACTTCAACGACAATCCTGTCCTTGAACACGTCGCGAGGACTCTTGTAGATATGGTATATCAACGCATTGCAATCATTGTCGCTGTTCACGGACGGCGACATATTATTAACTAGATTTGACCATTTCTTCCCTTACATCGCTTGCTCTAAGCCGATCAGCAAGGACAATTTAATACCACGTGATAAAAAATGGCCGACAAAATACCTCAATAGCGGGCGCCTAAGGGGCACATCATCCGCCATGTTTTTGAACGGCGATTTCAAGCGTTTTTGGAAATGCTAAAACTTGTAAACAGACTTAATTCTTTTGGTGGCCTTGGTGCAATGTCTTAAAAAGGTTTTTGAATTGGTGTAGGTTGACAATGGCCGTGGTGATGCGGGTTCGGTGACAAAATATCCGCTCAAACTTAATTAATCAATTAATTTTTAATAGCTATATGTCACTGCGCATTCGGACATTTTGTCATTTTCATGGCTCCAGAAGCAGCATGGTTAACATTTTGGTCACCAAACACTGGCAATATGTGAAATGTATGACACATACCAAGTGCTGACTTAAACATTGTAGTATCCTTACCCTAAATACATGGTGGCCGATTGTGACGATTTCAGATTATGGAAACACCCATATGGGTCAAGTCAAAAGTGAATTGTATTTTCATAATGTTTATTTAAATTTACATTTCAAAATGTTTATATACCCTGAAAGCCAAACGTGGTATCTTTAATCAACATGGTCATCTAACTGTATTTACGATTTCATAATGCATGTCGCAGCGCGTATGGGCTTCCTTAATACATTTATATTTTGTTATATTTTTGTATTTTTTCAATTACAGGGTCTCAATCAGTCTATAAAGCTATCAGGTACGACATGTTGATATTCTAAAGCGTAATCATGACAATCTAATTTACAAACGAAATAAAAATGAAATGGCAACATTAATTTACCCTGAAAATGCTTATTGTCCTCGATATAGGATGTGGTTTCAATATTTGAATAGTTTCTGCATTTGGCATAATCCGAGTAACACTACGTTAGTTAGATTCTGAAACTTTACATGTTATCAAATTTAGTAAAATTATTATATATTCTAACACTTTTATTGAAACAATTTTACATTCATATAACATATTTCAGGTCGATCAACACTGGATAGAAATGCAGATATGTTGAAAATGTAAGCATTTTCCTTTTTACAAAAAATAATCTACCGTATTAAGGCTTTAGTTTGATGATTAGTTTGTTTATGCCGTCAGAGTTTGTTTTCAACTTTTGCTATCCATGTTATGACTAAGACATGGACATCACCCAAATGGCGATCTGTCCCACTGGTCAAATATTATAATATCTTACGCGCAATATTATTGCAATGACACGGAGGATGTTGTCTGATGAAGGAGAAGGGGGGATTATACCTCACTACATACTGTATCAAACTGGTCCGCGCTGACTCTGTCTCTACTTTGCTGTGCTGGAACATGGAACGGAAACCAGTTTAGCACTTTAATAGGTTATTAAGAAGCAATTACTTCCAACTGAAAGGTAATACTTTCGCAAACAACTGATCTTTAAGAAATTTTCATACCTGTATTTATATGCGTATCCTGAGAATTTGTGCTAAGCCCCCGACATTTGTTGAAACACATTGTCACGCAAATTGAACATATCATTGTGTATCTATTTATAGGTATTGCATTGAATGCTTAGACAACAATAAAGTTTTGTTTAATCGAGCATGTAAAGCTTTGGACTCTGATCAAGGCGAGGATGAAATTGAGGTATATAACACCCGAGTTACTGTCATCGACCTGCCTCCACCGTCAAATCTCTGATATATGTTGTCTTCTAAAACTGTTCTTTCAAAAACTATCACTTTCTTAACCAGTCGACCAAAGTCTTTAATCCCATTCTAAAATTCGCCTTATGATTTCGCTTGCTCTGTTCAGAAACCTGGTAGTTATGGCCAAAGAAAACATACCTTAGATGTTTTCATCGGGTTCCAGATTAAGGATAATTCAGCTAATATCAGATAGATATGAAAGTTTAATTCTTCTACATTTTGTAATTATTTATTTAAGTATTACGTATGTAATCATTTGTTTTCCGGTTACATTTGTTTATCCCATCCCAGGTAATAGGTCAATGATTGTTTTTATGTGACTTATTGCAACTTGGGTTTAACGCCGTTTTTTTCAACAATTTTTCAATTATATACGGCGACCGGTTCACCTAACCAGTTTTCCTGGACTGTATACTAACCAGTGCTAACGTACCATTTCACAAGGAGCCAGCAACCTCTCCACATATGGAGGAAAATCGACATTTTGTCATATTTTCATGGTATGGTATGGTATGACCTGCCGCGACCGGGATTCGAACCCGGATCTCCGGGTTACAAGTCCAGCGCACTAACCACTGGACCACGGCCGCGGCTTAAAAGGTCAAGGAACTTGCGATGAATGATCAGTGACACAATATTAATGATATTGTTGTTTTATTTCAGGAGACTCTCATTCGTATTCTAGGTCACGAGAAGTACGGTTTATGTGGCTTACAACTCCTGCATTACAAGAATTTCACTTTTAATCTTAGACCCTGATGTGATGATAAATTCATATGTGACACAATGAGTGCCAACATGTATATTAGTACATTTATTTAATACTTTTTAAAGCAAGAACGAAAATAGTAATGCTTACGGTTAACCGACCCACTCTATTGTTTGGTACCGAACCTTAAGTTTTTAACAGCAAAATTCAAAGTACGAAAGTATTTGGGGACTAATTGTACCTCCAAAGTACGAATGTATTTGGGGACTAATTGTACCTCCAAAGTACGAAAGTATTTGGGGACTAATTGTACCTCCAAAGTACGAAAGTATTTGGGGACTAATTGTACCTCCAAAGTACGAATGTATTTGGGGACTAATTGTACCTCCAAAGTACGAATGTATTTGGGGACTAATTGTACCTCCAAAGTACGAAAGTATTTGGGGACTAATTGTACATCCAAAGTACGAAAGGTATGTTTAGAAAAATAAAAGTGGAGAAGAAGTTTTGTGACTTACCCACCATATTTTTGGGGGACCAAGTAACCGTAAACATGACTATTTTTTGTCTGGCCTAATGATCTATCTTTAAAGGGACTCAACTCCAGATTGAGATCATAAAATCACAAAAATTAACTTCTGTGAAAGTCTATTAAACGTTTTCGCATAATTCATTAATATATGATGATTGCATATACTACTTCAAACTTATTGCAAACATATTGATTATTGCATAATTATATTTTCTGTTGCATGATTAATGTGATAATTCATTGTTTGAGTATACTGTCTTAACTGAACACATTGTATGTATACTGTTCTTATTAAACACATTGTATGCATGCTATCTTTACTGAACACATTTTATGTATACTATCTTTACTGAACATGATATATGTGTGCTAACTTTACTGAACATAATATATGTATGCTATCTTAACTGAACACATTGTATGTATACTATCTTTACTGAACATATTTTAAGTATACTGTCCTTATTAAACACATTGTATGCATGCTATCTTTACTGAACACATTTTATGTATACTATCTTTACTGAACATGATATATGTATGCTAACTTTACTGAACATAATATATGTATGCTATCTTAACTGAACACATGGTATGTATACTATCTTTACTGAACATATTTTATGTATACTATCTTTGCTGAACACATTGTGTGTATACTATCTTTACTGATCATATTGTATGTATACTATCATTTCTGAACACATTGTATGTATACTATCTTTACTGAACACATTGTGTGTATGCTATCTTTACTGAACACATTGTATGTATACTATCTTTACTGAACACATTGTGTGTATACTATCTTTACTGAATAAATTAAAGTTCAAAGTTGTACATTAGGGGACTGTATCATCATGATCTATGGACTTGAGGACATAGATTTTGATATCAGACTGTGATTCTAGGCAACGAAATTATCTTGAATTTATCATCTTCTACAGATGGTCTTATTATAATTAATTTTAACTGTCTGAACACAATTATATGTAAATATATATTTTATGTAAACATTTAACTATGATGATCCTCGCCATGGATACAACGTGGATATTGATAAAAAATAATCAATTTAAACAAATTACAAAAAGATTTTGAAAAAACAATGCTTGGTCCTTGTCTCCTTTATAAAATGGAGTGTCGGGGTCGAGGAGATGTCAAGGGGCCTCCGTGGTCGTGTGGTTAGTTATCACTAGGCCCCAACACTACGAGTTCGAGTCCATTCGGTACCAAATTTCAAATGTGATTTCAGTTGTTCAATGATCGGCGGTTCTACCAAGGTATATGCCGGCGGTCTTCCTCCAACGTTAAAGCTGGAAAGTCGCCAAGTGAACCTGGCTGTTGGTGCGAAAACCCTAGAGAAAAAAGCGATAGGATTACAGGAAGGGATCTGTTTAGACATAAGACCTAAATACATGCAACCGATTCTGTTTTTTTTTGTACAACTTATAACAATACAGTGAGAAAAAACTTTTTTTATCATAACTTTGACAAAGTTCACATCGTACAAAACATATTTTATAAGATATACTACCAGTATAACTGATATTGTTTACATGTACAGAAGGCTGGGGATTTCATCTTTTAATCTGAAATATGAATTTTAAAAACCGGTCGTCAAATAAGAATATAAAGCCAGGAACGTTAAATCAATTACAATTCTCGATAGGGCCGGCTTTTAACGCTTTGGTGCGCTGCAATATGGAACAGGAATCAGTTTACGGTCGGGATATCAACTGGTTCCCGTTGTCTCCGTCTATACAGAGACCATTTGGTGTAATGCAATATGAAATAGGAACCAGTATAGTCGGGATCTTGTAGTTTAAGAATCTTTTTCAGGCTGACTAAGCTACAGCAAATCGGACTCAGCTATTCTTTGATGTCATGTAAATTTCAATGATTTACTACTTATCACATGAAACTGTTACTACTTTTATAAGGACCATACGTTTAAAAATAAGTCCAAGTCATGCATGATTATTGTCAATCCTGGATACTTGTTTCACATCCTGTTGGTGGTGGGCGAGATAACGGATATCATAAATTAAATCTTAATTGAGAGAATTTCTTTTAATACTCACGGAAAGAATGTACTTAACAAAAATTAATCTGATTTTCGCTATTTGATTAAAAAACCTACGTACAGATTTAATGTGTCCTATGATCGCTGAAATAGTAAGACTTATCGATTCTTTTGACGATAAAATTTGGACAATTCTATGGAGCATAACATGAAATATTCAAACATCTCAAAGACTGGTGTAGGCCTATCCCAATCAAGTACGTACGTGCGTCATAATTCGAAGGGATGAGAAGAGCTTTACACGAAACCTCAAAAGAAGTACATTAATCCTACGTGTGTCTCGGGCCAGCAAAATACAGACTCATTACATGAAACATGCGTGTCATCACGCGTAGATGACACTGTTTTGTTAATATGAAATATAGACAAAACTGTGTCATTATCAATTGCATAATCATTTTAGGGAAATTTGCGGTTTGGATTAGCGATGAACACGAGGCAGACGTCTGACAATTCCGATTCTTGTGAAAAGCCAAGTTATACCAATAACACATCGTTATTGTTGCTGTTTCGTGTTCTAGATCTTTTAGATACATTGTATCACTTATTTTCCTATTTCCACATACATGTACCTGTGAGTAAATTTTAAACGTCAGCATTGCTTACATATTTTTCCTGTTTCATTTAAAACAAACCATGTTCTCGATTTTTTTTAAACAAAGTCTTACATACTAGTATACAATCAATAACAATTAATTGTAGTTAATTGTGATACATGTATTTCGATGGTTCTAATTGATTTTATTAACATGGCGGTGATGTCACTGACCTAAATTTTGTACACAGTTTCAGTTTCGGATGAAATTATCACGCTTCTTAGAAGCAAGACAAAACAATTAAGTACCTGGTTTCAAAACTTGATTTCATGCAATGAAGTATGTACGGATTTATCACGCCTGAGGTAAATGTGCAGCATATTAATTGCATTTGCAAAACGGTTTCTTTGTTGTTAAGAATGTGACTGTAGAATATGCATGAAATATACATTCCATTATCTTTCCAGAAGTATCTATGATTAGGGATACGTGACGGTGTAATAATTAGTCGACTAGAATGGAATAGGACGGAAAATTTATAAGCGATTGGCGCAATTCGCTGTAAAAACTTTTCCGGACATTAACAGATTCATGATATTTTCTGGGTTCTTTCCGATAAACATTGTACAGGTCTGATGTTGATGCAAAGATTCAGTTGCCGTTGCATGTAAATACCCTGTTAGAATGTTTAGTATATATATGGTGGAATGAGTTCTTAATTTAATGTCAGTTGTAAATTATTATGAAAACAGAAAGATAATTTACAGATTTATATCTGAATAATAGTGATTTGTATCTGATCTATCCAGCATAACTTCAGACTTGTGTCATGTATATAGAGAAGACAATTAATTAGTTCTAGGACTAGCGTTTGTTGCTTGTCCAATTTGATATTTTGGAATCATTTTCATATCCACAAATGTGAACAAACGAAAGTTTATATAGTCCCTACAAAACTTTGAATTTTGCAAGATTAGTCGGTTTACTAAAATTCATCCGCATCCGATCCATGATATTAATATGATAAATAAGTTCTCTGTGCACTATAAATGGCATAACTCCTCAATCATTGATATGATGAAATCAATATACGCTACGCTATAACCATGTGTGAGAATTCCTCGCAAGAAAATACAAGGATCTTAATTCTATAAAGATTACGTCAGAGTATTGAATGGGACATGCTTTACCTGGTGTAGTCATGGTTATAAAATGAGTTGTTTTTTTAAAAGAAAAACAATTTGACAATTAAAGATACAGCTGATATTAAACGAGCAACTTTTCAAAACTTGAAGCAAGCCCCGCCGACATCAGGACGAGGACAATTGTCCAGCAGTAGTCTTCGAATAGTTGAGCTAATTGCATTTTTAATGTATAAAACTATACATATCCGTATTTATCTTACCTCGTTCAGAATTATTGGTGTTGATTGGTTAAGCCGGGTCACGTGCTGACCTTCTATTTTCCTGTATTAAGTCAGTAGCAATTCACATCCAATCATAATTTCAAAATAATAATAGCTGAGATGGTATAAAAGTTTGGTAAATTGATTTATAAATGGCACCCGGTAAGATAAATTTGACACGCGGCTTCTTACTGACCTGATTTTTGTCGTATAAGTTGTCGTATGACCTTTAAACACCTAGAGTTAAGAATATAATTACACCGGTTAACACTTTGGCATCAAGCCTAAAATAGGAAATCGGAAGAGGTAGCATACCCTTTTAGTACAGGAAAGAGGCTGTTCCGGTTGTTATAACCATTCGGGTTTCCAAATAAAATTGATTTTCGATTTCCATGAATTCAGGACGATTGTTTTAAGAAAGATTTTGAACAATTATTCCAAGTATAAAATTAAAACTTCCTTTACTGTGACTTTTGCTAATTTGTGTAAACTTGTGAATGGATAACAAACTACGCGCAAAAGCAGGTAGCAGACGTGGCGTTACAGCAGCGTTTTTTGGCTATAAAATCGAAGTGCGTTATATGTGTAGATATATAAAATATTTGTAAGTGTCGAAAACTGTTTGTATGTTGTATGAAAGATATTGTGTTATAAAACCTAACTGTGCAAAATGGACTTTAATTAAATTAAATTATACGTTCTAAGCAATAAAACGGACTTTAAAATTCATTCATTCATTCATTCATTCATTCATTCATTCATTCATCCATCCATCCATCCATCTATCCATCCATCCATCCACCCACCCATCCATCCATCCATTCATTCATTCATTACAGTTCAGTTCAGTTCAGTTCAGTTCTAATGCATAATATACAGATTTGTCATACTGGCACAAAAAAACTAATTTACAACTATAATTAAGATAAGCGAACTTAAAATTTGTCTGTTTGCTGCCACAATTCAGAACATCGGCAAATTCGGCGTACGGCTGCGTTAGGTGGAGTTTTGGAATCGGCCGAGGTGACCTGAATGGTTTCAGATCATTCCCATTTTCGTTATACAATGACCTGAATGGTTTCAGATCATTCCCATTTTCGTTATACAAACCGTCTATGAATTAAACCTATGAATTCTCAGTTTTTTTGCTCACACAATGATAGAAGATTGAAGGGCGAACACAAGTAAAACTATTTTTAAAATTTTTAAATACAGTACTGTTAATAACAGACATCTTTCTTTCAGTCTTTAATAATAATAATGCAAGCTTTAGGTTTTCTAACCTCATTTTAAGATTTAAAAAGTTATCAATAAATAATTGTAGTTAATGGAGATTGTGAGACATTTTCCATCCTTTATATGTATTCATTCAATATTTTTATTTCAAAATTGTATCTGCTAACGTTCAGAAGTAAGAAGAAATGGATTTAGAAATTGAAATGGTACCTAGATAATAACAATATTGGATAAAAAACTGCAAATATCGGCAAAAAAACGAAACTAGTGGCATTCTAAGTAAATAATTTATAAATGGAAACACATAATATTACGCCATACTGAAAGAAAATTCACTGGTGCAAGGTAAAGAAAAAATATTCGTGTACTTATTCCAAGTCGCAACAAGCGGATCTTTATCAATTTTGGAATATATTTACCCGGTAAATATAATTAAAATGTGGCTCTTTGTGCAATAAAACTTCTTTTTTTGATTAGTCTTTACCTTAAAACCAATATAATTCTAATTTACACGTTCTTTATTAAATGTATTCTTTATCCGACGCGTTCATGATTTATCGTGTTTTTTTTATATTAGTTTTACTACATTTTGTAAAGAATGTTTTTATTTGTGTATTTTATTAAATAAATGAAATATGTTCATGTGAATGGATAAATTAGGATACATGTATTTTGACGTTCGATATTATTATGTGTCGCTAAATTCAGTAACGAATGAAATGGTAGCACAACTCAAACCTCAGACAGCAAGCTCTTCTTTCGGTTTCGGTGAGTGTAAACATATTTTATTTTACGTAATTCTACGAGTTTCTGGCTCCAATCACAAACTAGCTTACACATAATAACAATGGGATTGAGTCAATAAAACAGTAAAAGAAATCGATCAGCAAAATCGTTTGCTTCTAATATTTCTATGGGCTGATTAATTATACTTCTCCATAATTTCTCAAGTACGCAAAGTTGAGTTTTTTTGTCCCAAATGTGTAATGACGTATAGGTTCTGTACTGCAGCCGCAGCTAGAATCACTTTAAGTTCTTTCAACAGCAATCTTTCATCATATTACAACACCAGAAGCCAGCATGCCATGGTATGATGTCCAATGTTTGAACTTTGTTGAAACCACCATTACCGTACAGTGCTTTGTAATCATTTTTTTTTGTCGAACATTTCATAAAAAAACATAAATTAGACACAAGAACATTCGATAATGACTGTTTTATTTGCATGTAATGATACATGCCTCATGATTGATTTTTCATTCGTATCACCATAATGAAGTCCATCGCCTGATGTATCGTGGAAATGACCGACACTGAAAAAAGACGGGTTGGGAAAACCAAGACTTTTTTACATCCAAGCCCTATTTTCGGAAATCGGACCAAGTTTCCATTTTCCTTTTCCATATCATTCATTTGTGCACATGTTAGGGACGTTCACAATAGCATTGGATAGAATAATGGTATAGTTGAAATGTTTTAAATGTTACACTTTTTACACTTGTAAATGCATATAGATATTTATTGTGAGGCTATAACGTAAATGTTCAGTTTAAACGTGTATATATAAACGAACATTTATATTCATAATGTTTTATAACGTAAATGTTCAATTTAAACGTATATATATAAACGAACCTTTATATTCATAATGTTTTTCATACTGGAATGTTTGTGATTAAATAAACATGATGGAGCTAGAATCAGTCTAGATTCTTGAATAAACTTAGTGCTAGTTAGGGACTCTACATTATAGTCACTGGACTAGTTCATATGTCGTCATATAGAAAATCATTAAATAATACACAAATAATAAGATATAATGTGAGAAAAAAATACGTGTTTCTAAAGTGGCTCATTGTCATTGGATATACTGTACATCATTTTACCATTAATTTTGAGTGTTGTGACTTAACAAGCGGCACTTTGACTTTCCATTTTACTAACCATTCCAATAAAATGAGATATTACTGCATAAAATTTGACTCAGGTTTAAATAAGCCTTCAGGCTTCTCGAAACTGTTGGAATACTGCCTGACATTTGGTCCGGCAAAGATAGAATTTCTGGACGTGCTCGAATTTGACATGTCCGACGGTCCAGCAATTTTCGGAAAGTCTGGGCTTTAAGCACTGCCTTTTGTTAGGTATCTTTACTTTCTGTTCAATTTCTAAAAACTGATACTACTTTCGGTTTTAAAAGTACTCAGTCTTCAATTTCATTTTTGAAATTATTGGCACTTTATCAAGGGCCTAGCGCCCATTACGCACAATACGCACGAGTGTATAAAAAATTCCGCGACCTAACTTGTAAAACCCCTCCCACACCCTCCCCCATCGGCACTTCGTGTCTCACTATGCGTATAAACATGTCATTCCTGCCAACGCTTAGTATGTTTATCTTTTTATCTGCAAAGATCATTTAAGTATCACATATACGTACATAATGTGATGTAAATTAAATAAAACATTAGTGGAATAGATTTTAATAGTAAGTCAAGTAATAAAAAATAATTAAAATCATTAACGAACATATCGTCAAGCCGAATATGGGAGTTAATAAGGTAGGGGGTGTGGAAACATTCTCCTACATTTGTCTCCCCTGTTTTTCTCGCGCGTCACTCGCTTAATGACAATCAGTATTACTGACTTAGGTAATACAGTGAGTGTGTATTTATAAAAAAGCTATGTTTTTACACACTTGTAAATGATTATTACTGAATGCGTATTTTTATACTTCACCCAAATGGATTTAAGTGGAGTAAATAAATCAGTCAATGTAAATAAACATGCGGGATTAATTGTAATTTATTGTAATCAGGATTAATTTTCGACTATGCTTGCGCTAGGTTTGTACATTGCATACATTTATTTTTTGCGGTTATTTTACTTCATAGGTTCTTATTTACATTACATTTTTAAACGGTGCAGAATAACGTTGATCAAGTGGTTACAGTCTCTAACCAGTAATCACTGACCACTCACCGCGCTGAGAGTTTGAACCCTGCCCAGGAAAATGTAAGGAAAGAAAATCACATGTAAGGAATTCGAAGCTGTCCAGCTACTTTACGGAAGATTGTTCAATCCACATATATACGTGAGCTCTTCCTCTACCGTTTAAACTAAAAAAAATCGCAAAATGACCTGCTGTTAGTAATTTAGTATTCACTTGAAGAATCGCGTATTTCAAAATCCGGTTTCCCAAATCATGGAAATCCAAAAAAGCTAAAAATAGAAAACACGCATTGCTTAGGTCAAAGTCATATGTGATTATTACTTTAAAAATTATGAGGTAACATTCACCAAATATTTGGATATTTGTTAAGTAGGTAAACTGATTTTATTTCTACAAACTATTTTATTAATCGTTGTACTTTGATAGATTTTATTATTGCCACGTGTATTTATGACATCTGGTTATATATAATTTATACCAATATATTGTAATTTACAGCCACCGTTAATACATTTATATTCAGAAGAAAAATTACTGTTTAATCCCGTAAATCATATTTGTCTACTTCATTTTTTAATGATTGTATTTGTTGTGACGGTAGAAGATACTATAGTGTTTAGTATATACATGTATATTCAAATTATACTACACGCAGTAGAGAACGTGTGTATACATGTTCGTGGTTCATTGAAGGGTTAAACCAAACTGAATGTTATCAAATACAACAAATGCTTATAAATATGATCTGTCTAGTATGAAATACAAAAACTGAGATATTTCACTACATGACCATTATATATTTAACTAAATAACCTAACTATTGAAATTAACAGTTGTCAATATCTAAGCTACTCGTAATAGGATGAGTATGACTTTATCATAAAATTTTGGACATTGATCTATGTTGACATAACTGTGTAAACTCAAATTTAATCCAACACACCGTTTCACTCGATTTCTCGAGCGAGTGTATATTCTTTGAGTAAAATCTGGGTCACTCGGTGTATAATATTTGATTACACATGTAGAATGTGATACAAACAAACTTGTGGTCGATATCCACTCCTTCTGTACTGGGTGCATTGTTGTACATACTAGGTGTATTGAGTAAGCTATTTGACTAGAAAGTAGCCTAATTAAAATGTCAAAACTACATATTTCGACCGATTTTGTAATTAAAAATATACAGGTAGCGGCAATCATCCGACCATCATATATATTATTAGTATTTATTACATATTTATCTATGACGCAGCTATATTATTAACATACTTTGTCATGGAGTACCTGTACATGGGAAGCCACAGGTATCTACGCATCATTCTAATAATATATTTTATTAGTTGTCACGCATACCTTGTCTTTAATTTACATCTTACATATTTTACGCATCACAACGCATGAGTAGTTCAACTGCCAAATCTTCGTAACTCTGAATAAGTGAATCGATCTATGACTAATAATTAACACATAAATACATACATACGTAAATAGGTATTGCACACAATCACAATAAGTCGTGACCCTCAATAGAGAATATAAAGAAACATGAAGCAAGCAGCAGCAGCAACAACAACAACAACAACAACAACAACTTCGATTGCTATGGTAACGATGAATACAAAGAACAACGATTTGTTTATATTTCCGGCTATTTATATCTTATATTACGAAACAATTAAACATTGATTTCAGATGCCCACGAACAGTCCAGGGACCATTACAAAGACGGGGCCCCTTCGTTATACCAAGAATCATGTTTATAATTCCGCTGATAGTCTTGGGAAGGGCGCTACCGCCACTGTATACCTCGGAAGACATCAGGTCAGTATATTTCTTCAATTCAGAGTCAACTCTGAATTCACGCCAACCTGTTTATAAAACAACATTCTAAACAAGGATCACTCTTTACTGTTCACTTATCGATATGGTAAGACCGACCAAACCCCTTATTGACGACCAACTGTGCGTAAAATAAGGACAGCATTGCTTCCGTCCATGCGTAGGCTTTGTCCAAAGATTTATCTGGTATGAAACCATTGTTTTTATTTTTTGTTGTCTTATTCCGCTGACACAAGAAGTTGTTGTTTTAAATATGACAAACTAATATGAAAAACTATCAACCATGTTATTTTTGTTCGTTGTACAGTGACATCTACTGTACGCATAATTTTAATTGATCTTTGTCTGCTAGCGTATCTCTAACATTGAATGCAGTCCAATTGTCCGAATTTAAAAATCTGAAATCTATAACGCATTGATACTCCACAATGTCAAGCACGTGATTATACTCGTACAGACACGTGTCTATATATAACCGCACAAACACGTGTCTGAAAATTCCATTGAAACGACCTACAGAATAATGGAATCATATCAAATCTGAACGCCACTAAGAGAAATATTCAACTGACCAATCTAAAGAAGTTACAGTACATCGTGCTCATATTTTGTATATATTAGAATGTTCTCTTATAACTTTTCAGAAATCAGGAGAACAAGTTGCCATCAAAGTATTTTCGGATCATGAACGCGAGTCCAGACATATTACACAAGCTAGAAACAGGGAGATAGAATTACTGAGTTCCCTTTCGCATAGAAATGTGATGCGTATCCTCGCTTGTGAGGAAGAGGTTAGTTAGTGCTTCAATTTATCAACTGTAACCGGATATTTCCTAATAAACACGCCCTCTTGTGGGTGGTATTTAGGAAATATTCCTTAGCCTTAAATTTGATTATTACATACATACATGTAGATAAACGTGTAGATGATAAAAATCGAATAAAATTTTGATGAATTGTGAATGTTTTACAGTATTTGACTGGATACACAAATATTCAATGTTTATTTTTGATATGTATGTCATAGGTAATAATCCTTTTGACATACAATATACACACCACTTATAATATGCTTTGGTTGACATATGTTATATTCATTATTGACATTTCGCTGATATTCACCATGAATTCTTTATTAAACAAACGTTATGTTGTCACAAGCCCTGGTGGTATGACAGATGCTCTTTTTTTCTGTATTCAGTGTAATGTAATATTTATATTCTACTTTTGTTATACAGGAAATATCACGTCATGTCGTTATCATCATGCCATATTGTCAGGAGGGGAGTGTCCAAGCTTTGTTAGATCAGCCAAAATATGGGTTTGGCTTTGGAGAGAAAGAATTTCTTCGATTTTTGAATGATATAAGTAAGTATGTGAGACAAATAAAAAGATGCAGACGCACTGTTTCACTTAAGTTAACAAAAACCTTAGAATAAAGGTCACCATTTAGTCAATTTTAGTCGATGATAAACCAAATACATTGTACTCATACACTTTAAATAAGTTCCACTGTATCCGAGAGTCATATTTCTGAATACATATCATAAGTTAATGTTCGTTGTTTTCTATATTTTATATATAAATGTGAAAACTTCAATCAACATTAAACCCATAGGGGCACGTAACAGTAGTCGGAGTTATTTTAATGTTTTAGACTCACCATCTGTTTACCATTTACAAACTTCGTAAGTTACTACGATACCATGAAGCCCTGTGCGCTTATCAGAACCATACAAGTCTGGAATGATATGATATTATTATGTATCGGCTTTAATATACTCATAACGTGTTGTATATTTTGATGTACTGATGTTATGTTAAACCGTAAGTTATGTCATCAGTGAACAGAACAACAATACGTGGGAGTATTTGGCGTGGGTTATATTTTACACATGGGTGTATCCCGTAACACGTACTAGGTAACGATAATGATTGTATGCTCTGTCATCATGATATGTTTTCCCTTCATGGATACAATGTGTGAGCGATTTTGATATATAATGATATTAATCACTGATAATTTAACAATTTTTTTTCAGAACAGGAGGAGCGTTTACATTATTGAGATATTTATAGTCGCCGGTGTTTAACGTTGCTATCTAAATAGTGATCGATATTTCATTATGATCTCTCTTAACGTCCGACCAGTCAGAATTAATGTTACAAAATTTCAATTTCTTTTCCATTTTATACTATTTCTCGGTGAAGGGTTATAAATCTAAAACCTACATGATAAAGTTGTACGTGTGTTTGGTTCCCCCTTTCATTGGTCCTGGCTATGACAATGGTTAAGGGAGGATAATGTCAGATATAATCAAATCACATGCTTCTGTTGGCCTCACAAAAAGCCTAATGATTATTTAAATAAATAGGTTAAAATGATTGTATTCTGATAAAAACATATGTAATATACTAATTGAATTCTGACGTCACAATTTGCACTAGAAAAGTTCGATTGTTCTGTCTATCAAATACATCGATAGAGACAACAATAAACGTTCACTGATTAATAAACACGTGTTTCACGACCAATGACAATAAAGAAACATTTTACAAGGCTGTCCTACAGAAATACCGGGCCGTGGTCCAGTGGTTAGTGCGCTGGACTTGTAACCCGGAGATCTGGGTTCGAATCCCGGTCGCGGCAGGTCATATCCTTCAATGAAAATTTGACAAAAATGTCGATTTTCCTTCATATGTGGAGAAGTTGCCGGCTCCTTGTGAAGGGAGGTTAGTACTGGTTAGCATACAGTCCAGGAAA